>JADFUC010000391.1:0-1200000 GCA_019722365.1 Lithospermum erythrorhizon | reverse complement strand
ATCACAGATCAAAACATGCAGGTGACATTCCTTTCTTACACTTCAGTCAACCAACTTGGTCTTTCATTATTGTGTATAGTGTTTAGACCCTATTATACATTTTGACATGATTCGTGACCTGTAGGTATCCACCCAGCAACAATTGGTGGAGTTGGCTTCCCACGCTACCGTTCAGATTTTCATGAAATAGAGGCATGTTCAGATGGCATGATCTTGACACTAAAGTGATTTTTTCTATTTGCATATAACATTTTCAGTTTCTTATTTTCTGTTGTTTCATATATCCAGAGAATTGGTAATGGGAACTTCAGTTGTGTTTTCAAAGTATTGAACAGAATTGATGGCTGTATGTATGCAGTGAAACGTAGCACGAAGCAACTACAAAAAGATATAGAAAGGTATTTGTTTTTCTATTATGTTCTTTAGACATATCCTATTGTCTTTCTTGTACATTCTATTTATCCATCAACATGAACAGGAGAAAAGCATTGATGGAAGTTCAGGCTATGGCATCTCTAGGTAAGTATGTTTCACCGATTTTCTCTGGGAAACACTCTTAACTTGCAAGAGAAAAGGGGAACAAAAGCTTACCACGCTCCAATTTGCAGGGTCACATCAAAATATTGTCAGATATTATACTTCTTGGTTTGAAGATGATCATCTCTACATCCAGATGGAGCTATGCGAGCATAGCCTATCCATGTCTCAATCATCTAAATCATACACAGAAGAAGAAGTTTTAGAAGCACTGCACCAGGTTGCCATGGGGTTTTACACATTTATGCCTTCCAGATATTTATATAATTGGTAACTTAAAGACATCACCTAGGTCAAAAGTTCCAAGAGAATAGAATGTAGCAGCCACATAAACATAAACTTACTTGCCCTGTAAAAGAGAGCCGATTGACCTTTAACAAACAATATGTTGCAGAGTATTGGTCACTTCAGCAAAATAAATATTGAATGTGGAAGCTCATGTTTTGAATTGTTCTATATTTTTCTTAAATTGTTAAATTATCTTATGTGTTTGGAGTCGTATTTCTGTCATTTTTGTAACGTACTAAGTAGAATTTTACTTCCAGCAATTGGAATATTTCTTCGGGGTGTATTTTGATTTATTGAGGCAAACTTTGATAACCATTCCTACCTAGATCTGCTACTTAATGGATTAAATGGCCATTGCAGATTGCCAAAGCACTGCAGTATATGCATGGAAGGGGGATAGCACATCTGGATGTAAAGCCCGATAACATTTATGTCGTAGATGGCATATATAAACTTGGCGACTTTGGTTGCTCAAGCCTACTTGATAAGAGCCTGCCAATAGAAGAAGGGGATGCACGATATATGCCCCAAGAGATTTTGAATGAACAGTATGATCACCTGGAAAAGGTCGACATATTCTCTCTGGGGGTTACCATCTACGAACTTGTCCGAGGTTCTGCATTGCCTGAATCGGGGAATAACTTTATGAATCTGCGAGAAGGAAAAATGCCTCTTCTCCCTGGTCACTCAATGCCATTCCAGAACCTACTCAAGGTAATCACAGTAAACCTTCCTGTTTAAGATCTTGGTTGTTTCTTGTGATCAAGGCTTATCTTGTACTGAGTACTATTTTTTTTAAAGAACCTCTTCAGAATACTGCATTCCCCTTATTCGTTGCTTCTTTCATTGGAATCAGACCTTTATTTTGTGGTAGTTTGATATAGTTGGAACCTATGTTGAAGTTATAACAATGATACAGAGTACTTCATTTGCTAGTCCTTATAGTTTCCTGCTTAATGTGCAGGTGATGATGGATCCAGATCCAGTTCGCCGGCCTTGTGCCAATGATATTGTTAAACATCCGATATTTGACAGATTAGGTGGAAGTTCGAAAATCAAGTAGATTATGTGTTCTGTATCCATATAACTTTGTGAGCCCTTTGAGGTCTCGCAGACTAGCACTATCCCACAACTTCTCAATATCTATTCTGAACAGGTGAAGTGTTTGACTAGTTTAGCACCCAATTTTCCTGTTTCACAGGTGCTATTATTTTGTATAAAAAGAACCTATTGTTGAAGCTGGTGTACCTCACTGTAATTTATTAAATCGGTGGCAACTTATGCGAACAACAATGGATTATCTGGAAAAGAATACGATCGAGAACATGCTTTTGATTAAATGTTATTGCTTTCTTCTACCATGAATCTTAAATAATGAGGCAAGTTGTAGTATTTAATTTCCTATTATATTTCAAACCTCAGGCAGTTGCAGTTTAATATGTACACTAGCTTGAGAACATTTTGAGTTTATATTCTTAAGACTTCTGTAAGGTTTAGTCTCCAATAATAGTGTAACACTTCATTTATTAAAATCTATTTTGTAAAACCGTGCATTATTAACGAACACAGATTCTCGCCCTACCGTACCCATGAGGAGGAGTTAATCGTTTGATGTGCCTCGATTGATTAGGGATTAGAGCTTTTAACATATTTAATGATTAACCGCATAAGAGTCGAGCATGCATGAAAAGACAAGAATATTAGTGCTGGAGTTAACAATTTTTTTCTTGGTTAATTTATCTTTAAATTACACTACATTTATTAATCAAATAGATGGCAAAGAGTTGGAACTCATGTAATAACATTGATCCCTACGTACCTTGTCAAATGTTAGTAAGGACCAATTCAAAGTGAAACTATTTAAATTATTAGAGAATGCAGACTCATCAATCTTTTGGAATGTGTGAGGATGAATTAAAGTGCAACTTTCACGTTATTGATAACTAAGCTGATGACATGTGTATAACTATTGGTTAAATTTTGCAAAAGAGAATTAGTAATATAGACGGTATATCTAAGGTTCATTTCACAAGCTAGTCACTATGTTATCCAATCAGTATAGACATGTTGAGAACAATGATTAACTATTATTCTTAGCACAATAAGTAGATTGATCTTGTAAAAGGGAGTAGAAGATTTGATGTAATGATTAGACATTTATTTGTAATAAAAGCATAAATTGAAGCTAAGGTGTATTTGAACTTCCCCGTTAGTTTTTAGGAAAACTAAAATTACACACTTTTAGGAGAAGGCGAAGCTTTATATCTATTTAATACGGAGTAAATGAGTAATAACAAACACAAAAATTTGGCATTGAAAAATCTGAGATATCCAAGCAGCAAGCCAAACGCAAGTTCAATCGATCAATATACTTCTCACAACATAATTTGACGACCGATCATGATTTAAAATCATATGATGACTTCCATATATATTTAGTTAATTATTACAATAACAATCATCCCATACATAGGAGTGACAATCAACCCTCAAGCCCTAACCTGACTTCCAAATTAAAACGCATCATAATACACACATAACTGGAAAAATAAAAGAAATTACATCAAAGTGCTAAGAAAAAAAAAACAAGAGTGGTCAAAATCATTCTATTAATTAAATAAACTCAAAGAAAACTAATTAATTAGAATTATTTTAAGCAATTTTTTCAATTTGATGACGAGGTAATTTATGAAAATAGAGATAATTGCTAAAATGGTGGAATGTATGTGCGAATTGCGTTTTAATTAAGGTAAATATTTGAATTTCATGGTCCTTGTAATTGATACAAAAGGCGCTTTAGTCAGAAACTTGTGAAAACGTTAAATTTTAGGAAATAGGGCCCAAAGTCTGTGATTTTAAATGATATCAAGGACTAATAAAGTCCCCCTTCATTAAATATTAATGTTGAAAATTCTATTTTGGCCCCGAAAGTGTGGTGTGCCTCGTTTAATTAACTCAATGTTAAAATAGGGACTAAAGTGCACATTTTGTACTAATTATAGGGATCATTTGGGCATACCAAATATTTACTGGGACTAAAGTACAACTTACACATATTATTTGACACCATTTTCATAATTTTTTCAATGGAAATATTCTAAACCTTTGCTTGGCCATTCCACAGTTATTATTTTAGCAAAACATTAGTATTAATATTTCTTTTAAGAAACCCAAGAGATTAATTGTAATACCCGACCACAAAAATGTGTGTGTGTAATATGTTTGATATGATTTGATTAATTACTTCTTCATCTGGTAGAATACATCATTCTTTTAGGCTTCGTCCTATAAAGAACTACATTGTTAAGCGTCTTGGCTTGGGGTAATCCCCAGGATGGGTGGCATGTAGGAACTTTCTCGGTGAGCACGTGAGTGAGAATGGCGATCTTGGGAAAGACGTGGTGGTTGTGAGGGTAGTCAGTGAAATCTAATACTTGCTTACCGACCGGTGCGCTTAGCGGGCATTACAAATGTCTCCAGAGCAAAGCCGTCCGGGCGTAAGGAGGCGAGTGTTATGCGGCGCAAAGTGCGAGACAACCCAGGCCACGCCACGAGCCCATCTCACAGGAATCTCAGCTTTGCTTGCGGATGAGTACGGTGCGGATGTGTTGTGGGCAGCGAGGGCGATTAATTATTTAAGTGGAGTTGTAATCTGGGTACAAAAATATTAATGTGTGATATGTTTGATATGATTTGATTATTACTACTTTCATACCGTCAAGATGCATATTAACTTCGGAAGTTCGTCTATAAGAACTCGATTATTAGCGTGCCCGACTTTGGGGTAATTAGGATGGATGGCGTGGGGAAGTTTACCGGTGGCGTAAGTGAAGACAGCGTCTTTGGAAAGGCAAGAGTAATTGGTTTTGTGAGGTAGTCAATCAATCAATAACGGCCTTTAGGTGCGGCCAGGGCCAGTATTACATTAATAATTAGAAAAAATATAATAGTTGAATCAACCTAAAAAGAAACCCTAGAGATTAATAATTAGAAAAAATATAATAGTTGAATCAACCTTGCCATTATAAAACTTAAACACTCATCATCTCACTAATTTTCATTGTTGCTCATAATAATCTTGTTCTTGTCACATTCAAACTCTCTAAATCTATTCAAATACATTCTCAAAGGCTCAGTGAAATCATCAAACCCTAAATTCTCAAGTGCCCAACAAATATCATCTCCACTCACAGTCTTCCTCTTCTCTTTCTTGCACTTATCAGATGCCGCTCCTGTAACAAAGCTAATGAACTCAGAAACACATTCTTGAATGGTTTCTTTAGCCTCTTTTGATACCTTTGCATTTGGTGGAAGATTTTGCTTGATTATTCTTCCAACATTTGCTATAGGAAGCAACAGATCTTGCTCCTTTCTCATGCCATCTTCATCAACATATTCACTAGTAGAATTAGTATAGCTTGAATTTGCAAGATTGTTGTTTTTGTAATTTATAAACTCTCTGGTTAGTAAATTTGAGCCTGAAGTAGCCATATATTTGTGAAGAGATTTAGTGGTATATATGTATGTTTTTTGTTGTTGCTAGATTGCTCTTTCTTGATGCAAATATATAGCCTAATGTTTACTTATGCGAATCTTACCTATGGACTACTTATGGTTCATTGAATATATTTTATTACCAAAAGTATGTACCGTTCCAATAGATTTTTTAAGGTTTTTGCAAGTTGTAACATTATATATCAATTAAGAATCTAGTTAACATAAATATAGTAGTCATAATCAGTTAACTTGTATTTTCTTTTGATTTGGAGTATAAAGTTTCCTTTGAATAGTGGTATATATCAACAACCACAAGCAAGAACTTATATATTAAAGGTTCTAAAAAAACCAATATAAAAGTATAAAACTTTATTAAAGTCTTTCAAACTCATCTAAAAAGATTATAAAAGATTATTTGGTCCTAGATATTATGATAAAATTGTAATTTAATTCTAAATAATTATATTATTGTACATTAGTTCTGAAAATGGAAAAAATATTCAGTATGATTTCGAAAAAAGTGGCACGAATGTTGTAGTATGGTCTTCGAAATTGACAAATAAATAATGATGTATGTACATTTATTTATTCTTGACAAATAAATAATGATGTATGTACATTTATTCCTATTATCGACGTAACAACATAAACAAATGTGAATATTTTTCATATTTAAAAATGAATGTACAACATTTATACTATTTTCGGGGGATTAATACATAATAATATAACTATCTTGGATAAAATTACAACATGATATTATCTGGGACGACTACCAACTCATCAATTACCTCATTCTTTTGTGTTTACATTTAACTTAGGAGGGGTATACAGTGGCAGGCAAATTTTCCTGGAGGAAGTACTAGCTATACATAGATTAAAGTACTTTTCTTAGGTATTATTCCAAGAAGGTAAAGAAGATTTCATAACAAAATTATTACTAATATAAAGGCACTTTAAGTTGCATCCATCAATAATGGATCAAATGGTCCCCAAATTATATGATAATTTATGTTTACCTTCTCAATAAGCTTACTAATTATATCTTTAACAATGTTACCAATTCAAATTTTGTGGACAACATTATATGCACGTGTACATAGGAAGAGTGCATTACTCCCTCATTTACCTACTTTAAGTAGGTTTAGAATGAGCTATGGCAGCTGCGTTCAATCCAAAGAAAAGTCGGCTAGTTTTTCAAGAATTATCAAGAGTTGTTAATAAAGATGAATAAGTATGTTGTTGTTTTATATGTTTCCTTTATCTAGTTTATATCAGTAAATAGTATGGAAAAAATAAATTATATATGGATTGTATGTTAGGCTAAGGAATTGTTAAATTCATACAGAAAATACCTTAACACAGAGGTAGGATGAAGTAAATGACAAAATCATTATCCAAATAAGCAAAAATACCCATATATATATATGAATACTCGTTACATGTTCGATGCTTCGACAAAAGACTAACTTGCTTTGAGTCGTGATCGAGGTCGACTCTTAGCGCATGTTCCTCACGGTTAGGAGCAGGGCCTCGCCTCTTGGGGCCCACTGACCTGAGCCAGCGTAACCAAAAAAAAATTTAAATAAAAGAAATCAGACTGTCAAAGTGTGAAAGAAAAGGGTGCAAAGTGAATTAGAAGCTATTGTATACTTTGTATCTACATTCTCTAATACCAGTCATTGCAATTGTCAATTGAAAATCTATTATAATTATTAAATTTAAAATTAAATCTAATTATTCAATTTAAATCGTTCATTAATTGGATATTTGATGTAAATGCATGTAATTAAAGTTATAATTTATTTTCTTTTCTCAATTTGAATTTTTTTATTTGTGATATTTTCTTGATTTTATATTGAATTAACATAATTATGATATATTAAATTTTTATGAATATGATAGTCAAATCCGTTTATTTACTTTATTAGGAGGAAGAATTAATTAGAAGTGTTCATTTTGAAGAAAAAAATCCAGGGTTGTTTCTATCCATAAATTCATAATCTAGCATTGTGTCATCATTAGCCTTTAGTTATGTTGTAAATTCTACTAAGCGATGGAGTATTTTGAAAGATAATATGAAAGGGTTGACTCTTAAGTCATTGTCAGCTACTTGTTGGGAGAGTCGTATTGATAGTGTTCGAACTATAAGATTTCAAATGGTAGACATTCGAGAGCTTTCTTGAGTTGCGAGAAGCGATAGTGATTCACAAATTAGAGTGAAGCGAATCATTCAACAATGAGCTTGGAGACTTTGAGTTTTTGATGTTAATAATCATTTGGTATGAGGTGTTAACTATTGTCAATATGGTTAGCAAACAACTTCAGTCAAAGGATATGATAATTGATATTGCAATTACACAAGTAAAAGTATTGATTACTTATTTTCAAAAAATATAGAGAAACTGGTTTTTCAGATGCTCTTGTTATAGCTAAAGAGATTGCTGCTGAAATGGATGTTGATCCAGTTTTTCCCCAGGCGAGAATTAAGTAGAAAAATATATTTTTGGTTAAAGTGCAAATGATGCATCCGTGCTCCAGCGGAGGAATCATTCAGAATTAATTATTTCATCTACATTATTGATCAAGCAATTGTTTCACTCGATAAAAGATTTGAACAATATCATCAATGAAAATATTTTTGGTTTCTTGTTCGCATTGACAGTTCTGCGATCTTTACAGACTGATAAGAGTCACAAAAAGGTCGTTGTACTAATCTTAGCAGTTCATAATGCACTTACAGATAGTGGTCAATCTGATATTGATGGAGATGAATTGCAACTGGAGTTAAAATTGTTTAGAGAATTATTACCTGAAGGAAAGATGGGCCCCATTGACATTTTGAAATTTTTGAAACAATTAGATTGTTTGCCCAATGCGATTATTGCTTATAGAATATTGTTGACTATTCACATTTACTATTAAATGCGAGCGGAGCTTTTCAAAATCTGAGAAGTTGTTAAAGTCCTACATGAGTTCAGACATATGTTAATTGTTGGACAATTAATATATTAAGATTAACTCGATTGACATTATGGGTTATGATGGCTCACTAGAGTCCGCTTATAATCTATATATTAATATGATGTTCGGTTAAACATAAATTAATATATTGCTAATTCGTCGGCTGGGAATTACATCTGACAGCTAAAGCGATCTATAATACGATTATAACTTCCGGGATTTAAAATATAACCGTAAGAGAATATTGTGTCGAAATTTCGATTGTTGGAAATCCCAGATTCGACTATTATGTTTGAAATGATAAGATTCCGGAATCTTCTATTTGTAGAATCATATTGAATATTCTACCTAGCCATTTTACGTGAATTTATTTTAGGGATAAGAAGTGAGAAGATTCTATAACACACTTACCTTGTTTTAGTCGACTATGATGAGGGAAAAGAGGAGAAGTTTTCTTGTGAAACTTAGTATTCTAGAATATTCTTAGAGTGAGAGTTTCCTTGGCTTGTCTCTTTGAAAGCCTTAGGAAATAGGAATTTTGAGTTCTATATAAAAAGTTCATGGTTTGCATGAAATCACTTGCACCAATTCTTTAACTTTGAAGTTGAATTCTCTCATTCATGCCATTTTTTTGAAGCGTTAAGTGGTTAAAAATCCTTTGGATTTTCTACTGACCCATGAATCTTCGTTTAATATTTTAAATAGTTCTAGTAAAAGCTCCAGCGAGGGGGTTTGTTCACCATGTTTAATATTCTTAGATCACGATCGTTGATTGTTCGAGTACTGCTGATTTATTCCCTTGAAAATCCACGAGATAATAAAGAGTACACACTGTTATTATTTTATTATATTCGTAGAATCGCAGTTTATGGATTTTTATAATTTTATATTAATCATTAAAATCAATAGTATTGAAATCATTTCGTGGCGTTCGTTCGTCACAAACTACTTCTTTACTGCAGTATATGGCATCAAAAGCTGGGCTATGAGGCAGAAGTATCAATAACTTCTCAAGCAAATCAATTGGGCTTAAAATGATGAAAGGCCCAATAGTCAAAGCCCTTTATACCATCAGGGCTGCTTCTTTCAAAGCATTAAACCCTAATCCTATCAATCAATTATCCATTATATATACACATCAAATTCTAGCCGATGGTGAATATCATTGTTCTAAATCTATCTATTTAATCTAATTTCTTCTTGTTTTTATTTCATTTGATTTTCTTGAATATTTTTGATAAATTTAATGTGCCATTGATTTAGTGGTGGCTGTGATGCTTAAACTACCTATTTTATGAGGGATTTTTTCCCAAGTGATTATAAATACCAATGGATCCTTCTGAGCCTACCCAATTAATTATTTATTTTGTTGCAACAAAGTCCTATTAATTTTGCATTTTTTTTATATTGTAGTTTTATGATAATTTGGATGAAATTTGTTGATGGACCATTGAAGCGATGATAATTTAATCGGAATCAAAAGATATGTCGATCGGAAATTTTTTCCAGACTACAATTATCTGATCAATGGTTTTTTCACTATATTTTATTAGCTAAGGTTTTTCTACTTTTTCTATTTGCAAGGTTTTCTTAATTCTCCGTATTTATTTTACGAATAAATTGATATTCAAATCCATCCAATTCCAAATTATAAATATAGGGAATTGTAATCTAATTGGGACTTGAGTTAATAATAAGCAACTTCATCAGACCAATTTCGATTTTATATGGCTAAAATTCCGCGTTAATTAATATATTAAGGAATTAAAATAACATTCACATATTAAAGCATATAGACTTGAATTAGGGGGCAAAATAATCATTTCACCCTCAAACACTTACTGTGTTGGCAGCTCAGGTGACGCATGGGCTGTTGCTTTAGAAGACCATGAAGTGATACTAACTTGACTAACTGGTTAATCTGTGTTACTGGCTAGTTGTGTTTAACACAATAAAGGGTGTCATTTTTATTTAATAATTTGAATTTTTATTAAAGTTTGTACAAAATAATTTAGACAAACAATTAGGAATGAGGTGGAATTATAATCTATCGTGTTCTTGTATAATCATAGTAGTTTACATTACATCCTCATGTGACCATAAAATATTAGGAAAAATTAAAATTGGTGTGTCTATTATTGTTAACGATGAGTTGTACATGAATCGAATGGTTAACTTATTGAACCCAAAGACTCTCCTCAACTCAACTCAACTCAATATTGGCTTAGATGACAAAGTCCTTTCCCTGGCATCCGAATTAAGTGAATGTAATAAACTTTAGATGCAAATTTTATTGTTGTGTGTTACCTTACAAACACCTCATATGTGTTTGATTGTTAATGTTTGATATGTAGTAGTTTTGCTCTTAAGCCCTGTTTTGGGTTGGCACGTATATCTCTTATCTAATTTTGGTAGGTGATTAATTTTTATATGATGTTAATGATCTACAAACTCCACCAATAACAAAGTGACATTTCATAATCAATGTGTGATAGGGTTCTTCTCCACTACATTTTCATTTCTGATACTATGTTGTAATTCGATTTGATGGATTTGCACTGGAGAACTGATTGGACATCAAAGGGTTCAACTAAATGGATTTGCAACAACAATGGAAGTGGAGTTTTTGTAAGCCACCTAACCTTAACAGCATCTGTTGTTTGTAGGTTGATTTATATCAAGACCTATCTTATTTATATCCATACAAGTTGATGGATTTAATCTAGTCTTGATGAATCCAACGGCCTAAATGCACATTTAATTCTCCAATTCTGAATTCTTTGGTACATCTTATTGAAGGGTACTCGTCTCGCGTGAATATGTTAAAAGCGTATGAGGCGGTTTATAAGATTAGAGCATCATCATATAGGTGGTTTTAGTATGGGCCTGTGATGCCCAGTAGGTATGGCCAAGTAGCCTCGATTTCGTACGTGATCAAACCGAGGGTTACGTGCGGTAAGAGGTATTGAAGGGGCCGTCGCATTAAATATGTCCCGAATCATGTAGAGGTGGTTTATAAGATTTTTGGGATGCGTCAATACATAGCAAATTGATTTTAATATAATCACGTAAGTGCTTGTCATCTGGTCTTTTCAAATCTTAAAACCCATGTTTACAAGTTGAAAATATAATTTTGTGCACAAAAATGTACCAATGCAAAACATGATGTGCCCAGGCGCATTACAACAGAAGTGTGTCCTGCCTTTGCCTTCAGGGGAGAGGTATGAGAATCGCTCCCATAAAAGAAATCACATGTCTCTATTTGTCTTTAGGAAAGAATCTATTTAGAGACATTGGATCATGTTATTACTGTAGTGCAAGTGTGCAACATGATTTCATCTGTTCGAATAACTAAAGTAATCAATTTAGTTTCATTAGAAAATTATTTGTTGGACAAAACTACATTTGCCTCTGAAACTTGACATTTGACAATAAAGGGCCCGCTGTTATCTGCAAGACTGCAATAATAAAGCAATATATATAGTTCATATGGTATCTTTGAGAATGATTCCAAATGAAAACTTTACCTTGAGTTCAGGTTACATGGAACCTGAATGAATTGGCATATAATTCTACGAAGCCCATCACATGTGTTTTGTAGTTACTGTAAGTCTGTAAGGTTCTCTGCATACAAATTGACGTATATCTGCAGTAGATTCTTAGTTGTTCTCATTTGCATGCATGCATGAGTGCATAGTGCGTCCAATTGCATGTAAGCAGTTGCATTAGATTCTCAAACAGAAGATATCCAACGAGGGAGAGTTGGATTGTTGGACTATTTTTTTAGAACAACATATGATGTAAAACTTTTTCCATGTAATTGAGATTTGACATGATGTTTCAATATGATTATATTTCTTAAGTTAATATTGTATATATAAATATATTATGACAGTACTACAATACAATGGAGACATCACTAAAATTAAACCAGCTTTATTAAAATATTAAGAGATACATTATGCATGGTATGACTATTGAGTTATATATGTAGACAATAGATGCTCAGTAGGTCATCATTTGATAAGTGGATGATACAAGTACCAAATGAACATTTTTGAGTTACATGGTCTCTTGCAATAATGTGTAGACTAATGCTAGATAACTAGATTATTGGTAGTTGTATTGTATGTATTACTCCGTACTTGATTATTTTGCTGTCATACCCATATAGCATTTGCTTTCTTGAGCAAAGAAGCCAGTTTTCCTTTGACATGAAGACTCATAATCTCATTGGAACCTCCAATTAGTTCTTGCCCTATGAACACTGCTGGCACACTTACCCTTTGTCCTAATGCACTCTCCAAGGCCTGCTCTAGTTGCGCCCCATCTGGACGTTCGTCGAGCTCATACACTGTCGGGTTGGCTCCAAAGCTACATATTAGAGTCACAACAGTGTGAGATATGCAGCAATTGCTTTTGCTGAAGATCACCAATGGTCTGTTACCAACCAAGTTGTTGATTGTGTCCATTACTCTTTTAAGGCAATTCTGAGTTAGTTCAATGCAAAACTGCTAAAAGGGCAGTCAGAAAGATTTCTGAATTCTGAAGTTAAAAGTAGTATTGAACTAAAATGAGTGAAGATTGTGTTGATTCTAGAAAAAGAATAATAAGGGCAACAATGTTAAAGAGCTCAAGTGATGTTTGTAGTAGTTTTGCCGTGTAAGAAGTTGTTGGATGCATTGGGCATTATATAGAGGCCAGTTTAAGAATAATTTGCCCTGTTTGGTTCCATATCTTTCAAAGGAATAAAACCGAATAGAAATGGTCTCAAGACTTTTTCTCCAGCTTCCCAAAGTAATCTTGATCATGGGGCAACATTGACATGGAATATTTCACTTTTACTTGATGCCTTCTGCTTGCTCAGTGTGGTCGGTCCGCAGCGGCGGTAAGTAATTGTTCTTTGAATCGAGAGTCGTGCGCCCGTGTTGAGGTTCTGCGGCTATCACAGGCGTGTATGGGATAGGCTACGGGCATCGAGGCACACCGGATAGCTCACCGCGTTGGTATTGGAGGCCCGCCGTGCGGAGAAGCGCTACGTTGGCGTATGAACGTATGGAATATTTCACTTTTCCCAGGTAAAATATAACCTTCGTCTGGAAATCCATTATAAGTAATTTCTCAAATACTTATGAGCTCACTCAAACATTTCTTTGACTTGTAGAACTGTGTACATGTAGATTCATATAAGCTCTCTCCCTCATTTCCTTGCAAAATTTCATCAAACATTCATACTTCCAATCTCAAAATAATTGATGTTTTTATTTTTAGTCGAAATTTACAAAGAATTGGATTTGATTTAGTATAGTATGTGAATTTTTCATCATATTGTTAAAAAAAAGTATTATCAATTTCTTGGTTCTTGCATTGTATGTAATGGTTTCATATGTAGTGGAATTTTCATGATCAAATGGTGTCACGTCACTTAACTTGCAGTTCAATCTTGAGCATAATTTTTGTGACAAATTAAATACACATTTATACGTGTCATCCAATTTTTGGTCTATTTAGCACATTTAATTTCTAAGGCAACAAGATCGATGGTTTATCAATGGTTGCTTCCTTTGTCCATTAAGATTTGAACCCTCGACGTAAATTGCAGATGCGAAAACGAAAAAATGACTCAAGATTATGCTAATTATTGGAGAATGAAATAACCAATTAATTTTACAAAATTATATTCCATATCCCACTTAGAAAAGGGGAATGTGAAAAATTTCCCATCAATTCCGTACATACAAGAGGAAGAAGGTGCATTTGAGGGGAATATGTATTCAGAACATCAAATCAACATGTACTAGTATTATTTTCATGGAATGTCTTGGATTGAATTACCGTGGATTTAGTTTCCACCGCATTTGAGCTTCTTTTTTTTGACAAGTAGGTGCATTTGAAATTTGAATTCGAAAATGGTCAATTCATTTAACACGGTATATATATGTTCTTGCATGCACCAACTACATATTACAAAAAATGACATATTTATTTTAATTAATGTATAAAATTAGAAAGTATCATCTTTAAAATAATTTCATGTGTATTTAATTAAGTTGCTTGTGATAAAGTGGTAACCTATCTGAAATTAATTCTATCAATGTAAAAACAAATTGATTCATTTTTGGAAAAGGTACGTGGTTTCAACGATGAAAGCGTCATCGTGCTTGACTGTCGAAGTTCCTATTACGGAATACTTTAGAAGGGTAAATAAGCGGGATGTGCCTCAAGCGTCGAGGGGAAAGTACGTGGTTTCTGAAGGCGGATCTAGCGAATTTGAAAGAGATGGTGGTTAGAAATATACGTTAAAAAAATTTAGACGATTTTTATACTATTAATAAACTATTTACAAGAAATATTTTATTATGGGAAAAGAAAATTTATTAAAATGAGTTAATATTGTCTTAAATTAGTCCACAAAAGGTGAATAAATTATAATTAGGTCATAATAAACTACCAAAAATGAATTTAAAATGGCTAAGGTGCTAATGCATAGATACATAAATATTTATGATGGTGCATAGAGTAGAAGCCACAAGCAGGAAATAAATAATTGGAATTAAAGCAATAAGCTAACACCATGCGCTATACATGTTTTTGATGGTTCAACTGAACCACTACGAACTAATAGAGGTCCGACCATGGTTTCGGTATTATGGGAATAGCAATGTCGCCCAAATTAACTAATAGAGGTCTAACAAGCTAAGTGGTGATTTAATTTATGCAATTATATATGATCAAGAAAGGTGCGATTTATTAGAATGCATCGCTTAGTTGGGTCATCGTTAAACTAGGTAGATCGTAAGAAAATAGGTCTTTTCTATGCGACACGGACAAGAACTAGAATTTGGTAGATCATCATAAAAAAAAACTAGAATTATTGGTATTGATTCGAAAATAAGTTTGATTCTTGCCGTAGAGGGATAACAGCTAGAAACTGCGGATATCTTCCAGAAAAGCTGAATTAAATGAATATATTGATCTGGAAGAATTGCTCGCTAGTTGCAAGAATTGACACGTTTGTACTTACAGAATCCATATATATGCATGGAGATCAGAAAAAAGGATTCCATATATGTTGACATATTCTCAAATAAGGTATCCATGCATTAAACTGGCTCAAATTTGTCCGAAAGGCCATTTATATATCTAGTTTTAACTTCTAGTTCTTTCACAATATGAAAAGTGTCCCAATTCTTAAGGGCAATAATAAATATTTCGTACATGAGAAGTGGCAAAATAAGAAAGGGGCAAATAATGTACCTAGACTCACTTAGCTTCAAAATTCTTATTCGTTTTTGTCGACTAATTGAAGAAGCAACGCTTAGGAATATTGGTAGATTTGCTGCAAACCACTTGCACGGATTTGGGTAATCGTAAGAATTTGGTGATGCAAAAGGATAAAACACCGTTGCAACTAGCTATAAACGAGTTCTCGTTACTTCAAGTTAATTGGTTGACCTTTACTACAACATGGTATCCATATATTACAACGGCTACACTAGTGTTTCTAATGGCTATAACATTGTAAATAACGGGTACCCATTAGCTTTAAACGAGTACCCGCTTGTTATAAGGCCCAACCGGGCTCAAATTTGAGGCCCGAATATATGTGCCGCAGTCCAATAAACTAATGAGGATTGAGGAGTCCGTATATGTTGATAGACATCTTTCAAGCAGCCTAGCAGGTCTTATGACTTATAGTATACCTGTCTAACGGACGGTCTGGCCCGGCCGCCCAAGGCTCGGGCGGAGTAGGCCAGTGCCATGTTCGAAGAGAATTTAAGCCCCCACTAACAAATCGGGCGATGCCCGCTAAAGGTTAATGGGCCCTGTGCGATCGAGGCGTGTATCGAGGGGCGGCGTAAGCGGTCTTACGTTTGAAAGCGGTTTTTTCCCTCTTTGCTAAGCGTCCCGGCGTTAATTTCTAACGTGGTACCGTTTATCACAATGAAAATGATAATTGATGACGAATTGAACTAATAAAATTTCTAATGAAATAACGATTTATTAATAGTTCGAATAAGTTTAAAGATATAATAGGCCTTTTCTCGCAGCAATTAATACCATACAAATGGATAGCAACGATGCAATGATTACGTTCGGTCCGTTAAGTGGTGAAACTTTAAAGTTACAAAGTCACCAGTGACTACACATGTGACGTTTCCACAAATTCCACCGCCTGGCTAGTAGTTAAGTAAGCGTGATGTGTTTAGGTCGGCAGTATAGAACCTTCCACCATTTCAATTTTGACATCATGAAATTTGGTGCATCCATAGCTAGCCTACTTTCAACTGACCACAAAGTTGACACGTTCGAGCAAGGCGGGGAGGTAGCACGAGCCTTTCGGCCAGAATGGATCGATAATCTTGAAAAACCTCTTACACTGCACTCCCTCTGGAATTCTTCTCTTGGAGGCATAGTCAATAATATGTTATAAATTGATTAAGTTAATAGTTGTGATTATCGAACAAGAAAAATGCTCTATTTATATATTGAAGAAAAATGCTCTAATCCTTTCGTGTAACAAAGCGGTACCACGCATTAACTTCTAACGTTACCACGTTTATCGCAAAAGTAGGCATTGGGACTAAGCGTGGTACCGTTTAATCCAAGCAGTACCACGTTTAATTCCAACGGCAGAATTTTTCCATGACTACAAATAGTAACAAGCCCATTTTTTTAAGAATAAGCATTAGTGCAGTTTGATCAACGGTATCACGTTCAACAGATAACTGCCGGCTAGTTTGTGCTAAGCGTGGTACGTTTGATCAAGCGGTACCACGTTTATTCTGAAAAATGAATTATCGCGCGTAGAGCTCCATAAAGGGGCAAACGCCATTCTTCATTTCACGGCTAAGCGATCATTTTAGCGATTCTGATACTCGCGATCACTTTCTAAACAATTCTGATACTTTCGTTACTTGTTTTTATTGAAGTCTAAGGATTATTCAGTCCCAGGATTCGCTACCGAGTGGGTACTACCGTGGGGTTGTTTGTTCGTCTCGGTTCATTATTATCTATCATCATTTTTTATAGTTATGCTATTTGTTCTTCTAAATTAATGACATGAAACCTAATCTTGGTAAAAATATTCAAAGTGATATTGGTAGTCTTAGTATGTCAATGATTTTTCGTTATCTAGAGAATGATAATCAAATGGATGAATTAAAGTAATTAACTACCAGTCTAGTGCTAGGGATAATACTAGTGAAAGGAAAAAAAGCGTCCTTAGATTTGGCGTTTGTTACCCGTAGTGAAAATCAAGGGCAACTTGTAGAGATTGTAAGAAACTCATCGTAGCGGGTGGGGAGTAAAGGAGGAATGATTCGTCTTGCTATACACTTATTAAATCGTAAGATAACTAAAGTTAAGCGATTGGGGGGGAAGGATAGTACCACAGGCGATTAATACGAGCAGTAACTTTTTTTTAATAATTTGGCTTATAGGATGGAAAACTATGAAATTTGTAATCGGTAGTTCTTTCTTAACAATCATTGTCATGGATGGTTTTTACTAATTGGATTGAAAGTCATTAATCCAGAAATTGCCATTGTCCCCATTACTACTGCGAACTTATACTTTTAAATATTTTAAAAATGAAAGAGGCGTTCTCACGTCTGACCGTTTCGACTTTGCCTTATAAAATGTATATTATGAAATTTATTACTTTGATTACCGTAACATTTAGTTTTATGTGATTGTGTTGTCAAATGCTTGTCGGTGATTTCAAACATTTTAGTTTTATGAAATTTGTGCTTTGATTCTCCGAACATTTGGTTTTTTATGTGATTGTGATTACATTTGTCGGCTGTCGGTGATTGTTTTTTACAACATTTATGTGTTAAGCGTTTATGCCGCGTTTGTGTGTAGTGCCACGCTTTTATCTACACAGGTACTTCACGGAATACACAATAATAACTGCGGTATTTTATGTGTTAGCGATTGGCGCGTTTAATCCAGCCCGAAAATATGATACGTGTGTTAAGCGGTGGCACATTTAATATAAAAGTTCTTGCGTTTGTTAAGGAGCCGAGGGGCCTCGAACTTAACTGGTGAATACACATAGAATATTGGCGGGCTCGAATCGGGCCATGGCACGGTTGATCACTCGGCATCGGTCCCATTTCTTGATGGGCGGGGGCGTTAATTAAGGTGGTGAACCGGGCTTGTGGGCGGCGTGACGACCCAACAAGGCTGATTCGTTGTTTCGAGGCTAGTTATGAGGTTACGCTGTCTTCTAGCAAAGCGAACTTTGCCAACCTTAAGCCCAAAACAGTAGTGCAGTCCCAGTCGAGCCCAGGAGTTGCTCTTCACTTTTTCAAAGAAATTGGAAAAATGCTTGTCAGATTTTATGAGTGTTTAAAAATCATGTGCTTTAATTTCGTTAGCGTAAATGGCGGCCTTGTTTAGGTCAGCAGGCTAAACTCCTTAGCAATCGGGTTCGGAAACCCCGCTCATATAATATATTAGGCCCATAAGGCCCGGGCCCACAATTGTATCCTAAGGCTATAATTGTCAATTTGCCTCTTCATGAATGTCGAATAGTCTTTTTAATGGATGCTACTCTTATTTCATAATTTTTGGATTCGAATCAAGTGAAAGTTTAATGGGTTTCATATGATGTTGCTTTTGCACATCAAATTCTTACTTAGGTGGTAATTGATCTCACTGCCTCAATAATATCTAGAAGGAAGTTAATAGACTAATTCGATGTTCTTCAAACAATTAATTTTTACGATCAAAATTGTCAGCCTTCTTTTTTCTATAACCATCATTTGGTTTCAATCATCAACATAATAGCTAGATCAGGATATGCCATTTGAATATCAACACATAAAATAAAATGAGAACATTTCTTGAGTTATTTCTCCAAGTACGTTGAATACTTCTTCCAAGAATTTCGGAAAAGTTATTTCACAGTACTCGTTTGAAATTATTACCCTGGAGTTTGGAGGTGCCTGCGCATGAACATTTTTAGTATATTTTATTAGATATATTACCGACATAGATTGATCTCTAACGAACCAAAGAGAACCAAACTTCTAAAGATCTTGAACAAACCAACCTCAACAAATTAGATCCCTCTATCAATATGGACCCCAAATCCGAATCTTATTCTTTGACTTGTCTTGTGTAATTAGGCAAGTTGCGTTACTTGATTCCCTTTCCCCTGATACCCTTAGATAATAATTAAGTAATGAGTGTGCAAATGATTTAGTCACCTCTCCCTTAAATTTTGGAGATCTATTAAGTTGATTGTTGATTCTTAAGTAAAATTAAGGTAGTTATCACCAACAGAATGTAAATTTATAGTACTAGTCGAATTTGGATAATCTGTTATATTATGTGTGATATTTTTTCTGATTAAAATCATATTTCCTTTGAATTTTTTTTACTTGTCATTTTAGACATTTGTACATTAATTAAGAAAAAATAATTAGTTTTATATTTATCTCCTTCGTTAATTATCTACTTAATATTTACTTTTTGATTATTTAATGTTCATTTTTCATTATTTTATATTGAAAATGAAGTAGACAAAGAATTTTTAAAAAAAATATGTTTAGTATTAGAGATAAAACTGAAAAATATTAGATGAATAAAAGATAAGGATGGAGTATTAATTAATTTTTCTACCGGATCTTCGAAATTTGGGCCCTTTTTCTTTGTATCTTCAATAAATAAAAGAAGTGATCAAGCAAATGAAAATCACATCATATTCAAGGGATATGATGGTAACTTGGTAAGGTGAGTAGTGTGATTCTGATCATGTGGTGTGTGTCCTCTCCCTTAGCTGGGGGTGATCCCTATTAGAAGAGTTTGACTTTATATGCTATTAAATATTTTTTAGTATTCTATTATTAAAAAGAAAATGAGTACTTTTACCCCATTAAAAAATAAATACTAGATTCACATTTAAATAAGAAATGAAACATTTAATAATTGAGATTAATTTAGGTAGATATTACTAAAAAAAAGTTTAATATCACAATACTTATCTCCTATTAAAACATGTATCAAATGTCCACTTCATTTGGTTATGTTCTTTATTCTTTTTTGGTGAACATTATTCTAGAGCATAAGTGGAAAAGACATATATTTCTATTCAATGGTGTTTAGCTATTCTAATTTCAAGGACCAAATCCGCATGAATATAGACAGCTACATCCATTATCTTGGATCATGAGTAGTCAACATATGTTCTGTTCTGATTTCCTGCATGATGAAGAAAATAATGCTCGATAAGAAGTGAATCTAGTCATTCAATACCAAGAGAGAATCTCATGTTGACAAATATAAAATATTTATTTCAATTTAATCGAAAGGTTTAACTTATTAATTGGAAAATTCCAATTTTGATCATAATGATACTTTTCAATAATTGTTTTTAATATATAATTTTTTGACATATCAATGCTTGATTTGTAAGGTCTAATTATATTAATGTTTTTATTGGAACTAAAAGTTATTTTCCAAGAATATCAATCACATGCGTGTATGCATTTGGATCATTGAAGAATCTCTTAGACTACATATATGTTAGTCAAGTGGCCGGACGAAAGATCAAGAATCTTTATCGTAGGGGGATTACTCTAAACGTGAAAAAGATAAAGAATTTACACCTTTCTACGGGTGAGTATGCACATATACTTGGAACTTATTGCATATATTTTTTTTTTAATTTATTTTGTTTTTAAGTATCATTGAAGAGATGATTAGTTAGTTGGGCACACAATAGAAATGAAATACATAATCGTAAAGTTGATACTTTCCATTTAAAGAAATTTTGAATCAAAACAAAATTATAAAGTTGAGTTGTAAAGTTGATACTTTCCGTTTAAAAAGAAATTTTGAATCAAAATAAAAAAGGGGCCAAAAAGTTAAATCAATTTAAAGAAAAAAAATTCATTGTCGGAGGTCCCGGGAGGATTGCTTTTATTTTGTGTAAAAGAAATTATAATTATATCAACTCTAAAAAAAATCAAAATTAAGGGACAATAATTATTACCTTACTTAATACCTTCTAACCTCCCTCATTGACTATTCTAGTATGAATGTACTTGATTGACTAGGTTCCTCATTTTCTCATTTGCATGTATGAATCCTGAATGCATGATCAATAGGTTGCCTACGTGCATACATACCTTCCTAACAATAGGATCATTATAATTAGAAGTATACTATACTAGATAGTAGATAGCTAGAAATATGTATACATTAATCGATCTATCATCAACTACTTGACTAGTCTATTGTCTAGTCCATCTTCCCTGTGGTTACAACAAAAAATTCTTCAAGTTCGTATCTCTATCTTGAAAAAGCAACTTTCCTTTTAGCATCTAAAACAAAGATCATCATCTTTTGAATGTTCCATTTTAGAATAAAAAAAGTCCACTATTTTGAGTTGTGTGTGTAGTACTGGACTACTACTCTACTAGCAGTAAGCTATAAATAGAGTCCCTTATAACCCAAGTATTCATCCAACCAAAACACCAAGAAACACCAATTTCTTGATTCTCATAACCTTGTGTTTTTTTTATCCAAGAATGGACAAGGTCATGAGGTTGGCTTCAGAGAATGGACTAGTGATCTTCAGCAAGAGCAGTTGCTGTTTGTGTTACACAGTCAACATTTTGTTCAGTGAACTTGGAGTGAGCCCTTATGTTCATGAGCTTGATCAAGATCCTGAAGGCAAAGACATTGAGAAGGCTTTGATTAAGATGGGTTGCAGTGCACCTGTTCCAGCAGTTTTCATTGGTGGGAAGCTTGTTGGATCAACTAATGAAGTTATGTCTCTTCACCTAAGTGGAAACTTAATGCCACTCCTTAAACCCTATTATTCATTTAACTAATCATCATCATTTGGTATTCAATTAAAAGGTTGGCTTAGTAAATTAGGCTACCCATTAATAATCTAGAAGGTAGAATTGAAGAAATAAATATATAATGGGGTATCATGTATGTGATGGTGATACCATATAAACTGTTATTGCTAGTAATTACTTTCAGTTTATATATTTACTAGCTTATTTAGCTATTGTTGCCTAGCTAGCTTGACAAATTTAAGCTATGTAATCGATTTTCATTGCGAAATCATGTTTATGAATTATTAAGGATATACATCCAATGTATTGCACTTTAGCTATTTATGTTCTTCTCCCTAAAAAAATTTCGTTAAATTATTTTAAAAATTATGTCTTGCTAAAAATTATACTCCGTAGTAATGAGGTCTAAAACTCTGAACCACAATATTTTCATTGAACAAACACTAAATTAATACAATAATGAACGTCTAATGTATAAAATGGCAATTACATTTTCTCTATTGATGGCTTACGCTTAAGAAAATTAAAATAAGTGATATCTAAACTCAATTATGTAATAATACAAATCTAACACTACCGAAATAAACAAATCTAATGTAAAATATGGGTTTGAAACATTCCTATGATTCCGGCCACCACTCTCTTGATGAACTTTGTTTGATTATTGCATGGGACGAAACCACGGGCTCCCTAGATTATCACTTATTCCATTCCAAAAATATTCCTCTAGTTTAATTTTCATGAGCATATTAGTTAACGAACTTTGTGGAACATATCAATTTGTGTATATTAATAATTTTAATTTTAATCAAAATTATCATTGTTAAAATGTATATTGACAATACTATATTTTACAACATATATATCACTACCTATTACATAACTTATACAAAACTATTGAGTTTCAAACTTTAAAAATCCAACGATCAAAATTCAAACTATCCCTAGATCATTTTTATTGTTGTGCAGCGAAATTCAAGCTTGCAGATTCAATACTAACAGTGATAAATTAAAGCTTATTAAGAGTGACTAAAAGGGGACGATGGCCATTATCAGTTTTGGTAAAATTAAACGACTGCTATAGACAAATACGGAGTAGAAGTAATAGTAGTAGTTATTGCATAGGTAGTATAAAAGAGGCAATGGTCAATGAATTTTGGTGAAGTGCCCAAGGAAGAATTTTTGGTTGTGGGACATTGGCAATGTAAAGATCCTGAGTCCATCAAGAGACGACAATCATACTAGGTCTTCTTAAAAAGTGTAACAAGATGGAGCTTGAAAATGATAAATTGAGGAGAAATTTGAATGTTCTTGTTGCAATCTTAGTGTTAGGCTGCTTGTTTATATGTTTGAATTTGATGTATTAGTAGTTTGATGTTCAATGAATTAAGCATTTTCAGTATGTTTGAATTTGATATATTAGTAGCATGATGTTCAATGGATTAAGCATTTACGTTACTATATGTTCTGTGTATTTATATGTTAAAAGTAATAATCTTGAACAAATACAAAGATAAATAGATAAGGAGAAAATTGAAATTGTTGTTGATTCCTCCAATTACTTACTAAGAACAGTTAAGCAATTACAAAAAAATATCATTAAGATAAGTTCCACCCTAGCTCAAGCATCACAAATATTAAACAAGCAGAGCAACTAATGATGTATCAAAAAAGTGGAATCAATAATAATATTTAATCTTTGGTCAAGTCGTTCATTGTCACAGATTTTTGGCCTTCGTTAATCGACACTGGTGGTCTACGCATGGTCCTTGATGGAGGTTTAAAGACAGCCCTGTTCTGCATGGATGCCCCCGCCATGGATGGTGGTGCTCTAATTGTTATGCCACCCATTTGCCTCATTGGTGGTGGCCTGTGTATTTCCCTTGAAGTTGTGAATCTTGTAGTTGGCACTTGGTTGCTAGGACCATGTGCCATTGTACTCTGAGTAGAAGATTGAGACATATTGTTGACAACATCATCCATCGATTCTTGTTGTGTTGGCTTGGATCAGTCTACACTGGCCTCGAACTTCGAGGACAGTTTTCTTCTTCTGTAATAAATGAAAAGTAGACATGTAAAAAGATAGACATGTAGTTGAAGCCGCATAAGAAATAAGTTGATAGAATATAGAATATGCCATAAGTTGAAGCAATCATAAATACACTATTTATTAGAATACTATCGATTTATTGCATAAGCAGTTCTCAATACATTTATTATAAATTCATACCTTCTGGAATCACCTTTCTATTGTATCCTTGTCCCTTGCATATCTTGCATAAGTATTTTCTAACTCTGCAGACTTGTACCTTGCCATTATCTTCAGCTTCGATAGGGTTGACTCTTCTAAGTCTCCTTGTTCTTCCTGCTTTTTTTATTGCTAAAGGTGGAGGTAGAGGAGCAATTCTGTCAGTTTGAAGCCATAATTCTAGACCAGCCATAGGCCTAATTTCTTGGCCATACACTTGCTTGTAAGTGTTGATGGAGTAGCAATCATCAACATAGTCCTCAACATTATCTCCATTCAATCTTATTGAAGCACAAACATGCTACTTGAGGTATCCCATTTAAATTGTCACTTTCTACATGAACCACTGTTCTCCCAGTCAACGACACTGCCCGATTTGATGTAATCTGAACCAAACTTGGAAATGGCTATCACATTTCGATAGCATACATCGAGGCATCCTTAGCATTAGAAGTTTTGGCTCTAGGCTTAGAGCAGAATGTATCGTCCCATTTTTCAGCTTTATCCTTATTCATTTGCATCCTAACCATAATCAAATCTTTCACCATAAACATCAAAGTGAATATTGATTTATCTCTTGCATCTAGAATGAATGCATTAAACACCTCACATATGTTATTGAGCAATATATTACAATTGGCAGCGGGGGTGAAATAAGCCCTGCTCTACTGACTTGGATTTTTATCATCAAACCACTCATAAGCATCAACATCCAATTTTCATTTTTGTCTAGCCTTTCCTTAAAATATTGAGGCCCCATTGGGTGACCATAAGTATCTTAAGAAATGTATGTCCCTTAAACTCGGCTCTCTTAGAAGTTTTCATGCGAGTACTAACGAGAACCTATTAGGCTTTTTTGTTTATCTAATATGAAAGTCTACTCATACTCATCCTCCCTAAATATTTCAATATTCATGATATCCTTAAATAAATGCTTTAGAAACCACTCCCAACTATCTTTGTTTTTAGGCCTGAAACTCTTTTGCGTAAGCGATAGGATATATTGTTGTTTGGATCGATACCTCTCTTCTGACTAAAAGGCGCCCTTTCGCTTTGTCTTTAAGCTGGCTGACCATCAACTCCCACCAATTTCCTACAACCACTCTTGAAGCCTTCTCTACATGTTGTCCAAAATATACCACCTCTTTATCCTCATCTCCATAAATTGCTCTCAGCGCCCTCCTTGGCCCAGAAATGCTTGTCGTTTTACTCGCATGTTGCTGACTTTAAACTAACTCTTTCCTAAAGTTAGGTGAATTTCTGAACTTCTTCTCATAGTGTTTTTCTAACCAAGAGGATTTCAACGTCTTATTATCATATACTGAAATACAAGTGTGATATAAATGTCACTTTCTAATATGAAGTCTTGTCTCTCTACTCAATTTCTTTGCATATATAAACCATTTGCAACTGCTATCTTTGCAAACAACCCTAACTCTTGTTTTCTCATTCCTAATATACTTGATATCTCTTTAATGTTGAAGAGTGTCAATAAAACTTTGCTTCGTCCACAGAGCTAAACAACATTCAAATCCTGAGAACTAAGGTATTGATGTCAGCGGGTCATTAGGACTTCGAAGCCTACTATGATCTTCCTACGCCATCACTAAGACCATTATCACTTTCAATCCATCACTATCATCACCTAAGTCTATGTCACCCATCAGCAGCATTTAATTGGTCATGCGCGCTGCTTGGAAAAAAAATTGAGTATGATTAACTGTTTTCCGTCATCTTGACCCTTGATCGCATGCATGTCAAACAAAGTGTCATTATCCTCCCCATATCATATTTCCTCATCACAAACCCCTCGACTCATCTAAAGATCCAAACTCACTATCACAGTTTCAACATCATAATCCTCTACACACATCCTAAAGAATAAAAGATCGACACTACTATTTTGGTCGGGATTATCTTATTCGTCATCTATCGTATCTTGTCTAATTTCACTAAAATTTAGACATCTAGAATCAATATGTTGCACATAAATATGTTGCACATAAATATCTACCTCGACATGTCATCTAAGTCAATATGTTGCACATAAATATCTGATTTCTTTCCTACGAACTGACAACCCATTGTCCATTATCCTTATTAAGAAGTTTATCCGCTTTCAAAATCATCTTTATACTTATGATAAAGTTTACCCTTATTACAAGGCCACATTAAATACAAACTCCTTCAAAACTTCTAAACTAGCTACTTTCATGCGTAATCATACCCGATCCAATCCCCCAACGTATCGTGTATGTAGGCTTACCAGTAAGCCCGCCATGATGTATAGTTTTTGACATCATGGATTGTTCTCTATCATTATCTGCAATAAATAATACATAATAATTTTGAAACCATTAAATAAGAAATGAGAAAGGCTAAAAAAAATTGATTTAGAAAAATCAAGAACCCTAAATCGATTTAGGGAAATCAGGAACCCCAAATTGATTTGGGAAAATCAGGAACCCTAAATTGATTTAGAAAATTTAAAAACCCTAATAAATTGGGGGTTTTGAGAAATTCTAATTGATTTGGGGCTTTTCAAAAACCTAAAATCGGTTTTATAAAAAAACTAAATCAATTTGGGAAAACTACAACATAACCCAACATTTAATAGAAAATAAAGGAATAACTTGTGACTTTTTAATTTTTGAAGTCAACAAAACACATGAATTAAGGGACTTATTTAGCACCTTTATACACATTTTTTAGAGACTATTTCCGTCGCGTTGCCACTTACGAGGACCAAGTCTAGCGGACCCGCTTCTTGGGACAATTTTGGCAATTATCCTCTTGTTAAAGGTTATTATGCATTCCTCTGGTGTATACGCATACCGAGTCTGTTACATATGTCTTTTATTATACTAAGTTCGTGATGTTTTTTTTTTTCCTCTTTTTTCGTTTGAGAGCATTGTAACTTGCACATTGAAAATTGTACCTTCAAATTTATTGAAAAGCTTATAATTAAAATTTGTCTCCTTAACTTTAGATCGCTTATTTTGTCTCCGATAACTTTCTTTAGATCCTTACATGCCCAAGTACCGTCGGCCTCTATCGTTTATTTTTCAATCCGTTTCCATTCCGCTCTTTTTATTTCTTTCACTCCACATCTTTTATTCATTATTGAATTATGATTCATAAATGCAGCAGTTTTTTAGTATGCAATTCTTATTTGTTGGTTAGTGTTGATCGGTCGATATTTTTTTTCTTTTTTTTATACGAAGAAAAGCAAATAGTTAGGCCCAGCTTTCGATATATTTGATTTTTTTTTATATATACGAAGAAAAGCAAATAGTTAGGCCTACCTTTCGATGTATTTGATTTTTTTTATACGAAGAAAAGAAAATAGTTAAGCCCACCTTTCGATGTATTTGATTTTTTTAAGCAAATAGTTAGATCATTATTTCGATGTATTATCGCATTTAAAAGTGTCGAATATTTAGTTGATAAAACATTTGCAATATGAAGAAATGATCAGTTGAGATTAAGAATATTAAGCATTCTTGATACTTGTTTTCTTGGTTTTTTCTTGTATTATTAATTTTGATTACATAATTAAAATTAATGTTACAAAAAAGTCTTAAAATTTTGATTATTATAGTTAGGCCATTTCGTGGATAACGTGGTCCAGATCATTTGACGGACAAATAGAAACTAGTTTTGACAAAAATAATGAAGTCTGATTTGCCAAGATGAGCCAGAAAGCACAAACGCACAATGTAACTTGAGTGAAAGGAATTCTGGGGCCAAATGGGACCTTTTTAAATTTTCAGGCTGGCTTCTAAGTCTACAATTACAAAAGTACTTTGTTCAAGTTCATTGGGCCTAGACGTATTTAAATTGCACCATTTGCACGACCGGAGAGCTATTGAGCCACGTAACTTTTGTGTATAAGTCAATTTATGAATGTTGCATAAATAATAACATTAATATTGTTCGTGAATAACATTTGTATTTATCGCAACTAATATTATATTGTTGAATGGATAACATTCTTGTGACTAATTTTTAAATGAATTTCATTTACATTAATGTTACGTTATGTTAGAGCTAGTCCTAGGTACACTGGCCTTGAGTAATATGCACAATTGCACACTAGACATGAATAACATGTACATTTAGACATGAACTATATGTATTGTGCATAAAAAATTGAGATTTGAATTTATGCACCATAACTATTCCCGAATTATGAAGAACATCAGAACTTGGACTCACAACCGAGTAACCTCATTAGATATAATTCTATGTGAAAAAATGATTGAAGATTAAACAGGAAATAACATTAGTTCCAAAAGTATTGCAAAACAAGCTGCTAGTTGGGATCCAAAACTTGCCTAATTTCAGAAAAAGAGTTGAGTGGTAACAGCATAAGAATCTTCACTCAAATATTCCATGTGGAGAGCATTCTTCAACAAACATACAGCCGTCCTACTCTGTAACATTTTCAAAGTGGGAATGCTAAACAATTTTAGTAAGTGATTATGCAAGTTTTGCTGGCAAATGCTCTGCTTTATTTGGACCTTTTTTTCTGTTTTTGTACTTGTAATAAATAAATGAGTGACTTAGTGAGTGTTTAATGATTTCTGGTGATTTTGTTTGCCACATTTATATAGCCGAATTGTATGAAAACTATTTTAAATATACCAAGTGTTGTAGTGAATCTACCCTATTATATGAGTCTCCTTCCATCTCTTGTTTGAATTATGACTCTAGAATCTCTGCAAATATAGTACTTTGCTTTTTTTTTTATTAGGCACAAAGTATGATTCAAAGATCTTGATATAAACTTTGGGTTGCATGTGTTTAATTACTTTTATTTGGGGTAGAAATGGGTCAAATTAGAAAATTACTACAAGTTGCTTCTATGCATATACAAGAAGTCTAAAGAACATAGTGAATATTTCTAACCAGACTAATGGTTGCATTCATCATCTATATTTATCTCGTATCTCTTTTTAATTATTTATGTTTTAAAGGATCTTGTTGATCATCTAATTTCCAAAAAGTATTTCTACTTAGTTTTTTCCATCAAATTTCGTTATGTCATAGGTAAGTTATGCATTAATGTCGCGTATGTATGTGTGTAGTGGTATTTTTGTCATTTACTTGTTTACTAATTAATGAATTGATCACATATGTTTACCATGTCGGCGTTGATCGCTACATGTTTCTAAAGTGTCTCATTTGATCGCTAGCTTTCAAAAATTGACCTCTTTATTTTTATGCCCAAATTTGAGTAAATAAAGAGGAGGTTTTATGCTAAATTTGAGTAAATAAAGAGGAGGAAGAGATTCGAACTCGGCCCAAAACTGGTTGTATCTTTGAAACACTTGACACTAGGACACCTTGACTTTGTTTTAGTATTGGTAGCTAATTGTGTGTATTACTAATTTATGTTTATGAATATTTTTAGTTGTTTAACCTATAATTATGTTTAAGTCTTCATTTATTATATATGATTATAATAAATTAATTTTTTAACTTGTCAGTTATTAGGATTATTATTAAGAATAACTAAGTTGTGTTATTATAAATTTATTTCACTTAAATACGTAAATAAAATTTTTCTTTTAATTACATTTATGAATATTTTTAATTATTTAACTTATAATTATGTTTAAGTTTTCATTTGTTATATATGATTATAACAAATGAATTTTTTAACTTGTCAATTATTATGATTATTATTAAGAATAGAGCCACAAAACGACACAAAGGCATCTGTCCCTAGTGTCAAGGAAATCTAGCATACAATCGAGGGGTTGGGGTTCGAATCTCACGCTCCCCACTTTGATCAAATTGTGACATGGTAAATATGAGATGATCAATCCGTTAGTAGTAAACAAGTAAAATGACAAGCGTGCCCTTATAATAATGTATCGCGTATTGTGGCGCGTAGCCAGCTATGATGACATAGCAAAAATTTGAATTTGAAAAACCAAATAGAAACATTTTTAGAAGTTAGGTGATTAATAATGCTCTTTGAAATAGGTAATCAGCGAACGCGGAATAAACAAATTTTTTGAAAGTTACGTGATCAAACAAAAGATTCTTTGACATAGATGTCAGCGAAACCACGAAAATAAACATAGATGATCAGCCATGACCATTACCACTTTCTAACCCATATTAGTATTTGGTAAAATATTCTGAAAAGAGAAAAGGGACATAGCAAAATAAAATATTATTGATCTACTTCTGCTGACCAGTTTGAGGCCATTAACATGTTATAATCTAATTAGTTTAACTTTAAAGTAGGTGTGAATATATTTAGCTTATATTATTGCCTTTTTAGCTTTCTTAGCTAACTAAAACAGCTTCAAAAGCTGAGGTTCAGGAGGCCAAATGAGAAAGGTGAAAACGAAAAGAGTGGTCATAAGATTTGCAATGGAACCATAGATACTACTCACTCTATTCCTTAGGAATGGTTCGTTTTTAAATTTTATTTGTTAACTTTTTAACTTTCAGACTCAACCAAATATATATTTTCTATATGTTATATAATAATTAGTTAAACTATATCCAAAGTATACTATTTTTTCAACCTAACTACTTATACTCATAAGATTTTAAATTAATTGACGTTTTGGGATTACGTGTTAAGATTTTGATCATAAATTATTTTTTATTTACTAATTCGAAAAATATAAAATTGATATTATTGAATTTGGTTTTAAAAATATTTTCATAATATTATTTTTTTGTAATTTTTTATAATGTACATAAAAAGTAATTAATTAAAGTTGTGTTTCGAGAAAAGTAAAAAATCAATTAATTTAAAATGGAAACATCTCTTATGTCAATTTTGATTAAAATCAAATTTATGTGACTAGTGAAATGCTTTATGATCGGATCAAATGCTGATTGAACCTAGCTAATGATATGTGTTATCATCGAAATTATTGAGTAAGAAAGTAATGAATATGGTGAAAACTCTTTCATGAACATAATTGTATAGACTAAGTGCTAATCAAAATGAAACAGTTTTAAATTTGTTGTATCGATCATGGAAAAAACTATTACTCCTGCCATGAACTTAGTCTCGACTAGCTATCGGCTTCTCGGTAAAAACTATTTTCAAGGCAAAAGGTCTTAGAAAATTATTTTGTTGTCCCCGTTCAAATGCCCATCGAACAGCTATTGCACTCGTTTGCGTAGTTTTAGTAAGGGAAAAAAGATATGATGACCGTGTGCCTCGTACGCTTATGCATTAAAAATAATATGACCCTCCCCACATTAGTGATGGACTAGCCGTGCGGGGACGTCCAAGCGTATCAACGTTTTTTAATATGACCCTCCCTACTCCAATCTATAGTTCCCAAATCATACCTCCTCCATAGTCCGTGCTAATTAAAGAAAATTCCGTGAAATTCATACTCCACTTCGTAGTACGGATTAATTAATTAGCTAGGATTAATCAACGGTCCAGAACCAAAAACCATAATATTAATTATTACCATCCTGCTACTTTTTTATGCTATATAATGGTGTATCATTTCCCAAAGTTCTCACTCAGCTCAAATCTATTTATTCAACTTACTTATTAGCACACTCTCCTGAGTCCCAATACTCACAAAAATGGCATTCCTTACAGCTAGTGAGATGGCATTTGTCTGTGGCATTCTTGGTACTTATAATTATTTCATCTTAATAATAACTTCCGATTAATTTCTAGCTACATTTCATGTTCTTGTTACTTAATTTTGTCAATCTTTATTCAGGCAACATTGTATCTTTTGGAGTTTTCTTGGCACCAATGTAAGCAACTAAGCATCACCAAACTTCCTTACAACTATATCTTTATTACAAATCTCCATTTTATTAGTTCTTGCAATAATAATGAGATTGTCACATAATGTTTCTCATTTATTTTTATTTCAGGCCTACATTTTACAGGATGTACAAGAAGAAATCAACTGAAGGATTTCAGTCCATACCCTACTCAGTTGCACTTTTTAGTTGCATGTTGTATCTCTACTATGCATACTTGAAGCAAAAGAATGCCCTCATGCTTGTAACCATTAACAGTTTTGGGACTGTTGTAGAAACTATTTATCTCATCATCTTCATGATGTATGCCACCAAAAAAGCCAAGGCATGCTCCTATATCTATATATATATATACTTTCCCTCTCCACACTACTATTTCTTTTTTCAATTCATTAAATACCACACATTCACATATATATAAGATGTTGTCTAATGAATAACATTATTAATTGCAGATTTATACAACAAAGTTACTAGTCCTGTTTAACTTCGGGGCACTTGGGTTGATCACTGTAACAACATATTTACTTGTGTATGGAAGTAAAAGAGTAGCAGTTGTTGGATGGATCTGTGCTGTCTTCTCTGTTAGTGTTTTCGCCGCGCCGCTTACTATCATGGTAACTATACTTAATAGTTGCCTAATTGTTAGAATGAAATGACCAAAATGTAGAATATCACATTTTGCTATATTGCAGATGAGAGTTATCAAAACCAAGAGTGTGGAATATTTACCATTCAACTTGTCTGTATGCCTCACTCTTTGTGCTGTTATGTGGTTCTTCTATGGTCTTCTCATAAAGGACTACTACATTGCTGTAAGTATTCATGACTAGTCCATTATTTTCTTCAGTCAATTAATGTATGACGTTTCGTGACATTTTGTCATTACTTTATTTCAAACTTATTGGCATTAATTATAGTTTTTCTTGAATGTTTTTCAATTATACAGACTCCAAATATTCTGGGATTTACATTTGGAATTGCTCAGATGATACTGTATGCAATCTACAGAAAGGGACCAAAACAAGAAGTTTTTCCTGAAGTTAAAGTCAAACAAGTTGAAACAGTCATAGATATGACAACATTTGATAATCAAGAACTAGAAGCTGAACAAGATTCATCAGAAACATCTTCAGCAAACAAGAAAGAAGATGTTCCAAAAACTACAAAGAAACCAAATGATTCAAATGTTGTCTGACATTATTAAATCTAGCTAGATTATTATATTACTAGTATAAGTTCATCATATGAAATAGTGGTGTATGAACCTAGATCATATGAAATAGTGGTGTATGAACCTAGATGAAGAAGAAGGCGATTAAATATGCAAAAGTATCTTTAAGCAGAAGAGTTGATTTGGGGATTGCCAATCTAAAGGGTGATTCAGGAGATTTTAGTGAAGTAGTAAACAAGATTCATCATCTCTATTTTTTCAAATAAGTTTTTAGGAGTTTCGAATCGTTGATGTTATGTTACATTTTATGTGACACTTTATGTTATTAGGATAATATAATTAAGTAGTTAGATTATTGTTGATTATTGTTGTTGTGATGATTTATTACTAGCATTTTTCTTTGAATTTTCTCCATCTACTGCCTTACTTATTATTTCATGTTGCTTACTTTGATTTGTGTTTTATTGATCAAAGGGCAATTGCCAATTTGCATGCATGTCCACTTACTAAAACATCCATTGGCGGATCATGATATAGTGACAAGGGTATGAATGTGAACAAATGATATTTATAGATCATTAAGATTAATTGTTCTATGCTTACAAAAAAAGGAAAGACTATAACTTGAAGAATGATGATTATTGTGTTTCTTGTGCCAAAAGGACAACAAGAACAATAATAATAATAATAAATATTAAGTTATTCTAATAGCATAATATTACATCATTAGCATGTGTCTCTTTATCTTAAAACAATTGCTATTCAATTTTGTTGTGGTGAATCTATTGATACAACAATAACAATAACGAATATTAGAATCTTTGACTTCATCGAATATAAATACTACGAGTATTAAAAAACTCTTAAAAACAACAAAATGCTTAATTATCACGTTTTATATAGAAGATATTCATACAAAAACATACAAAATCAAGTAAGTGTGGCCCAGAAAAAAACCGAAACAACAAAATGTAGAACAACTCATGATACAATCATTCCGATATGAACAATACAACCAAATTAAATTGTGCTATTCACCATTATTGAATATATATATGACATGAATATTCGAATATTTGAAAATTTCAGAAAAAAAAACATATATATATATTCACTAACAAATTCGACGTACAACCACTAGCCTTGAACGTGGTGGCGTGCAAATAGCGAGTAACGTGAGAGCTATGACGACTGCCACCAAGAATCCCACCGGATCAATCCCAAATCCGCCACCTCCATCAAACTCTGCACAAACTAGCTTGCCCATGTCTATGATTTTTTTGTGACAGGAATGCAATTTTTTTATGTGGTATTTGCCTTAAGACCTATATATATATATAGACAGGCAATTAACCAGTGTTATTTGGCATGATCAATTGTCACGAGTGGACTTACTAAGTCACCTCATTTAATTCCACAAGTTGTGGGTATAGTACTATAGTTGACTAGTAGTTGATTGAAATACACAAGGTTGATTCCTATGGGTCTATTAGATAATCAGTGTGAATCGTCAATGCTGAAATTCAGGAAAAATATAAAGATAGAAAAGTCTAGTTTGGTGGGAACCATCGCTCTCTATTTTTCTTATTTTCTTGAAATAGGGGGAATTAAACAAGGAAGAATGTTTATAAAGTTGTAATTCTTCAATAGTCAGTCATTCTTTTGGTTGGTAATTGGTACAGAGGAAGTAAACTTGGTTGTTAATAGAATATGTTCGATTTTTATGATCAAATTAATAAACTTTAATATTTTAATCAGGATCGTCTCGTTCCAAATGGAGGCCCTGTTCCAAATAATGAAAGTAGTTTTGTTTAAATAAAATGGGACACTATATTAAATTAAAAAAACCTTAAAGTAAAAAGAAAGCTTCAACTACAACAAAAATAAAAAGAAATTTACGATGAGATTCTATCTTGAATTAAAGAAACAAAACCTTAAATCATCAACTACAACAAAAAGAATAGTGGTAAGAAGACTCGAACTCACACATATTGACTTTTTGCACCACTATATTTACCAATTATACTAGAACTTCACTTACTATTTACATAATATATAAAATATTAGGGGCCCTTCTCGATTTGGGGCCCTATGCGAAAAACCGCTTCGAACGCCCTCAAAAGACATACCTAATTTTAATCTACACTCACAACATCGAACGTTTTGGATCAAAACCAATATGTCAATAATAAACTACTAAAGGCGACGTATTGAATAATCAAACTGTTGTATGAATAAAATCAAGTCTTCGGAGGAGAAAAAAGTACTTCAATCTTGTTTCAATTTGTTTTCAAGTCTGATCCAATGTGATAGTTCTAGTAACTAATCAAACTGTATGAATAAAATTGAGTCTTCGCATTACACGTCAAAATCCAATTACATTTCATACAATAACAGGAACAACTATAAGACTCTGATACGAGATTATTCAGTTTGGAAATTATAAAAACAAGAAATAGTTTTAACATTTTAATTATTAGATATATTATAACCCCTACTATTTACTACAAACAAGAATCAATATTCATACTAGTAGAAAGAAGCAGAAATGATCATAAACAGTAACTGGTGTGAATTTGTGTAACCTTGCAAACTTTACATACTCCAAATCTTCATGAACCCAAATGAGAACAAAGCAAGAACCAATCTAGAACAAACTGCACCTGAAACATGAACTTTTGTTCCATAAGAAGTAGGCAATGACCCAAATGGAGATGATGCATCCGGGCCGAAAGCTTCAGCTGCGTCCGGGTTGGGTGGACTAAGGCTGGAGGGAATAGTTGGCATTGCAGAATCCGATGGAGAAAGCTCCGAACCGCCTGGGGAAGGAAACAGAGGAGCCTCATCTGGAGATAATGCTGGTGATGATACAGATATAGTAGGATTAGGCAACAATGCAGGTGCAGCTGAGATAGTTGAAGTTGGTATTTCAGGTAGTGAAGAAATTGATGAAGCCAATGCACAACATAATGTCAAGAAAACCATAGCAAATTGAAGCAACATTGACTTCATTTTGAAACAATTTAAACAACACCCTTTTACTAGAAATGAAAGAAAATGTGAATCAAATAAAAGATTCTTGAAAATGGATGGTTATAAAGATTAAATGAAATAATTCATATAGTAGTAGTAGTAGTAGTACTAGTAGTAGTAGTAATTGGTTGTTTAATGTAGATTCTGGGAGACAGCAGAGCTGATCATGTGAAACAATTGCAAAGGGACAAATATTTGATGAATAATTTGTTGTTTCAATGTTTTGTGGAGACACATGAAGAGAGAATAGTGAATAGGAGCAAATTGTCGTTTTGTTACTGCCATTTACGTTGTCCGTGACTTATTCTTCTGTAGGAGCCAGCAATAATTTCAATTTCACATTGCCTTTCCGCTATGGGAGGCTACAATTATTTGTTGGTGGTTTGTTTGATGTTTGGAGATGCATATAACAAGTTCGATCGAAAGAGGGTAGAGGACCAAACCGCTAGGTGAGGATGAGATCCTGAGTTAGAATTGGGTGTAAGTTTTAAACATAAATGTTATACGTGTCATTTAAATATAAACATTTATTCATTTTGAGCATATAAACTAGACCATCTTTTAGTGATGAACATATCAAAATAGAAGCATAACAAAATGAATTAATCAAAATATTACATCTACTTAAAAGAGAATAAAAATGTAGTGAGCTCCATAGCACCACCATTGCCACCTTCAACAATGGCAATGGCACAACCAAAAAGGATGAGACAACATCCATGAGCATTGGTGGTAGCTTGGAATTAAAGTTGTTGGTGGGCCAGGAGATTCGAGATCCAAATTGGAAAAACCAAGTGACAGTATATCGAACCAATTTTTGTCTAAAATTTTTACTCGATCATGATACCAATCAATACCTAAGATCCGGACCTAAAAATCCGAAACTAAACCAATAACATCACTACTTAGAACTAGCATCCAAAGCTTATCCATTATCCTTAATTCAATTAAATTTAATGTACCCCATTAGACAAGTATAATTGAATTAATTTGACAACTAAACAACCATTTTCAAATAACCAATATGAACATAAATACCTAAAATAACAAATCAAAATATCATAAACACATCACTACCCTTGAAATCAAATTAAAATTATTTAGATTTAAAACTCCAAAAATTCAAAGAAAGCGGATCAAGTTCCAGTTTTTTTTCCTTTTCATGATCTTCTTAGACAATAAGATATATGGTTGATGTTGTGATTGATTTTATGATAGAATAGAAATATGACCTAATATATATATATATATGATAGAAACTGAAAGAAAATATAATTTTTTACATCTTATTACATACTGCTGCGTCTATTTATAGTTAGATAAATTAATACTATCCTTAAACAAGAGGAATGGAGAAATAATAAAGATTCGTACTTTTAATATTTAATCTTATAAATAATATTGATTATTATTTCTTAAATAGAAACCACCGATTGTAATCTCGGCTTGAAGATTCATTGAAGATCGTCGATACTTCATTTCACTATTGTTTCACTTTTGCCTTTCGCGTTCTTGAGATGCTTGTTTATCGAGGCCACTAAAAGTTAGAGCATAAATAAATTTGTCGTGTTATTTGTCTTTGTCATGTATAGTCGTAGGGATTCTCTTTTAGTGTAGTCTTCTCGTATACATGGTTCCACTATTTCCGCTTTTTCGAACAAAGTGATAATGCGCTCGATGATAGCCGTCAGGAATGAAAGGTAAGTTCACTTGCAATATCTGGTATTTCTGATTGTCACAAAACAAGGTAATACATTCTTGTTTTGTGCTTGGCTCCCTCGATAACCTTTGAATCAAGCGGCTTCGCTTGCGAGCTTGTGTAGGCTGCCGTATATTCTACTTACATTTGTAGATAGAGCTGACACTTTGTAATTTTGACCAGGCACAAACCGCAAGCACACATGGTAGATTTCCTCTTTATCGAGTCACGCAATCCGAGGTCGACCATAACCGCTGCTTGTAAAATCGTCCTCCATGGCATGTCACGGCATTTGAGGTTCCTTTGGCGTATCTTAGAACTCTGTACTTGATACTCAATCTTTCGCTTCGAATTAGCCATATATCTCTACTACTTGTTCACATTTAGCATGCCCGATGTATGGCATATACTCATATTACTTGAACATTAAGAGGCACCCATTTCTTGTCATGCGGTACACGAGGCGTTTCCTTACTTTCCTCTTGTTGCTGGGGCCAACGTGCCCGGGGATAACTTGAAATTCACAGGAAGAGGGGTAGAAATTGACTTACAATCTTGCATGTTGAAGCGACACAAGATTTTATTGAAGTAATTCTTCTGAGAAACCCAAATAACATACATTTTCTAGATTTTGGATCTGGCTTGGTTGTTTCTTAGGCATTGTACATTACGTACACAGGACTTCCGAATATATGGAGGTTTGAATAGTCAACTATCTTCCCGTTCCGCGTCTTGTTGAAAATAATGGGGATTCCATTGAGCCTATTTTTGAAAATAACTAAAATTGTTTAATGGTAATCCGTTTTCGAGTGAACATGTATTCGAGGTTTATTCTAAATAAGTTCAAGTGCTAAAATTGTTGATCGGGAAGTTCGGGAGGCTCGTTGATGAGTCAAACAAGCGCGAAACCTTCAGAACTCGTGTTCTTCTTTTTTTATAGGCGTTTGTAAGGAAACTCTTTTTAAGTATTTTGTAGTTTTCATTTGTGAGTATAGACTTGCCATTTAAACTTAATTGTGTTTGAAGCGAGTCGTAGTTTAAGTATAGATTGATTAAATAGTTAAGTCTCGTACGAATAGTGTGTGGCATTCGTTTAAATTAGGCTAAGCAAATCAATTATTTGGAATTGGCTATGAACCGTCGAGACCGCCCCGAGAGGGTCTCGGTCGCGTGTCGAGACCCCGCCCGAGACCCGTTGCCGATAGAATCCCAAATGATCAGTGCTGAGCGCCGATAAAGGTCTGAGCCCGGGCTTATAGCGGGTTGCCACCCCAGTCATGCGAGGCTCGCCAGAGGCCCACAGTACCGATGTCAGGGTCACGATCACGAGGCTACTTTTCGGCTGAAATTTGTGCACTATATAAGCCCCTGCTTTTGAAACCTAAACAACTTTTACCTTCTTGAACCACTAATTTCGAGCATTATTTCTTCCGATAATGAGCCAAAAGAAATTCATGCTTTCGCATTTATTACTTCATAATCTTTATTGAGAGTTTCAAGTTGATAATGATAATTCATTCTTTCTCAAACATTTGTGTTTTGAGTGAAATCACTTTTGTGTGGGAAGCATAGGGTTCTTATTAGGTTGAGTAGTACTTTGAAATCCTAAGAGTGTGTTCTTGGGTTCCCGATCTAGGTTGATTGGGAGTTGAAATCATAGCGGGTAGCTTAGGTCATTAGTGGAGACTAAGTGTTTGATAATAGGCAGAGAAGTTGCTTGTGTGTATCAAGCATTTAACTGGCCCATTAGTTATCTTTCTGCAAAATAGAGGTTGGAAAGCCGACGGTCGGCTTGATAGGGAACGAAGCTTCGCTAATATCTGTGTATTGTTTTCTTCTTCCTACTTTTTACTTTAAGTCATAATTATTTTGTACTAATCATTTTGTTGTTTATTGTTGTTAATCATTCTCGGCTTGGAGTTATCGGGTTATCGCGTTAGAACATATTCTTATTATATTGTAATTCGCGTTGTTAGAATTAAAACTCCAAAAAAAGGAATAATTTAACGTAAAAAGCCTTATTACGCCCCCTACAGGTTGAATCTAGGCTAACAGGTGGTATCGGAGCCCGTGTTACACGTAATTAAGCTTAAAATCTTGTAGAAAGGATCATGGGTAGTAGCAGAATATTGGTAGCTCGGGGCACTGTGTTGAAGGTAGGTGATGCGGGGCCGCGGCTGGCAGCGGATCAAACTATGATTATTAGTGCAGCAGCGTTTAAGTACTCGTGTACAAAGCATCGACTACAAATTATGGAGAATAATCATGGTCAGCAATTTCCAATGAAATGTCAAATTCTTGGCTTGGGCTTCATAGGAATTTGACGAAGAAGTGGAAGGCGACATAAAGAGAATTGGTAGCCGCGCTTGATAGAAGTTCAATGGAGGATGTGGATAAAGAAAGAGGATGGAGTACTAAGGATGAGGAACTCAAAAGGTGGAGTTAAATTCAAGGCCATCATGTTACCAGCAATCTGATGTAACGGAAAAGAGAATATCTTTCGAGTTAAGGGATGTAGTCGGCAGGAAATAGGACTTGTTGAAACACACTAGCATTGGTTCTAGTCAAGTGAAAACCACGCAGTCGACTTTTGACAAGGAATATCAAACATGAAATGTATCGGGGAGAGTCCGTCGAAGATATCGTCAAGGTTGATACATCATCTGACAACTTGGATTCTCACAGAAGACTTTCTCCTTGGAAGAAGTAAATGGAAGAATCTTAGAAGCCGTCGATCGAGTTCGGCCAAAAGGTTTGTCTGATCAATGAAGCCAAAGATATCAAGATTCTTCCCGCTCAAAGAGCTCGTTGGTTCCTTGAAAGCGAAGAAATCATCGCCAAAAACAGGCTCGAGAAATAAGGAGACAGAAAGTGGCTCTTATGGCCAAAGTACAAAAATTCATAGAGAAAAGCCAGTGGCGAATGATGAAATATGGCCGTAGCATACAAGAAACTTCAAAAGGTTTCTCGAGTTCAAAAGAAGCGACAATGATCATGGTCATAAAGCTTCAAGAGATATGATAATCACGAGAAAAGGAAATAGAGAGGCAAGGCGAAGGAAAATCAAAGAGATCGCGTGCTTTGAATATATGGCAGGACATTTCAAAGGCGGATTGCCCAGCCAAAGAGGTCCCCGACAGTAAAACTTGCAACAAGGCCAGGATGTGAATCCGGAGGCGAGTCGGGCTAGAATGAAACTTGCATGGTGTCTCGTAGCCTGAACTGATGGAGGTATCTCATGGCTATTTCTCCTCGGATGATGACCTCGCTAGTGATGATGAGAAATAAATGGTATTTTGAAATACAAAGCAACAATTATAACGAGTTATTAGAAAGGCTTTTGAAGAATTGCTTAAAAGAATAAAGAACTTTCAAAAACTAATAAAAAGCTTGCTCGCTTGAAAACAACTCTCTTGAGAATGAAGTTACTTTGTTAAAGCCTTGATTCCAATTTGAAAAATGACGGTTTTTCTTGAAAATTGGAGCTTAAGCAAAATCTTAAAAAGATTGGTTGGAGAAAATGTTGGCTAATCTGCCATTTCGCGCACCGTGAGAACAAACAAGTTAAATGAAATTCTTGAGGCTCCAGCGTTGTCAACCCGACAAAAAGGGTTAGGCTATTCAAGCGATAACTCCTATCGGCTCAATGTGGCTTAAATGCATCCGGTATTAAATTAAGTAAGACAGCGTTTCACTGCACTTATTGAAAAAAGGAAATCATAAGTCTTCAAATGTCGATGCAAGCGGTTAGTGAGAATGGGCACGCACTTATGTCCCCAAGTCTCACAAGACCTAAATGGATAAGTAAGAAAATCCATCCTCACTAACCAGGGACCCGATGCATTGGGTACCTGGGCAGAAATTGAAATTTGTGTTGTAGGAGGGCCGCTTCGTCGAAAAGAAAACGCTTTGGATGGTGGATAAGCGGATGTTCGAGCATATGACGGGAGATGCTACGCTCTTTTTAAAGCTTGAAGCAGGCGGTTGGAAGCGGCAGGATTATGAAGCAATAGCTTAAATAAAATGCTGGAAGTAAAGAGATGTATTGGTAGAAAGGATTGTTTCAAAATTAAAATACTTTACTTGTTGATGGCGTGAAGTTTAATTTCTTCAAGATATTAATACGGTGTGTGAAAATGATTATGAAGTTAAGTTTTTTAAAACATAAGTGTATTATTTTCAAATACTTCATCTTAGATTTTATTTGTACATGGATTATCGTCGAATAATGTATTATGTTAATTTTGATTAGGTTGAGCGAGTAATATTTGCATGAATGTAGTGCACGTGATGGCGTGAGTTTACAATGGCATCATTCGGTTGAGCCGTACTAGTATTGAAATGTTATCTAAATTGCATAAAACTCACGTGTTAGAGGCCTACCCTAATCGTATAAAAGGTTAAACTTTGCGTCGTGTCGACTCGGTAAAATGCATAAATGCGTCGTTTAAGCGCTTTAAATCTTGTTTAAATCGAGCCGTGTGCTTGATTTCTTCACGTATGGACTTGTTTGGTGAGATGGATATTGAGTTTAGGTGAGCAAATATGTTTTTGTTATTGTGGACGGAATTACTCGAGGTTTACTTGGGTAATTGGCCTTGCTAATAAAGTGATGCGTTTAAAGTTTGCTAAGTTGTGTAGAAGGTCATGAGCAGGGATTCAAAATCCAAAGCCATAGGAGGCGATCACGGAGGTGAGTTCGAAAATGAGGAGTTCGATATGTTTTGTGGGAGTATGGAAATCAGCACTGACTTTTCGGCACAGACACCTCAATGAAATGGAGTCGTGGAGGCGAAAGAATAGGACTGTCAAAATGAGTCGCACCGTGTTGAATGAGCACAAGCTTTTGCCAAAGTACTTTTGGGGACATCTTAGTGGACACCGCGTCTTCACGCATACATCCCGGCCAAAGGTATTTAAGACCTTTATTCTTGATAGACTCTTCTGACTTTTTGGAAGGTATGGTAAGATCCCATTGATTACTTTAAAGTTTTTTGGATGTAAATGCTTTATTCTAAACACCAAAGATAGATTGGGTAAATTTGGCAGCTAAATCTAATGAGGCAATCTTTCTTGGTTATTCTAAAAGCAGTAAGGCGTATAAATACGCAATAAAAGGATCGATGTGTCGCGAAAGAATCTAAGTATTGCTTTGATGAATCTAATCCGTTTGTTGAAAAGTTGTATTAGATGAGGATGATTCATTAGATGTTAATGTGGATAGAATTTATAAGTGATGAGCCTCGAAACCGAGCATCAGCTTGAGAGCGTCGATTATGGGAAGCCAATAATCATGTCGTGACCCTTGAGATGTGGATGGAGATTATCTCGTGGGCGGACACAGAAGATGTTCCTAGGGGAGGCAGTCATCGAGGTCATCCCACAGGATCTGCATTCTTGGTGATATCTCAAAGAATGTCTGATCCTCTCTAAATAATGTTTGTCTCCCGTAGTGCTTTTGTATACCAGTAGTGCCCTCTTAATATTCGCAAGCTCACAGAAGGTCGGTTGGTTTATACATGCAAAGAACTTGAACAATTTGAAGATGTAAAGTTTGGCATTTAGTTGAAAAACCTTTCGATAAAACCATTATTGGGACTAAATGGGTTTTAGAAATAAACTTGGCAGCTTAGGTGTTATTTTAGTAAATAAAAAGTCGTCTTGTTCAAGGTTATAATCAATCGGAAAGAGTCGATTTTGATGAAACTTTTGCTCGGTGGCCTAGAGTTGGAGATCCATTAAGTATTATTCTAGCTTTTCATTGTCACATGGATTTCAAACTACACCAAATGGATGTCAAAAAGCGCGTTTAAATAGTTTCTTTAGATGAGGAAGTTTTTGTAAAACAACCTCTAGGGTTTTGAAGATCTAATTATCCTGGCTCGCGTTTTCAAACTAGATAAAGCACTTTACGGTTTAAAACAAGCACTAGAGCTTGGTATGAGAGGTTAAACACGCGTTGTAGTTGCGAATGGGTTCGAAAAGGGAAAGGCAGATTGACTTTCACTTAAGCAGGCAACGTCATAGTAGTTCAAATTTATGTCAGTGATATTATTTCGTTCTAATGGTTTGTGTGAAGAATTTGCTAAAATGATAATAGTGAGTTAAAAGTTAGGCATGATGGGAGGTGAATTTCTTCCTCGGACTCGAAGTAAAAGCGAATGGTGGACGTATTAAGCAATGAAGTTCTCGAAAGAACTTCGTAAAGAAGTCGAGGGATGGAAAGATGCAAAAGTGATCGGAACTCCCATGTGGAGCATCAATGGCTTCAGACAGGGCCAGACGAGGTACTAGTGTGATGGACAAAATAACCAATTGTAGTTGGTAGTCTTTAACTTTTTATCTGCAGAGCTTACAGACCCGATATTATGTTTGCCGTGTGTTTGTGCTCGTTTCAAGCATGTCTAAAGAGTCTCGTCTTAAAGCGGTTAAAAAGGATCGCCCGATTACGTGAAAGAGACGATTAGTATGGGCTTTGGTATCCGATGAGCAGAAACTTGAACTTGTGGGATGCTCGGATGCGGTTACCTGCTTGGGATCTTGTGACGGTAGGAAGTGCAATTAGGACATGTCGCTTCTTAGGACATAGCCTCGGCGCCGTGGTCTAGCGAAATGAAATAGTGTTGCGTGTCGGCGGAGGCCAGTATGGTGGTGAGGGGGTGTGTTGCTGAGTACTTTGGATGGAAAAACAGGCCTTGGAGGATTTCGGGGATCAAATGAGCCAGTTCGGTGTTATGTGACTAGCGCAAGTGCCATAAATATTGCCAGAATCCGGTACGACACTCGGGACCAAACCGCTGAAATTAAATCGTCAGCTTAAATCAGGACCATGTGCAAAAAAGGAAACATTGATCTCGAGTTAGAGTAGGGACAAATGAATTGACTTGCGGACATCTTCCTGCAAACATTACCGAGGATCAATTTAACCGTATTAGAAAGCGTGAGCTAGGGATGCTTGATCTTCTAGTAAATAATTTATCTTATCGTACCTTGTCTTGTATGTTGTTGCGTCGCTACGTGCTTAAAATTATGTCTATATTGTTATATTGGGATGATGAGCGAATAGTAGAGTGTCAAATGGTTGTGGATTGGATTGGTTGAGGGCGCTAAGTGGATATTAGAGGTTATGATTGCGTGTCGTTGGTGAAATCAATGGTGATTTGGGATGTTGGTTGTTTGCTTTGATTGGATGTGCTTGGGGTTGTTTTTTGAGTGTTGTGGAGATTTGCTTGATGCGTTGATTTGTGTGGAGGTTTGGTGGATGTATGAATGGTCTTTTATGTGTGTGGGATGAGAGACCTGTCGACCCACTTGGTCCCGATGAGGTCCGTCAGTGGATGAGGACTTCCGATGCACGGCCGCCGAGACCCATTGAGACCCACAATACTCTCCGATGAGGTCTCGTCCAACTACCTGATCTGATCGAGACCCGGCCGAGAGACCCCCATACCGAGATGGGTCCAGATGGGAGATGTTAAAGAACTTGCCATATTGTCTTGAGACCCCGGCCAGAGACCCCAATATACCGATGAGGAGTCTCGAACAAACTGTCCCCGATCGAGACCGTGAGACCCCCACTGCCGAGATGGTCTGATGGCAGTTATAACCACCGATAAGCGCGCGTCGAGACACTGCATCGGGACAGGTCTCGAATGGGTGCAAATGAACTTCGATCTATATACGTTCATTAGTTTTTCGACTTCATTTGACCACGATTCCAAAAATTTCGACCCCAATTCACCCGAATCCGCGCGTTATTTATTTCAGCCACTTAAATTCATCAAAATTCACAAATTCTACAATCAAAATTGCTCATTGCACTTTTCTGGTGAAAATCTAAACTCCGTTTCCACTACTCGAATTCTCTCACAAAATGGCTTACAACCACAGAACAACCCAAAAGAGGGCAAGGACCCAAAACTAAAATCTTGAGCCAAGTATTATTATATACGAGGTGGAAGTTCCTCGAATCCAGGCTTATGAAAATGTGAATCGATTACCTACAGAGGAGGGAAAAGTGGAAGACTTGGCAAACCCGATATTCTTGATAATTTACTACTATGATGGAGGAGATTTGGAGGGTACTTTCCGTTAAAATTGGTGAAATTTAAATGGGAGGATTGTATGGGGAATCTCAGATATCTTCTAGGATTGGGTTATTTTCTTTGTTTTATGTTGTTATTCATGTGGCTTCTAGTAAGTAACAATCGAACATTAGAGTTGAGTTTGAGTGGTAGATCTTCTGGTATAAGTTGAAAAATTTTAAAGATGATTTGGTTGTGCGAAATGGATTTGCAAGTTATCTTTGTGTGGATATGTGGCCTCAAGTGATGAGATTAATTAAATGGAAGATGTGACCGGTGGTTAATAATGGTCGAGGTTTAGAAATGGTTATAGGAAGAAAGGGTGGTTGATTGTCTTCCGTGCTTTATTTGTATACGGTGAAGCTAGGTTTGTGAACACGCTTTTTAGTAATGAGTAGGTGGTTCGTGGAGTTCTCGGGGATAGAAATCCAGTCGGTTGGTGAACTCCTGACTTACAAATTCTTGCGTCGCTTGACGGATAAATACACCCATTTCTAACGTTGCCTTCATATACGGCATTAAGTAAGAAGCGTGCGACAACACTACTTACGGGATCTTGCTCCAGCAACGTCATGGGAATTGGGAGGAGATAGGGTGTTTCCGAGGGGTATGCCAAGAATTGGGGAAGCAGCGTCGAATGCTTGAGACCACTTGGACTTGCACCGTCGCGTATCCGCAATGTCACGACTTTGGTGGAAGTGGGAAGCTAAGATCGCGAACACGTGAAGATGAAGGAAACACTTATGGGAGAAATGGTTCGAGGAGGTTGATGACTTGGAGGATCCGGTGTTTTCGGACGATGAGGATGATGGCCAGCGAGGACTTGAGGATAGCGAGGATGATGATGATGATGTAGAGGGAGATGATGACGGTGGCAATGAGGCTCCTCGGGAAGTGAAGTAAAACATTTCAAGACCACGAGGCAAGACTAAGCATTGTTGAGCAAGTCGTGAGGAGAATCAAAGGATTATCATCAAAGAAAACAAAAACTTAAAGGTATGTGAAGGAATTATGAAATTCCTCTCTTTGTTTTAGCGATGGTAATGAAAAGTTAGAAAACCCCGCAAGTATTTGGCTGCCGGATGATGAGGCCAGAAGTGGGCGATAGGACGGCGTTAGCGGTCAGTACACAGTGGTGCTCTGGGGATTGGGATCGAAGGCTACGTCATTGATGATGAGGGCCCAGCGGATGGTATGGGATCACTTCTTTGACGAAGCCGAGGCGGAGGTCGAAGATCAATTGAAGAGGACTATGATGGCTTGGACAATTATCTTATTTATGTATTATGACTTATTTAGACATTTTCTACCCTTTTGTGATGATCTCAAAGAGATGTTAGACATGCTTTTGTTGGTTACGTTTTAGTGTTTGGTTCTCTTGTCATGTTGTTGAATGTTTTTATGCAATAGCTTGTGTTGGTGTTTATTATCTATCGTTATTACTTACGTCTTTATTGTATTTCATTGCCTATATCGTCCATGGATGTTTTTGTTCATAAAAAGAAACATTGGGAATCTTATGTTGAGGGCGTCGCTTTATGTATTACATTTTAACCCCATGGCATGGGAGTCAATTTGTTATCGTCAAAGGGGAGTTTGTTGAATAATGGGATTCCATTCAAACCTGTGAAGATAACAAATTGTTTAATCGAGCTTAATCCCGTTTCGGTGAACATGTATTCGGAGTTTATTCCTAAATAAGTTCGAGTGCTAAAATTGTTGATCGGGAAGTTGGAGGCTCGTGATGAGTCAAGCAAGCCTTGAGCCTTTGAGCTCGTGTTCTTTCTTTTATAGGCGTTTGTAAGGAAACTCTTTTAAATATTTTGTAGTTTTAAATTTGTGAGTATAGACTTTTGCCATTAAACTTAATTGTGTTTGAAAGAAAACGAAGGTCCGTAGTTTCAAATCTTAAGTATAGATTGATCCATGTAGAGTAAATGCAAATAGGCGTATTGGCGTTCGTTTCGAAATTGAAACTGAAAGCGATCGTTATTTTGGAATTGACAGCATGAACCGTCGAGACCCCGCGAGAGGGGTCTCGGGTCACGTGATCGAAAGCCCCGCCCGAGACCCGGTGCCGATAGAGATCCCCGATGATGAGACCACAGACCTCTCGATAAGGTCCCTGCCTTGAGGAAGTAGGCTTATAGCGCGTTGCCACAGTCGTCGGTACCGTCGAGACCACTTGGTCTCGATGGGGGTCACGATCTGGGCTACTTTCCGACTCAAAATTTGTGCACTATATAAGCCTCCTCTTTTCAAAACCTAAACAACTTTTTAACTATTTGAACCACAATTTACGTTTATTTCTTTGATAAGCAAAGGCAAAAAAGTCATAACTCTACATTTATTGCCGTAATCTTTATTTGAGAGTTTCGAGTTGTGTGACAATTCATTCTTTCTCAAACATTTATTGTTTTTGAGTGAAATCCTTGTGTGAGCTTATAGGGTTACTATTCTAGGTTGAGTAGTACTTTGAAATCTAAAGAGTGTGGTCTTGGGTTCTGATCTAGGTTGATTGGGAGTTGAAATCATGGCGAGTAGCAGGTCATTTAGTGGAGACTAAGTGTTTGATAATAGGCTTGAGAGAGAAGTTGCTTGTGTGTAATCAAACATTTCTTCAAGCCCAGTTAGCTCTTTGCCAAAATCCAGAGGTTGGAAAGCCAGAGCGGTCGGCGATAGGGGAACGGCTCGGCCAATATCTTGTGTATTGTTTTTCTTATTTCCTACTTTTTACTTTAGAGTCATAATTATTTTATTCTTGTCATTTGTTGTTTTTATTGTTGACCTAATCATTCTCGGCTTAGGTTATCGGGTTGCTCATTAGAGCATGTTCTTATTATATTATAATTAGCGTTGTTAAATTAAAAAAACTCAAAAGGGAATAATTTAACGTAAACATATTCGCCCCCCTACAAGGTTGAATCTAGGCTACTTAGCGTCTCAATTGGCGTCTTCGCTCGGTGTTGTTGATGTCCAACTTTTGTTTATCACGTAACAGTGACATTCTGTTTACGCGAGAATGATTTATGCAAGCTTGCGGTATTAGAAATCGATGAAATTGATTAAAGCTTTTATTATGGCCAGATTCTTGACGATAGTGTATCGATTCATTTAACGGGTTGGTTAAATGCTGATTCTTTTTTGGAACAGTGTTCACCTTGTGTGGTATGTGCAGTGTGGGTTCTCGTAAGCTTGGGGGTTATGGTGATTCTTTAGATCTTCTTCATTGGCGTTATAATAATAGTAATTGGTCAATTATTATTATTATACAACTTACTATTATCTGAGCCTAGAAGGTCACGCACATACAATGATATTCGAATAATATTTCATGAATGAAATTAAACGAGACTTGTATATTGAGAAATGTATTTCTCAATATTTATATATTTGTCAAATATATGTTGATGAGCTTGTCAATTAGTTAAACTTGCAAGTTTAATCAATTAAGCAGTGAAATTTGAATAACTTGATAAGTTATTCGATAGTGACATTCGTTAGTATTTTAATTGACATTAAGTTAATTAAAATAGAACAACTTCCTTTAGTAACTTCATTATTTAATTAGGAAGCTCATAACGTCTAATTAAGTTAACGAGAGGATTAGCGATTTATCAGTTCTTTAACGAGTGAATTTTGGGACTTGGTATTTAAGAGAGGATTAGGTTTTCATGACATAAGAATCATGAAAAAACCCTCCGCCTCTCAGGTGCCGCCCCCCTGCTTGGTAGTGCGCGAGTTTTTCTCTTCCAATTCTCATTTCATCTTCAAACTCTAGCAAGTTCAAGTACTCGGTTCGTTTCCCTCTTGGTGTGTGCAATCTAGAGGACATCTTTTCGGTGTTGAACAAGCATTGGAGAGGATTTTGAAGGGGCTTTCACGCGAGGCACATCGTGGGGATTTGGGTTCATTCGACTTGGATTTGAAATGTAAAGTTCTCGTATTCATACATTTATTTTATGTGTTTAGATTAATTTATATCATTTTGAGGATAAAGGGATGTATGAATTTAGTGTTTATCCTGAAAATAAAATTCATACTAGATTCTAACAGCCGAGCTCCCAGCATTGCTTTCTTTGTTCTCTACAACAGGTCCGGTTAAATCCCATTTCTTGCCCGACCGTTACGTTGAGGAGTGTATCTTGAATCGTGTATTGTCTTTTGATGCATATTTCGAAATTCACGAATTACATTTCTTCGATATATACTCCTCCGTTATACGTCTTCAAACACTTGATCTTCTTCCCAAATTCAAGTTCCAAACGCACCTTGAAAATTTCAAATACATCTGTTTTTCTCTTGATCGGATACACCCAACATCTTCTGGAATAATCATCAATAAAGGACATAAAGTACCTTGCGCTCGAGAGGCGATAGGTGTTTCTCGTACGTCGAGTGAATCGATTCTAGAATCTCGACTTAAAATTTGATATACTAAACTTGATACGTGTTTCTTACTTATGACACAATTTTCACGATGACAAAGTCACCTTTGTGAGTCTGGAAATGAGCGATGTTCCCACGAAATCTTAGATTTCTGCTTTCTGGATATAATTGTCCGAGCTTTCTATACCCACATGAGTGGAAGCATTTTCATTTTGGATCTTTGAGCAACAAATGCTTCTCGCCCACAATGATCTCTCCTTCAAAATATACAACTTAGAAGGTATCTTTTCACGCTTTCATAAGTTTGGTAACTTGCGATATCCACTTTCTCATGACAATTTTTACAGTCAAGGTCATACAATTTACCTAATGACGGTAAATTCTTTTCGGGCCTTCATGTCGGCGCGTCTCGAATGAGTGCGAATGATACCGTCATGTAGCTTTAGTTTGATGGTTCGATACCCGGCATGTCTTGGCGTGAATAATTGCAACTATACATGAGATCCTTCGGAGATAGGTTCATAATCTTGAAACCATTCCCGTCGCGAGTCATGTGAAGCGTGGCTCGAGGTCAATGAGTAAATACATCGTGAATGTCATTAACTTCCTTTATAAGTTGTCATGAGCTTATGACGTAAAAACCATGCATTTGTTTGGGGTCTTTGTATATTTTCAAGTGGATTAGATTATTATTTAAACTCAATAATCATTCTTAGTGATACTTTGCCCTGATTGTAGCATTTCGGGTTTTTCTTGCTTCTTGATTTTGATCTACCTGGATTTTTTAGCGCTTGGCTTGAGCCACGTTAGGCGATCACCTCTCGTATTAATGCCTCTGCTTGTTGCATATTGGTCATTCTATCATCTTTGTTAAATGCGCCGATTTTAACCTTGAGAATAGCATTTGATATCATCAAAGACAAGAACTTCCGTAATGGAATTATTTGTCAAACTAATGATGAGTTGATCATACGAATCCGGTAGACTTTGAAGTAATATTTCAGCACGTTCATTTGTCGCTATTCTATAATCCAGCGAATTAAGCTGGGAAAATAGCGTATTTAGCGTGTTGATGTGTTCTGTCATCGAAGTGGATTCTGACATCCTTAACGTGTATAATTTTCTCTTAAGGAAAATTTTGTTGTGAAGATTTGGCTCGTACATTTTGTGAGATGATCCAGATCTCTTTTCGCGCGTCTTTTCTGCTTATCTTTAGACTGATATCTCGTATGCGATGCCAAGTGAATATTTGCGATGCGTTTCCATCCGTCGTTCAATTTTTCATGCAGCCGATGTCTCTGTAGCCCTTTCATTGATTGCCTTAAGCGATTGTCTTTCTAAGGGCGGCTTTTTATCTTCGGTACATAATGAAATTTTTTCCATTAAATTTTTCAATCTCAAATTTTGCCATCATTTAGCCACATCACAGAGACAATACAAAACTACGTCACAAACTGTTGTGAATGATTTATGATAGAATCTCATCTTATTAATATATATATATATATATATCTGATAGAAGACGAAAAAATACAAATTTTCTACATCTTATTACATACTCCTTTTGTCTATTTATAGTTAGATAAATTAATATTATCCACTAAACAAGGAATGGAGAAATAATAAAAATTCTCCTACTTTTACGTTAATCCTATAAATAATATTGACTATTATTTTCTTAAATAGAAACCATCAATTTAGCAATTGATATTGGGCAAAACTCCGCCGTTAAACGATGATATTAACCCAACTTGCTTTCATTCTTACGTTGTTAAAGGCTATTTATTGATGTCTTTGTGGGATAATCTGAATATATTTTCTCTAGCCACATTTCCTGCCAACTCCAAAACCTGAAAAACAATAAACCACATATAGAGTAGCCAAAATGACGGAGTATGTAAATTTATGACTGCAAGTTCATGAATTCGTTCAACATACCAATACTTTTTTGAGCGAGAATGCGTGACGCGGTACTTGACTAGTATGACTTATCTAACGTGTTATTATGTCAACTCGAAATTTACACAATGCACATGACAGTAGCAAATCACAAGTCCCAGTTACAAATAAAAACAACTAAGTCTTGTATAATTTGAAATGGTCGAAATTAGCAAATTTTAGGACTTAATTGATAAGTATAACATTAATTTTAATCAAATGTATCTTATTAATACTAAAGGTAGAGTTAAAATACATCTTTTAACATATTTTTTCGATACATAGACAAAACTCACAAAATCAAAAATACTACATGTCATTGTCTATCGTCAATTAGCTTTTTAGATTATCAAATGTATTGTATTAATTATGAATAAAGTTAAAAAGTACAATCTTTAGCATATTTTTACTAAAAGCAACATAGCCCCGAAAAATTATCTAAACTTTGTTAATTTTAACCATTAAAAATGCTACATGACTTAAAAAATCACTTAAAATTATACAGCGTAATAATAGTAGCACAAAAATTATATACAACGTAAAAAAATGAATTGAACAAATAAAATTCAAAATTTGACAATCTTCTGAAACATTACCTAACCTCGGCCAACAAGATATTAAGGAAACGGCGGAAAGGTAAGCAGGGGAACCCGACCCCAAGCCTTGAGGCTACTGACCAGGCTTTGAGAAGTCATGGCAAACTTGGTTGGTATTTTTCTTCCAGCGACCAGCGATGGACTTGAAGCGGGTTATTGAATTCTTGTCGTATTCAACAAATTAGGCTAGAAAAATGGACAAGTTGGACAAGCTGAGAATATGATATTAGGGGACATTTGTTATGGGCGTTATATATAGAGAGAAGGGGATGAAATTGATTTCGATAGTTGGTTTGAGTGTGTCTGAGGATTGCAGGGAAAGTTGTTCAAGGTTTGAATCTTTTGAAGTGTAATAGTTGGCGCATCCATGAAATTTTGGATTTTATTGTCACAAACTGATTTTTTTAATGTGTTGCAGTGAGGGAGTGATTTAGGAGGTACATAATTTAGTAAGTATGAAGGCTTTATAAAGAGTATAATTGTATTTTATCTTAATTTAAATAGAAACATATAAATATTTTCTAGGCTTTGCATCTGATACTGTTAGTTAATGAAAAAGAAATATGAAATGTCTTAAATGCCCATATTTCATATGTGAATTATGCGATCAAATATCTTAGTTATAGGATGATCAGGCCAGAGTGTAAGCCCATGTAATTTTCTTCTTCTGATACATGTAAGCTCTAAGATTGGGCTCGTTGCAAGTATTATAAGGGAATTGGAAAATTATAATACACTCACATTTCTAGTTATCTAAACTAGTTATATGTGCATGATGCTTATACGTAATGAATTATTTAAATTATTTTATAATAGAATTACTAATAAAAGCGAGAATAAAATAAAATAAAGAAGATAAAAAAATTAGCATGTAGAAATGAAGAGAGGGAATGGTGAAATAACTTTTTCTTCTCTCTTTATGATAATTATTACGGAGTAGATAAAATTTGTAGTAGTAGGTTCATAGAGAAGTTAACATGTTAGTCGTTTACGCCATGGAATGTTACTATGAAAATAAAATAGCAATATGTTTTTTTTTATCAAAGAGGAATGCGATAGGAATTACGTTAACGACACTAACATGGCAGATCGATAAGCGGTTTAGACATTATATGGCATAAATTCATATCTGGCTTCGTTTATTGTATCTTTAGGTGTCGAGATCGGTTATACTAATTCATGTCTCTCGAATCACGATACAAAGACAAATGTTAAATTGATGAGATATTTAAGATAGTGAGGCTCATCGTTTTAAAATAATAATACACTTGTCACTTTTTCATTATTGCATCATGAATTGAGACATTAAATGAGACATAAGATCTCTTCTATTGAATCTTACAAGTTACAATTAATGGATTCAGTGAAATTTGGGCCATCTAGTTGGGCTATTTATGTGGACTCTTGTTCCTTGGATCAGGTTCTGGTCAATCTTGTTGACTCTATTTGGGTCGAGATCCATAATTTAGGATGACATCCATAATTTAGGATGACAATTTAATGATTAATGATTTGACATAAGCTATACATAATTCGAAAATATTATCGTTTTATTATTTTTGATCGGAATTTCATAAAGCTTTGATCGTGAGTTATCGTGCTTAGATAAAAAATAATATAGGCATGTGGGATTTTGTTAGATTCGTTTCAATATATATTTTTAAAATATCACTTTTTATAGTTTTCACTCGTATATAATTAGAGATATTTACGTTTAAGTAGTGTCTTCTACAAATCGTAGTCGAAATGTGGCCAATCTTTTAGGAATGGAGATATTAGTACTACTATTACTCTATTAGCTTACTTTTGAACAATACTAAAAATTTTAGTGTATTGACCATAAGAGATAAATGTGACCACAAGCATTGATTGATTCAAGGTTTTAACATGAGATGTTGTTTATCATTTAAAGTATAAAAAATTATTATATAGAATATTCATTTTAAAAGTAAAATAAACAAAACAACATAAAAATGCTTGTGACAAGTTTTAAATAATCTTTCATCAATTAGTCATAGACTTAATTATTTGAGCTATTTATTTTATGTAAAGTATTTGGACTCGTCTATACAAAGTCAGGAAACACTGTAATTGAATATGCCACAAATCCGTTTCTTTAAAGCCAAAATATATGTGTGATCGCTCATATTTGTTGAAACTATTATGATTACTCTTGTTTTTAAATGTCAAGTTTAGATAATTGTCATTATAATTTGAATCATAAAGCCACTCAAGCCCTCAATTAATTTGTCATTTATTTCATTATTTGACACCTTTATTGGTTATAGACACTTGTAACTTGTATGAATAAATCTTGAGATTTAAACTCTAAACGTTATAAAAAAAATTATATAAAAAAGGTCAAAAAATTATTTCATGATAGAAATAAAGAAAAGAAAACAGCAACAGAAAAGCGTTCACAATCGTCACGTGTTATGTGAGATTGTGACTTGTGGCTCAACATGCATGAATTCACCATTGTCCAACAACGTATGCACATTGGGGCCACATTATAAACATTCTAGCTCAATTGTTGTTTAAAAAAGGCTAAATTTCATTCTGGCACATAGTATTTTTGTCATTTAATAAATCTAAAATTTTCAACCTTGCAAATATAAGTACCGGGAAGGAATTTTGCTTTTGAATTTTGGAAAACGTATTTTTGACACCAGAACTCTGTTGGAAATATGAGTTGTTATATCTATAAATATATGTCAATTAATTACGTTATCTATTGGGTGTGCATTTAAATAATTATGGTCGGATATATGTTAATTGTTGGATAATTAATATATTGATGTGCTTCGATTGAGATTAGGGATTTATGATGAACTACTTAGAGTGGCTCGTAATCTATATATTAATAAGATGTGGAGTTAAACGTAAATTAATATATTCTTAATTTACGTCGAGCTGAGGACACAGCAATTAAGCGAATTATATCTGATTATAAGCTCGCAGGATTTAAAATATAATTGTATGAAAATATTGGAAGCGAAATTCCGGCAATAGTTAGAGCTATAATAGAGAATTGATAGGGGTTCGAAATCTTCCTTTTGTAGAATCGTTATTGAATATTAACAATAGCTTAATATGCGCTTTATTTTAGGGATAAAGTGAGAAGATTACAGAAACAGCTCTAAGCATTTTTAGTTGTGTGATGGGAAAATAAATTTAGTCTTGAAACTCTAGAATTTTAGTTATGTTAGATGGTTAAAAGTTAGGGCTCGAAATTAATACATATAAAGCGTGATTTTAATGAAATCAGCTTGCCTTGGTCTTACGATTTTGAAGTTGAAAATTATATATCTCTACTCCTTTCATTCCTATGTAGAGGTAGTAGGTGAGAAAATGCAAATTTGGATTTTCTGCTTGCGCCATCCTGGTTGATATTTGAATCTCTAGCGAAAAGCTCACGGAAGGGTTCGTTAAATGCGGTGGTGTGAATTTGTGTAGAGGCAATCGTTGATTGTTAGTCTCATGAAGCATGTCAGATTCTGTGATGCTGAAAGAAAGATAAATGCAAACTTGTATGTTATTGTTTTTATTATATTCGTAGAATCACAGTTATGGAAACTTTGTAATTGTTATTTTTAATCAAGTAAAATACATGAGCTCATTTATAACAACGTAAGCATAAGAGCAAAACATATGTTTTTAAATATATTACTGTTTTATGGGTACCGTTTTTAAATAGCAAGCAGCTTGGTAGATTGATATTTATCCTTAATCAATTTTAATTAATTAAAAATTAACGTCATCTTGGCCTTCTGCATAATGGCAATTTAGGTCAGGAACTCCATATCCGCACACATATTGGTTTTTACCATCTTGTATGGCTTCGATAGCTGCATCTTTGACAAATTGAGGACCATCAAAATTGGAGAACCCCGTCGAAGATTTATGGCTCCATGCTTTATGGCAAGCATACTCATCTGGGTGAAGATTATTGTTTTGAATTGCTCCAATTTTTTTGCAACCTGTTTAGTAAGCAAACAACTCTCATACACTACTACTACATAGAAAAATCAAAGACATGAATGCAACCAAAAAGTAAGTATAATCTTAAGGAAATTGAGACTACATAAATATCCGCATATCAAGAATGAGGGTGTGATGGGTGGATAGGATTGTGGGGGTATGGGGTTGAGGCTGTAAAGTTGAAGATGATGTTTTATTTGATTTTAATTAATTAAATTGATTAATGTATTAAATATTGATATAATTAAGTGTTTGTTATTTAAAAATGATCAGTTAAAGAAGTGTAATATATTTAAAATATACGTTTCGCTTGCTGTTTTATGCATTTATAGTGGAATTTAGGTCTTAAAATATGTTTAAAGTTTAGGTGAAAATCATTTTCGGATCTTTATTTAAGGTTAAAAGCTTTGGGTTTATTTGAAATAATAAAAGTAATTTAGGTGTCAGAATGAAATTTAGCCTTTAAAAAACGTTGTCTTGAACAAACATTGTTGTAATTTTCTCAAAGTTCTAGAATTTGCTCCAATTTCCTGACCATGACCCAGGAATTATCTTGCCTACTTATTCACGAAACATATCAAAAGTCAAAATCAGCATGTTTCCAAAATAAGTGACTAGTCAACTTGTTCACCAAAATTTTCACCTAGTACTGGTTGGCTATCTGCCTCCCTCTTTCACTTCACCAAAACTTGTCCATGTTTGCTCATCAAACAACCTTTAACGTCAATTTTTACAAACAAAAAAAACCCAATTGGACTGGGACAAGATTTTACTGATCAATACACCAACACATCTCTTCAACTACCATCTTTCTCATCTTATTATTTCTTCCTTACCACCCATAAAATTATCTTTGACCTCAATTTTGTACCCCCAAAAAAAAATTCACCAATTGGGCCAAAATTATGCAACAAGAATCTCTTCTTCCAACATGTCTCCTTTTTTTCCTATATTAAAAATCGGTTCTTATTACTCGATTATAAAACCTCATCATTTCGAATAATATATAATTGCCTCCAGACTTACTATTATTTTTCTTCATTACCATTCATTAAATTATATGTAACCTCAATTCCTACCCAAAAATAAAAACAAGAACCCAATTGGACATCCATTTTGGGACACAATTTTACAAAAAACCCAATTGGACAACCATTTTGGGACACAATTTTTGCAAAAAAAAAAAAATTGGACAACCATTTTGGGACACAACTTTACAAAAAAACTCAATTGGACAACCATTTTGGGACACAATTTTACAAAAAAAAACACCAATTGGACAACCATTTTGGGACACAACTTCACAAAAAAACTCAATTGAACAACCATTTTTGGACACAACTTGCATAAAAAACCAATTGGACAAACATTTTGGGACACAATTTGACATACCAATGCACCACCAAATCTCTCCCACCACCACCACCATCTCCCTCCTCCTCCTCATATCTCTCCCATTCTTGAAAGCACCATTTTCAAATGCTCAAAACTCCACAATTCAATGTCCACTAGACTTCACCATTTTGACCACCCTAGCTCAGCCTTCAACCTTCTTGACAACCACCAACTTGACCACCAGATGCCAATATATCCGCCAAGCTGCCCGCCTTGTCCTCTCAAACCACCTCCGTCTCACCAACTCATTCGTCCCCCCCTTCAACTCTTCACAATCATGCTGGAATTCTTACCAACTTTGGGTTAATCAATATGTCACAAACTTCGATATTATTACTTCTTGTGGGTTTAGGACAACTTGGTTACTACAAGGTTGTATGGATATTACAACAAAAGATGAGTTCGAAGCGAGAGTTGTACCTTCTGCATTGGAAAGTGTACGTTTTTCTTGTAACCAGTCTCTTAATACTGTTGTTTGTGGGCCTTGTATTGTGAGCATTGTGAATCTTCAGGCTTCGTCACTTAGCAGAGAATCCAACGGAAATATATCGGATTGTGGGGCGTATGCGTGGATGTATGGTGCTGGAATTGTGAATCCGTACGGACCAACTGATCCACGTACTGCTGATTGCTTGTTTAAGCTTGATTTGAGTACAAGTGAGGAATCGAATAGTGAAAAAAAGAAAGTGTTAATTGTTGTTTGTGTGGTTGGTTTTGTTGTGATTGTGGTTTTGGGTTTAGTTGTTATATGGTTCTTGAAAAGGAAAAGAAAACGGGGGGAAATTGGAGAAAGTGGGAGTTTTAATGGAGTTTCGGGTTTGGAATTGATTAGTGAGAATTCGAGTTTGGTGAAGTTTAGTTTTGATGCAATTAAAGCTGCTACTGGGAATTTCGCTACTGAGAATATAATTGGGACTGGAGGGTATGGGAATGTGTATAGAGGTGTATTGAAAGATGGGACTGAAGTGGCGTTGAAAAGGTTCAAGAATCTGTCTGCTGCGGGTGATGCTACATTTGCTCATGAATTGGAGGTGATTGCTAGTGTAAGGCATGTGAATCTTGTGGCGTTGAGAGGTTATTGTACAGGGACGACTGAGCTTGAGGGGCATCAGAGGATAATTGTTTATAATTTGATGAAGAACGGGAGTTTGTATGATCATTTGTTTATGTCTAGAGGGAAGAAATTGAGTTGGCCTGTGAGGGCGAAGATAGCATTTGGCACTGCTCAAGGGTTGGCTTACCTGCATAATGGTGTGCAGCCTGGTATTATTCACAGGGATATTAAGGCTAGTAATATTCTTTTGGATGAGAAGTTTGAGGCTAAGGTTGCGGATTTTGGATTGGCAAAGTTTGCACCTGAGGGAATGACACATTTGAGTACAAAACTAGCAGGGACGATGGGATATGTAGCTCCTGAGTATGCGTTGTATGGGCAGGTTTCAGAGAGGAGTGATGTTTATAGCTTTGGCGTTGTGCTTCTTCAGTTACTAAGTGGCAGAAAGGCGATTATAGCTGCAAACGATGGTGAACTAATTCTATTGAGCGATTGGGGGTGGTCATTGGTAAAAGAAGGCAGGACATTAGATGTGATTGAGGAAGATATGGTGGATTTGGACCTTCCTGAAGTAATGGAGAACTATATATTGATAGCTATACTTTGTTCACACCCGCAGTTATATGCTAGGCCAAGTATGAGTGATGTTGTCAAGCTATTGGAAAATAGCATTCCTGTTCCAGTTATCCCAGACCGGCCTAATCCTTTCGTTGTTGGTAGTCAAGAGAATGAAAAATCTACGAGCAGTGTTGTTTCTGCGACAACTCTGTTCCTAAGCTTCACCGATGAACGATCTTGAGGGTACAACATGAACTTTCCAATGCCTTTCTGTTCTGCCGTCGTTCTTGTTTTACTGAAGCTGGGATGTTTTTGTAAATAATTTAGGCACATATCATTATTTGTCTAATTCCTATTACTAGGATATTTTGGTAAATTTTCAGCTTTTATGATTAGGTGTTAGCTGTAAGATGAATTTGATGGTCTGTTTATGCAGCACAGTTAGCTTGTAAAGTTACAATGTTGAGTATAAAATTACTTGCAGATCCCACTCTTCTTTTCTTGTTCTCATTAATATGTTCATCTTCTGAAGAAACTTTCACTCTTCTATCTGCTTACCATTACACTCGTTACTTGTAGTCATGAAATATGGTTAATACAGCATCATAATTCGACTTCTGTCGAGCAGCATGCATAACCCAACACAACTTTTATAACTCTCAATCACACATGTTTATTACCTTATTTTTCATAGCATTTGTTATTGAACAATACACAAAGTATGTAACCAAACTAGCATCAACTCCTGGATGCATATGATTTGTACCAATCTCATTATATTCATCCGTAGTCAGTCATGATCATTTATAATTATTTCATTTTCCTTCGATTGAAGTCCTCTTCTTATCGCCAACAGTTGTACTAGTTCTGAACTTAAGTCTTGCTCGGCTCAGAAAATTGGAGACATATCATTCAAGCTATCCCTCCTGGTAACTCCTTTTGTAGGAACTGGTTCGATTCCAATTCCAATAGCAGATTCACTTCTCAGGCCACCCTTTACACGACTGATATACTCCGAGAATTGCTCATCATTTTTATAATTACCTTGACCATGATCAACATTTCGATCCACTTCTGCTGCAGATATATGCGCGCTGGTTAATATCTTCTCGTGTTTCTTGTTATAGGCATCATGTGGCTTTGCTCCAACTTTTTTCTTTGTTTCTTCTGGAACAGAATTATGAATAACATGCCCTGTACTTGAACCATATGATTTAACAGGCTTATCACCTATTATATGCTCCTGGGGGAATTTTTTAGCTTTCCAAATACACCCTGTTTGGTTTTTTTTGTTGGTTTGGTAATTAGGCATTTTGATTATTTCCTCAATTCTTGTTTGTTTGTTTGAGTGATGTTGAAAGAGGCTTAAGAAAGAATAGATAATGATAGGGCTTTTTATAGTGAGGATTAAGTGATTAACTAATGGCATTTTGGCAAATGATGATCAATATTTTTGGTGGCACTATTTGAAACTCTTGTTAGAAGTAATCTTAAGTGATAGGATATGTAAGTTTTAACCATATTATTTTATTTTACAAGGTACTAATACTTGAGCTGGTACCACTTGGCACTTAACACTCACTACTTCATGAGTAAATATTAGATGATTCAAACATCACCAACATAATTATTACTCCCTATATCTCATAAAATGGTTTAATTTTGAAATTTGATTATTAACTTTACATTTTATACTCATATATTTTTGTTTGTGATATAATATTTGATTAACACATCAAAATATAGTATTTTCAACCTACTTTTCCATTAACACGATAAATTTGATTAAAATTAAAATCATGTAATGTATAACGACGGGGAATATATTTTTGAGAAAACAATCGCTTATTTAATATGAATGTGAGAATTGTTTGATTTTGTAATATTTATGTCAGGACTAATGGCACCAAAGATCACTTACGTTTGATAAGAATTCTCATTCAATCACCCTGGTTCAACTTAGGCCGTTTCGTCATTTGATATTCATGAATTGCAAACAAAATTAAATTCGTCAATTTGAGGCCGCCGTCGATTTTTTCGCGTTTTACGTGTGTATTTTCAATGCTACCGGCGTATTGCAATTAATATCAACATATAATTTCAAAAACGTAGTTTCAGTACATTCCTAAAATTTTGAAAAAATATGCAAACCCACCACCTAAGTTTGGTAGAAGAGTATTAAACTAAACGTGCCATTTAATCTTGTTATCTTGTACAAACCTTTCCGGCATTTTCCAGTTCAGATTCCTGGCTGCACCGCTAGATCTAATTGTATAATATATATGGATGCTACTAATATATACTCATACATATCAGAAGATCATACTCCGTATTAGATAAGATCATATTAGGAATTTAATTACATGCAATGAATGACATAATTTTCATCTAAACATAGTATGAATACAGTACTAACACATTATTGGGATCTTCACGTTAAAGATTTGGTGTTATTTATTTATGTCACTTAATCTTTTAAGTAATTCTGTTATCATTGTTTATACGCATCCGTTATAACATCTACAAATAAAGAGGTGCATTTGTTTGCACGGAATTGGAACTGATTTCGAGCGGACTTCCAATAAGATGAACATTTAGATAGGAAATAAACAGGTCTCAATTCATGAACTCAGCATGAAAGAATAGTCATTATTTCACTAATAAGAACTAGCTCATCATTTAACAAACGAAACAATTCCAAAATATAACATTATATCGAATTAGTAGTCCGCATGATCAAATATAACAGGACTTTGCTCCCCTTAAGAATTAATAACTTCGCAAAATTGACTTTCATAAAAGGTCTAAGAATTGCAAATTTCCAATGAAAAAATGAAACCTCGACAAGTTTTGATGCAAAATTCATACCAGCTTCAAGTGGTCCCCAGGAGCGACCATCTTAACATTTTCTGGCAGCTCCACTTGTCCAGTGATATCGGCAGTTCTCATGTAAAATTGAGGCCTATAGTTAACCATCTTTTGGAAACGGAGTAATAAATGGGACACTTTTGGCTTACGTGCGAGTGAAACTGGCATTGTACTTTCTTTCAGGGTTTTAGAGAGGGTTTTATCATGTGTATATAAATTTGGGGGAAGGAATTGGATTTTAGCTTTTTATGAAGTTATATTTAATAATAATTATTTGTTTCAATACTCCCTTGATTTATTTGATTGTTAATAAGAAGAATATTTTATTAAGAAAATTATTGATTATATAATTTTTAAAAAGAGAGAGGGTTATCAACCAATAGAAAAAATAATATTAGTAAAGAATCTGGCTTGATCTGAAGTTGCATTGGTAAATAGAAACAATTAATTATAATGAAAAGAGAATTTTTGTTCATGATCCGATTAAATTGAGATGGAGTGAGTATTTATTTTTGTGATTAATGGTCTGTTTGTTTTGAGGTGAATCTAGATAAAGCGAGGATAATATTCTCATTTATCTCGTTTGGGGTTCTAAAAAATTATTTTAGCTAGGGAAATAAATTTACTTAGATTCACCTAGTATATGTTACATTCAACTTAAATTCATTCACCCTCAAAACAGAGTATAATGTATTTACCTGGTCAATGCTAATATTATCCAAAGGATATTTTTATGCATTCACCTCGATTCCCCCTTTTCTAAGTTAATTTTAAAAAGATTACCCTCCACTTGATTCACCTCAATACAAATATATCATAAATACGTTTACGTAGTTGCTAATATAATCGTAAAAATATCTACATGTAGTCTTTGAAAATTTTGTGACAAAATTTTAAGATTGTATATAGCAGCCACGTTTTACAATTCACAAATTTTAATTACATTTAGAACACCTACAAGGTGTATTGGAAATATTACATTCAGATCATATGTTTAATAATTTGTTTAATACTAGCTTCATTTCTAAAAAATTGTATGTTTGCATAGTTGTTAATAGCGGTAAATAGTAAACTGTCAGCGATATACTTATTTTGTCAGGTAGCATGTGATTATAGCACATGATAAATATGATAGGAGGATTTTTATAGTACCTGTATTGCAGGTATTATTAGTTATTATAGTACATGTATTACGGAGTATTATTATTTGAATCAAAATTAACAGTAATACCTTATGTGTTGGAAATATTATTTTTTCATAATATTTTCATAATATTTTAAAGGGTTAATGTACGTTCGTCATATATGTTTAAATGGCCGAATTCGATGTGCGTATTTGAAAAAGTATCTCTCGAGGGTCGTTCCGTCGAAATGGCGTTATTTTTGGTGAATGGCGAAGTGGCAAAACGATTTTGAATATGTGTGATCGGCTCAGTTCGTTACAAAAGCATGTAGCAATTGAATAATAAGCGTTTTTAAAGCATTAGCGTGACGTTAAGCACTTTAAAATAAACCATACATTCCCAACAAAAACACCAATCTTAAGAACCTATTTATTATATTGTTATCAGTATTTGTTACGGAGTATGTTTTATCTTGGAAAACAGTAATTTTGAAACAAAGCATGTTTAGTTTAGGAACTAAAAAAAAAAAAAAAAAAACAAATGAACATTGTCAAATCAAATTTGTTTATATAACCAAAACATAATTTTATCTTTAAAACAAACCAAAATTGTTTTAAAACACAACCTTAATTATTGAGGTGCTTTGATTCACAAACCAAAATTTGTTTTAAAACACAACCTTATATTTTCACCAAAATCTTTGTCTGAAACACATAATTCGACATGGGTGGTGCCACTTCTTCTCCTATAGAGCAATCTTTATATGAATTTACTGTCAAGGTACCTTTTTTCTTTTGGGAGTTGCTTATTTTTTGCTAAATTGTTGAATTCTTGTTTTATTTTTTGCATGGCATTTGAAATTTTTTTTTATTGCTAAATTGTTGGATTCTTTGTTGATTTTTTGCATGGCATTTGATTATTTTTTGCTAAAAAATTGTTGGATTCTTAGTTAATTTTTGCTTGGAATTTGATCATTTTTGCTAAATTGTTGGATTCTTGGTTGAACTTTGCATGGCATTTGATCATTTTTGCTAAATTGTTGGATTCTTGGTTGATTTTTGCTTGGCATTTGATTATTTTTTCTGATTTGTTTGTCCATTTGTGTTTAGGATAGAAAAGGTAAAGATGTGGACCTCAGAATTTATGAAGGCAAGGTGCTTCTCATTATCAATGTTGCTTCCAAATGGTTTGTTCTTTATTTTATTTTTATCATTTTTCATTTGTTCATGTTGTATTTTGTAATTGATGCTAATTAGATTTGTGGGAAAGAAATAATTGCATAGTTAAAAAATTTCCATTTTAACTTTTCTGGAATTTTGGCAATCATTTGAGCTATTTATATACAGTAGTTATTTGTAAAAAAATCATATTCATCCGTCTTGAAATAATTGATTGTTTAGTAATGCGACTTTTTAAAATGGTTCTTGAAATAGTTCGTTATTATTGTTTGAGAAGGCGTTCACTCCTTAAAATTGATAAAAAGATTATGACTTTATCGCCTGAGTTTGCAATTTTCTAATGGACTAATTAACTACTTTGGAGCCAAACAATCAACTATTTTAAAACGGATGTATTTTTTATGCCGGTTGAGTTGTTCTAATGGTTTTGGGGGTGTAATTGGCCTTTCTTCAGTGGCTTCTCAAACTCCAACTATACCGATTTGACCAAGCTTTACGACAAGTTCAAGGGTAAAGGTTAGTTCTTACATACTCCATATTTCATTGTGAACTCATTATGCAAGTCGAGCTTTTCTTTTGCATGAATATATAAAACTTATTACTCCCTCCGCTTTTTTTATACTTGCGACTTATATACATTAATTAAGAATTTGAATACTTTTACATGTAAGCACGTATTAATGAAAACATAAATAGTTGTACATACTTTGGTGTTATGATGAATGACCAATAAAATGGTTCATGAGTTAAGAATACTTATAGAATTTAATAGACAAAATAAATACAAGTGACTTCCTGTGTTATTTAATAGGAACATATTAGTAAAAAACTGGACTACATATGCATTGCATTGAAAATGTAAAACGACAAGTATTTAGAAGCAAAAGTTTTAGGCTAGGATCGACAAGTATAATAAAAAAAAAACTGAGGGAGTAGATAATCATTTGGACTAATGATACTGCATATCGCTTCAGGCTTCGAGATATTGGCTTTCCCGTGCAATCAATTCTTCAGACAAGAGCCTGGGTCCGCTCAGGAGACGCATGAGATGGCTTGCGAGAGATTCAAGGCTGAATACCAGATCTTTGGAAAGGTGAGCTCAAATCATGATTGTGTGAAATCTTGCCTCAGGAAATTATAGCATTTGCAACAAAATGTCCATATGAGCATGATGATCTCGTCTTTATGTTAATTCAAATAATTATGTTTTGCATTGCCCTTGAACTATAATTTTGGATGATAGAGCGATCTTTGATAGTTGAACTGTCTTTTCCATATATTAGGTGAAAGTTAATGGTCCAAATGCAGCTCCAGTCTACAAATTTCTCAAGGCAAGCAAAGGTGGATTCTTTGGATCAGGCATCAGATGGAACTTCACAAAGTTTTTGGTTGACAAGAACGGACATGTCATTGATCGCTACTCTACTATGACGTCACCATTATCAATTGAGGTACTCATATTAAAGAAGCATGTACTTAGATGAGCGGACTAAATATTAAACTTCAAAATAATGAAAACTCACTATATTGTTTCTTGGTTTTGATTCTCAGGAGGACATTAAGAAGGCACTTGGAGAGGTAGAGGTGTAAACAGATTTTATGGTGTTCTGGGAGAATGGTCTGATGATCCGAGAAGCTACAGAATTTGGAGATATTCCTATCCTAAATACTCGTGGCGTATTAAAAAAATTTTGAGGTAGAGTTAAATTTAATCAAGTGAACCTTATCTAGTGCTATTAGATCGATAGTTATTAAGTCAGCCAGCTAATAGTGGTGTTATCCGATTAGATTCGTGATAATTACACACATTGTATAGGAGACTTATTATACTATGTATTCATTGTGATTGTAACTCTTGTATAACAAGCTATTGGATTCAACATGTGCTATTAAATATTTTGTTGTAGTTCAAATAAAAACATGCTTGTATGATCAAAATTGTATTATTTGTCTTCTCACAAAATAAAGTCTTCATTTAAAGTTGAACCTTAAATACATTTCTTAAATTTTTAAGACAAACAAAATTTCCCAATGTCTCATGTCTACTTGATAGCTAGCAGGCCGGCTTGATTCAACAGTTATCATGCAAAGAAAATGTAATTGATGCCTCCAATTGATCATCTTTAACCACTTGATAGCTAACAAGCTTGATCTAACAATAACAATGCAAAGGAATTGACTGGTGAGAGTCACCCTCTTGGCCTTCGTTTCATCATCTTTAACAGAAAAGAATTAGGTTGAAGAAGATGCATGGTTGGTTATGAATCCTCTGATAAATAAGCATTAAACAATCTGTCATACATATCAGAACAATCCAATGGAGAAGGCTAAGGTCTTGAAGTTGGTGTTTCTTTCGTTGGTCTTCATGTCGCGACTCTCATTGTTGGCCTTGGCAGACACTTCCCCATCTAATACAATCCGTCCACTATGTCATTTACAGTTTATTCTTGTAAACTATGCATGTGGATCACTACCATACAACCCTATGGTTCCTCCTGGCAATCCAGCGCCTTCGCCTGAATGTTGTCGTTGGTTGAAAGCAGTTGACAATGAATGTGTGTGTGATGTTCTGGTGCATTTGCCTTCTTTCCTCTCTAGACCAGTTCATCTCTACAATGTTCTCGTCGATGAATCCTGCAGTGTCACGTTTTCTTGCTCGTCTCGCCTGCATATTTGAATCTTTCTGCTTAATTTAACTTCAGTTGCATCTAAAGTATTCGTTTCATTCTAAATCTTGTTGTTTTATTTATTTCTTTCTTGAATTTGCATTTTTTACGCTATGATTCCCCTTATTGGGATATGCTGATATAGCTTTAAGTAATCCAATAATGGAGCTTGCTCAAATAATATATGTCCAGTAATGCAATTTACAGATAAAGGTAGCATCTCATGAGTCATGAGTAATGTACTGTAAAAAAATTGCCTTATCTTTAATACACAAGATACTTAAATTTAATCACAATGCACTATATATATTTTTAATATAATGTCATTTATATTTGGACATGAATGATTAGATAAGTTGTGACAAAATATCTGATTTTTAGTGCATGGGGTTTTATTCATTTAAAATGAAGACATTGGGGCTAACGTTTGACACTGCATCCAGTTGACACATTGTAGACCCCGTCGGAAGATATTACATATTACCTATTTTCTTCCTCGTTGAAGCTCTACTTGCTACCTAAATGACAACCTTGATGATACATAAACAACAAAAGTTATTATTATTGAGATGGATTGATCAAATTGGTCATCGAGCCTCCTGCCCTTCCATTGATATCGTACACGTGATTATTGAAAAATCGATGGTGTTTGTACTATTGTAAAATATTAATAAATAGTTAACTCTTAGATTCGAAAATAATATGTATGTTTCCACGTGATAAACTTGCATACTATCTGACCCCCTACCTCGTTCAGACGAAAGTCTCTTTACATACATTAGAGTATTGGACATGTTGAAACTTGATGATTATTGAAAAATCGAGTTTTACATGAAGAGAGTTTACGCAAGAGAACTCATCCACATTAAATATGACAAATAATATAATCACATATCAAGTTTTTAAGCTAATTTATTAAATTCATCAACTTGATTAACGAAAAATCGAGTTTTACCTGAAAACTTGTTATGAAGGAGAACAAGCAAATCTTTATTATGTGAAACAATAGGCAGTGATTTATAAATATATAGTTAGTTCGACTATTATCAATTAATTTTAAATTGAAATGATAAATTCTTTTAACAATATCATGTCTCTTTATCACCCCTTATTATAGAAAGTCCCCAATCATGGAATAATCTCAAATTTGATGAATAGATAGGTCATATTTATCACCATACTTGCTTCATTCAAAACGAAAGTGACTTTTCAACCCCTTTTGTACTAATTTTCTTGAACCAATTATTACAGAAAACTTAGTTTCTTGAAATTATAACTTGTTGGGCTGTAATAACATATTTTAATATAAGATATTAATTTGACGTTCGTTAATATTATTAATAAAATATCAAATAAATACTAGGATTAGATTACTAGTAATTTTACACAAATTAAACAGTTGATTTTAGTTTGGAGCTTGAATAATCTCTGAAGCAGAAGTTTCAGCTTCTTACCACTCTTGTTTGAGGTGTGTTATGTTTCTAACTTTTGCCTTCACTTTTTTTTTTTTGGTTTTTTGTATTTTATGGTATTTTTGGTATTTTTGTTTTTTTGGGTTTAATAAAGTTTGAGTCTTTAACTAGAATGGTAAAGTTTGGCAAATGTATTGGATGGTATTTATTGGAATCTTGTTAAGTGTGTGAGTTCTGGTAAATTTGGATGAATATAAATATGTGTTTGTTGTTTTTCTTTATCATGATGATTACAGTAATTTGCTGGATATGTTCTACTTCTTACATCATTGCATTATATTTGGTATTTTTATTTCATGTAATTATATGAGTATTGTATATTTGTTATGTCAAAGAGATCAAATTGCATCCAACTCCTTCCAACTTGGATTCGGAAACAGTTTCCCTGTTATCATAGGGTAGGTTGCATGCAATCCGACCCCTACCCCACCTAGGCCGGAGACTCTTTGAGGTATTGGGGCATGTTGTTGTTGCTTTGAATTTCAATTTCTCTGTATGTTAACAGCTGTGTATACTTTATAAGTCATTTCCGTTGATATTGATATTGTTGTGGCAGCAAGTTAAAACTTAAATTTAGGTTGTTTGCTTTAAACTGGGTAGTACAACTCAACTCAACTCAACATGCTCCAACCTGTGATAACAGGAGGCTGTTTCCTAATTGACCCAAGAGTGAAGTGCAAAATGATCGTAGTAGTAAGCACAAGAGAGCATCGAAAAGCAATAACTCGGTGAGTAACTAATGAGCATAGGGTTGGGGGTCACTGCCTTGCTATAAAAAAGGAGTGTTGATAATCAATTGATGCTAGAGGAGTATACAGGGGTAGTCAGCCTCAACTCCTACCATGTAAGATGAGAGATGAAGCTCCAAAAAGATGTCATTCGAGTTTCTTTCTCATGGAAAAACATGTAATTCTCTTAAAAAGAAAATTTTAAGAACAATGAACTAAGGATGCTTTTGACCCATCTTGATACTCTATATTCTGATTTGTTTTGTTCACGGACGCATGCCCTTCGTGTGCTAGTACATACTATCATTTGCTTAAGTTCCTCTGAAATATAAATGAGAACATTAGGTGTAAAATGGCATATTAGCAACATTTGTTTTGCATGTCATAATGTGAAAATATACTGCAGATGATCAAGGAGCCAGGGTAATTAATGTCAGTTGTTCCTGTGGAAAGTATGGCATCATTGAGCAGTGATATATGTTATGATATACTTGGCCGTCTTGATGGCACATCATTAGCAAGTGCAGCATGTGCTTGTGCAACATTTTCCTCCATCTCGAAAGAAGAGAAACTGTGGCAACATGCTTGTACCTCTATGTGGCCTTCAACAAGCAGGGAAGAAGTGAAAAGTTTGATTTTATCACTTGGAGGATTTAAAAAGTTTTATGCTGATTGTTTTCCTATCATTGTAAACAAAGAAGTGCCCGAACTTCAACCACATGACTATTTAGAGTGTCCTGAGGAATGGAACGATGCAGAATTCTACGGTGATATAGATGAATCTGAGTACAGGCCATCTGATTTTGTTGTTATTGTTGATGTTAAATACAAAGAGAAAATACTATGTTCGAAAGTCCTCTGGGGGATTCCTAACTCTAATGGATCAAATAATTGGTTTTATAGTTGTCCTTTTCGGGTTGATTTGCTTAGTCACTTTGCTGGAGATGATGCTCATGCAAATGAACTTATGCTTTCGGAATCTGATGGCCTACCAACACTGGTATCATTGGAGAGGGAGAGGAAAGACGGTAAGGTTTGGCAGGAGCTCTGTAGTGGAATTCGGCTCAGTTGGATAGTGATAAACAAAAAGATAAAGCAGGCTGCAAACCTTTCAAGCTGGAGCCCTCTGGACGGGCAGAGGCATTGGCCAACAGAAAATGATTTCATTGTACGCTTTGGTTCTGTTCTTCCTGCAAAAGATATTCTTCCATGTCAAGTGGTGGAATGCATCCTAAGTATGAAGTTTCGCTTTAAATATTCCGAGGGGGGAAATACCCCATCAAGTCTGAAATTAACGGAACTAAGCATGCAGTTAGGAGACATGGACGGTGCACATGTTAATGGCCGAAACAGTTTGCTCGTCTTGAAAGAAGCGTTGAGTTGCCATAGGAGCAAGAATTATAGTGAGGTGCTGGAATCTTGTCGTACATACTCGAGAGTCCGAAGTGAACTGAAAGAGGTAAAAGTGAGAAATGAAAACAGGTTGGACAATCTTTTCATTTCAGTTGGCATTGCAATATGTATGATGTTCTATTACTATTTCCACTTAACATTTTATTACTATTTCTAGTTGAATGACAACTCAGTTTTCGTATAATATGTTCATTCAACTTGAATTATCATCTAGGACTAATAATTCATCGTTTTTTCTAATATGTGCCCTAAGGGCACAATCCGGCACATGATATATGAAAGTATGGTATCTGTGGTGGGAGTCTGCATTGCACTTAAAAGGGTGGAGGGAGTTAGTTGAATACTAAGTGGAGCTTGTAGATAATATTTATATATGTTGCTTCAACAAATCTGTTTAAAGCTCTCGAATACTCGAACCACGAATTGATAAGAGAAGAAGGTGAATTTGTTTCAAGGAAATTGTGTCAAACACGAGACTTGGTCCACGTCTCCTCGATGTTCAGGTCCTTTGATTTCATGTGCAAAATTGTCTGTTTTGCTTCCATTGATGCAGTTAGTTCATTACAAGATTTACCTTGAGCTAATAGGTTCAAATGAACCCACATAATTTTCACAAAGAAAAAACAAATAAATAGTAAATTGACATCACTATACTGTTTATCATTAATTACCTTGCCTAATACCAACCAATTCTCACATGGATACCAAAAGAGAAAATCTTGACAGAAGAGATAAGGTATGGTCATGGATGTCTGCTATTTGTTTGTTTTGATGAATGACAATTACAGATAACATAAAATTCATTGAAATACAAAGTGAGTATGAATAACTTGAACCAAATATATGTTCAAACAAAATGAAGCTTTAATTATACAGGACAAGTACAATACTTCTTGTGAATGAACAGTCTATTCATTTTAGTCAGTTATCAGTCACATTGCATTGTTCACTCAAAAAAGAAAACTTATGGTAAAAGAAGAATTAATTGTAGGAAAATGAAGGGGGCAAGAATGACACATTCCTGGTAGATAACACCAAGCAGTCAAACTAATCTATGTCACAATTTAGAAGTCACATTTTGTATTTCAAGCTTGATGAAACAGTCTATGTAGAGATTTTCTCTGTTTTTTGGTAACCACCAAGTTGGTACTCATTTCTTTTCAGCTACCAGGAGGATGTACCTCTAACAGCCATTCTATTTCAATATTTATCTAGAACTAGTTCATTGTTTTATCTCTAAAATATAAACTTCTATTTTCAAGAAAATGGCCTCACTTCATTAGAAGTACTATAAAATATTTTATAGTGCAAGGTGGATTATTATTTAACGGAAAATGTCTATAGCAACAAGCAGCCACCACCTCCAACACAGGTTGAAAATTGCTGTTCAAACAGTTGGATGGACTTATAGTCTTTTTTGGAAAATGTGTCCATTACAAAGGTATAAACCTCTTATTTCTCGAGTCTGAATTAGGTTCTTCATCTCAATTTAAATATTCTTAAGTCGGTTTTTGGTTACCATATGTATATATAGTATCTGAAATATAAATTTACAAATAATTCAATCCCTATATATGTTGTAAAGGGTTCTAGTGTGGAATGATGGCTATTACAATGGAGGGATAAAAACTGTGAAAACAGTGATTCCTATGGAAGATACCACTGAGGAAGTGACATTGGAGCTACAAAGAAGCCAACGGCTTAAAGAGCTCTACGATATGTTGTCGGCCGGAGAAGGAAACAACCAGCCACCGGAAGCTGCAAAGCGCCCGGCGGCTGGTGCTTTGTCGCCTGAGGACTTAACCGAAACAGAATGGTTCTACTTGATGTGCATCTCATTCTCCTTTCCTCCGGGAATAGGGTACGTCAATAATGTATTTATTGTCCTGCATGGTTTATCTTTAGTTGATGTATTTTTAAGGTTTAATGTAAATTGTATATTGTACATTGAGCATAGATTGCCAGGGAAAGCATTTGTAAAGAGGCAACATGAATGGCTCATCACTGCAAATGAGACTAATAGTAGTGTCTTTATCAGAGCAGTCCTTGCTAAGGTATATCGTTAAAGCGAGTCTCGATTAGGTTCTTAAGTTTTACGTTTAAAATAGTTACTAAACATTTAAAAAAAATTATGTTATCGATTTTTTGTAAACCATAATGCATGTTTTTTTGTTACTATAATTTCAGTATTTGAAACCTGATAATAATGATAACTTTTTTTTTTTTTCTCTATGTCAACTCTCATGGTATTTGATGATATAGAGCGCATCCATACGGGTAATTTCTAACTCCAATTACTAATTTTCTTTTTTATCATTTCATCTATTAACTCAGAATAATGCACCATGATACTATATACTCCGTAGTAGTGAGTAAATTTGTTATATTATATCAGTATCATTTGTGTTGCAGACAGTGGTATGTATTCCTATACTAGATGATGTGGTAGAGCTGGGAACCACTCTAAAGGTAGTGCTTAATTTTGAGTATTTCACATATTTTATGTTGCATTAAGTTATTCCCCATGGTTATAATATTAATGAAAAACTATATTATTATTGTACATAGGTTGAAGAGGACTATAGTTTCATACAAACCATCAAGGCATTGTTCATCACTAACCATCATCAGGAATTGGTTATGAAGCTAGCATTATCCCAAAACTCCACCTCTAACCCAACAACTACTTCTGCATCCTCGTCATCATCAACAACATTAAATCCAACCGATAAATATCAAATCAATGAAGTCGAAGATGAAGAAGAGAATGAAGGTGATGAGGAGGAACCAGTACTAATTTTATCTGGCTCTGGACCCGAAACTGAAGCTGATAAGAACGATTTAGACGAACATCGTCATGATCAAGAACAAAGAGCAATGGAGCTTACAATGCAACTTGATGGGGATGATATGCCTGAGGATATAAGGATTGGATCCGATGATGGCTCCAATACTAATGTCGAGTATGACAATTCGGATTTAAACATGTTTGTTGGTGCAAATATCAACAGGAACGTTATCATGCCCACATCCAACTTCAGGTTGGCATTCTCTTTATTCCATGCATTTTTATTTGAATGACCAGATGCATATATTAATAACATAATGGATTTGAAGTAGTTTTAAACATAAGATCCATTTATGCATGGTTCATTTTTTCCATTCTCATCTTACCAAGGATTTAGCTAGTAGACAGTAATTGTAGTATATGCAGGAACAGAATCAAGACTAAAATCTAGGGGCATAATTTAAAAGATCGGTTAATTAAAATATAGCCAAGATTTAATGTAATTTTTAAAAAAATATATATATGGGTATTTTACAACACTAGGGGGTGCTAATTTCCTCTGGTTCCGTCCATGAGTATATGTATGCAGTCTGCATGTGTTAGTCACTTGAGCATGTGATTGTTGATTTTTTATAGTCTTTCTTTTTTTAATGTTTCATAACAATAACAGTTTGTGATGATGAATATACAGGATTATCTTCAATGTGTAATAAGCTAACAGAAGAAGAAAATTTCTATAGCCAAACAGTCTCAACTGTCCTTCAACACAAACCAAACATGTCAAACTCCTCAGGAATCAATTACCAGATTATCTCTTCTCCAAACTCTGTTTTCACCAAGTTTCCAACTTCCACCTCTACCTCAACCCACCATAGGTACCGAAATTTATCATCCTCTCAATCCATGCTCAAATCCATCCTATTTTCAGTCCCTCACCTCCACTCTAAGGAGGCGTCGTCCTCACAAGACGAAGCCTGCCCGATAGACTCAACTTCTCAATTCCATAAAGCACCTAGTGAAATGCTTCAAGAAGAGACTGGTGTCAGTCATGTTCTAGCCGAACGAAGGCGTCGTGAAAAGCTCAATGAGAGGTTCATTGTATTAAGATCTCTTGTACCATTTGTCACAAAGATGGATAAAGCATCAATTATTGGTGATACAATAGAATATGTAAAACAACTCAAGAAAAAGGTGCAAGAACTTGAAGCTTCAAAAGTTTCATGTACTAAAAATGTGACAAGAAGTAATGGGAAAAGAAAAATGGAGGTTGAGGTTGAGGTTTCCATTATTGAGAATGATGCATTGGTAGAGTTGCAATGCCCACATAGAGAAGGGTTGTTGTTAGAAGTGATGCAAATATTGAGAGAGCTTAAAGTTGAAGTTACCATTGTTCAATCATCTCTCATCCAAAATAGACTTTTTGTAGCTGAATTGCGAGCTAAGGTACTCCTTTTATGTAACAAAATTTCTCGCACAAAATGAAATAGACGATTTAAACGTTCGATCTTATCGGCATTCAACTTATTGATGTTTTCTCTTTGGATGAACTTTTTATTTCTAGGTGAAACAAAATAAAAAGGGAAAACGAGTGAGCATAACAGAAGTGAAAAGATCGTTGCATCAAATAATTCTTCGATCATAGTTGACTATGGGAGTTTGATTAACTTGCTAACATGATATTTCTCTTTGTTATATTAGAAATGAAATGTATATCTATAAATGATGAACATCTTGTAATTTTTTGGGTTGCATTTGAACATGAAGCAAGATTTGATTGGTCTCTAGTTTGCATTACTTTCATATCTTGAGTAGAATTGCCTCGACTGTTACATTCGAATGATTCAAAGGTTTGAGTTCGATTCAAACCATAATTCATTTTTTTCCAACAAAATAAGAAAAAATTGATAAAACTATAAATTTAAATCATTTAAACATAATCGAAATTTTAGTTCAAAACCACATTAAATCCAAAATTAAGGTTCGATTTTGGATAGAAGTAAACAGATTCGTCCTACCTCAATTGATCCAAAACAAACATATACCATAGGTATAGATGTGAAGATGAAAAAAATATGAATAAAACCGTCCAAATCTCTTACAAAGGTTAATCAAGTCGAACTTTCGTATAGCCGTGGTTTAATAATGCAGTGGCATCAGTCCAAAGCTTTCTCCAAGTCCGACCGCCTTCAATCACTGCCATCGAACCGTCCCAGAATAACCTCCCTCCCACCAATTCATCACAGGGATGTTTTTCGGTCGGTCTAATCAATTTTTTGTGTGAAACCGATTCAGTTCGAGAATTAAGTCGGTTTTGAATTGGTTAAATTGTTAATGGTTTTAAATGCTTGTAGTCGGTTCGGTCGGTTTCGGTTTATATGATAATATAATATAAAATTGTGATTTCAAATTAAAATAAAATTATACATAAGAATTTGAATCATGGCGTCGGGCAATTCTTTGCTAGATGATTCTTAACAGATTGTTTGAATCGTATGCTGATAATAGATATAGTTACGAACAAATTCTTGTGCGTAATAATGTTGATTCTTAGCAATCTTACGGCTTGTTCGCGAATATATAATTTGGTAAAATAGAGTCTTCGTTATTTCAAACTAACATAGTTATAATATAAAAATATCGCGAAATATAAATATTTAAATAAAATATATCTTTGATTCGGTTCGATGGGTTTAGATTATGTTAGGTTCGGTTTCGTTGTTTCAAACCAAATCGGTAAACATTGATTCAATTATGTAGATTTTTGGGTTTGAACTGAACGATAGCTTATCCCTAGAGATTCATCTATAGCATATGTCGTCTTCTCCATCTTACCCTCTGTATATTTCTTGAATTCTTCCAACAATATCACATCTTCTTGAACCCCTTAATCATCCCCTTCAATGGATCTTCTCCAACAAGAGTTGCAGAAAAAACGCCAAGCTCTGACCCAACAAAGTGGGGGCAAAAAGTTCTTCAAACGCTCAGAAATCGACCAAATCCGTCGCCAAAAGCTTCAAGAACAAGAAAACCTAATAAAATCACAACAAAACCCAAAAGAAAATGCCAAACCCAATTCAAATAATAATGAAATAAAAAAGTCAAAGTCAACCGTTGACCCAATTGGGTCTTCTTCATCAAAACCCTTAACGGATGACCAAAAGATTGATTCTTTGAAGCTTAATAGGCATGAGGTTATTAGGAGGTTAAGGTTCTTGAAACAACCTATTACTTTGTTTGGTGAGGGGGATGAGGATAGGCTTGAGAGGTTAAGGTTTGTTTTGAAAGCTGGGTTGTTTGAGGTTGATGATAGTGATATGACTGAGGGGCAAACTAATGATTTTTTACGCGATATCGTTGAGTTGAAGAAGAGGCAAAGGTCGGGGCTTTTGAGTGAACGGAAGAGGAAAACGAGGGAGGGGGGGAAGAGTGAGGAGAGGGATGGAGGGGGTGGGGATGATGAGGATGACGGGAATTCGTCGGATTTGGATTATGATGAGGATTTGAAGAGGATGAGGGCGAATTTCGAGGAGTTGTGTGATGAGGATAAGATTTTGGTGTTTTTTAAGAAGCTGTTGAATGAGTGGAATAGGGAGCTTGATGAGATGAATGAGACGGAGAAGAGGTCGGCTAAGGGGAAGTCGATGGTTGCCACGTTTAAGCAATGTGCGCGGTATTTGCATCCGTTGTTCAAGTTCTGCCGAAAGAAGGTGAGGTTTCGGGTTTGATATCGTTTATTATCTAGTGTTTATTATTGATAATGTATTACATTAGCTAAAATGTGACTTGGAGTTTCTGATGTTTGTGATAGTTATAGGTATGATACATTGCAAAGTCTGTTTACATTATTGCTTTCATTGTTGCAACTTCATAAGTTTAGTGTATGTTCAGCTTCTGTAATGTGATAACAAGTAATCTAGTTGTGGAATGAACAACTTGATCTAGTTTGAGCTTGCTGGTTTGATATTGTTAATTATTGTTGTTGCAACTACGTAAGTGATAAGCCAGCTGTATCCATTATTTTTGTATGATGTTTAATCAGAATTTGAAAAACGATTTTAGATAAGGTATGACCCAACATGTTGCTGACTGGAGACTTCGTATTCGTATAGTCGACCCTACTTAGTGGGATAGAACTTGATTTGGTTTGGTTTTATGTGGTAAATTAAAATGGAAATGAATGTTCATGTTGCAGAGTCCAGAACTCTTACATTGTTTACAGGTGTCCCTGAGCTCCAATAAGACGTAGGTCTAGTTTCTATCTGTGTTGGCCGTTGGGGTCTTACTCCTATAACTTAGAGATACATACAATGATCTAAATAATCTATATTTGAGTGGATGAGGATGGTGAATGCTTAAAATGTGTTCTGATTAGGCAGTCCATTTCTAGATTTAGACCTTGAAACACACACTGAATATAGTAATTGCTGAAAGACATTCTTTTGTCTTCCTGAATAGGTAGTCACTTTCTTATGCATGTACAATTTGAGGCTTTTGTTGATGGTATGGCCTTCATCTTAGTTCCTCTGTTGGGCTTGTGATTGCTGTAAGCTTGTAAAAGCATGATTGTTATTGATGGCGATGATCATTATACATTTATACCTCCCAAATAATTACCCTTCCCTCCTAAATTCTTGGCATCTAGGGTCTACTTGCTTAACACAAAGTTCTACGAGAATCTAATTGTCCATAGTACTCCATAGCTCTAAAGTTTCCCTTGTTGTCTCTACTTTTGGTCAAAAATATAAATTATATCGAATAGCTGACATCTCCTTCAGAATTTGGGAAGGACTGAGGGAGTAGTATTTTGTCAGATTTTTCCTACTTTCTTTGTATTCTTATAAGTGAATGTTATTGTGCACTAATTATCCTATGTTTATGTTTGTAAGTCTTTTTCTTGTGATATACCTACGCATTTTTTTCGCCTGCCATTGTTGGCCACAAATAAAATTTTCTTTTTCAGGTTCTTCCTGATGATATTAGGCAAGCGTTATTGACCATGGTACAATGCTGCATGGATCGGAATTATCTGGCTGCAATGGACCATTACATCAGAATGGCCATCGGGAATGCACCGTGGCCTATTGGTGTTACTATGGTTGGTATCCATGAACGTTCAGCTCGAGAGAAGATTCACACCAACAGTGTGGCACATATTATGAATGACGAAACCACTCGCAAGTATTTGCAGTCAGTGAAAAGGTTAATGACGTTTTGCCAGCGGCGCTACCCAACTATGCCATCGAAAGCTGTAGAGTTTAATAGTTTGGCAAATGGTAGCGATTTGCAGTCGCTCTTAGCAGAAGAGAGAGGCCATGAAGCATCAGAGGGAATGCTTCGGTTGATGCCTGGTTCAGCTGATTAGTTACTGTTACTAATAATATGTCAATGATTGCTTTAAGTTGTAACCTTTTATCTTTAGGATCAGAATATTTTGTTTCTGTTGCGATAAAGAGATCTAACGTTCTCTTCGACCCTTGTCATTGTAAGGACTCTCCTGAAACTCCTCTGAGACACCATGCAGAAGTAGAATCTGCAATCATTTCAATCAAGTGTGTTTTATGCTTTGTGTTTGCACTTGGAAGTCTGTCGGTCATTTTTTAAGCATAAAAAATACCAACTGGGAGTTTAATCCGGTCGGTGTGTGTGTTCCGTAGGGTCGTGGAAATAGTTGCACCCCTGTTAACCTACACATTTCAAAGAGCATATCAACTAGTTAATCCGTTACCTATCTAATACCCAGTTGAAAAATTTGATTCGATTGCCCACTCAACTTGCATACTAACAAAATAGATGCTCCATGCGAAACAATCTATGTGGACCCGGACCTTGGCCACTTTACTATTTTCATATCTAAACATGTCTAACGAACTAGGCCGACCTTAGTCCTTAGGGGGTCGGACAGGCAGCCAGTGTAATATGTTGGAGCCCATATGACCCAGATAGGGTAGGTCAAATTGGTGGTTGTGATTGAGCGCCAATTAAAGTCTGAGCATCGATTAGTGTTATATATTATCTTTGTTAAAGTAATACATGCTTAAATATAACTTATTTTTCATATTATAATTTGGTATTTTATCGTCGATAAAGTTTTGAGTTAAATAATATATTGATAAAGAATAATAATATTTGTTCTTTATATAAGTAATAAGATTGTATGTAAAGTGCTTTTAATTTCTTAAACGTATTATCTGATTTGTTTTAATGTTACATTTAGAACATTGAAGAATATTGACGTTAAATAACGAAACTTCTATTATATAATTAAAAAGAATTATATCAAATAAGGATAATATATTAAATATCTTAAATCTAGTTATTTAGTATTATTATATATTATTTGAATAAGGTCGCATTGATGCTCTTGTAAGCTATACCTCGTTGTCATTTGTAAAATCTATCGAATAATACGAGCTTATTAATTTGGAAGGATAAAATCTATCCAAATACTAAACCTTTCATTTATCATACTTAGATAGTAAATCCATACTCTTAATATTTATTTCGATTTAATCTTAAAATGATCACAACGTAATTGAATAGTGTGTTAAGCGTTATCACGTTTAATTCGAAATGAATATAGCATTTATCGCGATTTGAAATTGTGTGTTAAGCGGAACCACGTTTAATTGAATGGTACGCGTTTATCATAGTTTTGAGGTGTGTGTTACTTGATGCAGCGTTTAATTGAGTAGTGCTACGTTTGTCATAATTTTAGTATTAGCATTAATGCGTATTTTTAGTTGATAGTGCCCGCGTTTAATTAAATAAATAATGTTTTAGTTAAATAATATATTTTAAATATGATAATTTGAAATATTATAAATCGATAAAGTTTTGAGTTAAATAATAAAGTGTCTGATTATTTAAATAATATATTGATAAATGCAATCTTATTAAATATATTGTTCGATACTATATAAATATCTAAATGCTTTATCGTATCGTTGAAAGAATATTGACGTTAAATAACAGCTTTCGTCATATAATTAAAATAACTAGAAATCTGATATTATTACTTTTGTAATATATGAATATTTTTCTTTTCATAATATATTATTTGACATAAGCAATATTTATATATTAATGAATGTATGTTGTTATCGAATTTCTTATCTGATACTAAATAACTCTCCTTGATTTAAATAGAATCATTTGATTATTTATTGAAGAATAATATGTCGAATAAAGATAATATGTCAAATAATACGAATCTAAGTTATCTATTAATATCTTGACATTGTTTTTAATTAGAAATATATTTTATTATTTGAAAATAATATATTGAATCTTATGATTTTATTTATATATTATTTGAACTTTAAATAACCGTTTATTATCGTAAATATATTAACAAATCATCGGCTGGCGTAATGATTTTAAGCTTGCTCTTCTGTCTTGCTTTAACGTGAGTGCATCGTTTATCAGGAGCGGATACCCGTTTGTTAAGGGGTAGAAAGTGCCGAGCAGGGGCGAAGCCAGAATCTGCTGAATTGCAGTGGTTCAGCTTAGGGCTTGTCCCAGGCGCCAATCGGCCTCGTCCAGAGTCGTTTGTCGAGGGCCGGGGCCGTTGAACCCCACTGAGAATGAGTCGGGGCGGCTTCAGGCAGGCTGGTGGACGGAGCTCGGGCGGCCACTGAGGCCCGGTTCCATAGACAAGTCTATTCATATCCACCTAATTACTCAAAATTACCCGATAAGGCCCACAATCACCAAAAAACCCTAGATTTATAAATCTTCCTCCTTTATTCAACCTCAAAATTCACAATCTATAGCCACAAAATAAACCTTGAATTTTATTCAAATTCAATTTTTGTTAATTAATTCTGAATTATTCACAAAAAATGGCTGAAAAAGCAGTAACACTTAGAACTAGAAAGTTCATGACAAATAGGCTACTTTCCAGGAAGCAATTCGTGAGTTATTTCAATTAATTATTTATTAATTTTTTTAATTAGGGCATTTTGTATGTATATTGGGTATTTTTTTATTTTAATTTTTTTGGGGTTTTTATTGTTTAGGTAATTGATGTTTTGCATCCAGGAAGGGCTAATGTGTCCAAGGTATTATTTAGAATTTTTTATTGTTATTGATATTTTTTGTTATATTTTTGTGAATGGTATTTATATTGCAGATTAATTTTATATGTCGTGTACATTTGGTACCATTATTTGTATGATTTACTAACCCAAAAAGATTGTATATTTTGAATTTTGACCTCAATTATTTTTTATATGGTATTTAATATTTGGTGAAAATGTAAGGAATGTTGTCATTTTAATGTAATTTACTATTGAAATGATAATTTTGATTCAAATCAGTTATGTGTGGTAAGGCAACAAAGTTAGTTAAGTTTTTTACGTTGAAAAACAAACTCGACAATATTCATGGGATCGAGGGAGTATGATCTTTTGTACTTAATTAGAGTGTTTAAAGTAGTCTCATTGAGCTGCCCTATTGCTTACTTCTTGTTGGATTCACTTGATTCTTTAGTTGGATGTTTATTGATTGTTTTTTATGGAGCTAGGCTGAGCTGAAGGAGAAATTGTCCAGAATGTACGAAGTTAAGGATCCAAATGCTATCTTTGTGTTTAAATTCAGGACCCACTTTGGTGGAGGCAAGTCGACTGGTTTTGGTTTGATCTATGACTCTGTTGAGAATGCTAAGAAATACGAGCCCAAATACAGGCTGATAAGGGTAATTATAGCTCTTGATCTTCTTGTTGCTGTATCTAAAATATTATGTCAATCGTATGCTTTATATGAATACATCCGCTTTATATGAATATGAGTGTACTCATTCATTTACGTTATCTGTATTTATGTGATCCCTCTATCTGATTAGCTAATATTTAGGTGTTGGTAAACTCGGTGGCATTTCCATTCTTATATTCTAACTAGAATGTATTGAACTTCAGATACCAGGTCTAATATATGGTTCACTCTGGACTGTTTACCCAGGCCCATTATTAACTAAAGGGAAGAAACACATAGAATACACGAGATTGTAAGATATACCTGACAATCATGTATACAGAATGAATTAAGAAACTATTTGTTTAATTTGCCTGCATTATTAAGTAAATCCTTCGTAATTTATTGTAATGTGTAGTAATCTTATGTTTTTGTTACTTTAATTTTTATCAAGGTTGATGTCTTAAAGGTCCCTACTTGTTGAATCAGAACAGTGTCACTTGGCTGATTAAATCACCATTTCGTAATGTATATGCTTTGATGATGAAGATAGTACATTGAATGATCATGTTGTACAAGTAGTCAGCCATGTTTGAAAGTGATAATATATGTTCAGGTGTTTCTTTGAATTTTAATGGTTGATGAAGATTGATAGTATGTTGAATAAATCCAATGATCATGTTTTATAAGTTGTCAGCGTGTGTGAAAGTGCTAATATATTTTCTGGTATATCTTTAAATAGTTATCGTTGATGTGATTTGAATTTGGAAATACTGCCATAACTGATGGTTTACTTGTGTAGAATGGCTTGGACACCAAGGTGGAGAAGTCAAGGAAACAAATGAAGGAAAGGAAGAACCGAGCCAAGAAAATCCGTGGAGTGAAGAAAGTAAGTTGATATATAGCAGTGCCCAAGTTCTTTTATTCCCTATTGTAATTAAAATTGTCATTTCTATGCGAAATTCTTGGTAATGATTGGCTTCTTTTTGTTTATCTCTTTGTCTAACTAATACATTCATATAATTTGCAGACAAAGGCTGGTGATGCTGGAAAGAAGAAGTGATTTATTTGGGTGTCGCCTTTCTTCATCGACAGAAATGTCGAAGAGTTAACCAAAATCTTTTATGTTTAATGACTTTGTGGTCATTTTTGTAGAACAGTTCATTTTTCATTGTGTACAAGGATCGATTCTCTCCAATATAAAAACATATTTGAGATTTTTGGTTATTCGACATTATAAAACATACTCGTATGTCAAAGTGTAGTACTTGATTATTTACTACTTTGATGCACTTGCTTGAACATCAGTGATGCATTGAATGTTGCATTGTGAAAAGCAGTGGTGCCATGGAAATTGAAATTGTGCTTTGATTGAACCATGCCATGCCAAATTATACTGAATGTTGCTTTTGGTTGCATATAAGAAATGCATTTGATTGTATAACAAAGATGAGCTGTTATACACACCCAACAAACACTATTTCCTTCGTTGAACTGCACATGCAAGTGGGGAAGTTGAGTGGGGACTAGGTTACTTGGATACCTACTACTACCATTATCTCTCATCAATTGGAATGTGACATATATATCATATGCTTTTTATATTTCATGAGTAGCCCTACAAATTTAGAAATTTATCAATTTACCTCCAAGGCTATGTTTGCCAACAAAGGGTGATGGAAGAGGAAGATATTATGCTATTCCTCCGAACTGTTTGGTATGAGGGACAGATGAGAGGAATATGTTTAAACTTCTCATTGGTTTGAATTTTAATCACAATGGAGTTTTGTAGTATATTTATTAAGATCATGTCATGAATTATGTTTAGGGTAGAAAGTTGAAGCGGTATTAAGGTATGGTGTTATTAAGATTAACTGATATATTTTGTAATTTTTAAATTAACTTGACTTGTTTAGTTATTTTAAATTTTTAAATTGAAGTACAAAGTGTATATATATTATTATCTTTCAGTAATTAACATGTTATTAGCATTCTGAGAACTGCGTTTGTGAGTATCGTATATGTTAGATATTATTGATATATTTAAGTGTGAGTATATATTGTATATTAAGAATATTCGGTCATGTATTTGGTATGATATATGTTTAAAAGAATAAATTACATTAAGATTATTAATAGTGCATGCTTAGTTAGTCTAAAGATAAACATGTTTATACATGCTCGTTAGATATTCCAGAAACTAAACCTAAATTAAAGCTTGTACCATTCCATTCAAATGTGGCAATTTGATAGTTAAATCAGGCAAAACTCAAATACCCCATCCTCCAGATATTTATGTAATAAGACCAGTTATGTTGTATGGAACAAAATGTTTGATTAAAAGAGATGAAAGAATGTTAAGGGGTTATGTCTTCTGAAATAAAGTGATTTGCGATAAAGTAAGGTATGTAAATCGTTTGAGATTGCGTAGTCATGATCGTCATGGGTCGAGCGAGAAAGATGGTGATTATCTTTTGTAATGTATGTTAATATCGTGACACGTGTCTTTTATTAATGTTAAATAATAAGCACACATATCCTTGATAGATTGTCACACAAAAATATACTCTAATGACATTTAAATGAAGGTTTTTTGTTCATTTCACATCCACTGAATCCGTCATATAAAACCCCATTTACACTCTCTGCGATACACTTTACCTATATATATATATATACAAATCTCCTCTTAATATTAATCTAAATATTAATAATTGACAACTATTTTGGGACACACATAATCTAAGCAATTTACATTTTTTTCTAAAAATCAGGTAATTTTTATTTTTATTTTGCTAGTCTAATGCTCAAAATGTAGTCTTTTGTGGAATTTTCAGTGTAGTTTTACAAGGGGTGTAATGGTTTTTTTTTTGCTCTTTTTTAGAAAAAAAAATTATTTTTATTTTGCTATTTTAATGTTCAAAATGTAGTATTTTCTGAATTTTCAAGTGTGGTATTTAAATACTTAATGGTTTTTTGTTTTGCTATTTTTGGCTGATTTATTTCCATTTTTTGCTGATTTATTTATTTAATATGAATGTTTGTTTTGTATTTTTTGTTGTGTGATTGTGTAGATCTGAAGAAGAAAAGTAAAGTGTTGTGTAAATTGGAATATATGTTCGAAAAATGGTGTATGTTCAGTGAGATTAAAGTGGATCTACTCAGATTCTGGTGGTTATGGAGAAGATTTAAAGGCTATAATCATTTTTCATAGTTGGGTAACCTTAAAGACTCGATTTTTATTGATATTTGATGCATTTGTATGGGTTCGAGTTAAAGAATCTCTAGATCTTGAAGTAAATAAGTAGTTTTTATTGAGGTTAGTGAATCAGTGAGTTTGATTTTGAAATGGAGTCATTAATCATTGATGGTCAGCATCATAGGAATCAGTATTGTAGTGGAAATTTTGTTCAAGGTTCGGGTCAATTTGGGTCATCTGGATCCACTATGTCGCCTAGGAAACACGAGGGGTTTCATTGCAGGAGTTACCATTTGGGTGCTGGATTACTTCCGACCCCTATTAAGTCTAAGTTGTTCGTTGATACGAGTATTAAGCAAGAAATTGATGCTTTATCACCCAAAACCCCGTCTCCATCAATTTATTCCAGTTCTGGTGATACCAAGAATGGTAGAAAGCCTGTTAGGAGTAGTGCAGTTTCAATTCCGATGACTATGAAGCTTGATGATGGTCACGTGAAGAAGGGGGTGTTTGTCGATGAGTTGTATTTCTCTGAGCTATGGGCTGGACCTACTTACTCAAACTCGCCTCCTCCGAGTTCATTGCCAATACCCAAATTTTCAATGAAGCCTAAAAGGACTGTTTCCCTTGAATTGCCTAGCTCGGTTTCTCCCATTGAGCTGCGTCCTATTGCCAAGTCTGCACCCACTTCCCCCACTTGTGAACGCAACCCTTCACCTATATATTTCCTCTCTGATGTTGAATCTGTTATGGAAACTAGTGATCAACACTATTTGCAACAAGAGTCTGTAGATGACTCTGAATTTGCGACGAAAGCCCTACGTCGCATTCTGAATCTTGATAATGATGATCAGTGAAGTGTTGGGAGCCTTAGGAGCTCTTGTAAATACTCCTTTTTTTTATTTCTTAGTAGTTTGATAGTGGATGTAAATGGAATAAATAGATCCAGTAGTGTGACTTGTTTCTTGTAGTTGAGCTTCTTGTACTGTTGGTGAGAAAGCTGTGAGCAGTGGTCACTGGTAGGTCAACTATCTCTTGATAGTCTTAGGGTTGAAAACAAGACTGGTGGAAGCAACATGAATGGTAGGCTTCTGGGCATGAGGCTATTGTTTGGTTGGCAGAAGACAACATGGGTGGTTGGTGGAAATAGTGGAATTATATAGTACTTTTGGGGTGGTGCAGTAGAAGTAATTGATGAAGCGCTTTGTTAGTAGTGATTGGTTATCTGTAGCCATATGAGATAAACACAAATTTGAGTGCTCAATTTCCTGTTTAGCTCGACGAAGAGGTTGCGGTACTCAATACTTTATCTTGCAGAATTGTTTGTTGGCCTCTGATTCCTAATCGGTCATAGGTTTTCAGTGTTTCACACTTGTATGTACTGTGACTCCTGAGTTAATTACTCATTGCTCCAAAATTCGCCCTCTAGATGACCTAGTGCTATGCCAAACTTCACTTAATCTCTTCTCTCTTGTCTTTAGTTTAGGATTAACTGATAGGTTTAGCGATTACCATCTCAACTATTCATCCATACACCTACTCTTCTTTCACGTTGTTTTGCTTACCTCAAGTCTTTTTTCTTTATATCGACTCTTTAAGATATAGTTTTCCCCTTCGCTATGTTTTCTGGTTTTTTTGTAAGAAAACATGGGAAGGGGAGAGTTAGGGTCAGTTCCTTCTCTGGTTTTCTGGTTCTGCTTTTACATCTCTCTTTTAGCCTGCCTGGCCATGTCATTCTGTTCTACATCTCTCATACACTCTGAAGATCGTTGATCAAACCAAGTTATCTACTTATCTGCAAGGTAATTTCTCTATTGTTTTTCGCATTTCCTTTATATTATGTACACGTAGAAATTGACTTAATTCTTCTTGGAGCCAGAATCTAATGTCTTATATGTTGAAGTAGTTTGCAGACTTTGTAAGATGGGTGCTGCGCCTGAAGCCAAGCCATCATCTTCTGGATCGGTCGTGTCCTGTATTTTATATGTTTTGCTAGCAAGATTGTTTGTGGTACTGAATCCTTCGCGTCATCAGTTCTAGTTTCCTGCAATAATGATTAGCCGAATCCATGTCGTGGATCCGGTTTTTCTTCGAGTTTGTCGGTCCTGAGATACTTTCTCTACTTTTGTTGTTATGAATGATGTTGGGAGTTGTTTCCTTCTTATTTTAATGTAATCATGCTATTTCTCTTCACATTACTGTTTGTGATGACTATTACAGTGATATATTTTCATTTTGAATGATGGTTAAGGTGATATCTTGTAGATCTGAGGTCCCTACTCCCTAGTATGGACTCTCACCATCTTCAAATTGTTCATTATACCATGTTGGTAGATTCATACATGTCTTTATGATATTTTTCTTCCCATGTTTCTTCCTTGAGCCAATGAATTAGTTGTTTGTTGTTTGACTGTATGGGTTTGGGAACTAAGGTAATTGTGATCTAACCATGAAAGTCAATTATAGAAATAAGACATTTTAAAAAAGTAACAATAGTGGTTCTTCACGTATCCCAACGACTCGAGTTATGAGTTTTTGGTTAGAGATGAAGCGTCTTGCAACATCCTACGATGCATTGTCAAAACATGACGATTGAAAGGTGGATGGTGATGGTATTGTTGTAGCTTTCGAAACAATATGAGTCAATCTCACACCCATTTACATATTACATAATACTACTCCCTCATCCCTTCACTTTTATACTTGTCGTTCAAGAGTTTTACATGATAATTAAGAAATATTATTCTTTTACTTCCATTTATAGGAGAATGGAACATTAAATCCTCCCAATGAAAAAACCAACTGATGCACCATTTCACTCTATTTATACCAAGACAAATCCAATTAAATTGCAATAGAGTGATTGATTTGTGATTTGTGTAACAGTAATTCCATATGAATTACATTTCCTAATATAACTAAACTCTAGAAATGGAAGTGTAAAATAATGTTCACTAGGGGAACCTGTTGCAAACTGCCTAATGAAAGCCAACTAAATATGGTAAAAAAAGGAACAATATAACATGAAACAAATGATCCTCCAAAACAAAACAAAAAATAGTAACACATGATACTATCAAATTTTATAGAAAGAAGAAACATATTGCATATATGTTGTAGCTTTTCCCTAAAACCCACTTGATGATGCTTGTCACGCTACTCAAGGGTTACCCCCTACAAACCTCAATATGTAACAAGGTGTCACAAGTCACAACTGATCCATTCCTTCTCCCATCGCTTAACATTTCGTCAAAAAGGAGGCAGATGATCATTTCCGATTAAATCATTTATATTTTCAAAGTTGTACAGCCAAGGACAGTTCCTTTGCACTTGGTCATTGGAGAGAGCTTTCGCCAAACTGGTCTTTCAACTCCAATGGTCAATACATCAATGTCGGACAATAATTTGATGTCCCAGTTCAACCTATCTGGCCCAAGTACACCTCCAATTACATATATATCATCTCCTAACCCTGTTATGGCACAACCAATGATCTTTCGAAAGTCGTGTGCTGTGAAAATCACTCTGCACGAATTTCTTTCGAGTTTGCAGATGACTCCATGATACATAACATAAAGCTCTCCTCTAAGAACAGCCTTAGGACCCTGGGGCCAGTTATAGTCGTGAACTATCCAACCTTGTTTTATATTTTCCAACACCTGCACAGAGGAGTAGCCCTTCTGTAGTACATGAACCTTACCTCCAACTACCACTCCCGAACATGCCGTGTTGTGAGTGTGCGGGAGATCAGGTATTGGACTCCAGACATCCTTCTCTGGGTCATATATTTCAGCTTTTGATATTGATTTCCTGCAGTTCGTGAATCCCCCTGCAACAATTATTTTCCCGTCTAACACGCAACAGGCGAACATGGCACGAGGAACGATCATGGATGCTCTCAAGGACCACTTCCGGGTCACTGGATCATATGACCAAACCTCATCAGTGGAAAAACTCCCATCTTGATCACCAGTTATAGGATCAACATCATCACTGCCACCACCTAATACATACAAATTCCCAGCAGCAGAGACTACACCAAAGTGGGCCAAACGTCTTATAGTTGAGGGAAAAGTAGGTAGAGTAATCCAAATGTCCCGCAGAGGATCATAAAGCTGCCATAAGTTATCTGGTTCAAATGCGCAGACACATAAGAGCTCCTCAGTGGCATTGACCTCCTGTCGAGCTTTATACAACTCGCCACTCCGATAGGCATCTCGCCAGGAATGAGAAACGAGCTCTAATTTGGGATGAAGGTAAAATGGAACCCTCGCAAGACACCTGATGGCAACAGCATCAGGAAGACCTTCAATAATGGCAGACATGTTTGTCACACAAAGGCCTCCCCCTGTGGTTCAGCAGAGATGTTGCTCAGATGCAAAATCTGAAACATCAAGGAAATTGATTTATAAGCTTATGGAATAAAGTGTGTTGGAAACAAGAGTATGCAGATGTTCTGCTCAGCTTTCACTTTTCATTTATTTTATTATTGGAGGATGTAGCATGTTGCCAACAAGCTAGGACCTTGACCTTTTCTGGAGTACTAGCTTATGAAAGAAGAGTGAAACACACTCTAAAATAATAATAAAACCATTAAAAAATTTCTTAGAAACAAATGTTGTATACATGTAGGAAAGAATCATACAGATGAGTACACTGAAGAACTTGATGTCCATATTTCTCATTATTTTTTTTCCCTTTCTTATTATCCTATCACTAAATAATAATAAGTGAGAGCTATCAGAAAGCACCATTACTGATAGATGAAATGGTTGGATCAGTTTATACTTGTTTACTTGTGCCCTAGTGTATGACAGGGTGAAATCAGATTTAAGAGAATGGTCGAAAGAAGACTGGAATGATTTCTCTTTATTGTGTGTTTTCTTCTGACTGGTGACTCGCCTCAATGATTTGTCTTGCTAGACATATTAGTGAGCGGAAAAATGATCTATGAGAACAACTCATACATATGAACCAACTAACCAAGCACAACCATGGTTTGCAAAACCCATCGGAACTCGGCTCAATACCAACAATAACACTGCCAAAGCGTATAATCAAGAAATAACATAATAGTAAGTCATACAACCACTCAGCAGTCATGTCTTATGCATAAACAGTGCCATTATAAGAAATATATTTTGGTGATCAAGTTAATACTATATATATATTTTTAAAATCTATTTCAGTGACCTAAAGTATATTCGTTAATTACATTATTCTCTCAGCATTGGCTTGGACTCCCAGACAATAAAACTATTGATATGAAACATCAAGCGAACGAATTGAAGAAGAGCAGAGGATCCACATTTAGAGTGAAAACTGTTCTCAAACAGACAAACTTCAAATTTAGTGTTCAAGGCGCATAAGCTTGATTAAATAGAAAGTGGCGCTTTCCAGTAATTTTCAGAACTTACAAACTAAACACCAATTGTAAATAATCCATGTAATACAAGAACAAAACTCGATACCGCACAAAATCACTCAATAACACTATAAATCTGATAACAAGAACACCCTTATCTCAGGCAAATCAACACGTAAATCACAAATACTGGATTGTGATCCACACATAATTTAACACAGCATCAATCAATGTTCTATCAAGCATCACAACCCATATACTTACCAGTTACCACACCTACGTTATACGAAATCCCAATGATGCAGCTTCCTCCGAAACAAACAAATATAAAATTTTCAGAAAATCATTTCAATAAACACCACATAATAAAATACAAATAAATTTATTTTAAGTCATTTTCAATAAATAAATTACACCAAATTATACCATCCCAAAAAAAAAATCACATTTCAGTATACACTACAACCAATTAGGCAATAACCTCAATTACAACAACAACAAAAAACCAATCTTGAATTACATTGTCCTAATATCACATCAAAATTACAAATGAAATACACAAACAAGGTCAAAACAAGCTATAATCTTTAAATCAAAACTAAAAATAAATACACAAACAATGTAAAAACAAGCTATAATCTTAAAATTATGAAAAGGGTATCAAGGGATTCACCTGAAACAATAAAAAGACTCAAACTTTGCTGCTTTTCTTTTGCAAAATTTGATTTAGGGATGCAAATGGTTTAATTATAAATAAAAAACAATTTTCTTGATTTTGTTTAATATTATGCATTTGAAATGTGTGTAATTATTGAGTATTGAGTTTATTGATTTGAGTGAAAATGGGAAGTTGAGCCAATATGTATACCCTAGGAAAGATTATACATCAAAAAAGGCATATGGGGGAATGGATATTCTCATGTTTTGTGAATTAGGTACTGCTATACTGCTATTATCTGGTCGGTTCGAGCGGGTACCGGATAATCCAGTTGGGTAAATATTTTATCGAAATAGTTAATTACCGGGTTGCTTTGGATAGCGAGCAATGTTTTTTACTCGTGTCCGACTTGAAGCCGATGAGTTATCGAGTCGGATTTTTCGGTCAATTTATCGAATCAGATAATTACGAATTTATCTTCACAAAAAAAACGTGAAGGTTAAGTTCTACTCAGCTAATGATATTAAGAAGTTGTTACTAATAAGTGTAAGAAAAATTTAGTTAATTTAAGGGTAATTTGCACCTAGCCCCTATAAAGTTTTTTATGAGCACCATATATCTTGTAAACTTAAAGTGTGATAATACTCCTTATAAACTTATAAACCAACCACTGTATCCCATGCCGTTAACTAATTGTTAAATCTAACGGAATGAGAAAATTCTTAATTGTCTATAGTCTTAATTTTTGGATAAATCTATTGACGGGTCTGTATAATCGACTCCCTTTCATTGTCTACACTAAATACTCCCTTCATTGTCTTGAATAATATTGTTGATTTTAAACAAAAATCAAAATTATTATTATTTTTTTTTTACAAATTTAATTGACACTAATAATTTTCTTCAAATGTATTATTGATATACCAAGATATACCAAAATAATTGATATACCAAGATATTATTTTCGTAATTATATATTTTTCATCAAATATAATACAAGATATACCAAAATAATTGAGTTGAACATATATTATTTGATATATATATATATTTATACATACTAAAAAATTAATTCTAAACTAAATAATCTTATTATACAAAATTTTTTGCCAAACATTAATGAATTGATATATATGATTTGTGTTAGGTCTTATAAAGTTATACGGATAATAGTACTAATTTTCAATTTAAAATCAAGACTTGAGCTAATTAAAATTTCTCATTTTCTACTTATTAACACGTGGCATATCTCACGTTAATATATGGGTTAGAACAATTAAAAAAATTGGAATATTTTGATGTAAAATTTATGTCTTTTCTGTCAGGTTAGTAATATTTAACGGTTAGTTAACTGACAAAGAATGCGGGTGGTTGATTAATAAGTTTATAGAGTGTGCTTTTAAGTTTACAAGAGGTGCTCATAAAAAACTTAAGTGCCATAGCATTTCTTTAATAGAGATTATATGAGTACTCGTGTATATATCAATGAAATAAGTAATTTGATTTTTGGAGTAATTATATATATTATGTAGAATTATATGTGTATTTTTAAGCTAAGCAATAAAATGCGATTTGGTTAAATAATCATGTAATATGAAAGCAGAGAGAGTTATAAGTTAAGCGTATCGCAAGGATTAATTAAGTCTTTCCCGCTCTTAGTTACAAGCCCATGTAGTCTTCGAATAGCTCGCATATATATCAAATATGAGATATGTTGTTTTTGTGTGAGAACAAAACTGATTGGTCATTAATAAATGATAGTGTTTGATAGTCGATATGGATGATGTATTTTTATGTGTCAATTTTATCATTTATTTAAATAATTGGAAACACCTTAAACATCATAAAAAGTTAAATACTGGATCAAGACCCCAAACTTTTACATCTTTTTAAACCACCCTACACACGTCAAAAACGTGAATGAACACATGTTCACTCTAATTTTTGATAATCATACTCAATTTATTTATTGTTTTAAATTCCGTTTTATAATGTAAATTTAATGCAATTATCAACTAACAATGTGAAAAAATTATTGAAGTTATAAATATAAATACAGTACAAGTTACAAAATCAAATAAGGAAAAAGTTCAAATTTCTCTATTTTTTGTGGATGAATTAGGTGTGAGTGCGCAAAGATCGTGGAGGGTCTCCTACCTTGAACTTAAAAGGGGACATCAATTTAAAAATGTACAAGAAAACAAAATTATACTCCTAGTTTCAGTTTTCAAGGGCAACAACAAATTTGTTGTTTTGAATTGATCTTTTGTCACATTCAGTAGTACTTTGTATGTACTTATTTGAGTACTCGTTTGGTTACAAAGTAACATTTGTATAAGCTCTATTTTAATTGATATTTTCTTGTTTTGAATCGGATATCAACCATGATGTGTTGATGCTTTTCAATTTTGAGCCTGAAATGCATCGTTATTCACTCCCGTCCATGAAATATTGTTCGTTTTATTTTTGTTAAATGCTTTTCAGCTTTATTGTAGATATTTTGTTTGTATTGTATAATGCGGTAATATATCGATGAAATTACATTTCAAACTCTTTCCATTGATATATTTTTTTTATAAGATATTATATAGCAATGAATATATTAAAAGTCAGTTCGAGAACAACAAAAAGAATTTAAAATGTGATCTTTAAGGATAGATAATATATGTGAAATTGTTTGCACCAAAGATGATAAAGATTGAATTGGATGTGCTCACAAAGTATACTCTTTTAATGTGCATAGCATAAGTGCATTTGTAGACAATTCATACAAATTCTCATATGATTATTCATAATATGGTACACGTCTTTAGATTTTTTCTAATTACTTTTTGCATGAATAATGCTACGTTTCACTATAAGAATATTAGCAACAATCACCATAAAGATGAAAGCCAAGTAACAGTTAAAATGTCTCATTGGATGTCGAATTCGCCGCTGCGGTGTCGCATAGCGTATCGGCATGGGTTCGATCCGCAGCGAGGATCGAGTTATTGTTGTTGAATCAGGAATTAGATGCGCCAGTTCTGAGATTCTGCAAAATTTATCTTGTGTATGGGGTAGCTCTATTGGACCCGTCTGGTGGCGTCTCGGATAATACTCACATGGGTGAATGAATTTGGCCGTGCGAGGCTAACCGTTGGCCATGTCAGCGTGTAAAGCCATCGACAAAGTGGAATGCACAAATGTTAAAAGAATTACACATTTATATTAGACTAGTAATACCTTACGTGCGTGCAAAACAAAATTGAAAGGTTTTTTTTCTTTTGTATTTTTTGTATTAAAGTATAAAAAAATAAAATTATAAATCATAAGAGAATAAATTTAATTGTTAACTAATACATCGTATTGTCCTAATTATCGACTCTAATAATATAAATATAAATTTGTCGATCATCATTTCAATATCATTGTCAATTAAAAACAAATTATCGATGCACAATAACATATATGACGCAGATTGGGAAGGCATTTGATATCGTAAAGACTCAGCAATATCTTTTAATAAAATATTCTTTTACTAAATTTGTGTTTTTTAACTTCGTAAATGGAAAATATTCAATATACGAACTAATATATCTAAAATATAATTTTCTTTTAATCGATATTCGGACTCATTTATCGTTAGTTTCATTATCTTGGATAATTGAAATATCGATATATCTAACTACGTGCATGCAAAATGAAACGAAAACATAATATATACATATATAGTATTCAAATAATTTTGTATATATTGAAATAAGAAAAATCAAATAAGTGTGTACCATTTAAATACATACTTAAGTAACTCTTGTTAATGTTAAATTTTATGTTATATAAAAAATATTATTATTCAAAATTAATTATTAAAGACTCTAATATAATTAGTTTCGTCATTATAATCGAAAAAGCACCATATCTATTCCTATTCATAATTCAGTAAGGAATACGGAAGAATAAAATCTAGAAAACATAATAAATTTATTAAAGTATTTATTATATGTTGATTTAGTAATTTTGAGATCTTCAACCCAATAATAATGCTCGCCGTTTTTTAGTTGTCGTTTTAGCGGGTTTTATAGAATTAAGAAAAATGAAAAGTAGTGAGTGAGCGATAATTGAAGTGAAAAAATATCGTTGGTTAAAAGCAGCAGTATAAAAAGCGAATGGAGTAGTGAACTAAAAGAGAAAAGATACGAGGTTAACCTAAAACATATACACGTAATAACTTCATTGGAATTCTTCATTGCCTTTATTTTTTGATCGTAATAAATCGATTTTGTAGAAACTTGCGAAGATTGATTCGTAATCTTACTTTGTGAAGTCTATTAATATGATATCGTAAGATTCATTCAGTGAATTGTAGTTCATTGAGTAAAGGAAATCTTAATTTGTTGAAGAAATAAGAACAGGATTGTTATTTGAATAAATGGGTAATTATATTGTATTATTAGTAATGAAAGGGTGAATGTTATATTATACTTCATCTTATTTGAAATAATGGTCATGTCTGTTAAAATACTAATATGTAACCAAACTTTAATTTCATTTACACTAAATTTTATGAATTTAATTTGCATTCTTCTTTACTTATGATTAATATAATTGCTTACTTTTAAATTATTAAATATTTGATCTTTATTTAAAATCTATTAGTTTTTAAAATTATTAATTGTATTGTATTTATATTGAATATTATTATATTATACTTATGGTTATAATCTTTCTTTTGCTAAGATATATTAAACCATATATATTATCATAAAATATCAAAATTACTTCAAACAATGTAGTTTAACTCTAAAAGACTATATTAAAATATGGAAAAAAATTGATGCCTTCGTCTCACATGCTCAGTCTTGTATATATTTAAGCCCATAAAGTACATTATATTATATCTATTTTTGTGGTTTGAATATAAAAATATATTTGTTAGATTTGCATACAAATAGAAGAAGAAAAATTTATGTTTATTAATTTAAAAAATCGCTACTTAATAGAATATTTATCCCGAATTTTACCAAAATAAATTTGGTTTCGATTTTAGTAAATGCCAAATATTGTGAATTGTAATTACGCACTAATATCACTCTTTTGCCTATTAATAATTTTATTGATGGTCAATTGTAAAGAAATTATATGTAAATAATTAATTAATAATAACATATATAGATTGAAAGGGAAAATAAATGCCAACAAAATAGAAAAGCCTTGCATGGCATTCATTTTATAAGGTACTAGTAAGAAGGGACGTGCGTTGCACGTGATAATTTTGTTATACGTGATTTCATTGTTATAATTATAAAAGGTAAAATATAGTTCAAATAAAAAAACAAAATTATCATATAAATATACTCTTACACATTTTAAAGAGTATCAAATTCGTAAGATTATGAAATCATAAAAACTAAAAATATCATCTACATATTTTAAACTTTATTATCCAAAAATTTAATTGTCATACTTTAATAATCAAAATTTCTCCATCTTTATCTTTAAAAAAAAAATTAAATTTGATATCTCGATGCGTCGTCATCCTCATAAAAGATCGATTAGCTCTACCGTGGCTCTATTTTCGGTTCTAGTTGTTTCCTATAGCTATTTACTTTCATGGTTTCAAATTCATAGTTTATACCGACTATAAGAATATCAATTAAAATAAGCGATATTAATTCCTTTGATATTTAGTCTAACAATTTTATTGCCTAAATAAGTATAATATATAGTTTAAAGAAAATAATATGAAATCACGTCATTCAGCCATATTTTATCGAGAATTGTAATTTTTGAATTTGCTCAAAATTGACTTATTATGCATAGTTTAAAGATTGTTGATTTTTTTTGATAGTCAGAAAATTATTTTAAGCTTCAATCGAACATCATCTTACCTCCATCTCTGTCGTTTCTTCGATAGTTAAAATTATTTCGCTTCAATAGCTAAAATTTAAAATTTATAAATACTAAATACTCGATCATCCTTTAAAAATTATTCAAATTTTCTTTTTCGATAGTATCAATTATTTAAAACTTAACCAATAAATTATTTTCCTTTTCAATAATAAAAATGTTTAAATTTCAACTTGACAAATTTCCAAAATATGAATACTATATCTTGCCTCCATTTAAAATTATTTTAATTTTCTTTTTCGATAGTAAAAAATATTTAAGAATTTAACCACTAAATTATGAATACTCTGATACATACTAAATCCGTTTATAAAAGGTCGTTGATTTTCTTTTCGATAATCGAAATTATTTAAAACTTCAATCGACAAACTAAAATTATGAAGACTACATTACTACCTCATATCTAAAAGGTTAATGGATTTTTTTTCAAAAGTTAAAATTATTTAAAAACTTCGACCACGAAACTTCAAAATTTATAAAAGCTAAATATGGCGTCAAATACATAAAGATGGATTCAATTTTATTTTGATAATCATGATTATTTAAAAGCTGGCCAAATAAAAATTGAAGCCATGATCCTTCATTACTTGTTACAAAGAGATTTTCAATTTTCTTTTGATAGTCAAAATTAATAAATTTTTGTGATCTTGTTAATTGATATCTAGTTTGAATCAAAGTATAAATGTTAATAGTAAAGTAAGTTGAAAGTACTATATGTTGATATAATATTTCACATGTATATACAAAGTTTTATAAAATATTTGGTCAAAATTAAAAGCGTCAACTTCATTCATTGATTATGGCATGGATTCATTACATAATTTTAATACTTTTTATCTATAAAGGAAAGATAAATACAGATTAATTTTTTAATGAACCAAATTAACAAACTTTGTAATCCTAATTAATATCATGTATGATTGAATAACAAATTATATTATTTTTTAGTAAATTACGTTAAATATATCTTTTGTTTTTAAATATTTTCATCGTATAGCATAATAATACTCGGTATTATAGTAAAGAAAGCAGTAAGGGGAGGTTTTCTTTGTAGCGATATATAACTTCATTCTCCTTCCATCCTATCTTATTTATCAATTACTATATATGAATTATTTGTTTTATACATGAAATAAAAAGCTACAAAGCATGTTTCATACCAAAATTGAAAATTCTTAAATGCTTTGATGATTAGATTTTAATTATAAACTCAAATATTTTTATATAATTAGTATAATATTTGAAGAATAAGTTTTATAATTTTTAATCAGACTAAACAATTTTAAATAATGGTTAAATAGTCATCCGAGCACAAACCAATATGTTTAAGATGTCATTGTATCGCCTGTATGCCTATAATTTAATGTTACGGGCTGTAAATCTTTATAAAAGTACACGTAAGACATGTAATGTAGTGAAAGTATGGAGAAAAGGAACTAATTAGTTTCAATCAACCAATGACTCTTCTTTTTCATTAATTTTCCTTTATCGAAGGGAGGTGGGGGTGGATTCTTAAGGGCTTCATAAATGAACCAACAAATGGCAACCAATCTGCTTGCTCGCATGTATTTGTTTGTAGTATTGTTCATTAGCCATAGAGAGCAATCAAATATAGAGAGTTAATCGTTATTTATAAATCGTTCAATTAGTGCGTTGAATATAGAGTTAAGAAAGTTTATTTCTGATTAGAATCGCATATTATAGGATTATTTGTAATATTTAGTTTAATTAAAATTTATTAAAATCAATTATATCTTTAAATTAAGCTATCCAATCGAATTTTTTAAAAGTAAAGTATTTTAGACGGATTAAAAAGAAAGGAATCTTCATCGGCTAAATAACATATGTAACAAATATAGATATAGATAAATATAGATATAGATATAGATATAGAGATAGAGATAGAAATAGAGATAGAGATAGATAAATATACATAAATATTTGTACTAAAAATATTTGGAAGTATGTTATATCGAATCAAATGGAAAACATTAGAGGAGTCGCGACAAAACAGTAATTGCAAGGCATACAAAATTGCAACAAGAAAATCTCATGGCCCCCGAGATTTGCCAAAACAAAAACATCCAGTAGCTTGATCATCAGGTATCATACCACCACCTTTGCTGGTATCTATGGCTTCTATCAACCTCACAGCCTCCTCCATCTCTGGACGTTTATCGGGGTTTGCATCCCAACAGTTCCTCATAATGTTAGAAAATTCACTAGGACAACATTTCGGGATTGCAGGCCGCACATTCTACATACAGGTCGAAAAGTTAATAAACTACACTTGTGACGCAAAGAAGGTCTATATATGCTTTTGTTTTCTTGATAATGACATACGGAGTAGTTGATAGTATCTATACTTAAGCATATCAGTCGATGAATCACAGTTATTTTAATTACCACAAAGAAAACGATAACAAATGAAAACAGACCTGTTGAACAACTGCAGAAGATACTTCAGCAAAACTAAGATCAGCATAAGGCATGTCACAACAGTATATTTCCCATAAGCATATGCCAAAACTATAAACATCACATTTTCTGTTGTAAGGCTTTCCATCCAATACCTAAAAGGTATGAAAGTCACTTCAAGTCCCACCCAAGAACAATGGAAAGAGCAAACGCTTTGTTTGTTAATGTTAACAAGGTACTGTAATTTATGATTACCTCTGGAGCCATGTATCCTAGCGTTCCAGTTTCTCCTGTCATGTCTCTTGGATTTTGAGCTTCAACTCGAGCAACTCCAAAGTCTGCAATCTTGAGATTTCTATGAACATCGAGCAACATATTTTCACTTTTGACATCACGGTGCACAATCTTTTTGGAGTGAAGATAGCTCAAACTGAAAAAGGTAATAAAAAGCTTACGATGTTGTCCAAATAAAGTATATCAATGTAACTACCAGCAATAGTATCCCTCACCCTCTAGCAAGATCCAACGCAAGTTGAATCACAGTTTTGAAAGGTAGTTTCCTCCTGTAGTGCCTGATCAAGAACTTCTTCAGAGTTCCCCCAGCAAGGTACTCAACTACAACACAACAAGCTCTGGAAGGCATAGTGTTTCGACCATCATTTGAGGTACTAGTTGAAGGGATAGAAAGATTTGACGTCCCCATTGAGGCACCAACAAACTTATGAAAGGAAAATGGGGAAAAAAACTGAGAATCCCAACATCATACAAACTTCAACATTGATATATAAGTAGTCTTGACATCATGATTCATGCATAACAGAAGAAACCCAACAAGTTTCATTTAATCACAAGTATTGACACAAACAGATGCCGTTGTTGGATTAAGCATCAGAGTTGCCTGTTAGATTGCAATTAACCATCAAATCTTAACCAAAACAAAACTAATAACTAAACCTCTACCTTTGTAACATTTGGATGGTCGAGTTTTTGCCAAACAGCAACTTCCTGACGGAATGATGCCCGAAGGTTAGAGATTTCAGCAACCGTGGCAATACCATCCTCGCCCCAGTCTAATACCTTCACTATTATATATAAATACAGACAACTATAAGAATGGTAAAAAAAAGTACTTAATTGCAACATAATCCTTAGTTTCAATTTGAACCAGCTATTACAAAAAATGCAACAAAGTTACCGTCATAACTTTATCAATTAGGAGTACAATATATGATCATGAAAACATTTGCATATTCATATATACAATTCAATTCTAGGCTTCAAGCAAGTAAAACAATCAAACCACAAAACATACAACATCATCAACATGCCTCAATACATTCGAAAAGGCTCTTGCCTAAGCAGTGCAAGGGAATCGGAGAGTATGTAGCCTTACCTGTAATAACAAGAAGACTGTTTTCAAGGCGACCCAAGAGTGGACTGGCAACACTATCAACTACTTCACCATAGATAAGAAGAGATAAGAAGTATAGGTAGTGTAACGAGCCAGTTTGATAATGGCGGAACTTGAACCGAAATTTTGAGAGGGCCAAAAATATTAAATCTATTTAGAGTAATTTTTTTTCCCAATTATTGGAGGGGGGAGGGGGAATGACTATATTTTATCTAAAATTATTTATATTTGAAGAATAAAATTTTCAATTTTTCAAAATTGAGGGGGAGTGTTGTCAGTCTCTTCTAAGCTCCTTTATAACTAAAATTACCATCATATGCTCCATTATAACTAAGTTGATCAAACTTGTCATTAACCCTTTAATATTATTACTAGATAGTAGATACAATTACATTCTAGGCTTCAAGCAAAGCAAGGAAACCAATCAACATCAACATGCCCTGCCTCTAAGAGTCTCCTACCTAAACAAAGTAAGGGGATCGGATAATACGTATCATTACCCTGTCATGACAGGGAGGCTGTTGGCGAATTGACTCAGGAGTGCAACGCAAACATTATCTACTACGTAGTACTTCACAATCGATAAAAGTTCAAATTACCTGCAACATCTTTACCATCATATGCTCCTTTATAAACTGTACCATAAGTACCATGAGCTATAACAGTTCTTATCTCAAGCTTAGATAAATCAATTTCCCATTCCTCTTCACCTAAATTCAATTGATCTCTAGACCAAACCCTTGTTAAATGATTCTCAACTTGAGCATCCCAACTCTTAAAATCAATTTGATCAGCTCTAATGAACTTTACTTCACCATTTTTTTCACAATTTTCACCTTCTTCTTTGATAATATTATTACTAGTTTCCATCACAAAAAGTTGGAAAAAATGGGAAATATTAAGAAAAATTAATTGAATTGTTTTTTATTATTGATTTATGAGTTAAAAATTGGAGCTTTAGAATAACCCAATAGCCAAAAAGGACTAAATAATTTGGAAAATGAAGAATCTTGGGATTTTTTTGAAGAAATACTTAGAAAAATTGGAGCTTTAAATAAACCCAAAAGGCAAAAATGACCAAGTAGTTTGTAAAAGAATAATTTGGGAATATTTGTTGAAATACCCAGAAAATATGAATAAAAGTTGGAGCTTTATATAAACAAAAAAGTCAAAAATGACTAAGTAATTTGGAAAAGGAAGAATCTTGAATTTTTTTGAATAAATACCCAGAAAAATTGATGCTTTGAATAAACCCAAAAGTAAAAAATGACCAAGTAAATTGAGTAAAGAATAATTTTGGGAATATATGAAGAAATACCCAGAAAATAAAAATAAAAATTGGAGCTTTAAAGAATGAGTAAAATTCTAGATAAGCAAAAGGAAGTAGACAAAGGGTTTGGAAAAGGACAAAAAGAATAAAGAAAAATCAACAGACAATAACGTGAGGTTGTAAGAAAAGGGATGATAATGTACGGAAGCAAGTTGGTGTTTATGTCATTATTATTATTATATTATTGAAGAATGTTTGTTGCGTATATATGTGTGTTGTTCTTGTTGGTGATTGTGGCTTGATGTTACCGAACATGTTGGTAGTGTCCTAATGGGGTTGTACTACTCTCTGTCATGTAGTAGTGTTGTTATGGAGTCGATATTTAGGGTTGTTATCGGATCGATTTGAAAGATTTAGTATTTTTGTCATATAGGGTTGTTATCGAGTTTATATTTAGGGTTGTTATCGAGTCTATTTGAATCGGTTTGGTATAACCGGTTTGCTCTAAAATGGACTTTATGTATTATGGAGTTTAAAAGTCTACTTGGAATGAAATTTAAATAGATTCGATGGATATTTGGCTCGAAATCAAATTGATTTATTCTAAATTCTAGGAACCAGTAAAAAGTCTAAAGGAGTTACAGATATCTAAATTCGATGGATGATGGATCAATGCATGCCCAAAAAGTAGATGTTCTTATTGAGTACATGAGAGTTGGCAGTAGTACTTGTTTCCTGCTTTTCAGGGCCATATTTGGTTGGATTTAGAAGAAGAAAAATTGCAGAACATAATTATAGTTGAAGATGATGAGAGGTTTGAGATTGTTGTAAAAGAATTTTTCAATTAACTGTGTTGTCTTCTGTAATATCTACAATGTGGTCTCTCCACCTAAACCTTAAAACGATAATGGCGCATTGGCAGTTTTTGGATCAGCAGATTGCCAAAAATGGCTTCTGTGGGAATTCTACAGAATTAAACTCAGGATTGCTAGTCTGCGAGAATTTGTGGGCATAGACATTATCAAGAAGACTATACTGTACACCCTGCAATCTTGATATGAAAATAGTTCTTCTTTCAGGTAATTGGTTTTACTCTGTGATCTAAGTGAACTATTTCAGCATATGATTTACACTAATGGTGCATCTGGACTTATTATGTATATGCGAACCAAGGATTTCGAGTTTTAAATTTAAATCATCTACAGTTGTTTCAACTTTTAGAATAGCCCAATATTGATCTTGAATTGCTAGATCAGATATCCATTCGAGTTCAAATGCCTGTGCAATGGTTGGAATTAGCCATTTCACAAATCTTTTGCAGGTGAAGAAGTTAATCCAAGTATAGCATCGATATTTGTTGGTCAGTGAGCTAGCCTCAATTAAAAAAAATTGGATTACTTTCATGTTGTGGAATAATATGGATTAACATCTTGAAAATCACAAGACTCGTATGACTTTCACACACCGAGAAAAAACAGATTGCCACTGGAGATGTTAGAAAAGTCGAGAACAAGAGATATGAGGTCTTGATATTGGAGATGGGAGAAATTGGAGGTGTTGGATTAATATATGTGGGCACTTGAGCTAAGGCTGCTGTAAGGGTGGCAATTCACAACAATTCATAGATACACTAATTCACAACAATTCAGACATATAGGTACACTAATTCATAGATGAATTTGATGTAACCACATAAACATCATTTTCCTTTGTTTTGAGATTATGACAGAAACATAAAAATAGTTATGCTCCCTGCCGTCAAGAGTCTGTCCAAATAAGTAAATTCCATATGCATCTTGCATATGGTTGGCTTAAAATTCAATTATTTTCTTAGATTTTCTCACTGCATCTATTGGATTCTTCACCTATTCATTAATTTTGATGAATTCTGTAAGTCAGATGACAAGATTCCTACAAGTTCTGTGCCCCCCCACCCCTTCAAATACATTGTTTTGGAACAAAAACACATAGTTTTCTCTGATATTAAGCTAAGTCCAGCACAAGCATTTCATAAACCACAGAATATATAGCTGTTCAGTTCTTCAATTTATATTTAATCTATCTATAAATGACTAACCAAACTCAAAAGCATTAATAAATCAAAACACCCTTTTGGTCGAACATTGTAAAATGTCGAGTTTTCCGCCCCTTCCAGCAAACCTTGCCTTTGACGAAGCTAGTCCTGAATGGATGAACAAAGGAGACAACGCCTGGCAGCTAACAGCTGCGACTCTTGTCGGGCTCCAAAGCGTGCCGGGACTGGTGATTCTTTATGGAAGCATAGTGAAGAAGAAATGGGCAGTCAACTCTGCTTTCATGGCTCTTTACGCCTTCGCTGCAGTTTTGATCTGTTGGATGGGTTGGGGATACCAAATGTCATTTGGGGATAGATTGGTACCTTTTCTTGGAAAGCCTGATGTTGCAATGGACCAAAAGTTTCTACTAAGTCAGGCTTTTGGTGGAGTGATGTTTCCTAATGCAACTATGGTTTATTTTCAATTTGTGTTTGCTGCTATTACTTTGATCTTGATTGCTGGAGCTTTGCTTGGGAGGATGAACTTTCATGCATGGATGTTGTTTGTCCCACTTTGGCTTACCTTTTCTTACCCTGTTGTTGCTTTTAGTATTTGGAGTCCAAATGGATGGTTGTATAAAAAGGGACTCATTGATTACTCCGGGGGATTTGTCATCCATCTCTCTTCTGGTGTTGCTGGTTTTACCGCTGCTTATTGGGTAGATTTCTATTTATTTTCTATTTTATTGAAATCTTTTAAGGATCGACCTGAACCTAAACCTTAAGGTATCATAGCACTAGAAATTTTGAGGGGAGAATCGAACCCAAATCCTTACCAAGTTCGGTATATGTATTAGTTTGATGCTTTCATGTATTTTATTGCAGGTCGGGCCAAGAGAAACAAAGGATAGGGAGAGGTTTCCTCCAAACAATATCTTGTTGATGCTTGCAGGGGCAGGGATGCTATGGATGGGGTGGACTGGATTCAACGGTGGAGATCCTTATGTTGCAAGTGTTGATGCATCCTTGGCTGTCCTCAACACCCATGTGTGTGCTGCTACAAGCTTGCTCACTTGGCTCTTATTAGACATCATGTTTTTCTCTAAGCCTTCTGTTATTGGTGCAACTCAAGGAATGATAACTGGCTTGGTTTGCATAACCCCAGCAGCAGGTGAATTCTCCTTTCAAAACATTGAATTACTCTAGTAATAATAATCCAAGTACGTCGAAATTCTTTGTAATAGTGATATAACATGACATGCAAAATGATTAACAGGAGTGGTACAAGGTTGGGCAGCTATATTGATGGGCTTGATGTCAGGAAGCATTCCATGGTACACAATGATGGTCCTGCACAAGAAAATCAGCCTATTGAAACAAGTAGACGACACAATGGCAGTTTTCCATACTCATGCAGTTGCAGGAAGCTTAGGGGGGATCCTAAGCGGATTCTTCGCGAATCCTAAACTCAATCGCATATTCTACAAGTTGCCTGATTGGGACAAGTACATTGGTCTTGCTTATGGTATTCACAGTGGTAGGACTACTGCAGGCTTCAGACAAATGGGAATCCAACTCCTAGGAATTGCATTTGTTGTGATATGGAATGTGTTTTCTACTAGCATCATTTGCCTAGTGATTAGGTTTATTGTTCCACTAAGGTTGACAGATGAACAACTTAGTATTGGAGATGATGCAATTCATGGGGAGGAAGCATATGCTTTGTGGGGTGATGGAGAGAAATATGAATCCAAGGCTAACTCTGCTTATAGAGGTGATGATAATTCTATGGGACAAAAGAGGGAGATCCAAATGGTTTGATAATTCCATTTATAATGTTTTAGATTAATGCTTGTAATGTAGTCATAAAGCACAATTTCTAAGTGTCCAAATTGTGCAGTGATCATTCAGTTGAATGTTCAATCTTCAGGTGTATCTCTATCTGTTCCAGTAATGACCATCATAAAACAATTGTTCAAAACAATATATAAAAAATACCTCTTCATCTCAAAATAGTTGATTGAAGAATACATTTTTTTTCCGCTTGAAGTTTTAGGATTCCAATGCCAATTTTTCATTATTGGTATGATACTTCTGTCATTATTGGTATTATTCTAGAATTAATTATGGTATTGATTCTCAAAAATAATATATACACTCTCAAGTCTTAACATTGATAGACACCCAAGTGTTGAATGAGCTTGAATTAGATTATTATGTTTTCAGGTTGCAAACATGGAAAGATTCCTGGTTGATAGCTACAACAAACCAATTCCTGGTAATCTTTTTTGGCTCATTGTGAACAAACCATCACACATAAAAATGAAATTCAAGAATTCAGAACATTCGTATAACTTTTATTAGATAATAACTCCTGCTATGTGATTCCAATAAACATCTTCTGTTTGTGAATTAAAAGATACTGACTGCAAGCGATTACAACACGACTCTGTTTCGAGATTCTAAGCTACAAGCAGCTCGATGGAACCCCGACTTATCAAGCTAAAGCAGATTTGAGTGACTTGGTAAAGTTTTCCAATTCTTTCATGCCTTCTTCAGGAGATTTTGCTTCACTGAGGATTCTGACCATGGCGCTACCAACAATCACCCCATCAGCTCCCCATCCTGCCACCTGCAAAGTATTTCGTCATCCAGATTAGATGAATACTAGCATGAATGTTTCTGGCTTGTGATTCGTGGAAGGAAGCTCGTACCTGCTTTACGTGCTCAGGTTTTGATATGCCAAATCCTACAGCAATAGGCTTCGATGTAGCCTATTAACCAACAATATCGATTAATTCCAGCTTCATGCAGAGGAAAGGACTCTAGAGAATTTAGGAGTAAAATGCAGCAAATGTTTTTTCGAGACAAACCTCTTTTAAATCACTGAGCAGTGACTGCACCTTGTTGCTCACAGAATCACGAGTTCCAGTAACTCCAACAGAGCTCACCTATTATTCAAACTCTAAGCGTTGTTATCATGAAAAAGAAGCAGTCCATAATAAAAACTAATAACAATATATAATGAAGAACTAAAGTATACATAACAAATTGAGAATGGATAAATTCATAAAAGATGGAAAGCCAATGGTTTTGGGTCCCAGAAGGCGTTATGGGTTATGCCCTTACACAGGAGGTCCAGATATTGCCAGCGGGAAACATAGCAAACAAAGAGCGACATTACACATCTCATCTTTTATCTATGTAAGAGTTTAATATTGAGATTCACTCCACAGGGATGGAACACTTACAAGATACACAAATCCTTCTGAAGCTTCAGTAATGGCTGTCATGCGGTCTCTTGGTGTTGTGGGAGTAGTGAGTAGTACCTTACCGATGAGAATTACGTCTTACAGAAGAACAAGTGAAACAGGTAACTTATGCCTGAAACTCCATAATATACTCCAAAAGAGAGCAGTAAACGGTGTCTAATTATGGCGCTTAAGAAATTCCTTACCAATTCAATATTATTCTTGAGAGCTTCTTTTCTCAAAATTTCTGTCTCTTCCAAAGGGACATCTGGAACAACAAGTCCTGAGAAGAAGTATGTTCATTTTAGATTTTCACATGTGCCATCTGATTGATAATTTAGGCATGCACCACAGATAAATAATTTAGCTTACCATGTACTCCAGCATCTCTCACGATGGTCATGAATTTGTCGACCCCTCTCTTCAATATTGGGTTATAATAAGAAAATAATGCAATTGGACAAGATAATTCAGGTGCAACCTGTCAAACAAACAAAAATAACATCAAAATTTGATGGCGAGTGTCTGACCCCAAAGACGCTTTGTTAGAACCTTAGACACTTTGTCAAATTTTCTGTAGTCTTACATCCCTCAACATTGAAATAATCCGATCAAAATTGGCTCCATTAGATAATGCCCTAGAAGTTGCAGCCTGTGATTGGAAAAAAAAACTTAAGACATGATTATTATAGAGACCAAGAGATGCACAACTAAGAAACATGTTTAAAGCATTCCAGGCATATCAAGCTTGATAGCTATGAGGACCTGGATAACGGGACCATCTGCTAATGGATCGGAGTAAGGTACACCTAGCTCTATAATGTCTGAGCCACATTTATCGAGAACCTTCAATGCTTCTGCGGTGGTAGAAAGATCCGGGTCACCAGCTGTGATATATGGGATGAGTGCCACCTTAAGAAAATATGTTTGTTAGTGAAAGTTGTTAATGGACAACCATAGCAAAGAATCAATTGCAACAAATGCATATATGTTCTTCTGATTGAGGAACTATATGTAACAGTATCTCATTATCTCCACAATGGACTACTCATTTACTGCATGATCATTCGTCAAGCTGAAGCCTGCAGGACACTCTTGACTTCAAGAAAATTCATCCCAGTTATCTTCAGCCAGATTAAACTAGACATAACTTGATGACAATACAAATTAACATTTAACAAACAATCAAAAATAAAATCTTTACAGTCTAGTACTCCCTATTCAATTTAATGACCTTGTCGTTTATCCGTGGTCACTTTGACGATCAATTACATTTTAGTTATATGTTAAAAAATTACGAATAATATAATGAAAATATTTTTAAAGACAAATTCAATGATATTAAATTTATATTTATTAGAATAATGAATAAAAACATAATTGAAGGTCCAAGTGTGACCACTGTAACACGAAAAAAAAGAAATGTCAATTAAATGAATCGAATGGACTATAGGAACAAGGTCTGGGATGTCCCCTTTCTCAACCAAAATAAACTAAGTTCCATAAAACACTATCATTTTAATTCTTGTATCAAAAAGAAAATCTACAACACCCCCAAAAGCATTAAATAACCAAAAAAACCAAAACTAAAAATAAAATGAGAGCTACAACAATCATTCCAAAACAATAAAATTCAAAAAGAATGCATTACTTTTCCTTGTTCTCTGAGTCTAGTGAAGGTTTCAGAGAGTCCAACTGAAGTGATCTTGGAGGTGCTTTGAGTAGCCATAACAATGGATGATTTCTTGTTAGCTAAACATGGGAATTTCACTATTCTTGAATTCAAATGAACATTTGCATGGTTTTTTGCATGTGATTTGTTGAAGTAAAACAATGTGGCACCTTTGAAAACATGAGAAGTTGCAGCCATTTCAATATGATTGTTGTTTGTACTTTGTTGGTTGATGTTTTGAAGAGAACCCAGTGAGACAGTGGCTCTCTTTAACGTTACTACAAGTTTATTCAATCAGATTCTGAATTTATTTATTACTACCAAAAATGGAAAATAATCTGATTCTTAATTTATTTATATTACATACAGAAAAGGAAACTAATCTCATTATGAATATGACTAGCTACTCCCTCATTAATAGTGGGGCTTTGACATGATTACAAAGTGTGAAATCGAAACATTAATAATTTTCGAGATTTATGTCTTAAAATATCAGGGATAAATTAATAATTGCGAGATGTACTCAATTAATCAAGTAACTAGAGATTTTAATTTAATCACTTCAACACAAGGTTCGCTTCTTATAAGAGTCAAACCCATACTGAATGAAGAAATAAAATTGCTGATACTTAACACTCTAATTCTTTACCAATTGAACGCTCGACATGATTACAATGGTTATAAGTATTAGTTTATTTTGGAATAATTTGTAAAAATAATTATTTATGTTAAGTGAATCCAGACATATTATGTTTTGATTCATTGGGCTTAATAAATTACTCCGTATTTTGTTAGATTAATCCAAATATTTCAATACATACTTTTTCATTATTTTCTTCATCTCTAAACTTATGTTTTCATACAACTAACATTACATGTTTAAAACCTTAATATCTAATGTTTATCTGCACAATTTCACTCACATGTGTTCCCTCCCTGTTTGGACTAGTTTACTAAGTACAACAGTAATTGAAAACTATATATTCTATCTATGTACTAAGTCACACGAATAAGTAGCACAACCATTACAAAGATGCATGTCATCATAAACATCAGAAGCCAAGTGAAACATGAAGTCTTGAAACTCTGCGAGTAAACGTTCATAGCCCGAGTATTTGCATGTCCGGTGCTTGCCAAGCTGTGTTCTACCGCCTTCTCTGTAGAGTCGAGTATCTGAATACGTGTTGTGGAAAAGGTATGAGACCGAGCAAACACCAATTACATGAAATGCAAAAGAACGAGAAAGGAAGACTCGGGCAGAGACATATTTGAGTAGCGTAAGTTGCAGAAGTAAAATCTGATAATCACAGGTTTAATTTTGCTTTAAGAAGGCGAACATTTTAATATGTATCTAAAACTGCAAGCAATATGTGATGGAACTATGGAAGTAAGCACTGCTTATGACATGTCAACACCAACTTACAAATATATAAAAATAGCAACAACTTACTTTGTCGGTGTTGTTGATTGATTGACTCATCACAACACTACTCTCTTTGAGTTGCCGTGCTAAAATAACCATTTCATCAGTCAAGTCTTCTTGAAGCTTTCTGAAGAAAAATAATGGAGATAATAGTATTTAAGAAAAATCCATAATATCACCTAGAGTCAAGAAATTATGCTAAAAACAATTTAAAATTACATATAACCTATGCTTAAAAATTTACCACTATACAAATTTACCTGTGCTTATCTATATGCTGTTTTGCACCAGCATCCAACTTGATAGGCGATGATGGATCCTCTTCTGGTGAATCACGAGATCTTGCTCGTGGACTGGATGCGGATCTGTTCAATTTATAATGTCAAACATGAGTAAGACTGAGGATAAAACAATGTAAAAGGGAATAACTGTAGCATGTAACATACACAAGCCTTCTCCTTAGTCCTTCCATAGACTGACCATTACCCTTTTCTGCTTTTGGAGATGCTTCACTGGAAGAACTGTCAACATTAGGCTCTTGAACTTCCTGGATAGGTTCCTGCAGTTTGCAAAGACTAGATTGCATCAGTCATTAGTCTAAGCACATGAACGTGTGATCAGACACTAGAATAGACGAACAAGTCATAAACATGCAAATTCAAAGGATCAAGTCAATAAGCACCTTGGGAGCCACTAACTTGTCAGCAAGTTCTTCAATTTTCTCTGAATATTCACTTAGCAAAGCTTTTGAAACCCTTTTGAGTCAATCACAGAAGAAATTAATAACGGCATCACAAAAAATCAGATTTGTTAGTAGTTCTATAGCTATATTACTTATGTCAAACCTTTGTAAAAAACAACATGATCCAAGACAAAGAAGATATATTATATATTTAAAAGCTTTGCGATAATGGTCCATGAAAAGCAATTGGAAACCATTGTTCAGTGAGAAAAACAAACTTGCATTGTATCTTCTTTATCAGAAATTAGCCAAAAACAATGATGGCTTTGGGATTTTCAACCATTAGAGCAAAAATCATTAAAGAAGACTCTTCAAATATGAACCACGACTAGTTTGATTTAATTACGAATCCCCAAATCACTTTGTAACATACTTATTCTCAAATGATAATGGTTTTCTTTATGCAGAAGGGAAGGGTGTGAAACAGAAACATTCAACACACTTTGCATTCTACAATATAATGAAATAAATCAAAATGTATCATTGCACTAGGCTATGACTTAGCATCCATTGTAAATGCGGAGTAGTAAATAGTGTTTGCGGCTTGACTCTGGATCGGTCGGAGCTTGACCTCCCTGCTTATCACGAGGGGTAAGGTGTGTCTTATCAGGCTTCACTTTACCCGAGTGGCTCTTCATAGACATCGGGTATGTTGTTGTTATACTGGAAATATCAACTATACATGTCCAAAACTAAGCATGGTAACTTCCATACCTGGGCAATCCTTCAGGGATCCTCTCCTCCCCCAAAAGCTCCAATTGTTCACGTAAGGTTGCAACATACTACAACATAAAAATAACACATACAAAAAAATTTCAAGAAAATTGTGCACATATATATATACTCCATCCATCTAAAAAAGATTGTCTAGTTTCAAATTTTGCTGTGACTCAAATAATTTTGTATATGTTGAATAACATTTAATAAAAATATATCAAAGATTGTATTTTAACCTACTTTTCTCCACTCCTTTAAAACTCCTCCACTTTTTTATCTTTACATTTTGCATTATGCTCGTGGAGCTTGAGCATTGATAAATTCTTACTTGTTAAAAATATAAGAAAAAATATTATAATTTTTTTCCAAGGCAGATGTAATGATACAAAGTTTATATTTATTAGAATAATGATTAATTAGTAATTAATTATCAAAGCTCCACCGGAACACCAAGTATTAAAAATGCAATCTTGATTGAAATCAAAGTTTTGGGGGTTAATTAAGCAACAAAGTTTGAAACTTTTTACAATTTAAAATCAAACTAGACAATCTTTTTGGGATATAATATAATTAATTCCTTAATACCAATTTGTGTTATAAAAAAAGCATGCATACATGTATGAGTTTTGCTTGATTTTGTTGATGTGGTGCAGCTGAAAGTAATCTCTTCAAATTGATTTCTGTTTTACTCAAACCCATTTCAATCCCTAAAATAATTTCATTCAAAAGAATTAAAATTAACAAACCAAAATAAGTTTCAAGAATCTGCAGAAATAAAGAAAAGAATCAGCCGAAATATTGTACCTTTAGCTTCAAAAATTGTACATTCAGAATCAATTACGGAGCATATTTTACTAGTGTGACATGATAAAAAAAATGGGAATTTGGCAAAATATCATTCCGTAGTTGTTATACACACCACTCTCTGCATGTAGTATTTTTTATTAGTAAAAATACATTTTTACCCTCCTATTTTTAATTTTTAGTAATTAGGTAAGTTTCAATTAGGGGCAAAATAGTACTTTCAAAGACTAAAAATCACTATTTTGTGGTGTATAGTGTCCCATCCCGAAAAATTGGTAATTGCTAGAGTTATTCTCATTTTTATTAGAATTAATCATCTCCAATTTTTTTTTTTGGTAAAATATTAAAACAATTAAATTTGTATGAAAAATAATAAATTCAAACATAGTATAATAAATACTCCATATAATTTTTTTTTATTAGATTTCAAAATGGAAAGTGTGTACTTCAATTAATTTTTTTTGATAAAACGTTAAAGAGAAACATACAAAAAACAAATATAATTATTCACAAAAATAAACATGTACTCCGTATTAAGTTAAGAATATATTCATTCGAGCCAACAATTTTTTTTAATGATATATTTGAACTGATCTCAACTGTGTGACGATAAAAATTTAAATATGTTGTTTGGATACTTTTTAATGCATGGAGATAATTCAAGGTTAATTAAGATGAACATAATTAGAAATATTATCACCTTCATTAAAGTTTAGGGGTATATTTTGTAATTAAAATAATCACAAATACTTAACCTTTTTTTAACAGCTCACCTCTGAGCCATACTTTGCGATTACAGTAAGAGTTGGAGGTGGGAGTGGAGTTGGAGAAAGGAAATTGCAAATTAAAAGGAGTATGTAATATTTTAATTATTATAAAAGGTTTCCACAAGTTAAGTTATTTAAAATATGTCTTAGAAATTTAGTAATTGTGAGATTTCTTTTTTTTTTAGTTAAAAATTTGAATTTTAAATGTGAAAAAACGACATAAGGGGGCAGTTGAGAAAAGATAGAAAGTATAGAGGGAATGACACGAAAAGATAGAAATGCAGGGGCAGAGCTTTGAAAGATATCGTAGTTCGAATGACGAAATAAAAGCATAGTTCAGGGGCAAACGGGAGCCTTAATTCTATTGCTTGTTTGTTTTTGTGTTGTTTATTGATTGATTAAAAAAGGTGTGCTTGACACTGGAAATCAAACCCGAAACCGTTTGATGAAGAGGAGATTAGAGTGTAGGAGAACCTCCTAAACCAAAGCGTATCTTTTGTGGAATTTTATTATTCACTGAACTTAATTAACTGATGAAGTTTATTTTGTATAATTTTGTAGAGTAACAATATAACAGAGCTTATATTTTGAAGGACTTTACTTGGCTTCCTCATCAATTGCAAGTGGCACGGCTAATGTTGTTCCTGCAGTCACCTTTGTCATTGCACACTTCGTCGGATAAATTATATGGCATTCAGTGATTGTAAGGATGTTTTAATTTGAGGGGTAGGGATGGTGTTAGCTGTGAGATGAATATGGAGATGGGTTAGGATGGGAGGTAGGGTAGGTTACAGGGGTAGGGATAGGGGAAGAAGAGGGGTAGGGTGGGGGCCTGTGAGGTGGGGTTGGGGGCGAGGTAGGGGTGTGGGGTGGGTGTGTTAAAGAAAAAATGGCGAGGTTTATTTTAATTATGTAAAATGTACCTCTAAACTTTAGTTTAGTGTTGGAGAAAAATAGTTATTTTGTATTGAAAATGTGCTTTTTTGGTGTTAAAAATGGGGATAAACTAGGAAGCAATCCAGAGAAAAGATAAAAGCTTTAGAAAATCTGAAAAAAACGTATAGTATAGGTAAATTAAAATTATGGGATGGTATAATTACCAAAACATCGAATTAGCCTTAATAGTACTAATCAATAAATTCTATGGCTCCGATTTATAATAGTACTAATCAATAAATTCTATGGCTCCGATTAACTAGTGTAAAATGTGCAATATATTTATTTTATTCGTATATGTCTAATCGAATATTCCAAATGTCTACTTAAAATTGAATGGCATGGGAATGATTAACGGTACGAAATAGAATATTCATGTTATATACACCAATAAAAATAATCTAATGAGTTACCCATATGTTCTATATATATACTTATTACTTATCTTTACAATCATATACACTTTTAGAAAGGAAACATTTGCATCTCTTTTGTGCACACCATTCTCTTTCTTTCTCTTTGCCTAATTCCTTCATTGAGGAGGAATAGGACAATAGGTACCAAACTTTAATTTCCTAATAAAATCAATATTAGTATATAAACTGTGAATTTTTGTTTTTTCCTTTTATTTTCTTATAGAATGGATAATCTATTACAAAATAAATGCTGTTTATGTTATACTCCTCATCTTAGCTTTTAATGCATCATGCATGCTTCGGAATATGACACTCATGAATTCCTATAACCTTTTTTTTTTTTGTCAATGTATGTACAAATAAGTGCACTCCCTTTCATGGCATTTTCCTTGTCTTTGCATATTTAAGAATCATTTTTTCCTTTTCTGTAAAAAAATATTGGATAATTGGAACATGTATACCATTGTTTTGTATTAAACTTTTTTGTTTTGTTTTGTTTTCTGTTGTTTGTTGTTGTTGTTTTGCATTAAAGTTAATTCACACATAAAATATTGAGCGGCTGAAAATAATGTGTAGGCTAAACATAGATTAATTTAAAATGTATATAAATTGGTATGATGGTTTTACACTTTTGATAAGTGTCTCTCTCATATTTTTAAAATGTATTTTTTTTCCTCATATATTTTAATGATACCAAATATATGTACATTTGCAGGCAATTGAAGAGAAGATCAAAGAGAATAAGAAGTTTAAGAGATAAACAAATATGGCGGACGACAACTTAAAGGTGCTAAATGCATTGGATGTTGCAAAGACACAATGGTACCATTTCACTGCAATTATTATTGCAGGAATGGGATTCTTCACCGATGCTTATGATCTCTTCTGCATATCTTTGGTGACCAAGTTGCTTGGACGCATTTACTACACCCATGAAGGTGCTGCAAAGCCTGGGAGTCTGCCACCAAATGTTGCAGCAGCTGTTAATGGTGTTGCATTTTGTGGGACACTTACAGGCCAACTTTTCTTTGGTTGGTTGGGTGATAAACTAGGCCGCAAGAAAGTATACGGAATGACATTGATGATCATGTGCATTTGTTCGATTTGTTCAGGTCTTTCTTTCGGGAAAGATCCTCAGACTGTGATGGCTACTCTTTGTTTCTTTCGATTTTGGCTCGGATTCGGCATTGGTGGTGATTACCCTCTTTCTGCAACCATCATGTCTGAATATGCTAATAAGAAGACTCGTGGTGCGTTTATTGCCGCAGTTTTTGCCATGCAGGGAGTTGGAATCCTTGCGGGTGGTGTATTTGCTATGATCATGGCTGCGTATTTTGATGCCCACTATCAATCTCCCGCTTACATGGTTGATCCAAAAGCATCACTTATCCCTCAAGCAGATTACCTTTGGAGGATTATCTTGATGGTTGGCGCTGTTCCGGCTCTTCTTACTTATTATTGGAGGATGAAAATGCCGGAAACTGCTCGATACACAGCTCTTGTTGCAAAAATACGCTTCAAGCTGCCTCTGATATGTCCAAAGTGCTTAACGTTGGTGAATCGGAACAACAAAGGTAGACCAATCTTGACGAATTCAAATGCGAGTACAAACTGTTTTCAAGGCATTCCTTGCTCGACATGGTCTTCACTTGTTGGGAACATGTAGTACATGGTTCTTGCTAGACATTGCATTTTACAGCCAAAATTTATTCCAGAAAGACATTTTTACCGCAATTGGTTGGATTCCAGCAGCAAAGACCATGAATGCAATTCATGAAGTATTTGTAATAGCCAAAGCACAAACTTTGATTGCCCTTTGCAGTACTGTTCCAGGCTATTGGTTTACAGTGGCGTTCATCGACAGAATGGGCAGATTCGCTATTCAAATCATGGGTTTCACCGTAATGACAGTGTGTATGTTTGCCCTTGCCATCCCTTACGAACACTGGACTCACCCAGGCAACCATGTTCCATTTGTTGTGTTGTACTCTCTCACATTCTTCTTTGCAAACTTTGGACCCAATGCCACAACATTTGTCGTCCCAGCTGAGATTTTCCCAGCTAGGTTTAGGTCTACTTGCCATGGAATATCTGCTCAGGAAACTAGGAGCAATGGTGGGTGCATTCAGTTTTTGCTCTTGGCTCAAAACCAAGACCCTGCAAAGGCTGATGCAGGATACCCAGCAGGGATTGGTGTCAAAAATTCTCTTCTCGTTTTAGGGGTAGTTAACCTTTTAGGTTTACTCTTCACTTTCTTGGTTCCCGAGTCAAATGGAAAATCATTGGAAGAGATGTCCGGTGAAAATGAGGAAGCACCCAAGGCTTAGTACAAAAGTATTGGAAAATCTTGTATGTTTTTTCGAGTCTTGTATCTGTAGGTTACAAAATAATTTTTTTATTTATAATTTATAAAAATTGTTATCGTAACATATTACTGTACAATAGTTCAAATATATATGTGAATCACAATTTTAAAGAAGTCTAATTTTGATGTACTTTTTGATTTAAAATTTTAAAATTCGATTTAAATCTTAATAAATTATTCAATCAAATGATTTTAAAAGAATGTGGTGAGCCTCCATGTACTACTCAGTCGAAAAGGCAATAAAAAATACAAGACATATTGATATGTAGTACTTCATTATCTTTAATTCGAGAAAACATTGATAAAAATGGTAAATGGATACTTTTACAAAGGTGTTTAATGTCAAAACTTGTTAAAAACCCAATGATCTTCCATCCAATCCAATTGGCAACAAGGCCCGTTATCATGTAATTACTTTGAAAATGAATATGCCATTTAGTATGAAAAATGAAACAAATAATATACTAATATTATTATAAGATTAATAGGAGTAGTTCATATAAACAAGATTATATAGGTCTCTAAATAAGATAAACTCAAACAGACCTAATTCTCTTTATTCTCTGCCGGTGGGATTTTTTCTGTTATGTACTGCTCGAATAGAAGGATCGAGAATCGATTTGACTCAAATAGAAAAAATTGAAATTCGATTTTATTTGAAAATTTCAATGGTTCGGTTCTAGTGGTTAGAATTTTGAATGAAATATTCAAATTTTAATGATAAAATACGAATTTTTCTTATTTAGTTCATGAATTTTAATATTAATAGGAGTAGGCATGTAAGCAAATAAGATAGAGGCAGAATAAACGATGTTCGAGTTCGGCTCGTTCAGTTCCAAAAATAAGATCCAGCTCGAATTCGAGGTCAATTTTTGCAATAATATTTGGCTCAAATTCGACTCGTTTTTCGAACGTTCGAAATCCTTAACTTTGTTGAATTTATTAAAACAGTTTATGTACGCAGAAAAGTCTAAAAGATGCCATGAGCACCAAACAGCAGATGCCACGCGAATCGTGTCGTGCGAATCGTCTCGAATTGATTTCTTAGTTTATAATCTAAAAAAATGTCATCATCGCCTTAAAAAGTAGCCTGAACATACGGAAGCCGAATAAGCCAAGGTTGAGTTCGGCTCGTTTAGTTTCAAAAATAAGATTGACGCGAGTTCGAGGTCAATTTTTTGTAATAATATTTAGCTCGAATTCGGCTTCGTTTTTTTGAACGGATTCGAAAAAGTTGATTCGAAATCCATTTTTTTGTTAATTTATTAGGCTCAGATTTATGCTTCTTGAAAAAAGTCCAAAAGGCGACATGCGAGCCAAATCGAACACGAATCGGTTTATCAAAACCCAAAGTGAAATGTCGAACTCAACGAGATTCTCTTTGGATTATTTCGGAGAAGGTTTAGATTACAACCTAACATCATCGTTTATGAAACTTCATCGTCTATGAGTTTGAGTTTGAGAGATTGAGATTTGAGAGTAAACGGTAGAGAAAAAATGAAGAAATGAGAGATGAGAGTTTGAAAATTGGGAGGTTATATTTGACGTTTTGGGGTTTTGAATAGCCTTTAAGACATAAAAGAGGGGGAGGGGATATAATGGACCAAAGGTCCATATATATTATGATGATGAAACAAATGAACCGAGCCGAGCCTTTTGACGTTTGGCGTTCGGCGAATAACACTTTTTGGAGTTCGGCTCACGTTTGGAACTTTCAGTCGACATAGAGAGCCTGCGGCCCATTTTGGCCAAGAATCTTTCAAGATCGAATAGAACTTTCCGGGTCATTCTGGCTAAATAGTGCTCCTTATAAACAAGAGTGTGATAGGGCTCTAAAGGATACGAAACTACCCAATCGGAGCGAGTTGAGTTCATTTCGGTATAAGAATTGAGGGGTTTGGTTGGCTCGAGGATTCGAACCAATTGGAAAAATCGAAATTTGATTCTGTTCGAAAATTTAAAAGGTTCTAGGTTCGGTTCGAACGGCTCCAAGTTCAAAGTCAAATTTTAATGATAAAATATGCAAAATTATATAGTTATCAGAACCGGCGTGACTTCAGTTATGCAGAAAATGAAATTTGAACTTTTCGAATCAATTGAACTACCGTGAGTCGAATGGGTGAGTGTCACGAAAATGAAATTTGAGCTTTGAATCCGTGAACTTTTCGGTGAATGTAGCTGGTACACTCCATTCTTTGGTTTAACTTCTTAAACCCACGACGGAGCTGCAAATCCTCGCCGGAATTCATGAACCTACTGGTTTGACTTTCTCCTTTTTTGTTAGCTTTTATTCAATTTTGATGGTTGACTTTTTTAATTTTGTAAATTTCATATTTTTGTGTATGTTGAATAATTTTATGCGAAAAACATATCAAAATATAGTATTTTTAACATAGTTTACTAGTAATATGATACGAGTAATTTTGAATTTTGTTAGTTAACTTTCTAAATTTTGGATTCTAATATTATTGTATATGTTGATAAATTTGTGAAAAAATTGTCAAAATATTGTGTTTTCAACATAGTTTACTTGTAATATGATACTTTTGAATTTTGATGGTTGATGTTTTAAATTTTGGACTCAAATATTTTGGTATAAGTTGATTAATTTTGTGAAAAATATGTCAAAGTATACTATTACTATTAATATGCTAATATTGATTTAGTTTAAAGTTGTGGGTGTCAATTAAGACTGCGTAGTTTATTAATTTTGATAATTGAAAAACAAATTTGACGATGTTTTTGGAAATGGAGCTAATATTTGCTTTGTTGACTTTATTCTTGAACTTATTATTCGATTTTGTTGGTGAATTTGATTATAGGAAAAGCTGAAAATGCAGAAGAAAGAGGCTAATGATTCGGGTCCATCGCAATTGCCGGTGTTTTGGATTGAAACAACGGAGTCTGTTTCTCGACGATTCCAGTTTGAACCCGATGGCCAGCTCTCTGTAAGCTTCATACTTACTGGATTCACTTTAATTGACGTATTTCGGTTTCTAGAGGTGAAGCTTTATCAAAATTACTTATTATTCATTATTTTAAAATTGAAAATTGATATTATTAGATTTTTTTTTTAATTCATAATATTATTATATTCTAATTTTTATAATATAATTATAATGTTATTGATGGTCCAGGTGAAATTGAAAGCGTCAACTAAAATATATTATAGGGAGTACATTATTGTTTTATAATTCAATTTTCATTTATCTGTATAATGAATAAAAGTTATGATGTCGTTGATGGTGTTCAGGAGAGTTTATAAATGATGTTGGTTGGCATTTTAACAGTCGACTTTTTGATTTTTGGTCAAAATTAGTCATAATCGATTTGAATTATCTTATTTCTAGTTAAACTAATATGATTATAGTAAACTTGAAGAAACTTTTGTCAAGTGATATAGAATTTTCAAAGAAAATCTAATAGAACGATTGAAATTCTAAAGGCTACCGCCTAAGCGGGGTATGGGCGAGGGGTCGTTTTGTCCATAGCCTCACCCCTGTGATAATAGAAGGTTTGTTTTTTGAGTTGACCCAAGATGAAGTGCAACAACTTTCCACTACTTCACTATAGAATTATAAATAAAAGTGTAGGTAGTGCCGTAGTGTAATAAGCCCTATCAATATATTCCATCGTATCCAAGAGCTAGAGAATATAGTCTTTGAGTCCATTCGATATGGAAACCTGAGCTTAATTGGTTGAGATTATGAATTTATCATTCAGGTGATAACACTTGATGATTCAAGACCGATGGCCTATAAGATGGTTGAATCATTTCTGAATAAGTTTTTCCCTTCTGGTTATCCTTACAGGTGAATTTATTGCTTAATTAGTCATGTATGGTTTAATATTGGAAGGAAACTATGGTCTCACATTGGCTTCTTCGATCTGCAGTGTGAATGATGGATACCTCAGATACACACAGTTTCGGGCATTGCAGCATGTATCCAGTGCAGCTCTATCTGTATTGTCAACTCAGGTCTTATAAATTTGAAAAATGTGTAGAACTATCCTTCTTCATCTTTTTGTAGCAGATTGATTTACTACGGGATAGATATTTGGTCATGTTAGTCCCACCTTACGTTTTTGCAGTCATTACTATTTGCTGCAGGTCTTCGGCCTACTCCTGCACAGGCTACTGCAGTGAGCTGGGTAAGATGTTTATGTTCTTTATTAACTTGATTAGTTCAATCGAAGTTCCTTTTTCAGAGTCTATCTAAATGCAGGTACTAAAGGATGGCATGCAGCACGCTGGAAAGCTAATTTGTAGTAGTTTAGGTGCAAGGATGGACTCGGAACCAAAGCGTTGGAGAATTTTGGGTCTGAATCTTGTAATTAGTTTCTTTGACATCCCAATGGCCCTATGATTGTTTTGTGTCCCGTTCCATTTTGTTAATGTTTTTTGTGTCACAAATTCCGGATTACATCACCGGCTTCCTTTTGCAGCTGATGTTCTCTATGATTTGGGTTCTGGTTTGGAAGTTCTTTCCCCATTATGTCCTCATTTGTTTCTTGAGATGGCTGGGCTTGGCAATTTTGCAAAGGTGAGTAGGAGATGAAAAATCTGCATTACATTTTCCTTCCATGTAAATTTCTATGTTAATTACTATCCTATAAAGGTTGTGGCTGTCATGACCATCTGGGTGCATTTACTTCCTTATAGAGTAGTGAGTAGTGACTCAATTAGTGCTTTACATTTGTCTTTTATTTGTTAAATTAATGTAAGTGAAAACATTGCACTTGGATCCAGTACCAAGTTTATAGAATCCAGTATTGAGTGCGTAAGTTTGTTCACTTCAATATTTCAATAATCATTAACCTGTTATATTCTTCTCTACAATATCTTTGTTTTCTTCTTAGAGTACTTCAAAATTCCAAATACTAATAGCCATGTAGTATTTTCTTCATTTTTTAAATTCTTCCTCCAAGACTTTTCACTAACTTGACTTTTGTATTTGGTATAACAGGGAATGGCTGTTGTTGCAGCAAGAGCAACAAGATTGCCAATTTACTCTTCTTTCGCCAAAGAAGGTAATCTTAGTGATCTTTTTGCAAAAGGTGAAGCTATTTCAACCCTCTTCAACATTGTTGGACTTGGAGTAGGAATTCAGTTAGCCTCTACAATTTGTTCATCTACGCAAGGAAAGGTATTATTTCATGTTCTCTATTCCTTAACACATTGTAGGAATTCAGTTAGCCTTGCATTAGTAATAATTCTGGAATTAAGAATAATTTACACTAGCTCTGAAAAGTGTACATTGTACTGCAGATGGTTGTTGGACCTGTTCTTGCAGGCATACATGTTTACAGCGTTTGTGAAGAAATGCGAGCTGCTCCTGTCAACACTCTAAATCCACAAAGAACTGCAATGATAGTTGCAGACTTCGTTAAGGTTCTCATTAGTATCAGAAAGTAGAAGATAGTGGTTTACTTGATTTTCCTTTTTCTGATATCTTCTATTTAATCGGAACAGACAGGAAGGGTATCAAGTCCTGCCGACTTAAGATATAAAGAAGATCTTTTGTTTCCTGGAAGACTGATAGAGGATGCTGGAAATGTTAGAGTTGGAAGGGGACTGCATGATGTTATGAAGCCTTCCAAGCTACGACAATTGAAAGAAACATTCCATGATGAGAAATTTCTCTTGAATTTCGGGACTAAATGGACTGACATGATATTGGAGCACAAGGCCACCGGTGAAGATGCATTGAGGGGTTGGCTGGTTGCAGCATATGCTGCAAATACAGATAAAACAGTCGAGGAACCAGACCAAAGTATCTTGCATAATGCATACGAGAAGATGAATATGACATTTTCTCCATTTCTGGGTGAGCTGCAGGCTAAAGGTTGGCATACTGATCGTTTTCTTGACGGTACAGGAACGCGTTTTGCATTCTAACATTATCTGATGCAGTAAGTCCTTAAGGCAAATGGTACTTTTTTGAAAATATATTTGTACTCATTGTATTCGACTATGTAACATTTTTTTGAATAATTAACCGGTTGAGTTGGCTAAATAGCTTATTAGAACCTAACCATGTTTGTAAACTTGCATTAATTAGGTATTTCAACTGGAAAGGATTGAAAAAATCATTACCAATGAAAGGATTGAAGGTGGAAAGATTTTATTTCAAAGCTATTGATAATCGTTTAAATTCATTAGGACATATCTGTCGATGAATATTTAATACAGTACAAGAGTTGCATTTGATAGGAAAATATTTGTTAAATATATTTCATTTTATATTTTCGGGTATTATATTTTATTTCCAATTCTACTTCTTAACATGTTAGAAAAATCGTATTTTATATTATATTATTGATTACTCTCTAGAAGTATGACGGTCCTAACCCCATGATTATCTGTGAATCGTATGTCCGCAAAAATCGGAAAACCCCATGAAAAAGAATCAAGCTTCTTCAGCAGTTTAAACCTCAAACAAACCAAATCTTCCTGGTTTCTCTTGAAGAACAACGATGGAGGCATGGAGCAACCTCAAATGGAGGTGGCCAATGTCCCAAAATGTTTTTTCAAAAGACAACTCGAATTGTCCTCGTGGATTGACTGGTGTTAAATGTGCACTATATATATATATTTTTTTTTTCCTTTGATATTATTCGAATATGTCTAACCGAATATTCTCATTAACCGAATATTCCTATTTTCTACCAAAAATCGTACGACACGTGTGTGATATGCGGTAAGAAACAAATTATTAATGTTACATACATCATAGAAAAAAAAATTAATATTCTCATTAACCGTATATTCTCATTTTCCACTCAAAATGTGTTCTATATATATACTTATTTATTACATTCACCTTCATATACACTTTTAGAAATAAAAGATTGCATCTCTTGTGCTCACCATTCTCTTTTTTCTCTCGTCATAAGAGGTCGAGATAAACAAATATGGCGGACGATAACTTAAAGGTGCTAAATGCATTGGATGTTGCAAAGACACAATGGTACCATTTCACTGCAATTATTATTGCAGGAATGGGATTCTTCACTGATGCTTATGATCTCTTCTGCATATCTTTGGTGACCAAGTTGCTTGGACGCATTTACTACACCCATGAAGGTGCTGCAAAGCCTGGGAGTCTGCCACCAAATGTTGCAGCAGCTGCCACGAAGTTGCATTTGTGGGACACTTACAGGCCAACTTTTCTTTGGTTGGTTGGGTGATAAACTAGGCCGCAAGAAAGTATACGAATGACATTGATGATCATGTGCATTTGTTCGATTTGTTCATACCTTTTCTTTCGGGAAAGATCCTCAGACTGTGCCATGGCTACTCTTTTGTTTCTTCTGATTTTGGCTGGGATTCGCATTGGTGGTGATTACCCTCTTTCTGCAACCATCATGTCTGAATATGCTAATAAGAAGACTCGTGGTGCGTTTATTGCCGCAGTTTTTGCCATGCAGGGAGTTGGAATCCTTGCGGGTGGTGTATTTGCTATGATCATGGCTGCAATATTTGATGCCCACTATCAATCTCCCGCTTACATGGTTGATCCAAAAGCATCACTTATCCCTCAAGCAGATTACCTTTGGAGGATTATCTTGATGGTTGGCGCTGTTCCGGCTCTTCTTACTTATTATTGGAGGATGAAAATGCCGGAAACTGCTCGATACACAGCTCTTGTTGCAAAAAATGCAGCACAAGCTGCCTCTGATATGTCCAAAGTGCTTAACGTTGAAATTGAATCGGAACAACAAAAGGTAGACCAAATCACGACGAATTCAAGTAACGAGTACAAACTGTTTTCCAAGGCATTCCTTGCTCGACATGGTCTTCACTTGTTGGGAACATGTAGTACATGGTTCTTGCTAGACATTGCATTTTACAGCCAAAATTTATTCCAGAAAGACATTTTTACCGCAATTGGTTGGATTCCAGCAGCAAAGACCATGAATGCAATTCATGAAGTATTTGTAATAGCCAAAGCACAAACTTTGATTGCCCTTTGCAGTACTGTTCCAGGCTATTGGTTTACAGTGGCGTTCATCGACAGAATGGGCAGATTCGCTATTCAAATCATGGGTTTCACCGTAATGACAGTGTGTATGTTTGCCCTTGCCATCCCTTACGAACACTGGACTCACCCAGGCAACCATGTTCCATTTGTTGTGTTGTACTCTCTCACATTCTTCTTTGCAAACTTTGGACCCAATGCCACAACATTTGTCGTCCCAGCTGAGATTTTCCCAGCTAGGTTTAGGTCTACTTGCCATGGAATATCTGCTGCATCAGGGAAACTAGGAGCAATGGTGGGTGCATTCGGATTTTTATACTTGGCTCAAAACCAAGACCCTGCAAAGGCTGATGCAGGATACCCAGCAGGGATTGGTGTCAAAATTCTCTTCTCGTTTTAGGGGTAGTTAACCTTTTAGGTTTACTCTTCACTTTCTTGGTTCCCGAGTCAAATGGAAAATCATTGGAAGAGATGTCCGGTGAAAATGAGGAAGCACCCAAGGCTTAGTACAAAAGTATTGTGAAAATTTGTAATATGGTTGATATTGTATTGTTTCCACATATTTTCTCTTAAATAGTTCTTTTTGTTCACATGTCTTGCTCTTTTATATCTTGCAAATATGCAATACATGAATGAGGTGTCCCATGATATTTGTCCATTGAATTCAAGAAAAGCATATCAAAGAGTATTCCATAGTTAGACAACTTGTATTATCCTTATGCATTCGTTTAATATCATGATAAATGTTACGATCCAAATTTGAACAATCCACGTGTAAGACCAAAACGACAAACCCATGAAACCGACTCATGATTCCTTTCTACTTCGAACCTCACCCAAACATCCTATGTTTTCCTCGAAAACAAACATGAATCAACCTCAACGAGAGGCATCGCCGTAGATGCTTCTCCACCATCGTTCAATGTCCCAAAATATTTGTCGAGTAAATTCAATTAAAGCATATGAGAGTCTTTCGCAGTTTGACAACTTCTATTATCCTCGTGCATTTTTTTACAGATGCTTCGGATTGAACAATGAAGCGAAGATAATCTTTTAAAATTAACATGTGAAAGCGATAATCGGTTTAACGCATTAAAACGCTGCTTTGGATAATATTAACGCTGGAGCGTGTGAACGCATTATATCTCCGCTTTGAGTGGGTACGAGCGACCGGTTTTACCGTTTTCCCACAGAAAACCGTGGCCGATTTTCGTTTTTGGGAAAAACGAAAACCTGGCCCGCTAACCGAGAACGGCCGACTGCCTGCCCTGACCGGTTCAAGTGGTGGGAGCGGGAGAATCGGTGCTCGAGTCTCAAGCTCAAGGAAATACATGAGAATGCCAGATAAGTAAAACGGTCAAGGAGGAGAGAAAATAGTGTATCTAATGAAGTTTAGACTAATTAAGTATATTATCTAATTTTTTTTAAAAAAATATAGTAATACCGGACCGGAACGGTTTTTATCCGGCTCTTCCGAGCCAAAAACCGGATCCGGTCCGAGTATTTCATTTTACATTTTAAAAAAACCGGATCCGGTCCTGTCTGTTTTTATATCCGAAAAAACCGGCAGACCGGACCGATTTAGGATAAAAAACCAAATCCAATCGAACCCCTAGTTTTGAGAGTGAATGATTTTAAGTTGAATGTAGCATATACTAGATAAATCTGGTGTGAAATCCATTTCTTATAGACGCTGATTGAATAATCGCTATGAGGACAATGTTTTTTAAATTAACTCAGAAAGCTGAATCGATGCTAATCTAGTTCATCGTATTGGGAATGTCGTTTGAATACTCCTCCAATCTCCATTAGTTGTCGCTTAACCACTTTTCACTTTATTCATATTATTTGTCGCTTAACACAATTTACACCATATTTTGTCTAATTTACCCTTAATTAATGAAAAAAATATACTTCCCATAAATACATTAGGTTGTGTTGTTTCCCGCTTTTAAGAGTATTTTAATTAAAGTGTAATCATTATGAAAGAGAAGGAATCCAATAATAAATAATTTAGTTTTTCTCAATTTTGCTTTTATGTTTAATTTTTCTATTCTAGTTCCGTTTTAAGTTATTAGCTTTCAATAGACTAATTTATACTCCAATGTTCAATTATACCTTGTTTTAATCGATTGAGTATTTAATTGGCCAAAACTATATATTCACACATTATCAGACTAATTTGCAAAGCTTTTATATTCACAGCCTTTACTAAAATACATCTTTTCATTGAATTTCATAATCTTTTTTCAACCTATTATCATGAAACCCAAAAAAAGATAGATAAACCTATTCTTCAACCCTATCATCCGAAGTTTACAATAATCCTAAAAGAGTGCTAAACATCGACATCGAATAATACGAACTTTACGCTTCGGGGACCAGACGTTGACTATATTCAAAAAAGAGGTTCAAACGACGTTTGCCGACGGAATTCTTATAAGTTCCCTTTTATCTATCTCAAATTTAGGTCCATGCTTGAATATTGAAATTAGATGACTCGTTGATTTATCATGTACATCACCTATATGATTAGTTATCTTTTTCAGATGGAGGCTCATCACCAAATAAAGACCAGAAATATCTTCAATCCAATAAAAGTAAAATTACAAAGGCTCAACTTGGAATGTATATTATCGAAAGGCTTGGCAAAATTAGATGGAGTATTGTTATAAGGATTGTTATTGACAAATATATTCACCATGATCGTATCAATCAAGCAACGAAGAAGCCAGGTCGGAGGACTGACATCGATCTCAATAAATTCATCAATCGGGGCTGTGACGTGAAGATGAATTGAAAGTGCTAAATACAACCATAGACAAGTATCCGAACTCTTCGAGATGCTTTAAAATATTTGTACCTCTTTATGTTTATCTCTGTTTTATGATTCGTGAATCATGATTTTGTCCAGCCACTTTTAAAGATCGTAAGAATTACAATAACTACCGAAATAAGCGCTGGGTGGTTGTAAAGATGTTAATTTGTATTTATCACATCGATGAATATCAAAACAGTCATGTAGAAGTTTGGTAGAAAACTAATCGAACATAATAATAAAAAACTATCGAAGCTTAAATTGCCGAGGACGCGGTAATATTGGAGATAAAAAGTACATTGTAATATTGGGTGATCAAATATATCATTATTGTTCACTATACGTGCTATCCGACGTAAATTGAGATCAAAGTTAAGCATCAGACTAAATTACATGTAAATGAACGAATGTGTATACTCTAAAAGGTTGATTTACTCCATTTGGGTTCTTAAATACATAGGTGGAGTTGGGAAAAAAATCAAATTTTTAGTTTTAGCTCCATATTGAAATTCTAAATTTTTGTTAATGAAAATGCGGCTAAAAATTTCTGGCGGTATGGACTTTAGAATGAAATATCTGAAAATCTTTAAATAACGAACGTAATCTTTACTCAATGAACTTTCAGATGCTGTATGATCTTTTAGTTAATGTAATAGAATCATTCTTTTACTATATTAGGTAACTAAATTGATAAATTTTGTGAACGATAAGTTATAAATATAAAAAGGAGTTTTAGACTATTAATTATTATTAAACGAAGTGATAAATGGTCAAATGTGCAATCTTATCTCAAAGACACAAAAAATAACATAGGTGACAAGTGGACAACTATTATGATCGATGGAAAAGATAACCTCTTCGACTCGCGTGAATACATTATACTCCGCTTTCATTTAAATTCCATTTTAAGCTGAATATAAAGATAATCCCAAGCTAATCTTCAATTGTTTAGTAAACCAAATTTTTAAAACCTCAAACGAATTAAATGAGTATATTATCTTCGATTTAGCTAAATTCACTTGAAACAAACGACCATTAAGCATCACGATAAACTCCGGTAACCACCTGCCGACCAAACCGACAACCCATGAAACCGACTCGGACATCTACACTACTTCAAACCAACAAACCGAACATCCTAATATTTCCCCCAAACCAACACATGAATCAACACGAACAAGAGGCGGCGCCGCCAATCGCCGCCGCAGAATGTTCTCCTCCGACCACCAGTGACCCAAAATGTTTGTCCAATGAATTCAAAGAAAGCATATCAGAGAGGCTTTCACAATTGGACAATTTATATTATCCACGTGCTTTGCTTCCCTCCACCACCACCCCCTCCCACCGGAAAACGCTACTTCTTGAACTGCTTTCTCGTGATGTTGCCGTTTTTTTAGGTACCCATTTGAATAATTTACATATTTATTATCACAATGGTTTTTTATTATGCTTCCTTTGTATCAAAAAGATTGTCCAGTTTTCAATTTCTAGGTACCCATTTGAACAATTTACTGATTTATTGTCACAATGGTTATGTATTATGCCGCCTTTGTCCCAAAAAGATTGTCCAGTTTTGAATTTTTATTGTATAAATTGTCTAGTTTTGAATTTCTATGATATTTTCTCAGGAATCATGATGTTGATGTTTTTTTATTTGAACAATTTGGTAATTTATTGTTATTGTCACAATGGTTATTTATTAAGCTCACTTAAAAGATTGTCCAATTTTGAATTTTTATGGTATAAATTGTATAGTTTTGAATTTCTATGGTACTTTCTCATGATGTTGCTGTTTTTCTAGGTACCCATTTGAACATTTTGCTAATTTGTTGTCACAATGGTTATTTATTACGCTCTCTTTGTCCCAAAAAATTGTCATGTTTGAATTTGTCATTTTTATTCTCACAATGGTTATTTATTATGATGTATTTGTCCCAAAAAGATTGTCATGTTTGATTTTTAATGGCCAAAAATTAATTATTTGAGGCTTAATTGATGCATATAACGTTGATTTGAATCACAATTATGATGTTAATAGGAAATGATGATGAAAATAATGTCTTTGATATATTTTCACATAGAACATACAAAATATTTGAGTTAACATGACAATATTTTATGTTAAGAGTATTTCTCAATTGGACTATCTATTCTTTTTCTGTTTGTTAATTGGTATAGAAATTCATCAACCCATCAATCAATTCATCAATAAAGATTGATTTTTTTGTTGATTTAAGTGAGAAGTGAATTAGGAATTCATGTGATTCTTTACAATGCTAAAAAAACAGATGGCACGAGATAATTCATGAAGAGAAAGGAAATATTTTGAGTCGAGTTTTGTGAGTTGTTATCGTCCCACCAATCAATTAGAATAATATGATTTGACTTCAAATTGTGCTTTATCTAGGTTGGTTTTAATATACAACAATGATACTTAGTGTTTTAACTTTTAACTAATTATTCATATAGTTTAGTCTAAACTTGATGTGTGATAGTAAACTGGAGGTGTGATAATTAGTGTTTTGAACACATTCATATTATTAGTGCTTCCAATATTAATAGAACATTCAATTGATAGTAAAGTTGACCTGCAATGTGATTGGTTTGTTATACAATCAGATGCTTGGATTGGTCGCATGCTCATGTAAGTTGCTTGAATTTAGTAGCGAGAACATGTTTGTGAACTTTGCATATTCCTCGTGGGCTATAATAGGAATTTTGTGGTCGTGTGCTGATATTAACATCAATCAGTTCCATGTGCTCTAATGTGCTGTTTTTTTGGCTCATTTGATTGCAGAGCGATATGGATCACAATTAATGTTTGAGGAGCTTAAAGGATTTGATGTGTTGAAAGGTGATTATGAAGTAAATTGGCATTTGTGTCATATAAGGACTACGATGAATCCAACAGAGGAAGAAGTGAAGTTTAGGTCGACAAAAATTAAGAATCGGAGGCGGGCATATTTGGATAAGTTAATAAGTAAGGGGGACTACTTTTCAGAAGATTCAATGAGGGAGAGAGAGCCATACTTGCACCATGAGTATTTGGGGAGGTTTCAAGACCCTGTTGGAAGGTGCATGGCAAGGCCTGGGGAGAGGTGGTCGGACACTCTGATAAGGCAGTCGGAGGAGGCTGTGATACTTCAGAAAATCAGAGTGGAGCAGCAGAGGCGAGGTGTGGCTCCCAGTGATTGGGTAGGTAACGAGAGATTCCAGCAAGAAGAAGAGATGGAGGAGGAAGAGGAGGAAGAAGAAGAAGAAGAAGATGATGATGATGATGATGATGATGATGACGAGGAGAAGGAGGAGGAAACTAAGGACAAAGATTTGGCTAGAAAAGGCACCGACTCTCACATGGATAATGGTTGTTCATGTACTCTAGAGGTAACATCTTGGCTCCAGTACTCGTTTTTCTGCTACATGTTGTATTTAGTTCCCTTTATTTTACCCTTACTTTAGCAATTGATCTCCACCTCCACTTCCCTAGACCCTGACAAGGTAACTTCTCTAGACCCTAACAAGACAAAATCAAAAGGAGAAAGTAAATGAATAAAGGGTCGAGCCTTGCAATTATAATGTAGTCGGTATTCCAAAGTTAGCATCAAATATATGTGGCACATCCTTGGCCTACATAATTGCTATGGTGATTCAAAGCATTCATTCTAAATTTTATTCAATAAACATGCAGACTTTTACATTAGTGAAGCTCCTTAATAGAGCATGGACTTCCTTTTTTCTCTAATGTCTTCATTGAGAGAAGATTTTCGATGACCCAGTGGCTCATTGGTTGGAATAGTGATACTCTGATATAGGTAATGAAGGTGCACGAAATAAATCGGACATAGGGATCTAAACAAGAAAGTAGGATATGTTGCCATTGGTTCGTGTAGAATTTCAGAGCTGGTTGCTCGTTGAAGATGAAAGCATGTAATGAGAAAATGTCGAATGGGGTGTCTCATGAGCTTGTTTTTATGATCTTATAAGTAACTTCCTGGGAAAAAGGTGCTATTACCTAGAACATTTTTTGTTCGACAAGCTCCTGAAAAATTCTCTAAAAACTCAATATTCCAACTTAGGTTTCATTTGGTTTGTAGCTCATGTTAAGTGCTTCTTCTCTGATTAAGTGGAATAATTGAAATGCATGTGTTCAACTGTAATCACAAAATTGTTATGAGTTGGCATGTTTTTTGTTTTTCTAACAATCTTTTCCCCTTCCAGGCGTCCTCACACGACAATGATGCTGAGAACGATAATCAGACTGCTACCGAGCAACCTAAAGGGAGGGGGGTTGGCCGGCCGAGAAATGCAGATCATGCCAGATCATTCACGTTTGTAATGCATCAAAAGTTTTTATCCGGAGAAGACCATGAGCATATGGATTACACAGAAATTGATGAGAATGAGACATTAGATGATCACTGGATAAAAGAAGCAAATCAGGATGCTGAAGAGAAGTATTTTGATGATGTATAGTACTCTCAGCATAAAAGCTTCCATGATTTTCTTGTTAACTACTATGCTGCGTGCATTGTGAGAGCACTGTTCTAAGAAACAATGTGCATTTGTATATCCGCTATAACTCAAGCATGGTTCAAACTTCGAAGTCCCATTTTCGGAAAATATTATAGAAATTTGAAATTTAAGAAATAATATTTATAGAAATTTGAAATTTAAGAAATAATATTTATAGAAATTTGAAATTTAAGAAATAATGTGAAATCTTAAAAACTCAATATAAATTGTACTTCTGCTAATTTGAAATAATTATTTTTTTTACATATTGAGATAAATTTTTAATTTTCAATTATTCTTTAATTATATTATTAAAAAATTAAAAAATTAATATTATCATTTTATATTTTTAAAACTGAAATAATTAATAATTGATGAGTCGGAAGTTTAATTTTAAAAAAGTCAGAAGCAATAATTATTTGAATTGGAAGAATATATTAAAAATATTTCTATAAACATAGATATTATAATAAATTTAAATATTCAACCTCATTAATTAAATACTCCTTTCGTTCCTAAAAGATGGTTTACTTTTGACTTTTGATAGTTTTATTTTTTCAAGTTTTGCTTTTAAATATTTTTTTTGTTGTATTATATTTGATGAAAAATATATTAATGAAAAGAATTTGAAATATATTTTTTATTGATATAGTTTTTATAAAATATTATCTGTATGACATAAAAATATTTAAGGTTAAATTTGAAAAAATATAACTATCAATAAGTTAAAAATTAATAATCTTTTAGAAATGGAGGGTATAAAAAATAAGGAAGACACCACCATTATTACAAATTGTGATAATATTATAAGCTCTGTCATGTGAGTTCATTTGCTTTACTTGATTCATTCATTTATGATGTTCATTCTTCAACCAAAGTTAGTTGTTTTGGATATTCTATTTGTATAGTGAGCATAGATAATTTATGAAGTTTAATTTGGGTGCTTAAGTATTTCTTTAAACATCATGTTTAAAAAGTAAATACAAATAATTTTATTTATTTAATTATTTCTTCCGTTTTTTTATTTATCGTTTTAGCAATTTTCACATAGATTAAAAAAGAAAAAGTACATTGAAAATGTAAAATGACAATCATTTAAAACTATATTATTGATTGTTTGATAATTTCATGAGAAAAAGTAGTCAAAAAGTTCATTAGAAATATAGGAGTATAATTTTCTATGCTAGGATGATAAATATTTTGAAACAAAAAGTTTATGTTAGAACGACAAAAAAAAAATGGAGAAAGTATTATTTTTAAAATAAACTGTTTTCGTTAAAAAAAAATCAATCCAATAACCATAAATAAGCAAATGATTAAAATTTATGAAGCCTTTCTGATAATTGGGTATTAAGCATGAAATAAGAGTTGAATAGCTACATTGGTGGATATTAATATGAGAGTTGAATGAAATGGAGGGAGAGAAGATGAAATTTTTCAATCGGTTGAAAAAAATTGTGGGGTATGGTGAATTTGTTTTTTATGTGGAGAGAGAATAAGTGAATTTGTGTGTTATATTTTTATTGGTTAGGATGATTTTTATTTATCTTAATAATTTTGGGACAATTATCATATAATGATTAATTTTTTACACTAAAAATATTTATACCAAAATTCATAACTTTTTGCACTCTATCATTACAGCTAAGGTTTAATTTATTTGGATATAAAAAAACACACACATTTTCACTATATTAAGTACTTTTGAGTTATTTTTTTTATTTGGAAGAGAGATAATTTAGTTTAAACTAAATCATTGTAGGAGTAAGAGTTGAATTGTAATTGAATTATTATGTGGAAGAAAAGAAAAGATGATGTGGAGTATTGAAAAATGAAAAAGTAAAGGTTTAATACCAAATTATTGTTGATAGTATAAATTTTAAAGTAGCTATTAACCCAATTGAGAAAGATCATACTCCATATATAAATGAAATGATTGAACATTCTTGAACCCCCACCACCCACCTAGGCACCCACACATACACACCCTATGAATAATTAAATGACAAAAGGGTAATGGGGTTGGGAAGATGATGCCAGAGATTTTTGAAGGGATTAGGAGACATGGTAGTATGAGCCTATAAGGTGATTGATGGGAACAAACTTTGTGGGCTATATAAGGCCAAAAAAAAAGCGAAAGGAGAGCAAATAGTTAGAACAAAAAGTAAGGGCCATAATATATATACATTAATGATAGATGTAGAACTTCAATTCTATCCTTTGCTTATGTTGTTCTTGTCATTTAAGATCGCACACAAGTTTTTAATAATTTAGTCAAGAAAACAAAGTGGAGAGGCTTTGTCCATGCATGCATGCAATTGTTTGATTAGATAGATGCATTATTCATTTATTTGCTGAATCATCTGATATTGGCTTATTATGTATGGAAATTAGCTGGTGTTTGGCATATTTAATCAAACTGAAGGTAGTTGATACATCATGCATCTCAGTTGCCAATTATATTTATACTCAACATGACCAATATTTATTAATAGTTCCTACTTAAACGAGTTAAGGGAATTGGATAATTTAGAGTCTTTTCTACCGTGTATTGTATCGCGTATTGGAATTCCTTTATTTCAAGATATTTTATGTAAGAGTTAATTCTTTGAGAGATATGCCGAAATAGTAAAATCGAGTTGCGATTTGGTCACGAAATAGTTAGGCATTCACAGTTTGGTCAATATTGCTTAAAAGCTATTTACGGATTTAGTCTACATTTTAACGGAGCCTTTAAAATCGGCGGTCAACGTGTTTGGAGTTGAAATTTGGGGTTAACTTAATATTTTGATAAACATGTAGGATTTTTTTTTTCAATTACATTTGAGGCAAAATTACTATTGTTATGAACTTTGGAAATTAAATGTTATTTTCATGATTTGGTTCTAGCAAGGCCTCATTTTTACACATAACAAGTCATCTTATTTTTCATCATCAACATCTTTTCTTTCTTGTTCAACATTTATAATTCCATAATTAAGAGATGGAGCTTTGGAGGTGTTAATTGAGATTTGTTAGAAGCTCGAAACAGGCTTGGTGGTGATGGGAAGAGGTGGTTGTCAAATTTTAGATTTAGTTTATTTTTATGTAAGAATTTTCTGATTAATACGCACAAGAAGTTTATAAAAATTATAAAATTATTAAAATTTAATTTCAATTGCATTTAACGTCAGAATTATAGCAATCTGGTAAAATGAAATTTACTTCTTGATATTTTGTTAATATCTGGATTAAATTGCAGCAGTCCAATTATTTGGATCAATGCAGATTGATCCAAGACTATTTTCAATTACCTCTTTTATGTAAGTTCGTCTAAATTCTATTCTGAAAATTTTGAAGGGAAACATAATGATGCAAATGGTTAGGTCACTATTGCATGTATATATTAATTATAACTCCTTATTATTATACATCTAATTATGAGTAAGAAGTCAAAAGTTTGCTCCTTTGCTAGAAAGATAAGCAGCAACAATAATGCCAACTGAGATAATGATAACATTTACAAATTTGTGAGTTATTAATGTTAAAACATGTGCTAAGTCTCAGATATTAACGTCAACCTAATCAATTATGCTGCTTCCATCATTAAAAGATTGGTCACTAGATATTAGTCGCAATAAAGACATCTTCGAGTCATTATTATTAGTGTGGTTATCGGTCCAGTCCGAGTATCGGACAAAACATTTGGATCAGAACGGATCGAAAACTATTATGGTCCAAATATCGGCCAAAAAATTTGGACCGGGATTGGACAGATCGTTTACCAGGTGGATATGTGGTCCCATTTTCTGGTACGGTTCCTGGTGGGTCTCATTTTATTCAAAATTTGGGTATTTCGCTCCAAATTTTGGATATTTTTGTTAGTATTTTGGGTATTTTCGACATATATCCAAAATTTCAGGTATCTATCGGGTTATCGGTCCGGGTCTTAATCGGGTATCGAGTAGAAAATAATATCTATTTCCAAACCACTAGCTTTTGGGTGCATATCGGTCCGGATAAAATCGATCTGTTTTTCAGATGGTTTTTAATTTATCCGAACCACTAACGACTTTTACTTACAATAACAAGGATGGATTTTTCAAAACAAAAAATAAATTAAAACGATATTAAAACTGAGAATATACTCTATTATTTTCAATGATAATATGAAGACATTAAATAATGAAACACCTCAGATGATGATGAGTAATTGAGTATGATGTCTGACTAATTTGTATAAACAAAAGCAATGATTCAGACATGCTTAAGATATAAGTGAAGAACGGAGGAAGTGTTAAACCAATACATGTTAGACAATAATATCCTCTTTGTATACAAATTAATTTTCACATTAATCAATAAATCCCGGTTTGTGTCGTGTTTTTATGATGACAACCACGTGATTATCTCCTAATCACCACTATAATAAACTGAGGTGACATAATAGATATGATTATCAAATACAACTGGCCAGCTTTAGCATAATTGCAAATAGGTTTATTGCACATGCCTCATTTAAAAAGAAGGTCCATTTTTTTTTAAATTTTTTTACCAAGAATACAAATTGATTAGAGAGGTATTCACCGAAAAGATGGAATGGCATTTGACGTTTTGAAATTTTAATTAGATTATTTGGCCAATCACGATGATTCTTTATAGAATATTGTTGGTATTAAAATTGCTGTTGCATTTGCGAGAGCATAAAACTTTTTCAAAGCGAAGTTGTTGAAGTCTTACTTGCGTTCTTGATGTCTAAAAGCCAATGAGTTGGCGGTTAGCGATCGAAATAGTTTTTTGGAGAAAATTAAATCTTAAAGTTGATTGATGATTTTGTTTTAAAGAATGTCGGAAAATTTCGATTTTAGATGAATTGTTTTAATTTCGATAACAAAGCTTCGATGAATAGTCATATAATTAATTTTATATTTTTATATAATTACTTTTTATTTTATTATTATTAAAAGGGATAATATTTTTATATTTGCTTTTAGGAATTTATTATTTGTGAGACGGCCTTCAAGCCTGATCCACTTGACGGCCTTCAAGCCTGATCCACTTGAGGTATGACTAATTCACACGTTGCTTCGACATGATAATATGGCATTATTAGTGCATCTCTTTCAAATGGTTAGCTTGACTTGTTGCAAGGGAGTGATAAAGAAATTTGAGAATAAATATGGCACTCAATTACTTTAGGATTTATTAGTCAATTTCTAATAAGTGGTTAAATTTTGAAAAGTATTTGAGTTCAAATATTTTGATTTTATCCCTACAGTATCTAGTGAAAGGCTTTACATGGTTAAGCTAACCAAAAAAATGATCAGCCTTATAAATCGTAAGAGTATACATGCATTCTGAAAGAGTTAAGTAGTATTAATATTATCTTGTTGAATGTTGTTTTAGTGAAGTTGATGTGAGGCGAATTGTAACGAACGATACTTGATAGGTTCGGCTCATATATACAAAGTATATTCTTTCAATTTATTTAAATGACATATTTCGTACAAATTTTAAATGTGATTTATTACTCTGACCATCAAATGCAGTTATCTAATTTATTTTTTCAATGATCATTATTAACTAACTTTCATGTATTTGACTCCTATAACTTTAATTTGATTCAAAATTATAACGTTAACGATAATATTATGAAAAAAAAATATTTTTGATAGATGTTATCACAGTAATAAAAATATTTTAGATCAAAATTTAAAAATACAACATATCAAAATTAGAAAATGGTCAATCTTTTAGGAAGCGAACATAAACTTATTCAAGACAAATATTGTGTTTGAATTAAAAACTAAATTAATTTGAACTTTTAGAACATATTTTTTCATGATGCTCAATTGCCTATTTTCTACCTTACTCACGATCTGTCAACGGATAATCGTAGAATATGTCTATTGCTTAGTGTCTTGATAGTTATCATAAATCGACTATATAAAATTGTTCATAGGAGGAATCGAAATCATGTATGTAAAAAATCGGATATATCTTAATAACATATAGCTTTTTACAAATTGAGCTATATTCAAAAAGCACACCCTACTTGTCTTCGACTGAAATCTAGTGAATCAAGTGGTATTTAATTCATACAAAAAACTCAAATCTAACCCCACCTATGCTCTTTTGGTCCTCCAAAATGACCAATCATCATCATCATCCCCTCAAAAACAATACTAAATTACCAAGAAAATAGATAACATCAAAGCCTTAACTTCTCCACAAGTTGTCTGAATACATAAAAAAAAATCCACAGAATCATCAAACAAACCATCAAATACATACCAATTGAACTCAGGACTTTGCCTTACACATGAACAAGAAATTGCTTCTTAACTCATATTCGATCGAATTCATTTTAATTTACGTTTTCGTTTTTTTGTCTCCTATTCTTTCAAATTCATTTTAATAGACGTTTTTTCCTCATTAACCATCACTAAATCAAGATTCCACCTTTTTTGCAAAATTTCATCATTTTCCATCAAAACTAGCACCAACTTCAGCAAACCAGTTTCAAACCAGTTTATTTGTTAATGCATCACTAAATCAAGATTTCACTTTTTTGCAAATTTTCATAATTCTTGATGAAAACTAGCACTAACTGATCAAATTCACTTCCAAATTGAACCCTTTTTTGGACCTCATAGAAGGCCTATGATGCCTCAAAGCTCAAATTTTTATAGCCACCCTTTAAAAAGTAATGCATCCCTCATTGCATCATCAAGAATATCAGTTTTTGAAGCTAGTAGAAGAATTATACTGAGACTTATGCATCATTCTTGTCACCCCTCATTGCTTAAAGTCCATTTAAAGCTTTTTATGTTGATATCTTTTCCTTCACTCTACTTGTTTACTTCATCAAATGTTTGGTCACTAGTTTTTTATGTTGTCTGTGTTGTAATGTTTTCTGTTTTTGTTGTAATATCTTGTAATTTGGCACTGCCTAGGTTGCCTTCAGTTAGGTTGTTTCTTGAAAGAACACTGTGTGTTGTTAAATATTCTGCATCCAATAGTGTAAGAAAAGGTGATAGGGGTGTTGTTTGGTCAATAGGGTCTAAACAGAAAAGGGTAGAGTTGAAGCTCGATTCGGGTTCTTGGGTGCAAGTTTATAGTAATGGGGATGTGTATGAGGGGGAGTTTCATAAGGGGAAGTGTTCAGGAAGTGGTGTGTATTATTACCATATGAGTGGGAGGTATGAGGGTGATTGGATTGATGAGAAGTATGATGGTTATGGTATTGAGACGTGGGCGAAAGGGAGCCGGTATCGTGGACAGTATAGGCAGGGGTTGAGGCATGGTGTTGGGGTGTATCGATCTTTTAGTGGCGATGTGTATGCAGGGGAGTGGTGTAGTGGACAGTGCCATGGATGTGGATCTCATACTTGTGCTGATGGGAGTAGTTATGTTGGGGAGTTCAAGTGGGGGGTCAAGCATGGTCTTGGTAATTACCATTTCAGGTGAAATATTTGCTGTGTCTATTTTACATGTGAACTGGTGGATTAATTTAAATTTTTTTGCTACTGTTTCTTGTTAGTAGTAGATAGTTGTTCAGTTGTTTGCACTTCACTCTTGGATCAATTCGGTAATAATCTCCCCGTTATCATATGGGTAAGATTGCGTATTATCTGATCCCCTCTTACCCCGCTTAGGCGGGAGCCTCTTCCGTGGTATTGAGGCATGTTGATGTTGACTTTTTCTTGTTAGTATGATCCAATTATTTTCCATGGATGGGCATAGATAAGCATAGATAATAGTAATACAATGAGTTCTAAGTGTAAGCAGTTGATGAGCTTAGAGATCGGATTTGTGCTCTATCACCGAAATGAATCTTGAGTGAATTTATACAATGATAGATACTGAGAAGTGAGCACTCTGCCTAATGTGAATATAGATTACAGCATCACCATTTCTTTCTCTCAGCCCTATCCATTAGTTGTTTTTTTATACCATTGGGTTTTAATGGTGCAAATTACTCTTGTAATACCATCTCACTTGGTAAGTGCTACTAGTGTAGTGGAATCATACTATAGATATGAGTGTAGACTTTAGCCACTTTTTCCCTTTCTGAGCATTCTGTTGTTTTACTTGGAAATACAGAAATGGTGACAGATATGCTGGAGAATATTTTGCTGACAAGATGCATGGTTTTGGGGTCTATAACTTTGGAAATGGTCATCGATATGAAGGAGCTTGGCATGAGGGAAGAAGGCAAGGGCTTGGTATGTACACTTTCAGAAATGGAGAAACTCAGTCAGGCCATTGGCAAAACGGAGCACTCAATGCGCCAAGCACTGATGGCAAACTTTCCAGATCTCCATCCATGGTCGACCATTCAAAAGTCCTCGCTGCAGTCCAGGTAAAGGTTATGAAACAAAATAACAGCATTTCATTCATGTGCTGCCTGTGCATATTCTAAAGTTACATTTTTATTCAAATGATAGGAATCTGAGAAAGTATGCAGAATATTGCTTTTGAATATTGTTCCATTTGTTCTTATAACACACCCTTTGATGGTATTTTTTGAACCACTTATTACCAACCATGTCATAGTTAATTTTCAATGCAATATTGCTTTCAGGAAGCACGACGGGTCGCTGAGAAAGCAGTTGTTGTCACCCCGGTAGACGAAAGGGTTGATAGAGCCATAGCAGCAGCTAACAAAGCAGCTACTGCCGCAAGAGTTGCAGCAGTGAAGGCTGTGCAGAACCGAATGCATCAAAACAATAACCATGCATTCTCTGCTCCAACTCCTGTTGTCTAATCACTGCAGAAAAGTGGGAATTTTAAAAGAAAATATGTTTTGCATTCTGTTCCTTCTCCTTATCATGAAGTTTTGAGGGCTATGCAGAAATGGATGCATCCAACAACTAAAAGTTGATGCACCAGTGTAGCTCATTGAATCACAAAACAAAGGGACGCAAAGATAAGAATCGAACCATCACACTGCCTGCTCATTCGATCTGACAAGTCCTTTGTTTCTTTTTTTTCTTTTCGGTTGCTAAAGAACATAATTCAAACCGCTTGGAACCACAATCAGGTCATGAATAAGGCTGGTTGAGGAGCAAGATGGGTTAGTTCTCCCTCTTTAAGGAATACCATGTACATAAGATAGCATAACCTATGTACTGTGTAAGCTAGCACAAAAGTGCTATGAGTTGGAAGCATCTATATGTTAAAGTTTACTATGTTATTAAACCTACCTTGTAGGTACTCTTTATATCTCTAGCAGAAGTATATATGAAACCAGCTTTGATCAGTTCAAGTTGTGATCTAAGTTCATAAGTTCATCTTTTTTTCTTCCAATGTCAGATTTACTATAATGTTTATCTCAGTTTTATACTCCTTCCATTTTTACTGCTCTAGCCTAACGATTATCACACGTTTCCATACGGTATGCCTCATTCGATTCACGTATAAGCCTTATAAAACATTCTATTTAATAAAAAACATTATTAGTTTGGTCAAGTTAATTTAAATAAAAGTAGCCAAAAAAGTTAAGTTATTTGACATGTTAAACGACAACTATTTTTAAATAAATTTATTCACTAAACGCATGTTAAAAAAACGGAGGAAGTAATTTTTAAGCTAAGGAAACATTCCATAAACTTTATTATTCGTGTAATGACTCCCCAGTTTCATTAATCTTTTTTAAGCTCGGCGGTCTACGATATTAACCTAATAAAAATGGTTTAAATGGGCAGGCCAGCAACTTCATATATATAAGTCGTCGTCAAAATTATCAGTAGTGATGATCAATGCACAAACTTTTGTCATCTAGAATTTCTGGACCACAAAAGAGCTATGTACCATAATTGCATTAATTATTCTTTTCCTTTTAACTTTTAGCCTAAAAGTAAAGAAGATTTTTAAAATCCACTTGCTATTGTTCCCCACTTATGTTCCAGCTTATCAGGAAATTCCTCAACAATGACTAGTAATTATCAATTATGAACTTTGAGAGCTCAAAAAGACTAAAACATCATCACCAAAGTACAAAGTACAAACCAAAGAAATATTCCAACAGAAGTTGTATAAAGTAAAACGAATAGCTCAAATTTTCTCGAGTGTGGTAAAGGAATTTTAAAATAGAATGTAGCTTTTCTCATTCTAGCATGTAGAACATTGTTTTTTTCCCCTTTTGTGACATCATAAGTAGAATATTTCAAGTTAATCTTAATTTGTTTATCAAAATAATGTATTACGTCAGATGAATCAAGAGAGATTCTTTATCTTGATTCATCTAGCATAATCAATAATTTTCATAAATTGGTCTAAAATCCCAAAAAAAAAAATAGTTGAACTATTCTTTAACTACCCAACATGCACGTGGGTAAAAACTATTTTCAAGACTCAGGCCCCTTCGAACAAGCACAACGAACAAACACTGCACCCACTCGCTTATAATTTTTTTTTATATTTAAAAATAACCGATTTTGTAGAACTCACGTGTCGAATGGGGCTGCTCATATCTGCATAACTCACTGGCCAAGCTTTTTGAGACAACTTCGATAAACAGCTGATAACTCACTGACAAGTTTGGATAGCTTGGTGCTGCTGAACTTGTCTCAAGTAATACCTACAGTAGGCTCTTTACCTCTATATATATAGAAGTATCTTCACTATTATTTTGTATGGTAGAAAAAGCTCAAATCTTAGAATCATAAAAGAATAATAGAGTCATGAGAGAAAAGATTATTGTGAGGTTTCATTATTGAGTAATTTTGGCCTATAAGAATTAATCAACGGAGTAGATGATAGAATACGGTTCTTGAGTAGTCATGTAAACAATTATTCCTTAAGTTGTTAGCGGATCTCCAAATAGGCCGAATTAACTCTCACATCGGTGGTGAACGAAATCTTGTCTAATTTTATTACTTTCTTTTATTTGTCATATTCAATTAAGATACGACATCAATCCGAAAGTAGCTTATCATCCCAAGTGAAATCTCTGTTATTATATTAATTTGTCAGAACACAAATTACCAAGAATGCATGCAGATTCATAACAATCGGTGATCGTGAGCGTGTTTTGATAATCAAGAAGCAATTCGTATGGATATGGACGGAGACGGTAGCGGAGTTAAGTGATATTGCAAGGTATGAAGTTGTTTGATTTAAACTAGTTTTTCTGGCCAGGGAAGATGCAAATTGAAGACGATTTGTGGCCTCGAAGGACTTGGCCGAACCACTATCTAAGCCGAAAGAGACGAGTATGTAGAAGCGTGTTTCGTATTATTAAAGTTCTAGTGGGCGATCCGATCAAGTCATTTACAACGTATCTCATAACGCGTGAAAGAGACCACAACAATGGGGGTAATGAAAGTGCTATTGGATTTGTATGAGAAACCCACTACTCATAATAAGGTATCTCTTATGAAAAATCTCTTTAATTTGAAGATGGTTGAAGGTACTTCTGTGAACATGCACTTGAATAATATGAACAACATTATTAATCAATCGCAATTGCTCTGATTTGTTGTTGATGCATTTAACGAAAACCTTAATTGCCTTTGGCATTGTCGCTAAATAATTTTGAACTACCAGGATTCAAAGAAGTCATTCTGGGCCGGGAAAGACCCGCTGAACTCTAAGGATGTTGTTACCGAATTTTGGATAAGGAAATTCGATTGAAAAGAAACAAATGCGGAATTCGCGCCTACCATGCTTGTGGGGGACAAGCAAGCAAATAACAAATCATGGTGCTGTAAAACCTACGCGGCATTCGCATTATTGCTACCGAATGCCGGAATCAGGGCAAGAAATGTCACATTAAGAGGAATTCAGTGAGAAGTTAGGGATCAACAAGCAAACGCCAAGATGCTCTTCCGGTTTAATTTGAGGCGGTAGCTCGATTGACTTTGGTGTTAGATTTCGGTGCATCATATCATATCATCGCGATTGGTAAAGATAATGAAAAAAATTATGTTACTAGTGATTGGGAAGGCCCATCTTGCGACGGGAAGCGGCCTCAGTTGCTTGTGGTATGCGCGATGTTGATTCAGGCTGTCAAATGGTTCCATATGGAAGATTACGGCAGATACGTGTTCAAACCGACAGTAATCTTATTTCAAGAAGTCAATTGATGTTGAGGGTTATGGAATTGCATTTGATGCGAGTCTCTGAAGGTGACAAAAATATAATACGTTGTCATAAGAGTCGAAACCAAGTACTCTATATAAGGTCAAGAACGAAAGCGCGCTGCAAAGGATCATTCAAGCTACTGAAATGTGAGGAAAGTGTGTTAGAAGAGAGTCTCACCCCTTAATATTCTCTCGCTAACTAAAAGAAGATGCTCTCAACAACACCAAACGACAAATGAATGGATCAAGGGAGGTCAACGCCAATAAAGAGAATAGACCATTGACGACTCAATCGAAGCCTGGGAGAATTTCCAAGGCACCCGCGGCTAAGACGGCTAAGGCTCGCGTGAAGAAATAATATGTCACGACTAATGTGAGAAAAGTCCAACAAGTAACGGTTTTGGCTATGTCTCTTCGATAGCCGTTGGGCGCATATTCAATACGTTCTTGGATTGATGGTGCTACATTAATCGGAAGTCGTGTTCAAATTTTCACAGAGTTCGAGGACGGTTTAACTCAAGGCCACAGAAGTTCAAGACTAACGGTGAAGACGGTATCCAAAATATGTCTTCAAGTTTTAGATTGCCGAGTGTTTCAGCGGCTGTTTAGATAACTTGATGGCCAAGTCTTTCGAGGCAATTTGACGGACAAAGCTTTGATAACTTGAATGGACAAGCAACTTGGGAGCCCAAGAATACCTTAATTGTAAAGTTTTAGCCTACATATAAAGGTCTATTGGCTATTATTTTATATGGTAGAAAAGCTCAAATCTTAGAATCATACAAGAATAATGTAGTCACGAGAGAAAATATTACTGTGAGGCTTGCCGTTGATAATTTCGGCCCATAATAAGTTAATCAACGGAGTAGATGATAGAATATGGTCTTTTGGAGTAGTCCTCGTAAAACAATTCTTCTTGAAGTTATTAGTGGATCTCGGCAGTGAGGGTCAATTAGCTTCCCATATCGGTGCGAACCAGAAGAAATCTTTGCCTCGCTTTTATTACTTTTCTTTTTCTCTGCTTGTCATATCTCGAATTAGTATGTGACATCAATCCTAATTGGGTTTATCATCCCTGCGAATTCGATTATTATATTAATTTGAGGTACCACAAATTAGTCTAGTAAACGATGTAGACAAGTGTTCAAAGTTTCAAGCTGGACATAATTTGAAATTATAAAATAAGAACGCTTTAAATATTATAAAAAATATTTAAGAAATAATGTTAAATCTTTGAAAAATTAAGATAAGTTATATATACACTAAAAAGATATATTTTATAAACATAATAAATATATACTCAACCTCATTAATTAGAATTACAAATAAAAGAAGATATTTTAAAATCAATATTATGTAATTTAAAATGCTTGAAATAAACTTTAATGAAAATTTGGACTTTGAAATAAAATATTTTCATAATTAATATTTTGAAAATATATATGAAAGTTCAATTTGAACGGAGATTAACGATAATCAGAATTATCTCGCATCACTGAAATTTTAGCCATATATCGGGTATCTCTTTATCTAAGTAGAAGACAAAATCTCAAAACAACAAATTTTAATCTACTCGATCCGAAATTATACGTGCACAAATTCTAATCTTGTCAATAAATTATAATCTACACAACTCGAGATAATATTTATCTCAAATAATATTGATTAATATTATCTAACAAAATAAATAAAATAAATATACTTGACAATAACATAAATATTTAATTTTTCGATGGAAACAAATTAATTTTAAATTATATATTAACATTTCGCTTTCTATAAATTGAAAATGTAAATTTTTCGGTCGTTTTATAGAAAACGCTTAAAATCTGATTAATTCGGATGTAGGATTACTAATAGCACGATCGGTTTTGACTGGCCATGTGCCGTGAAAATAAGCGCCGCCATCGATGTCACCAAAAGAAGGGAAACCAAAACATAGTTGAACCTATCACACTTGCAATGGAGGCGCTAAATTCTTTTAAAATTCTTGCACTTGCAATAAATTTAGCTATTTCAATATCTCGATTAACATTTCTTTAAAATTCTTGTTTTTTTTACAATGGAGGGGGAGGGGGGATTGCAAATAGTTCAACTTTGCTTTCCCCATTCTTGAAGGACTAAGTTGGTCCTTTTCTTCACCAACCTATAAACTAATAAAGAGAAAAATACATACATGCATTCTCTTTTGGTACATTTCTTTTTTCAATTTTTGGATGACTAGTCCTTTTTTCTATGTAGAAGTACATAGTTTTTTAGGCAGCTGCAATAGTGCTTGTACGGAAACGGTAGGTTTGGGTGGTTTTGTTTGGAGATGTAGAGGTTGTTTGTTCCTTTTTCTTCAAAGCCTTGGTGGAATTGCAGCTCTTTTCCATGGCTTCATCCATCTCAATTTGCTCTTGTCTGCACTCTTCACTACAGAATGGAATGTCACCTCTGTGAATCACAAATCAAGAATCGTATTAGCTTATTATTGCTGGTAATGACGAGATCTCGATTTCGAGCACTTGCAACGATAATAGCTAAATTTATAGTAAAAAAATTGTAACACCTTATTAATTTAATGATCAAAATCATATCACAAACAATATATAATTATAATGAACCAGCAATCATGTTATTGTCAATGTTTTAGGATTCACACTCTTAACCAATTTAGATCAACCCCATAAATATATTAGTCATGAAACATGTGAACATACAAAAAATCTTGACTTGATTTTTAATGCTTACTAGAATTCCAACAATATATTTTCACCTTTTAACCTATTTGGAACAACCCCATATCTATATTTTTTTCTCAACACACAAAAAAATGCCTAAGACTAGATTTTTATTGGATAATGGTAGAGGAGGAATATACTATAAAGATTTGATCTTTAACGCATATGAGCAGATTCACAATTTCAACTTCAAAAATGTGGAAACATCCCAATAGTTTTTCTTGAATTGATGAACTCAAACAATAAGGGAAATAAAAATAACATTTCTCTCAATTTCCATGTAATTTATCAAACTTTGAAGCTTCAGCTTCCAGGTTTTTTCCAATTCATAATAAAGCAAAGAAATTTTCATCTCTTATGAAATTAAAAGATTTTATATTCTATATTCCTACAATATAATAAAATAAATCGAAATGGCACATTACATTGATTAAGCTTATTATCTATTGTGAAATAAGTCGTAGTAAATATTGTTTGCACTTAAAAGTCTTCTATCAATTCTGAAACATTCTACCTGTGATAACAGTAAGATTTCGTACTATTGATCCCCTTCAACTATTTAAGCGAGAGCCTCTTCAATTCTTCATCGTATAACATAGCAAAAAATAGTAACAATAAACAATTGTAATCTTTAACACATTAAGGTTACAAACTTACAAGAAATCATTTTCTTTTGCTATTTATGTAACAAAAAGTCAATCTAACCTGTACATGAAGATGTCTCTATCACCAAGTGTTTTCTTGCAAAGAAAACATGAATCTAAGAAATGGGTTGTTGCCTGTTCAAGTTGCTCTTCATGGAAAAATCTTCCATTAGCAATAGATGCAAGATTTCTTAGGCTACTGCTTCTCCTCTGAAAACCATTATAATAAACTGGTCTATAAATCAATGGTTTGTTATTATTATTACTAGGAAAGTTAGTTTTTGTTTCAGAAAGCGAAGCTAATCCATCATCTTCTTCAATGAAACATAGTTTAGTTAATGAACTTGATATTTCTCTAGCAGTTGAATCCATTGAAAGGTGGTTTGTTAGTTTTGAGTAGTTGAGAAGAAAAGGCAAGAGTTTTTGCTCCCTTGAGAAGTAACAAGAGGAGTGGGGGTTGGTTATAAAGAAAGAATTGGGAGAGAAAATTGGTTCTTGTAACTACAATTATTTGAATGGCATGTTAGTGTGACAGTGCTATATGTAGTCCCCAATAGAATTGTTATAATAACTGAATTAGAGAGAAAAGAAAACTGAAGAATAAACTCAATATTTTTATGTGGTGAAATTTTTAAAGGATAATTTTGACATTTTCCATCAGGGGACTCTACTTAAGGGACTAGATATTGCATTAACTTATGACATCTATTAATATTGGATGTTTTGATAATATGAAAATTTGCTATCAAAATTATTCTTGCAAGCATTTAATTCCTGTTAGTTTACCAAATATTAGTTTATCATGTGCTTTTTTATAGTCATTCCAATGATCTCTCTCTTTTAGTGATTTTCTTTGGCAACTAGAAACATCTAGGACGTTTGAATGTTTCCTTTCCTTCCATTTTTAATCTTCAATCACTTTTATTGAAGCTTTAGAATCTAAAATCTTTTATCTAGTTTTCTGACATAATTAGCTAAGATTCATTAACATAATTCGTTAGTGATAAGAGTCTGTTGAACTCGAAAGCAAAATCTAAACAGTTAAAGAACTCTCATGACTTTCAACTACCTATAAAATACCACCAAATAATTCAGAAGCAGAAAAAACAAGCATTTACATATGTGTACCAAACATTGTTAGTTGCAAACACCAACAATAGCTAACATATTTATTTAACTTTGGAGAGTAATTACATCAGAGGAAGAGCTGAAAGGCTTCAGGCTTAAGGTCCTCAAGTTCTGTGTGCAGGAACTACACTGGAGGCTGCACTTTTACCGACTCCACTTTTATGCCTCTTTTGTGCCCCAATCATTCAGACAAAACCTTGTCATATAATGCTCTCACCAAGATTACCAGTTTCTTCTCCTGTATCAGTAACAAATTTCATGAACATGCTTGGGGTTGTCTTTCTCACCACTAAATGTTGCCATGCACACCCGAAAACGCAGCCTTCGAGAGTGGAAATATCTTACGGTCACATGAACTATCCTTGAATGGTGTCCTCAACCAGTTGAAATTCCATCTGCATCTTATTGTAAAATGCATACGTATGTATATATTCGCCACACAATGACAGCATAAACCAACTTGCCAGGTGTAAAAGACTATAACCCATTTCACATGCTACCTTGTCCCTAACCATTGTAGTGCAATTTCTGATTTTGAGGAGCCTGCCCCTGTTGAGGTTGCTGCTGAGAAGGCTGCAGGTTCACTGGTTGACTGTTGTAGTGGCCGAAGGGCTGAGGATAGAGTGGATTGAGCAGATTCTGAGAAGGAAGTACATTGGAATTAGCCACACCAAAATGGGATTGAGTAGCATCATCGTGAGACGGTTCATTGAATCCTGCTTGCGTAAACAGACCTTGAGATCCATGAGCCATATAGTCCTGCCACAGGAAACACAATTTGAGCAATAAAGAAGGACAAATAATACAACCGAATCCATAAGTGGTGGACAGTCACTCTAACAATGGATTAACAGTAGAATATTATCCGGAGAAAGAAAAGGAGATGGATATGAATTTAAGACAAATTAATATCTTGAAGTGGCAAACCACTAAATAAACAGTAGGTATTATCTGCTGAGAGAAGAAGTGGGGCAAATCAAAACAAATTAATAACACATGTCAAACATTCAAACCTGAGACATGAAATCATTCCCAGTGCCAAAACGAGAGTACCCAGTTTGAGAATTCTGATTTAAGTAACTCCCAGGAAATCCACCTTGTGCTCCATGAGTGACATACTCGGCACCATATCCATTTTGAGAATTCTACAGAACAAATCAAATTCCAACATACTGTGAGATCAGGGGGAAAGCAAGAAATTAAAAAAACGAGATGATTATCACCTGTGTGGAGAAGTCAGCAACATTATAAGGAACATGTGATTCTTGACTCTTGAAATCATCACCCAAGAAATCCTGAATGAGAAGCCAAACATGAATGTTCAGAAAAGGAAATAGAAGCGACAGAAACAACACCCAGAAATAACGAACCTATTTAATAAAGTTTTACCTGAGACATGCCACTCATAGAATATCCATCCCTAAATGGTTGGCTTGGTCCTGTCACCTGTCATGGAAATATCATTCTTCAACCTCGCGTAATAACTGAATAATGCATAACCAATTATAAAAGAACAATAAAACTAACATTAGAACCATATCCAGTTTGGGATAAACGTCCTCCGACAGATGGCTGGCTATTGGGACTCTCAAGACCTGGAAAATTGAAGTTAGATCCATGGCTTCCTATGGGATGCTGAGGGCTTTGCTGGGGAGGCAGATGACTGCCAATAACAGCACTAGTATTTCCACGACCAGCCCCAAATCCTCGACTTCCAGGCTGTGGAACATGTGGGATAGCACCAACAGGTCCATGAACAGCCCCACGAGTGGGAATTGCATAGGGTTGAGGTGGGCCTCCATGATAAGGCAGGGGGACACGAGACACTGGATAACCAGTAGGATGCAAACCAGGTTTATGTGCACCATTAGGAGGACCAGACGGCATGTAAGAACCTGATTCAAAACAATGTAAGGGAGTGAACAAGAGAAAGTAAGAGCCTGTTTCGCAACAAAATAAGGGAGTGAACAAGAGAAAGCGCGTCCAAGGTTACTGCAGTTCAAGAAAGGATAAGTACCTCTCACACAGTCTACGCAATTACATCCCAAACAATTTTCAATTTATTTATTAATTAAATGTATTATGATCATCTATACCTATCTTAAGAGTAAAATGACAATGATCAAGTTTCATTCTTCTATTCACATCTATTATTACAACTACTAACAGAACTTACCACGCGAACGACTATTCCTTCTATCAGCATTTGCTGTGGACGGTCCGAAAGTATCACCAGGAATAATTCCAGGTCCACCACCAAAAAATAGTCTACGGTCGCTATACATCTGTGTCACAATAAAAAACAGGAAATTCAACATCAACTATTGTCTAAATCCAAAAAAAAAAAACTGTCTACATCCCAACTAATCGCCAAGATAAATACATATATCAACAATGATCATCAAGATGTAATTGAAAAATTCGCCACAACATACTAGCAACAATGTTGTACCTTTTTTGGCTTTTGGAACTGCACCATACTCTGCTTCAAGTTGTTCAGAGGTCCTTCAACCAAGCACTCATGCTCCTGGAAGGGAAAAACTGAGGAGCTGATTTTGGCACTCCACTTTTTATAACCACACTCCAACTTTTTGTTTATTTTTGTAATTCTTTTACCAAAAAATACCCTATTCACACTTGCAATAATGATATACATTACAATAGAAAACATGTTATTGCCCACAAAAGTTTACAACAAAAATCTAAAGGACTACTATGTCTTGTACACAACACACTAAATATCTTTTACTTAAAAAATGATATACAGCTTTCAACAAGGCCCAGCTTCACAATTGTCAATCAATCAAAATACTAAAGAAAGCCTCTGTTCTAACAGTAATATATTTAGGAACCATTCCGTGATACACTCTTACCAGGTTGGGGATATCTTATAGGGAGAGAGGAAAGGCCAATATTTAAATCCAGGGTCTTTTAGGCCATGAAATCCAATACCATATTGAATTGCAAGCTTGTGTCGCGAACTTACGCATACAAATATCATCCCCCCAAAGTGATCCTAATGCAATGAAATATCCAAACCAAACCATTTATCATAATCATGTGTCTCATAGTAAGCAGATACCTTGTAATGCGTCAACAAACCATTCCACAACAACTGTTTGCTTAAAACTTTGGGATTCCCCAGAATGACAACACCATAACGAGCACGTGTCAGTGCAACATTTAGTCTGCGGGGATCATTAAGGAAGCCAATACCCTGGAAATATATAAAATAAGAGGACTTGGAAACTATAACACAATAAAGGCAGAAGAACATAACCAATAGCTTGAACAGAAGATAGATTAATTGAGATAGGAACCCACCTGATGCTCATTACTCCTTACACAAGATAAAATTATGTAATCTTTTTCTCTTCCTTGGAATGAATCCACACTAGCAACCTGAGAAAACAATTATTATGCCTATCTCAATATAAGGCATCTGCAATAGAATATATTTATATCTAGAACACCTCTGACCTCAATTTCCTTGTAAAGTTGCTGTCTCAAAGATCCATTACGTGACATATAATTGACAATGTAGGCTCTCTGGCCCTCGTATGGAGTTATCACCCCTATCTGAAATTGTCAAGAATGCAGATATAAGAATATACCTGGTAAGAGGACCAAAAACAGGATCCTGAAACCACAATCAATATACCTGACTGGGAATTACACCGCTCTTCAAGAAAGTTGTCACTATTTTCTCCACATTCGCAGCCTCGGTCCTATTCAAATAGGATGTTCCACTAGCACTGATCTCCTCTTGGCCCATCTGATAGATAGCAGGACTAAATGTGAGCAAACATTATTTAGGAGATGCAAACCACAACACATCTTCATCTTATCCGTCTTTATTATATGCTAATGTCAATTGGTTATATGATCAGAAATTTAAAAACCGGGACATCAAGGGTACCTGTACATAAAAGAACATGGGGCGGTTTGGCACTGGCCAAGGGAAATCGATTCCTGGCGATTGCCTTTCATTAATTGTAACCCCGTTTTGAAGTGTACCTTCATAGAAGCTGTTCGATGGGAACTCAGAAAGAGCAGGATGCATGCGGTATTGAACCTGGTAACAATAACATATATCTCATTAGATAAAGAGTAATTTATAAAACAATCTTCAACATATGACGGACAAGCAGAATGTGTGCCTGACAGGAGGTAATATAATTTTTTGTACTGAAATTCATTTCCTATTAGTTCATGGAATTCCAGAAGCTAACAAAGTAATCTGTTGGTGCAGGATAATTACGAAAATGCCAGGAGAAACAAGGTTATGTAATGACTTTACAGTAAAATCTTATTTAACAAATATACACATGATAAAGAGCTACAAGTGTCTAGCCATAAAGGGCTAACTGACAACCTGAAGTCTGATTGGTTTAACACCCAGAAGAACAAGTCGTTCAAAAAGAGATTGAGCAAGACCAGCACGTGCAGCTTTCTTGCACATTATGACAGGACCAAGTTGGCAGTGATCACCAACAAGAACAATCTGAAATAGACAATGTTAATCACAAGCACTAAGAGACTCTAATAAATGAATCTTGTACGATATTTACCTGTTTAGCTCCCATCACTAATGGAATCAGACACTCAGGCTCAGTTGATTGTGTAGATTCATCAATCAACACCTATAACAAGGACAAAAAAATAAACATCACAGAATACTCTGGAGACCACCAAATAATTCTTCAATGAACAATCATTTTTCCATGAATATAATTCAAATTAGACCTGGCGGAATCTAAAATTAGCCAATCGAGGATCTCCAGCACCAACACATGTACAGCAAATAACATCAGCACTCTGAGTAATCTCCCTCTCTGTCGCCCTCTTCAAAGATTTGTACTTTTTCTCGTCACTGCTAGACAGTTCACCTGCAAAAAGATCAGGAAAAAATTGATACAGTAATCCATTATCTTCAATTCTTTTGCTCAAGCCTAATGCCACATATCATCCCATAAAAAGGTTGTAAACACTTCATTTCTACGTCATAGTGGCAAATAAAATCTACATGACATGATTGCAACCAAAGAGGCATTATCAGTACATACTAGAAAAATCAGATTATGTAAGCAAGTAACGAATAGAAGAAACGATCTACCTTGTTCATCTTTCAATTGCTGTAACTTGTAGAGTTCACTTTTTTCAGAGGTGTCAAGATGGCGAACCTGACAATTAGCAATGAAAGAATGATAAACAGAGGCCTAACAAATAATAAAATCTTTTAGCAGAAACACGAACCTGATAGTGAAGTGTCAAATGCTCAACTGGCGAACTAACAGCTTCCCTAGACTTTGCACAAAGTCTCACAACCTGAGAAAATGGTTGTGTCAAACCTCACACAAGGAAAACAAACCAGTTTCCTTCTAAATTTATCTTCAGACCATATGCGAAAAAAAATAATTCCGCTTAGAAACAACATCTACACAGGAGGAAACGAATACAGTACCACCCCAATCACCCAAAGGAGAAACAAAATGAAATATGTGCATTCAAAGAAACATCCTTAGTTACCAGAAACATCCTTCGTTATCCTAAAACATTGGCCGTAAAAATGTATGAACAGAATATGTGCATTCAAAGAAATAGAAACACTCGAGAAGTTAATCAAGATGTCTGCTACATGGAAGAATTGGGAAAATATATCTCAAGTACCATTCAAATCATTTGGAACCACAAAAACTTATATGGAAATAGACTGAATTTTGCAAAAAGCTATAATGTAATTGAAAAAATATAAAAGGGGTGCCCCATCAAAAGTTGATAGTTTCTTTTGCTTTCATTTGTTCAGGCCTCAGATGCCTGCTCAATGATCCCAAGACAGTAAAACCATGCACTCATATACAGCAAAGGGGCACACCACTTTACACATAACATATGCATCTTTAGCTTCTTTTTTAGTAGGCTGTTCCACAAATTTGACGCCACATATGGGGAGAACTAAAAACGGAATTATTCTAATAAATATGTTTACCTTTAGCCCGGTAGCACTTATCTTTTCGGCAAGTTGATCAACAGCAACATTACTTGGGGCAGAGACCAAAACCTGAGTGGCAAAGGTAATAATGCAGTAATAATGAAAATTTTGTAGACAATAATGAAGTAATAATGAGAAAATTGTAAGGGGATCATGAAAATGCACCTGTCCTTGCCCTTGTTTAGCCATATGGTACACAATTGCAGCTGAAGTTACAGTTTTCCCAGTACCAGGTGGACCCTGAATCAAACTAATAGGCTTCTGAAGAACACTTTTGACAGCAAAGACCTGAAATTAATGGAAGATGGATCAAACTCCAGAACGAAACCAAACCAAGCCTTATGCCACTAAGTGAGATAAAAAACAATCATAATTTTTTCGCACGGAAGGATTTGGCAGCCCAATAACCAACTTAGCATATTATATGTCATCCAATTGTTAGAACTAAAATAATCATATTATCATATTTTCACAGGGATCAGCGAGCAAATTCAAGGTGTAACAGAAATGGTAATTCAATCAAGATAACATAAAAATAAACATAATTTATATCCAGCAAGGATTTCTTCAAGAGGAAAAATCAGTTCCTGCTACAAACTATTTTCTTACCTATTGATTCGGATCGAAATGCTGCTTGAAAATGTTTTATTGTGTCTGTTCAACTAAATGTACCTACCTGAGATGCATTGAGCTCTGGAAGACCTGGAGCACCAAAACGTCGAGGCAAGGTGTTCCTTACCATCTGCATCTCCACTTCATGTCCAAGTAGATGATGGTAGATGTACCTGAAAAGAAAAACATAAATGTCACCCAAGAAAAAATCAGAGTAAAGAGAAAATAAGAAATCATTTATATTACATGTATAAGAAGCTTTTGTGTATGCTATGTCTAGTATACTGTAGTACATCCGTGTGTAAAACAATCTATTTAATCATGTAGCTCAGCTATTGCAATTTTTGGATTATTACTACTACTACTGTGTCCTACACAAGTTAACAATCACCATGCCCTTTACGGAGATGTGAAGAGAGATCTACAACAAGGGTACTTACCCACTGACGCTTGTTTCATCGATGGCAAAAGATTTCATGGCATTTTGCATCCGGTCAAAACTTGTGCTCTTCCAGACAAAATCAACCCTAAAACCATGATTAACATCAACAGGAACACCCTAAAACAAGCAAAAAAAAAAAATATCAATCATGCCAAAATAGCCAAAAGCAGTAGACAAGTAATGTGATAGAATTACCTGACTAGCACGAAGCTCAAGAGCAACCTCCTCTTGTGCAGTTAATTTTATCTAGGAAAAGAACAAATAACTTTTAGCATCTAGAGATTTCGAAAAACAAAAACAGTACCGATTAATTAGTCTTGAACTGTAAAATTGTGCTACAATCACTCGGAGATCAAAGAAAAACACACCACATGACCAACTGATTGCCAAGCTGGATGAGCTGCATCCCCTGAATAATGAAGGCGCAGTTCATCGCCAGGAACAAGTCGTAATTCATTATCTTCCTGCAAAGTTGAAATCGAGCTTCAGCTTACCAAAGTAACTGCCAAATGTAGATATATTTAAGAGCAAAAGAACCAAACAGTACCGCATCTAATGCATTAGGCTACATGGTACCTTTGGGAATACAAAATAGGCAACACGCTTCTTGTTCAACCCAATGTCCCACCGAACTGTGAGACTTTCTTTGCTTTGTGATTCTTTCATCATCTAATAAACAATAAAAGAAGTTCAACTTTAATCCTAGCAAATAAAGTAATGAAAGTAGACATCAGCTTAAAACAAAATATATACTAGCATCAAAAAGACTTTCATATAATTTTCCCCAGGATAAATTCACAGTTGTTAAAGGTGTACGGCGCCATACAACCGTTACAGACACAACCCAACGACCCAGTTCCAGAAACGGCTCAACAGCCATAAGATCATAACCTTTATCATAAAAAAAACAGCCATCTAAAGATCTCTCCCACCCTCTCCCTCTATGTCGCTCAAACTGTCCTGATTCCTGAGCGCTAACTGCTAACTTTCCAATTCTATATGCTCTTTCCTTAACAGCCCACACAAAGTAAAAGGTTAGTTCTGTTAACTTTCCAATTTTATATTTTCCTTAACAGCCCACACAGAGTAAAAGGTTAGTTTTCTATATTTTGTTTCCATATATTGAACTCGAATTTACAAAATTGTTTCATTCATGAATTTCCTTTCTTATATTTCTATTATATTCTCTGTTTTATTATTAATTACAATTAAATACTCCCTACATCCCACAAAGATTGTCCACTTTTGACTTTTCACTTTTTCATAGTTGAACTTTGACCGTAAATATTTTTTGTGTTTTATAATACTTGATGAAAAATATATCAATGGAAAAAGACTATTTTTATTGATATATTTTTTAAAAAATATTATAAACACGACAAAAAATATCTACGATCAAAGTTCAACCATAGTAAAGTCAAAGTGGACAATCTTGTGGATGGAGAATATGTTCAATGTTATTATCTAGTGGTTTTTAGTAACTATCTAAAATTTCAAATTTTATGAGTATTGAACAGGTGATGTTATATTGTTCACCTAATATTTTTTACTGTGCACCATCCACCTTTAACAAATATATATAATCAAACACAAGTATATCATCAGCCCTACTCATGCAGGCAGGCAAGGTACCAAGAACCAAAAATATGCAAGCGATCATGCATATGTACAACATAAAAGAGGGGGAAAATGAGGGACAATGAAGACACTAGTTTTGCATGATCTGGTTCTGGTTCTGCTTATTATTTTTCTAATTAACGGGAAATGTATTAGGAGTAGAGAACTCAAGGGACAAATACCTTATCGTAGTCCGCCTCAAGCTTGATAAGTGGCGCAAAAACATTTTGGTACTGAACAAATATACACACAAGAGAAAAATAATAAGTACAAAGAAAAACCATAGAGAAAACATTTTGGTACGGGACGAATAAACAAATACAAAAGAACCACTGTGGTCTGTGGGTACTAAATCAAACTACCCCAAAAGATCCTCAGGTTTCAAAAGTAAGCATCACACAACATACCTGATATGCATCTTCATATTTCAAAGCAACAGATTGTGGTTCATCATCCACGCCGGGCTTCTCCAGATCTTCCAAGGTAGCATCAGGATTGGTCTTCCATAGTTCTTCTACTTTGTTTATTTGTTGAGCGCTGACCTGACGTGCCCTCAATTGCTCTTGCTCAGATGGAACCTACAACCCATGCAGGCCTTTTAGAGTTAATGTGTAACCTCGTACTGATAGGATATGAAATAGAGAAGAACATGACACACCTTAACAAGCCACTGTAGGAAACACCTGTCATCAATAAGAGGGCACCACTGGCTCAAATCCCAATTCATGTCCTTTAAGGCATTCGAACTAAGGCAAGGCTCTCGACATAGCAAAACAACAACACTTTCTGTCTTGGCAGATATGAATCCAAGAAGGAAAACGTTTCTGCAACCACAATTATAACACTCTAAAATAGTCTCACCCAAAGGACTATCTTTATGAAGACACACTTCCTTATGTTTAGCTCGAACCTGCGAAATATTGAAAGTAAAAACAGGAAGACATTATTCTTGAGCTGTTGTTAAGTTGTTTCATTCTAAGGATCACAAGTTATGCAGGCTGTGCAGGGTAATGAGCCATATGGACAGAAAAATGAAATGCTATCCCCATAAACTCAAAAACAAAAAGTAAAACTGCATGATGATCAATTAGCTGCCATTTTACCTCCTAGAGTAACTACCTAGAAAAAAACTGATCAACCATGCATGTCGGAATTCATTCAGCAAGTTATATTGTTAAGGAATAGAACTATATTCAAGTACCCAACTTTAGAAATACTACTAGCAACAATTGAAAGCCTTATGAATTGTTAAATGAGTACAACTATATACAAAGTAGCTAACTTTAGAAACACTAAGTTCGACTAGCAATAAAAGAAAGCCTTGTAAATTGTTAACAAATACAATTAAAATCAAAGTAGCTAACGTTACAAATACCATGTTCGACTAGCAACAAAAGAAACCCATGTAAACTGTTAAGGAATACAACTATATTAAAACTAACTAACTTTACAAATACCAAGTTCGACTATAAACAATCGAAATTTATGCTAATTGCTAATGAATACAACTATAATCAAAGTAGCTAACTTTACAAATACCAAATTCCACTAGCAACAATATAAAGCATTCTAAATTGTAAATGCATACAACTATATTCAAAGTAGCTAACTTTACAAATACCAAATTCGACTAGCAACAATATAAAGCATTCTAAATTGTAAACGCATACAACTATATTCAAAGTAGGTAACTTTACACATACCAAGTTAGACTAGAAACAATTGAACGCCTTGTAAATTGTAAAACATATACAACTATATCCAAAGTAGCTAACTTTACAAATACCAAGTTTGACTAGCAACAATAATAAGCCTTCTGAATTGTTAAGTAATAAAACCATAATCAAAGTACTTTACACATACAAGTTCGACAAGAAACAATAGAAACAATGTAAATTGTTGATCAATACAACTACAATCAAAGTACCTAACTTTACAAATACCAAGTTCGACTATCAACAATATAAAGTATTCTAAATTGCAAACACATACAACTATATTCAAAGTAGCTAACTTTACAAATATCAAGTTCGACTATCAACAAAAACACGCCTCGTAAATCATATACAACTGCATACAAAGGAGCTAACTTTACAAATACCAATTTCGGCAATCAACAAAAACACGCCTCGTAAATCATATACAACTACATTCAAAGTAGCTAAATTTATAAATATTAATCATGCACAATAAATCAGTCTATCACATTATTCCAGCTTACCAAATGATTCACGATATGCGAACCAGATGTATTCCCCCTGGAATTACAAAACCATTTTCGACACGAAGGCAAATTACACCACTGGCAGGATTGGCCTGCAATGCCACAAGCGATGCTCCACTAAAATCCCCTTTTAAATACTCAAACCCCTCATCATCACCCAATGTCTCCTCAAAATTCAAACCACTCATTCCCGAAGCTAATGCCTCCACCTCAGCTATCTCCACACCACTATCACTAATTACCTCCTCCTTCTTCCCATTTATCACACCAACATTAATATTATTATTATTATTAGGTTGCGAAAATTCGTGAAATTCTGGGTAATTGAAATCGTCTCCTTGTGAATTGAACTCCATAAATGTGTAGGCATTTGTGCTAGTGTCTGGTTGTGAAGATGTTTCAAAAAGATTGTCACTTTGTGACTCCATTTTTTAACAAAATTGGACAATTTTATTGAATTGGACAAATTTTTGGAAGAATTGATTTGAGAGTGTTAGGGTTTGGTGAATGAGAGATTGAAGATTTTATAAAGTAAAGACTAATGGGACTTTGTTGCAATTTTGACTTTTGGAGGTGACGTGTTTTTTTTTTTTCTTTGGAATGACGTCGGAGGAGGATATAGGGTTTGGGTATGTGAAGAATTGTATGTGAGACGAGCTAAAATCGAGTTGGAGTTTTTTTTGTTCTGTTAGGTCACTTGTCGAGTTGATATCCGAATTTCAAATTATATCGAGATTCAAGTTAGCTCGCTTGATCGAGATAATATCTGAATCTTAAACTAAATCGAGCTTCAAATTAGCAACTTGAATCGAGACAATATCTACATCCCAAACTAAATCGAGCTAGCAACTAGTATAATTTGGCGCATGCACAACTTTATTCATCTAAATTATGAACTAATGAGCAACTCCTTCACAATTTTCGTTTCATCATCATTTTTCTAGTATAGTGTACAGTTCTGAGACATCGGTACGGAGTTTGTAACTATGATCTCAATTTTTTGAATTAGAGGGGAAAAATATAAAGAGTTAATTATACTACATTCATAAAAACCGATTACCTACTTTTTTCTCATTCCATAAAATTTGGTTTACAAAATTACACCACAATTGAAAAATATCATGTACCTCTCTTCGTGACTACTCTTAATACAATATTCAATTAATGAAGCACATAAAGTATGTAACATATTTCTTAGAACAGCTCATGATATTCGTAATACACATTATATAATTAATTAAATTTAAAATACACATTATATAATTAATTAAATTTGAAGGCACAACAAGAAGGGAATTTTTTTTTGTAGATGATACTTTAGTCTATAGATATATTCTTATAAAACGAACAAATATATCCGATGAATGAAGCACATAAAAATAGTAAAAAAAAATTATATACCAAGACACTAAGTATTGAGTGATTTTATCATACGTTTATAATAATTCATAATATTTGGAATACACCGTATACGATCAATTAAATTCGAAATCACGATAATAAGTGAACTTTTGTATAAATAAAAAAAGCGGTTATTCCCCTAATTGTGAAGGGGTTTAAAAGCATTCCTGAAAATCCTTTGCCCAGCATTCTGAGATAGGGTAAATCGTAGGATATGCCTCGGTGGCCGGTGCATTGGGTCTCCCTCGTTTATCATTGCAATTTCGGGATCCAGACACACATCACTTGCGGGGTTCAAACTCTCATCAATTCTAGGCTGAAATAAGCGTAACCAATACGAAAATCTCAGTAATTTTTATTATAGATGATACTATGGTGTATGGATATATTGAAGCCTTCAAATTAGGATGAATATCAAGAACTTGTGGGCCAAAACATCTTGCTCTACATGACTACATGAAATCTTGAAGCAGTCCAAACAAAATTAAATTTGTGGGAAATCAGGATAATGAATTGTTATTATTATTGACATAATAATTTAATTGAATATATCCTAAGTCATTACTCAGCTGGAATAATAGGGATACTTAGAGAGACAAATATGAAGCCAAAACCAGAAAAACCAAATACCAAACAATGTTATTATTCAACCAAACTATATTCTTCACAATTCCCTTTTCTTTTACACCTTTTTCTCCTTCATGATGAAATAATATAACAAAATAAATAAAAATATAATTTAATTTATTTTATTCACAATTTTGAACACATCCCATGATTTGTTGAACTAATATATAATGAATTAGATCCATTCAAGATTGTTCTTTTATGCTCTACATCAATATTAATTGTATTTAGTTTGACAAATAATATGGGAGGTAATTTTTTTATTTTTTATTTGTTATTAGTAGTATTATTTTTTGTGTCAGATCATTTATATTTTGTTATTTTGTTTAATTTGGGTTGTTTGGTTGGTGATATTATGTTCAAAATTTGATTTTTATTGATTGGTTTGTGCATTGATGCTTGTTATATGATGATGAATTGGATGTTAACTTGCTATTTTTTGTGACAGATCATAATTATTTTGTGATTCTGTTTAGTCTGGGTTAGTTGGTTGCTGATATTATGTGCAAGATTTGATTTTTGTTGGTGATATGTAAATTGATGTTTGTTGTATGATGAATTGGATGTTAATTTTAAGTGGGGTTTGATTTAATTATTGTTTATACTTAGAGCTTGTAGCATGTTGTTGGAAATTGGTGAGTTGTATAAACAATTATGCTTGTTGCATTTGCTTGACCTGAACTAGAGATACTGTAATGATTCAAGAGATCTGATCTGATGTTGGATCTTGTGTAGAGCATACTTGAACTTGGAGGAAAACTTAAAAATGTTGAATTTCTCGTGTTTAGCTGTCTTTCTTCGGTATAGCTTACTAAACGTTAATGATATTGTTTGAAGTATTGGAGAGTCGCAGTGGTTGTACCAGGAAGGAAGGCTTTATTTTAATTTTGGCTTCAATGGAAGAGGCTAGTTTCAGTGAACTTATTTAGAGTAGAAGAGTTTGAAGGTATTTGTGCAATTGTGAAGATATGCATTATTAGTTTTTGTCATCATACAGAGACCAAACACTAAACGCTATTAAATTTCTTAACATCGCAGTGAGATTAAAGTTTCCATAATGCAAGAGATTAGCCTAAAATTATTAGTAACATGATTGAGCAAATCAGTTTTTTTCGAATTGCAATATTGAATTTTCTGATGTTAACCTTCTCATTCTGTTGGGGGTTTACTATACCTTGCTTCATTTGTGAAAAAGATCCAATTTTTCTGAATTGCGCTCTGTGTTTAGTATTGTTTCGAAATGAAATCTCTTTATGGAGGTATTTGTCCTTCCTCTTTGATCAGATCATGCAACTGATACAGATGTTACATTTAAATGGTTCAAATGTTTAATAGTGTGACTTGGTAAAATTTTGTTGTCATTTGGCATGATTCCCTTGTTAATCTTGCTTTCCATGTGATGTCCATAGAATCGAGTGAGATGCCTTCTGAAGATGATAAAGCTCTGTCAGACAAGAACAGGAAAAGGACATTAAAAACAAAGTCTCAGATTGACGCCCTAGAAAAATTTTATGACGGTAAACCCCATATTCTCATCGCAAACTATAATTTTATCATATGTAATTATTGATAGAGCGATAGTTATCCTAACAGAACTGTTTGTTTTATCAGAACACAAATATCCTACAGAATCTCTAAAAATACTTGCTGCAGAGAGAATAGGACTGACCGAGAAACAAATCTCAAGTTGGTTTTGCCACAGAAGGCTGAAGGACAAAAAAATATTGAATGGAGAAGTCCATGTAAATGGTAGACAGGATCGTTTGAGCGGAGTTATACAAGATCTTGGTAGCGGACCCAGGCAAGATTCGTGTGGAAGCACCAAACAAAGTGATGATAGAAAGCAGGGACCCATTGAAGTACAAAGTAGAAGAGCCAATGGCCATGAGGTTTTTGCTGCTGACCTAACATATGAGCGTGGTAGCCATTACACAAGTAATCATAGTCGCATGGATCATACATCCTCAGGGAGTAGCTCTTCACCACGTAACATGTATCGTAATGGGGATCCTATGCATATGGTTTCTTCCAAATTCAGCCCTCAAAGCATGTCACATAATGTGAAGAGTGGAAAACCGAGGGCTGGCCCGTCAGGATATCTGAAAGTGAAGGGTCGTGTTGAAAATTCTGCTATTACTGCTGTTAAGAAGCAACTAGGGCCGCTTTATAGGGAAGATGGACCACCACTTGGCATTGAGTTTGATCCTCTTCCCGCAGGAGCCTTCGAGTCCTCAAATCAGCATCCAGCTAATGGTGAGTACTTGTGATTATGTCTGTGCTTTTCTTTTTCCTTCTTTTTAACTGCTGATATCAAGGAGGTTAGGGATTGCCTTTGTCTGCTCATCCTAAGTGTAATATTTCAAGAGTCAAATGTAAGATTTTGTTGCAACAAGTAGAATTCCGATGAAATTAACAGAGGAAGACCATCAAATGCTAGTTGGTATTTTGGTTCCAAAAAATTTGAGCAAGTTTGTTGCTTTTTGTCTAGCATATCTATGAGGTTTTGCCAACTCTCGTTTGCTTCTTTTGTAATCCTTTCAGAAACTTACTATGCTGGAGAAAGTGTTCCACACCACCCGTCAGGTGCAACAAACGTGGACCAGCAATATTTATCAAAACCTTCGTATGTTAAAGATGAAAATATGTCTCTTTTAGCAGATGTCCCAAAAAATCACAAGCAACCTTCTTCCATCAAAGTAAGTTGACCATTGATCATTCTTATATAGCCTAGTTATCATATGTAGATCATTAACTATTATCTGCTTGATGGATTTGACAAGTTGCAGTATATGTGGATCTTATAGACTGACTCACTTCTTCAATGGTTTCAGGGACATGGATTCACTTCTAATCTGAGTTCACATAAAGCTCTTAAAATGACACGTGAATCTGAAAATTCCAGGAGTTTCTTTAGCCAGATGCCCAAGCAAGAATTTTCATTACCTAATCATACTGCAAGATATATACATAACGAGTCATCCCAAATGATGCCAAGATATGACGGGAAGAATCACAATGAGAGGAGCACGATGCTTTGTGATGGTGGCTTCAGGGGGGGTACATTTTCGGCCCCTCAGCATATTCAACCACTTGGTGGAGAAATAAATCCAGAACTAGAGGAACCTTGGTCCAGCCAAAAGAGAAGGCGGAAAGTTGGACGTGGAGACCGTCATCATTCCAGTTATTCTAATATTGCAATCAAAGGGCAAGAAAGTGATGCTTTCGAGGACCAAGGGATCTTCAGGAAAGCAGCAAAGGTCTACCTTTAATTTACGATAGCAATACATAGGTTCCTTATTTACCACAGACCTTGATGTTTTTGTTGGTTATATGATAGGTAAATAATTACTTTGGGGCTTTGAGAAAATTTGATGATGACCGCGATGCAGTTCAACGAAATATCTCTCCGAAAAACCAAATGCATGTAAGTCTCCTCTTTGTGATCAACTATCCCATTATCCTTCTATGCTTGTTATAACTTTCATATCTCTTGTTTTGTCTAAAGTATATCTTATTCTCAGAGAGCCAATGATAAATATCCTCTATATCCGGGAAAAGTGCTCCGGGAAGGGATGCCCCAGCAAATGAATCAGATCACAAGGTTTGAATTGTTTAGACATTTTATTTTAGCTTGACTTGGAATTCTTTATTATATCTTAGGTATGCTTTGTTGCGTAAATCATTATGTATTGTGCTTAACCGTTCTCAGTTCGGGGATGATTGATATGTTGGGATAAAATGTTAAAACTCGCGTGAACTAAGAAAATCTTTTGCTAGTTAGGATATTTATAAATTCGCATGGGTTTCATGATCTATAATGGGTCGCACAGTTGAGACTCGAGACTAACTTTCAGCACACAAATGTCTCACTGTTTTTGTGATATTATCTGCTTCTGAGTGCAATCAAAATCTTTGGTATTATTGCACTACGTTGAGATTTTTAATATATTTACATTGTTGCTGAAACTTAGTCTTGTTGCAGATCTCCTGCAGAGCCTCCATCTTCTTCTAGCGAAGATGATGAAAATGCAGATACCACGTCCTCGGAAGATTCAGAGACAGGAGTTTGATGCGTGACTGGCTCGCTTTGTATTTCTTACATGACCTGTTTAGATTGTACATTCGAAACATTACTCATCTCCATTGTTGCATCAGAAGATTTGAGTTAGAAACTTGAGTAGAGAGTAGTCACAAGAATTCCAGTTGGACTCTTGGTTGTTTCCTCATAATCATAGCTGTTAGTATATAGTTGTAGAGTTTGTTATTGATTTATTGCCAGCTTCAGTAATTACTAAAGACAGTTTCACAATTTGAATTACATGCAAATTAATAACAAAAAGGACTAGTCCAAACTATTTTGAAACCAAACTTGAATAAGATGAGCTCAAAAGTCAATGTGGAAACTGGCAAGGAGTTATTGGGGGAGAATAATTTAGAGTTCTAGTATTTGCTCCCTGCATTAAAATATTGTTTTCTTTGGTTTTAAGTTGGTCAAACTTAGTAATCTTTGGTGTTCTATATAAAATTTATTATAACTATGATTTTAATAAGATCTATTGTGTTATATATAGATGTTTTTTTTGTTATCAAATATCATGTTTGTAATTAAGACCATCGAAAATAATATATGTAGATATATTTGTTATCAAATATTATAACACACATAATATATTCGAATTACTAACTTAGAAAATCAATTATTAAAACGTTGAACATGATAACCTTTCAGGATTGAGGTAATTTCATTTTAAGTAATCAATCAATCTAGTCATAGCCATCAGATGGACAAGATGATACAGCAGAGTTTGACATACTTGAAAAACCTGCAATATTCCCATTTTAGATTAGTTTTCAGACAAGTGGATGTGCAAGATGGCTCTTGGTGCAAAAGTACCAAACTAGATATTGTACCCTGTTTGTAATTCACTTCTACAACTTCCTAATCCAATTCTATCAAATCTATCTACATAAGGTCCGATCCCAAGGCTAATTGATTGTGCATGTTTACCATTATATTACAGAAAAGTAATATGAGGTCGACAAAGTTGCTAAAATAGAATATATGTTATAGTAGTCATAGATTCCATTCATTCAACTTTTGAACTTAAAAACATTAATTGTCAAACTTCTCTACGACTCACCAAACTACTCCATACTTGTTGCACTAACGTTACTATATATAATCCCAAAATGGTTGTCCATATATTCATAATTGCATGCATAGCAAATAATTTGAGTTTGTTTTGCTATATAGAATTATTCCAAACATGGGTCCTTTTCTTAATAAATCTTGGCTGTTTCTTGTTGTTTGTTTTGGTTTGATGCATTATTTGGCTAATGCAGCAACATGCAAAGACTGTTTTGTTCATTCAATGGCAGCACATTATCCAGATTCTGATGAAAAAGGAACAGAAAGTAAGCTTTGTTTTTAACATATACTCTGTATACTAAAGAATTGAACTGTTGTTGTGTTTCTTTTTTTTTAAACCCCCCCAAAACCTCTTAGACAAGAAATTTTTTAAAGGCATTGGGACATGTTAATGTTAATGTTTGATTCTATTGCAGCCGGAGAATGTGGGTTCGGTAGTTTTGGAGCAACGATTAATGGTGGACATGTTTCAGCTGCGTCGGATCTCTTCCGAAATGGTGTAGGGTGTGGTGCATGCTACCAGGTCATTTTATTATATAATCATACTTTTCCTTTTCCAGTTTATAAGTCAAATGTTTTATTTTTTGCTAAAGTGCGGCTAAATATATATTTCCTTCGTCTCAATTTAATTGGGAAGTTCGTCTAAAATATTAAATGTGTGATCAGGTTAGGTGCACCAATAGTAACTTGTGCTCCGAAAAGGGGGTCAGTGTTGTGGTTACGGATCATGGATCGAGTGATCGAACCGATTTTATTCTGAGTAGGAGAGCTTTCAAAGGCATGGCTCAGACTACTGATGCAGCTGATTCTTTATTGTCACTTGGTATAGTTGATATTGAGTACAGAAGGTAAAACTACTTGATAATATCCTAATAATTCATCTATTGTGTATCAATTTGATGAAGTTACATATACAAAATTTAAGGAAATTAAAGTGGCAGATTTGAAGTATCTGAATTAATTGTTTAACATTTGGTTTCCTCTTATCTACAGGGTCTCATGCAGCTACCCAAACAAGAATATTACAATCAAAATAGATGAAAGTAGTAATAATCCTCATTATTTGGCTTTTGTGATATGGTATCAACAAGGAAACAAGGATATTACTGCTGTGCAACTATGTGAGGTATCTCTTATGTACTGCTATGGCCACTTCCGATCCTCTATATCGATCCATGTCACATACACGCATGACATTATAATCACTTGGTAGTTGCATTAATAATACGGTTCGTTAATGTTCATTTAATATTCATAAGTACGAAATTTCAATGTAAAATAGTATACATTATTAAAATGTATCGTTACAGATGATACAGTGAAAAATTCAAAAAAAGTATACGAATTATTTTATTCTTAATTAAAATGTATACCAAAATTACGTTGAACTAAATAAGTTAGTCACAGTTACTTAAAGTTAAAAATATGTTTATATAATTGACATTAATAATTTTTTATTGAGAAAATAATTACATAATATCTAAAATATACCAAAGAAAAAAGAAAATATATCAAAAATGGTATAATTTATATTTTAATTATTAATGAACCATTAATGAAATGAAAAGTTTAATGAGCAGTAACTTTTCTATAATCACGGAAAATGGACATTTTTTTTACAAGTTGTATATTAAAAGTTACACTTTGCACTCTAAATGATCCATAAAGGACTATGAAATGTTCACATGTGACCATTTTTCTCAAGTTCTAACCTCAAGAGTGAAGAATATACACTAAATCAAGAGTTTAGGAACTAATCAATGAAATAATATACATGACACAAAACTCTTGAGATGATTTATCAAGATTATACAATATTCACCTGAGTACTAATCACCAGAACGTTCCAACCATTTTTTTGCAGACAAAGAATTTCACATGCAAGCTATTAGATAGATCTCATGGAGCAGTATGGACAACAACCTCCCCTCCAAGTGGACCATTGACTATAAGAATGTTGTTCAGTGGAGATGATGATGGAGATGAAGAATGGATTGTTCCAGTAAATGATATTCCTGAAAACTGGAAAGCTGGAGCTACATATGACTCAGGAGTTCAAGTCAGTGTTGTATAGATGAATATTACTGCGTATTAAATTAGAACATGATGATTTTTATCAACACCATACTGTAATAGTCATGTAGTTTATCCAATAAATATTAATCAATGTCCAGCTCTATATCACAATTACAATAAAGATTCTGTAACAACATATTATTGTAATGGTTGTTTAGTGACTTATATATAACTCTGATTTTGTTAACGAACAACCTTTACCATAATTATTAATTAACCGTGTAATCTTATGTCACATACATTGAAATAACAAGTTATTAAAATGAACATCGTGAAATATGAATATATGATTGATCATAAACAAATATAAGCCTTCTAAGAAGACATCAGATAGTGAAAGCACTTATAGCACACTGGCATCACAAGTAAGAAACCAAGTGCCTAGCAATACAAAAGGACAAAAAACACGAGACAACTGTAAAGAAAAATATCTGAGGGGGAGGCCATGTTTACTTATGGCATTACCCTTTGAGCGAAACACGTATGGTACGGATGGGTGGAGAATTAAGAGGCGTGGGCATTCTGTCATTCATAATTTTTAGAAAATTATTTTTACTATTAAAAATAAAATTTTAGTATTCATTTTATGTCTAGTTATCTTTTTGTCCTATACTACTCGCATAAGCTTTCTGGTTAATTCATCTTGTCAATGCTTTTAGTCTGGCGATCACGAGTCTCTGTTATCAGGTCTACCTGAAATGACTATTTTCTTGAACTAAACTAAAGTATAGGGAGAGATTTTACGTAATTAAAATAGACACACTTGCATCTTCAATCTATCCCGTTTCCACCCAAATGACCTATCGAAGCTTGACCCATACACGCTTCCCCTATTCACCATCTTCATTTTCAACGCCTATCACACCTTCATCTCCTAACCCCAACCTCCCGTCAACACATCTCCAGGCAACCCTTCCCACATCAGCTACTCTGTTGCCCATTGTTCCCCCGCCCCCACTCCAGTTGGGTGAAACTATTAATGCATGTGTGAGATAGATCGAGACATTTGTTGAGAAGATTATGGGAGAAAGTCAAGGCTATTATTCACAATTAAAGGTTAGGGTTATCTATTTTTATTGTTAGACTAGTTTTATTAGATTTAGGTTTAGTGATTGGCTATAAATATAGGCTACCTCTATTGTAATCACAACACATTATTTATCAATAAAATCTATATTAATATTTTAACAACTTGGAAATCAATTTCAACACAGATGTAATAATTATTGATGGCCTGCATTTTCTTGACCCAGTAGTTACATCGAGTTCTTTGGATCTGAGACACCCCTAGTTGATAAATTGTTGAACAGTGTGGAAGTCAAAAGAGCATTAAACACGAACAAATCAATCCAGTTTGCTCGTTGTAGTGATGTTGCTTCCGATGTTTTCAACGAGGACGTGCTGAAGAGTGCGAAGTCTAGGGTTGAATTCTCGGTGAGAAATACAAGGGTGTTGTTTTATCAGGAAGCTAATGATTTGACAAATGGTGTGGTATCTACTAATGCTTGGGTGAAGACAATGAGATGTGAAGGGATGGAGAGTTTTTGGATGCAGAAAGGGAGGTGGGGTGTGTTAAAGAAAAAAGTGTGAGATTTTATTTTAATTATGTAAAATGTCCCCTCTATACTTTAGTTTAGTATTAAGACAAAATAGTTATTTTGTACATAAACCCAATAGGGACCTAGAGACCATGGCTGAAAATAACGGATAGTATAAGGACCAACTAAAAAGTTATGCGATAGTATATATACCAAAAAGATAATTAGCTTTTATTTATTCAAAAATTAAGTTGTTCGTCCTCCCTAAATTTTTGTATATTTTTCTTCATTTATATAATATTACATTCAATCCGACACTCTTTACGTAAAGATCATGACTTCTCGTTTTTTATTTATAAATTAATTTAAAAATTAGAAATGAAACACATGTCACGATTTAACATAATGTAGCATTAATTGTCGTACAAAGTATAACATATGATCCAAATTCATAAATGTCGAAGAAAAATGATCATTCCCATGACACATGTCTCGTTTTCTTTATAAATTAATCTAAAATTAGAAATAAAATAAATATATTTTGACCGATCGTAACAAGAAATGTTTAAAAAATATAACAGATGATCCGAACTCGTAAATGGAAAAGAAAAATGGGCAAAACATTTTTTATACTCCACAAATAAATGTACTTACATATTTAAGTAGATAGATTAGTTAAGCTGACCAGAGTCTGATTCTTGTTTGTCAACCCCCCTTTTGTGTCTTTTCTCTGCCTCCACAAACATTCTAAGCAAATCATCAATTTCTCTTGCACTGTAAGTATAATTTCCCTACTTTGCATGTTTCTTTAGTTTATTACGTAATTTATTTAATACCCTTTTCATGAATTTGAATAATTTTCACAAAATTCATTGGAATTATCGAGAATATTAATCTTGCTAATGAAACCAAGTAATGTAACTATTTAGAAATTTGGGGGCAAAGTAGTAGTATTTTTGTACTATTAACCTATTAGTTGAGTTGAAAATTTCAAGATTGGTTAACAATTCTTTATGTTTATGTATACTGAGTTGCATTTTATAAAGTGTGAAAGCGTCCCACTAACGAGCGCTCGAGCCTCGAGTTCCTGCCCTGCGATACCGGAGTTAATTGCGGGATGTGATTCAATTGATCTCAATTGATGAGGAACTAGAGCTTTACTTCTAACCACTTCAATAGGAGTTGAGTTGCATTTTATGAGTTAATTGAAGGAGAAGCATGATTTGAATAATCATTCTTGCTAAATATATAAAATTATGTAATTAATTAGAGTTTTGTGCTAAAGTAGTAGTCTTTTTTACTTAGAGCCCATAAATTGAGTGAAATTTTCAGGATTGGTGCGAGATTCTTTATGTTTTATGTATATTGAGTTGCATTTTATGGTTTAATTAAAGGAGAATCATGCGTGGAATCTTTATTCTTGCTAAATATACTAAATTATACAATTAGTTAATAGTTTTGGGCTTAAAAGGTTGTCTTTTTTAACCAGAACCTGTTTATTGGTGGTACTTATATTATTGGTGCAGAGTAATATATTATTCTTGATGTTTATATGTATCAGATAATGCAACCTTTTAGAATTTTATGGCAAAGTAGTTGTAGTTTTAATCAGAAGCCATAAATTGAGTGAGATTGTGAGAATTGCAAGATTAGTGCACATTCATGTATGCTTTTTATAACAAATAATGTAACTCTTCAGACTTTTGCGGCTAAGTACAAATCTTGTCTGGTCAAAATCCATAAATCGAGAGAGAATCGCTAGGCTGATGTTCGAATTTCTATGGTTTTTTTTTTCTGTTTATATGTATCAAGTTGCATCTTCTGCTTCAATGAAAGAATAGATATTGCTTTGACTTTTCATTCTTGCTGAAGTTATGTTTTGCATTTCTGAGTTTTCAGTCCCTTGAACTCTGGTCTCCAAGTTTGGCAGTTTAATGAAGTTATTTGCATAGTTACTACATAACAAAACATACGTTTCTCTGAAAACATATGTGCCTTCTTTATATAAATTTATCGTGAATATTTGCATCATCGTAAGGTAATAAGTGATGAGTAACTATAGAGTTATCTGATTTTTATTTTATATATATTGGTCTAGTCTATCATTTTCAGTTTTTGGTGTAAATTCTAATGGCTAATTTTGAGTTTGTCTTGCAGCAACCGATAAGTGGACACATTTTAGTTGAACAGAGATAGTTACTTGCAGTTTGAGATATAAGAATATTATACAGGATGAGTTGCAGGGGATGTTTCGAGTTCTTTTTGAAGTTGTTGAACTTCCTACTAACTCTTGTGGGTCTGGCAATGGTGGGTTATGGTATATACCTATTCGTTGAGTATAAGAATGCAGCCCCCTCTGATGAACCACCTTCAGGCCCAGAGTTCGTCCAGCTTGGTCGCCCAATGATGATGGCAGTGACACTAGGAGCCAATGCATTTGATAATCTACCAAAAGCTTGGTATGTGGATTTATTTCCACTCGACAAGCTACGAATTCTGCTTTGGCATGTTTTTTGTGAAACATTTAGATGGATAAAGGTCACTGAGTGGAAAATATAGTTTGGCAGCTAACTTATATTATAATCAGTAGCTCTTATTAAAGGTATCTGTTCCCCCTTTACTCTGGAGGTCTTTAACTTAGTCGCACTCAGCTTAATCCGAGAAGGTCCCAGAAATAAATATTGGATTTCATTTGTGTTCAGAACAAATTCCACACTGACAAATATATTTTGCAGGTTTATATATTTGTTTATTGGAGTGGGTGCAGTTCTTGTTCTCATATCTTGTTGCGGTTGCATTTCAACTGCAACACGGAATGGTTGCTGCTTAACTTGTGTATCCTTGGAGATCGAATATTTTGGTCACCATGTGTTTTTGGCAGTGGTTACTGACCAATCGTCACATGCTAAAGCTTTAAATAATTTGGTATAAACTAATAAATTAACCTGACTACTATCTAACACAGTTTAATTTGTGTCAAATCGAGAAGTATATTCTGAGAGCTTGTCAGAAGGAAAATCTAACGTCCATTAGATTGACCGTTGAATACAGTCTATGATCCATGTCATACATAATTAGTATAGATGATGTGAGCACATCTGCAGCATCTCCATCTTATAACCATAGTCTTTGTTATCAATATATGTGAGTGTGTGTCTCTGCACCTCTCTTGATATTCTTAGTTCTTACACTGAAAGCCCCGAGGACTGTAAAAACCAGGTTTTGTCGACTAGAATGCCTCAGTATTGTCAAATCATATTATATTTCCTTAATACAGTACAGTATTCAGTGTTGGTCATCCTGTTGATATTGGTGGAACTCGGGTGTGCTGCTTTTATATTTTTCAAAAAAGACTGGGAAGATGTAAGTGTTTCTTATCGTAAACGGTTTTTCCTTATATCAATTGCAGCAGCCATTTCGATTCCAACCGACAAAACTGGAAACTTCGAAATGATTTCTGATTTCCTGGAAGATAACTGGGATATCATCAAATGGGTTGCTCTTGGGATAGTTGTTTTACAGGTAAGATACCGAGGGATTTTTTCATGCTAAGAGTAGGGTATTCTTCTTATAGAAAATATCAGTGTTTCCTACATCCGAGATCCAGATGATGCTCCAGCACTTAACATGAAAGGATGATACTCGGAGATCATGTGGAAATGCAGACTCTTTATGAATTTGATCTTATAATTTCTCACTGGAGCTTTTTATATAATCGAACATCATCGTTATAATTAACAGTTCATCGTGCACATTAGCTTTCCATGAAAGCTAATATGAGTATCTCACTGGAGCTTTTTATCTTGGCTTACTGGTCTTGAATTGCAGGCTTTTGTATTCTTGTTAGCGCTTGCAGCTAAGGCTTCCAATTCACCAGCTGAGCATGATAGTGATGATGAATACATAACTCCTGGACAACAAATTCGACAACCATTGATTACTCCTACAACTGGTGTCCCTGTTTCTGGTGCACTTGATTCTCGCCCAAGTAGGAACGATGCTTGGAGCCAACGCATGAGAGAAAAGGTCGTGCAATTAACAACCTATTTACTCTCACCATATGCTATTCAATTCCATACATTTTATATACAAAGTCTCGCCTTTTTCATTTTTCATTGTTCCTTCCCTTCACTAATGGTAGTAGTGTATATATGCCGAAATCCTCATTTGACTGATATCGCCTTTTCTGCTAAATATAAACAGTATGGTTTGGATACATCAGAGTTCACATACAACTCTTCCCAGTCGAACAGGAACCAGCAAAATGACCCACAACCCACAGAAGAGAAGAGTTGCTGCACTATAATGTAAACACGATCATCATATTTGTTTAACTCGAATACTACTGCTGTGTCTCTGATTTTTCGAATGGTGTGAGATATGTGTATCGTCGCTTCCTTCTGTTTATAACGCTCGAGTAGAGACGATAATCGAGCTGCACTTCCCTTGAAACTGCTACTTCTGGTAATGTATGATGAAAGCTGCTCACTCTGTAATCTGTATACATGTAAGATACTAATAAGTGAGCCTTTTATTTTCAATCTAGTCCACCACTTTTAACATGTTTAAAGCTTCGTAAATTGAAAATGTCAATTAATTTGAATTAGATCGAATATCGAGTATTACAATATTTACGTTGGTTTCAAAGTACTTCGCCCTCCAAGATAGAAAAAATGTGAAGATTTGGGAGACAACAGATCCTCCAAAATCGTCATTGGTGACCATAATAAGGTTTTTTATATGAACGAAAGTATTGAAAGGAGAGACATTTTGTCAATTTCTTTTTTATTTATTCGATTTTTTGTTTAAAATGAAGAACAATTAAATTTTATCGATTCGGGCAACTATCAAGCCATTCAATTAATAATCAGTTCGATTCGGTTGAATTTTTAGATTTTTTAAAAACCGATAATAACATTAGTAAACATTAGTGGGTTAGCAGTAAGCAAGCCAAATCACAATATGTCTATGTGTTCACGATGGTTTAGTTGAACCATTAAAAATATGTATAGATTAGTTGGTAAGTAGTTTATTATTTATTCCAAAGTTTAATTCTTTTTTCATCATCTTTTTATCTATACATTAGCATTAGCCAATCTAAATTTATTTTTGGTAGTTTATTATGACATAATTATAATTTACTTATCTTTTTTGGACTAACTAATAAAAAGGGACGTGCGTTACAAGTGGTAGTTTTGTTGCACGTGATTTATTTGTTATAATGATAAAAAATAATTAAAAAATTGTATTCTCTAAGGCCACTTTTCTAAAATGAAAATCCCAAATTTTGTTTCCTTTCGGTTCAAATTTGTGGAGTCAAATAAAATTTAGTAACATGAGATGAATTTGAATCATCCTAAAACCGTGTAAAAATAAAAGTAAGTTACAAATTGGGATGGAGGGAGTAATAGAGAAACAAAAGTATGTAATAAATCAATTTTCATAAATTTTGCTGGTACCATTTGCTAAAAAAAAGTCTCCCACATGGTAAGAATTGAACAAGTATTTCTAAATATCTTTGTTTCATCATCATCCTCATCAAGCTAATTGGTGAAAAATTGTAATAGAGAAACAAAACTATGTAATATAATTTTTTATAAATTCTAAACAGTACTAGTTTCCTTTTAAAAATCTCACCCTCCCCTTTACATGGTGATAATCAAACCAGAACCTCTAAATAGCTTCACTTCATTGTCATCCTCAACAAGCTAATTGGTGAAAAATTATAATAGAGAAACAAATTTATGTGATAAATAATCTTTTATAAATTCTAAACGATACCGTTCCTTTTAAAAGCCCTCGCCATTCCTTTACATGGTGAGAATCAGACAAGACTTTAAATATGTTCAACTGCATCGCCATTCAAAGCTATGAAGTCATGTATTAACAATATCTTTTACCTATTTTAAACTTCATTATCTAAAAATACATTTTTCACACTCAAACAATCAAAAGTTATGCATCTTTTATCTTTTTTATGAAATGTAATATATAATGAATTGTTTGAAGAAATATATTGATGTCTTCAATCATGCTTCTTTCTTAGAGATTAGAGATTGAGATAATCACAGTATCTCCCAGAATATTTGTATATATATTCATGGTCAGTATGTTATTATACTAAAGATACTCTAAATAAACTATCCTTATAATTATATAAAAATTTCTAAGTAAATAATCAATAAATATTTTAACTATCAATTTAAAACATGAATACTAAATACTAGATCTATATGTAAAAGATTGTATGATTTTCTTTCAAATAGTAAAATTAAAAATCCTTAACAAAATTCAAAACTATGAATATGCTACATCACTCCATTTCTAAAATGTTGGTTAATTTTCTTTTTCAATAGACAAAATTATTTAAAATTCAACCACCAAGATTCAAAACTTATGAATGCTACATACTAAATTCATCTCTAAAAGATCGTTCAATTTATTTTTCAATAGTCAAAATTATTTGAGCTCAACCAACACAACTCAAAATTTGTTAATACTACATACTATATCTATCTCTGAATGGTTGTTCAATTTTCTTTTTCAATAATCAAAATTATTTGAAATTCCACCATCAAAATCCTAAATTTACAAATACTACTTACTACATCCTCCTCTAAAAGATAGTTCAACCTTTTATTTTAATTGCCACAATTATTTAAGCTCAACCAACAAAATTTAAAACTTATGATTACTACAAACTTGCTACATACCTTCATTACTAAGAAATTTTTCAATTTTCTCTTTTCAATATATAAAAATATGAAAACATTATGATGCTTTATTGACATATACAATATGATTTGAATCAAAATTATCGTATTAATAGTAAATTAGGTTGGAAATACTATAGGTTGATATATTTTTCACTAAGTAAATTTTTTTATAAAATATTTGGGTTAAAATTTTAAAAAGTCAAAACTCATCAAATTATTACGTCATTGATACATAACTTAAGAAACCAACTCATCGATCGGAAAAAATATTGTCTATCCCTAAATTATTTTTATTTATCAAATTATCAAACTTTATAGTCCTAATTATTATACATATTTTTTGCCAAACAAAATAAATATTTTTAATAAATTATATTAAAATATTAATATTTTAAATAATTCGTACTCATGCCTACACAATTGGTTGGGTAGAGTTTTATAAAATCAAACTAACAATATGAATTAACAATAACAAGATACATGAAGAGAAATATGTAACAACAACAAAAGAAACAACGTGAAAATTCCTTCAGATAAAAGTAAAAGTCAAACTAATACTTCCTTCATATAATTTTTTTTGACATTTTCAAAAATTATAAGAAAATAATATTATGAAACTATTTTGAAATACGAATCTTTATATATTTATTAAAATAATAAGTAATTAGTAATGAATGGTCAAAGTTTCACCTCGATATATGAAAACGTTAAAAAACGGAGGGGAATATAGAAAATGGAAAATCGTGATACACCAAAAGAAAAAAAGAATTAAACCACCAAAGAATCGACAATGAAGATATGACTAATTGATCGTAATAAAGATGACAATGTAGTGAATAATCTATCAACTTTCATATAAAACAAAAAAAAAATAAAGAAGGAGAAGTTTTAATTATTTGCCTATGACAATTGAATTTTTAGATAATGAAGTTTAAAATAGGTATATGATATTTTTGCTTTTGATAATTTCATAATTTTAAGAAATGACGTTCTTTAAAATTTATAAAAGTTTATTTATTAGATAATTTTCTTTCACAACTACTAATTTTTATTACTGTTTATAATTATAACAAATAAATCACGTGCAAACACTATCCCAAGGTTCCAGGTAATTGTTGAACAATTGATGGGAGAACATACATGTGTTGCTCATCTTCAGATTTGATCAACTCGGCCTGGAATAAAAAAAAGTAACAAGGTAGCCCTAAACATATGATTCTTTGATCAAATGATCTAATATAATGTCATATTATTAAAGGAACAATTTACTGAAATTTTGAATAAATTATACATGTTTGTTTGATACCAATAAATGTAAACATGGAACAAATTATAATGCTTACAATCAGCAAGTCCCCCTCTTGTCGATGTCCTTTAGGTTGCTTGTGTTCCATATTTTATATATTTGCATATTATGTATTATATGATATATTACACATTTTCTATTATATATGTTCATAAAGTATGATGTATAAATATAATAAGCATGAGGCACAAAAGGAATAAATGATTAGAGCCTTAATTGAGGGTGTTTGGACTAATACATTTCAGAAGAGAAAAAAACGTTTTCTCCTTCTAAAATTCTAAAGGTTTAACTAATTGATGCAGAATAGTGCATATACATAATGTGGATATAGCATGCTGGTAACGTATTAGTGCATGCATGGAAGTACAAAACATTGGGGAGTATTATATTGAGATAATTGTACAAATAGTCGGAGTAAGCGAACTCGTACTTTTATACTTCTTCCAATCCAAAAAGATTATCGTTTTAAAAATCGAGGTAGAGCTTTGATCGTAGTTAATTAATTATTCATTATCCTTATAAATATAAAATTAATATAGTTAGATTCGTCTTTAAAAATAGTTTCACAATATTATTTTTTTACAATATTTGAAATTATATTTTATGAGTAATTGATAGTCAAAGTTACATCTCAATTTCCGAAAACGACAATCATTTTGGATTGGAGGGAGTATAATTTTAAATTTAAATAGTGGTAGTGCTTATATAGTCATCCGAGCAAAAGTGTATGCTACTATGTTTAAGATGTCACTTTGTATAATTTAATGTTACATTAATTATGTTGTATTAATAACATATATAGATAAAATAGAGTTCTAAAGTAAAACAATTTTATTTGCATGTAGAATCCTATAACATGTGAAAGTTAGATATTTTTAAGAATTATAGTACATGTAGGATATTACATGTAAAATCCTATATTATAGGATTTGTATTTGTAGTCTTTTAGTTTAATTAAAATTTATGAGAATCTGATTATATCATAAATTAAGGTATTTTAGTCGTTCAAAATGAAAAACTTTTAAGACAACTCGTACTTTTATATATATATATATAGGAGTATTTACTTATTTTAACAAATTTTCTTATTCCTAATAAATTTTCTTAATAATTTTTTTAAATAGTTTATTAGTAATATAAAAATGACCCAAAATCACTTCATGTATATTCCGAACTATCCTCATCATTGGCTTAGATCCGCCTGACAGCCACTTCTATAAATTTTCCACAAAAAACTATGGGAAGCATCAAACTTGACTAAAATATTTAATTATTCAAATGCATGCATTGCACTTACCCTTGTTTATTCAAACTTCCATTTTGGCTGGCTATTTTTTAAAAATTAAAAAGGAAGACAATAGTAACAGACTGTATGTAATGACTCAAAATATTCAATATACATAAGTAGATGGTATGGTCATCTGCTTCATCAACAAACAAACAAACAAAACTAAACCATTTCTTCAACAAATCTCAACTATTCTTCCAACTTTTTTCCATTTCTCAAGAACCCCATTATTCCATTGAAGCTTCATGGCAGAATTATTAAGAGCCGATCCTCAAAATTTATCCAACGACATGAGCTACCCCGGCTGGTATTCACCAGAAACTGGCATCTATCACAGCAAACATAGTCCAGTTGCTCTCCCAACAGAACCATTTGTCGATGCAGTTTCGTACATTTTCTCCCATAAACACGATGGCATCACGGCCCTTATCGATTCATCCTCTGGGGTTTCGATCCCATATTCTCGACTTTACTCCTCTGTCAAAGCCATTGCTAGTGGCCTTCATCAAATGGGAGTCGAACAAGGGGATGTTGTCTTGATCAGCTTGCCAAATTCCATTATCTTCCCAATCATTTTCTTGGGTGTTTTATCTCTTGGTGCTGTTGTAGCCCCAATGAACCCCCTCAGCAATCCACTAGAAATCAAGAAACAAACTAGAGATTGCAAAGTGAAATTTGCATTCACCACACCTGAAAAAGTTGATCAAGTGAGTAAAGCATTAAACCTGCCAGCAATTCCTGTATCAGAAAACACCATCGCCGGTTCAATCTTCCATAAAATCATTTCCAGTGATCCAAATTTGGCTCCAAAACCAAACATCAACCAAGAAGATACAGCTGCAATTATGTTCTCATCAGGGACTACGGGTGCTTGTAAATGCGTCGTTCTAACACATAGGAACTTCATATCCATGGTGGCACTGTTTGTCAGATTTGAATCTTCACAATACTCTTTTACACCATCAAAGAATGTGTTTTTAGCAGTTCTACCCATGTTCCATATTTTCGGGTTGGCTCAATTCGTCACTGGGTTGCTCTCACTAGGTACAACCATTGTAGTGATGAAGAAATTCAACCCTGATGAAATGGTGAAAGCCATTGCAAAATATGGAGTCACACATTTCCCTGTTGTTCCACCACTGATGTCAGCATTAACCAGGAAAGCAAAATCCGAGGATGTTAAAAACGGAAACTTATTGAGAAGCCTGAAGCAAGTTTCGAGTGGTGCAGCTCCAATAACTTCAAAATTGATTCAAGAATTCGTTCAAGTACTACCCCATGTCGATTTTATTCAAGGGTATGGAATGACTGAAACAGCTGCAGTAGCGACCCGCGGATACAACACAAAAGAGGTCAAGAACTACACTTCTGTTGGCCTTTTAGCTCCAAATTCTGAAGCCAAGGTAGTCGAACTTCACTCAGGCGCCGCAGTTCCTCCTGGTGGTATTGGTGAGCTCTGGCTCAGATCACCTAGTGTAATGAAGGGGTATCTGAACAACATTGAAGAAACAATGTCCACTGTTGACAAAGAAGGTTGGTTACATACAGGGGACATTGTGTCTTTTGATCAAGAAGGGTACTTATATGTGATTGATCGTTTGAAAGAGGTCATAAAATACAAAGGGTATCAAATTTCTCCTACAGATCTTGAAGCAGTTTTGATGGCTCACCCGGAGGTTTTCGATGCTGCAGTCACAGCGGTGGCCGACGAAGAAGCCGGAGAAATTCCGGTGGCAATCGTTGTCAGGAAGAAAGGTACTGAACCTTCAGAGGAAAGTTTGATGAATTTTGTGGCAACTAAGGTTTCACCTTACAAAAAGATCAGAAAAGTTTGTTTCACAAATTCAATTCCCAGGTCTGCTGCTGGGAAGATTAATCGAAGGGAGTTGAAGAAGATATTGCCTTCAAGATTATAGGTATACAGCAAAATTGTTGTATCAAACTCATGAAATTTCAGAATCCTGTCAAACCCTCTATATAGATGACAATCTTAGTGTTTCTCTTTGAGGTACAAAATTATTCATATTGATTTTTTCCTTCAATTCTGATGCAATTCGAATTCATCGACGCAAAAACAAACACAACCAACATGGTTATCAGTTACTAGACACTAATTTTCGACATCTGCATAATTTTTATCATCATGAAACATAATGCCCCTATATAAACCTAAAGGAACATATATGGAAACTATGGAAGCTTGACAAACAACGTTTCTCATATATGATCGGTTTCTGCAAATAGCTATGCATGGCCAAGACGGATGCACTGCCTGCATAGAATTCTTTGAATTTTTCTCAAGATGCCTTACTGAAAAATGCTACTCACTGAACAATCATCATGGACACGCCAAATTGTTTCGCCTAAGAGATTTGCAACTGAAAGAACGGTCAATTGAGGGAAATAGTTATTTTGTAGCACTGGAATTGAATCTGTAACGATAACCTCTTGGAATAATCCGCTTGATAACCTCTCAACAGCTGGGGGACTGTAAAAATCGAATAGAAAAAGTATTATGCAATGAATTGAAACAGCAGAGCAAACATATTACATTAATCCAAAGTTACATTGGTTTATTATAGCTTCCCTAATCTGCTTGGACTTATACAACAATAAAGCTAAAGATCAGAATAAAAAGATAAGGAACTCAGGTGGCGATTTCATCCAACAAGTTCAACTTGGCATGAATAGTATTTATTACTTATGGTTTGGGCATCAAGTCATCAGCATAAAAAAAAGAGCACGAACTGAAGAAAATATAGTAATAGAACATGCACACCAAGTAAAACAGAAATTTAGGGTTAATTTGGCATTGCTTAAGACACCTGGTCGAAGTAGAATAAATGATTATTTTGAACTCAAAGAATCAATGTTTATGCTTCAATTAGAAGTTGAAACAATGCCAGACTGGGCCCATAATAGCCAAAAGAGAATCGAACTGCGTCCATGAAGATGAATTATGCATGAAATTGATAAAATTGTCACCTAAATACGGCATGAGTACAACAAGCATAGACTTGCCTAGCTCCTTCCTTGCGCAACAGTGCTGCCCCTTCCGAAATGGTCCCTAAAGCACCATATACCATTAGATTAGAGATGATGCATCATAATCAGAAACCAAAGAGATATATAGTTCTTGTCACAGGGAAAAACTGGTGTAACTAGCATCACTTGGTCTCTCATCTGTCAAAAACAGATGGATGATCGATTCTCTGTTGCTTGGTCTAACACTCTAGCCATAATATTCTAAAGATAAAAATTATTAAATCTTCAATTAGTGCAACAGGAAGATGGAGGTAACACGGTGATAGAGGTGAATGCTGACTTTAGCCAAGTTAATAATTTAAACTAAGATAACCTACCAGCAGTGTCAATCATGTCATCAACCATAACCGCAACTTTTCCTTTAACATCACCAATCAGATTCATCACCTGCAATATTGATTGCAATTTGCAAAGGCCATAAATATTTCATGAAGCAAAAGTGTATCTGGAAAGAAGGACACTTTTGACGACAAATAATTATCAGAAAAAGTGAAACACACACTGTCTTTACGATTGACAATGAAATCAATTATGGAGTATATGAAACTAATTCTAGATTACCTAAAATTTTACTTCTCATCCCAAGAAAATAAATCATGTTTCAATATATTGCAGTGTGACTATACTATACTAAGACTTAGATAATTCCAGTACCCAACTAATATGAGATGAATCAGAGTACATAACGTATGAATCCTAGTATGGAACTACCTCAGCAACATTGTGACCATGGCGCCTTTTATCCACAATAGCTAGCGGTGCATCAGACAATTTTTTAGCAAAAGCACGCGCTCTGGCAACTCCTCCAACATCAGGTGACACAACCACCAAATCACCGCAAGGAATTTTCTTGCTAGCTAAATAATCAAGAATTACAGGCTTTTTGCAGATAAACCAAAAAACACCAATCAGTTAACTCGAAAAGATAACTCAACAAATTTATGTATAGCTTCTCGTAATCACCTGCCCATGCACATGGTCAACTGGAATGTCAAAGTAACCCATAGACTGACCAGAATGAAGGTCACAGGCCAGCACCCGATCTGCTCCTGCTTCTGTGATAAGATTTGCTGCTAGTTTGGCAGCAATGGATTCGCGCCCTTGGGTCTGATAATTATAGTAAAAAATGGAAAACAACACCATTTATTCATTTAATCAACAAAGAAAATATCTATTTCATAATTGTAGAAACAGAAAATAATGTTCCCCTTAAACTTTTATAATTCAGCTATTAATTTAGTTAGGAACCAGCAAATGGAGTAAAATTGAGAAAAAACATCACTCCTTTATTACTTTGACATGTGATAAGAAAGCTTGCCTTTCTATCTGCTCTAGCATATCCAAAGTATGGAATGACAGCAGTAATGTTCTTGGCTGAAGCTCTGCGACAAGCATCTATCATAACCAAAAGTTCCATTAAATTTTCGTTGGCCGGAGGACAGGTAGGCTGGACTAAATAGACATTGCAGCCTCGGACACTCTCCTGCAGCTGAACATAAGTTTCACCATCTGCAAACCGCTTAATGTTGATCTTTCCCAGGTCAAGGCCCATGTACCCAGCAATTTCCTAGACAATAATCACAAAAAATTACGCACAACATATTCTATGGAAATGCAGTTGCTAACATAAAGGGATAACACAGAGAAGTATTATGGTGTCATTGTTATAATAATTCTTTTCTCATTCTACCACATAAGAAACGTTGAAGAACACTTCATTACAGCCTATCCCAGTAATATAAATTTCGCAACTTCGATTTCTGAGGCACATAAAAAGCATCCAAATAAATGTAGAATTACCTCAGAAAGAGCAGGATTCGCAGACCCCGAAAATATTTTAAGCTTGGTATTATTTTTGTTGACTGCAACATCAAGTCGCTTTGATTGCGAAATATTTTGAAGCGCTCTATCATATGAAATCTGAACACAAGGTTTACCATTCACTGGCTCTGCCAAATCACATCTCTAACAGCAGAGAAATAGAACATGTTAACTAAAATATATAAATTAAATAGAAAAAAAAAATAGTCAATCCAATTTCCAAATAAAAATCCAATAATTCTCAGCTGATTTATTCACAGGTTATATTTTCACAAACCCACTTATGACTAACTAATTCATCCATATACATCAACATGCTCCGATGCCTCTGAAGAAGCTCCTGTCTAAGCGGATAAGGGGGTTGAAGTCAAATAAACAGTTTCATCCATACCCCAATGCCTCCGAATTGACCCAAGAGTGAAGTGCAAACACTATCTAATACTTTCACAAATAAAACTTTCATCCATATAACTAAGTTTTTTTTTCCATAAATATTCATACCATTAGATTTTCTAAACCAAAAACTTATATGTCCAATTTTTTAACATCAAAAAAATATTTGAACAAGATTAATTGAGTGTAAATATTGAGTTTTTCTTAATTGATTAGTAAAACATCCCAATTAAATCGAGACGGAAGTAGTCTTAAACTTCATTTCTGCAAAAATAGAATCAAAACAGAACTTCAATAGAATTAACATTTGATATGACATGAATTTCAATACATTTCCCCCATAAATATTCATTCCATTATATACTAACCATTAAACAAACTATTTGAACAATATCAATTCAATGTTAAAATCGATTCTTTTCAAACAATTAGTCAAACCTCCCAATTAAATCGACGTTTAAGTAGCATCAACTTTAATTTCTGTAAAAACAGAACCAAAACATAACCACTCCAGAATCGACATTTGATATAACATAAACTTCATCACATTTTCCATAAATATATAAACGTACAAAAATGGCAGAATTAGAAAGAGAGCAAGGTGACAACCCCGCCCCCCTCAAAAAAAAATTCTGGGTGTGTTTTCGCCCAAATCATTTTGGTTTTTTGTTCAAGCTCCGCCACTGCATACAACTATAAACTACATCAAATTAAACAACCAAAACCATGTGTCCATTTCCAAATTTAAAGTATAGTAAACTCAAATTAACAACTAATAACCCTTTTTTATATTTTTACAATTAGCTATGAGGTGAGCACGCTCACTCCGAAGCATGCTTTCATTAAACTGACCGATTAAGCTATTAATAACTTAAAAATAAATAAAAAAGAAGAGAACATACAACACCGTTTTGAGCATGGTTTGAATTCCTCGCTAAAGCAAAGTGTTGTTTGTGAGAGAACAAACATGAAGACGCCTTTTGCATAATCAGCGACTCCATTAATATTTAACTAATAATATAAAATATTAATACACACCAACAAAATAAATATATTTAAGTATATTTCAGGGTTTATGACAAAAGTACTAAATAAATATGAAAATCAAACGTTGTATTATGGGATATGTTACTATGTTTTGTTTTATTTGTATTTGTAGTATTTTATTTTGGTCGTAGGAATTTGTCTCGTGCCATACTTGAAAGGTGGCCATTTGGACATGTTGATTCCTAGGTGGCGTAGTATCAAGCCCAGCAGATCATCAAGCATACCCATGCGTTTAGGATCCTACAAGATAAATTTTAGTTCGGATTGATGATTATTTGGTGTAAGTAAATATTATTTTACCAGGCGAGTTAAGGAAATATAAGATGGGATGTTATTGAGTCAAAGTTCGATGGTGTATCGGATAAACTATTTATTGAATGATTAGATTCTACGAGAATCTGAGTAGAGTCTAGTTGAGTTAGAATTGCCTACAAATTTTAGCTCAATTTGATAATTATTGGTAAGAAAATACTAATTATCGGAAAGATCGACCTTTTATTGGTCATCGTTAAATTAACAGTGGTATGTCATTAATGTAAGATTAGTCGATTAAAATCATCATTTTTCCATTGAAGTTTTAGGTTAGAAGACTGGATTTGACTAAGGAGAGCGGTTAGGTTCATTAATGTTAACGTTCATAATTTTCATTAATCTTCATATATATTCAATTTTAATATAAAATAATCACAGCATCTCTTAAAATGCCATCGTTTAAGATAATTTAAAAAGATCAAATCACGTGTACCAAAATTATTACTTATATGCATTCAATTAGTACGTGTATTACAAAAATTCGTTTAATAAATTGTCTGAATTACTAAAAATAAAAACAAGCTATATAATTGACATTATTAATTTTTTTTATTAGGAAATCGTACGTATTGACTAAAATATGCCAAAGATTTTTTATAAAATTATATAATTAATATTTTTTATCATTAACAAACAAAAAGGTTAATGCTCTGTAAATTGTAACTTTTAATAATGTACTCAAATATTAGTTGGCAAAACTCCTCCATGAAAACTCATCGAAATGAAAGGCATGTTTGCAGTGATACTTAGGGGTATGGGAATAGTCGTCGCCAAAAAAATTTTTGAAAATTATATTTTATTGACAAAAATAAAATGTTATTATTATTTATTCAAAATTAAATTATTCATCCTTAATTTTTATACGTTTTTAACTTCGTTTATATAATATTAATTATTTCGATTCATCTATAAAAAAATTTGATTTTGATTCTGTCACTCCATATTTTGATTTATTGATTTGAGATGATGGTCGACTGATCCATTGTTGATACCATCCATATCACCAACTCAACGATGTTAGTTCACTTAGTGACCGACATAAGATGCTTAATTTAATTCTACTACGTAAATAAATGCCAACCACTTACGTTAAAGAAACATAATTTCTTGATGATGCGTTCCTGCATACTATACACACCCTTTAATCATTTTAGATATTTTTCTACAAATGTTAAACTTTATTCAATTGAATCAAACATAATTTGAAGACTTACAATATTTATTACTTTCGTACTGCGGACCGACAGCTGTTAATCGTCTACATTGTATAGACTTCAGATTGAGCGTTATCGGTTAAACTATACTAGGCAAATTCGATATAATAGGTTCGACCAATAAAATATTGGTAGAAGACTAGAAACCAAATTCGTGATCTTATAATCACAAAATTATATTAATTACTCTTATGAATTACAATATTTATTTTTAAATAATAAGGAGTACTAGCAATGAAATTGTTGTTATCACTTACATATTATAGTACACTGTACACAAAGTCAATTTTCCCAAACCAAATTATGTAGAAGCTAATAATGGCAATGTACCGCAGTCTATGTTCTTAATTAAATGCTTCGCGTGAAAGTCAATGCTCAAATGAAAAACACCTAACCGTAGTTATGCGTGTTGATATGGTAATATTCAAATCTTAGGCTACCTAACTAAAATGGAGTAATGATTTAAAATAGACATCTAATTATTATATCATTCACATTGGTTATGTTAATTCATTAATTATAAGGACTAATGGTAGTAATCATTACTGAACTTTTTATCAGTTTAGTTTAAATAACAAATTTTAAAGTGTTTCATTTCATTACTTAATTTTCGATAATTGACAACTTTGATCACGACATCAAAATGACCGTTAAAACGCAACTCTGATCCCAGCGCGCTTTGGCCCATCCCTTCGTCGCTGGCCTCGTTCCTCTCTAGCCGCCATCCCCCACTCCACCGCTAACTCTTCCTCCCCTGCTTTCCCGCTTCCCTTTCTCGAAGCCCACCTCGCTCCTCCATGGAAATCCATGACCTCAGCTGCTACCCTCTTCGTCGAAAACCCTCCCTTTACAGAAAATGGCAACCCTGTCCCCTACTCACACGCAAATTCAAAATCCCCTTTCCTCCATGAAATTGCAACCCAGCGACACCACTCCCATTCTCCCACGAAAATCGGGGGCCACTTCCAGCCGGGGTTAGGGTTTCAAAAATTTGGTGGTGATGTTGGGGGGGTTAGGTTTTGGATATTGAGGGTGGTGGTAATGATGATGTTGGGGGAGGCATTTGGGGGGATAGGCTTGAATGAAGAGTGGGAAATAGAGAGAAGAATGGAAGCTTGAGAATGGCGAAAAAGGCTATTGAAACCAGACAAGTGAAAACAGAAGAGGTAGGTGGTGGGGAGGATAGGGTGCTGACTAAAATATCTCTGCGAGGTGGTGTTTTTAACGACCATTTGACGTCGGGACCAAATTTGTAATTGTGTCGAGGATTGGAGTGATGGAATAAACTATTAAAAAATTGAGTGATGAAATAAATTTCGAATGAAAGTTGATGATAATTACTCCATAATCTAATTATAAATATGATTATTTTCTTACCAAAAATATAAATATGATTTTTATTGGAGAAAAATATTGAGTATATTTTTATAAAAAGTTGAATAAATAGGTTTATTTCAACAATTTATTATTATCTAACATAATTGATTTATAATGCTTTCGTCTAGAGTATAACATCTTGTTTTTAAGAAACTAAATGAAATTATATATATATCATATATTAAGTAATTTCTTTTAATTGTATATACATAATATTTTTTATAATAGTAAAATATTAAGAAGACCAGTCTTATATTATTAAATATAAATTAGGACTTTTCAAGTGAATTGATAGAATCTTAAAATTTCAAAAACTTATTAATTTACATGAAAGATTTTAATTTATTAATATAAGACTGGACTCTCACAACTACTTTGTTTCTTTGATTTCCTCATGGAACCGTTTGAAATATTTATTATTTATAAATAATTGTAAGCTTGGACTTGGTAATAAAAGGCATTATTATGGGGTGGTGTTGACTAAATGACTTAGTAGTATGCATTTTCTAGTCCTGTCATTGGACCTCGTATCACCAAGGTGTCCAGCCAAACCATATACTATATGAAAACAACATATAAGCATAACCAAGTCCACAACCATCTTCCTAAGTTCTTAAAATAAATACTTCAAAATAGACAAATTCAATTGCCATCATATACATGCAACTTCATTAGCCATTCGGCTAGCCAATCAAATCCAATTATGTTCCATCAAACCCTCACTTTCACTAAATAAAAGCGTGTTTTCATTATTTACTATTTATCTCTTTACATGTTATCAATTCATATATAAACCCCTAGCTAGCTAGCTAGCATATTTGATTAAAGCAATCACAAATAGTCTGAATAATATGGATTGTATAATTTTGCCGGTTTCAGCATTGAGAAGAAGGTACTCTCAATCATGGGGGTCTAGACGGAGGCTAAGTTATCAACCATTAGCCGATGAAGATAGTAATTATTATGGTGGTGATGAAGGGGTGGTGGTGGTGGTCGGCGTCGGAGAAGATAAAAGGGAGTTTATTGTTGACCCTTTTGTTTTACAAGAGGACCCTTTTAGGATCTTGATGGATATGGTGATAAGCAAGGAAGGTGGTGGTGGTGAAAACAAGAAGAGTAAGCTTAAGAATGGTGGTGGAAAAAGGAAGGTTATATTTGTCGATGTTGATGCAATATTGTTTGAGCATATGTTATGGCTCATGCAAAATGATGAGTCTTCTTTACTTCAACTAAACATTAAGGAAATTGTAGATTTTTATTCATGAATTCTAGTGGATGATATGTAGACTTAACATTGATGATATCAATTAAACAAAGGCCAGTTTGTATAATATTGGAATATTGATTGTCACACTATGTATCTTATTAAACGATAATAGTAGTAATTTGCACAAGATTTGTAAATTATACTAATAGTCTAATAAATTATCTCCTTATATGTTTAGTTTAATTTGGCGAAGTGCTTGAAATGTGTTGGGAGAAAAACACCAATTGTGTTTTTTAATGGATTCCTCCTGAGCACTACTTGATCTTTTTATGCAGTCTCCGAGCGAGTCTATGGTCTTTTCACAGAAAACACTAGATATGACTGAACTTCAAAAATATTATGGAGTTGATGCCGATGATTCTGGTTAGTGGTGTCCAGATTCGGCACTCACGTCGAAGTTACGGATTCGGGAGTTTGATGAAGGCGTATTTATAACTAGCACGTTGCCACGGCTTCATATTAGTTAGCGAAGAATGTCGAATTTGTAATATTTATAATATTAAAAGCTAAGTTGTAATCACAACATAAATGGATTGTTTAGAAAAAATCTTAGATGATTTACAACTTCAAACAAGTTACTAGGCAAAGCCCTTTGCAATACTTGTGCAAAATTAGATATGCCAAGATTATTGAATTATTTGAATTAAGATAGTATATATCATTTGATATAATCTATTTTGAACTTTTCTTTGATATGTCAATTTGTGATTATCATAACCATTATTCCATTAATCTATCTTCAATTTTTTTTTGGATTTACATTTTGACATCCTTATTCCTTTTATAACTTGAAACCCTCACCTCCTGGCTCGGTCAAGAAAATTTGTAGGAGAATCAAACCGATGAAATTACAGTGACAAGCTTATTTAGTATACCAATTTGGGCACCCTACGGACGAGACATCCTTATTCCTTAATCCTTAATAAATAATAATGGTGTTTTTTCTTAACCGCAAAATGAGAGTCCGAGATTGACGAAGCCGCGTGACCAGTTAAGTAAAATGACAGTTAAGTCCACCAGCTGTCCAATAACGTCAACCAACTAACATAGACAGCAACACAACACCTCACAATCTCACATCTCCTCCAATGGGAAATTTTCAATAATCACATTTTAATAAATTTAATATAAAAAATACCAGCTTATAAAATATTGAGACAAATTTACCCTCATTCAGAGAACGGCCAAAAACTCACTATAGGATGGATCAAAAAAAAAAAATTACGTTTCTAAATCATGATGGGCCAAATAATATAGATTTTCTAAATTTTAAAGGAATCTATGGAATCGACATATCATTTGTCAAAAAATATAAAGTTAAAATTAACATTTTAGAAATTCATAACGGGCCAAGAACTTACTTTGGTCCTTCAATGCCTCTATGATTGATATCAATATATAATGTTTGTATTGTTAGGGACATGCTTCAGCGAAGCCAAGAGTAGAGTGTAAATATCGGCACTCATATCTGATAATAAAGAGTTCATTTCATAGAATGGGTCTTATGTGTAGTGGTTAAAATGAAAATTTCAACCGGCTTCATCAATTGCGGCAACCCGCGATTATTTCTTTCGTCTTTATCACCAAGGAAGAGGAGCTTGAGGCGTTAGTGTGACCAGTTCTCTTTTTTAAGAAAAGTGATGTCGATCCTTCTCCACATGAATATTGTACATTTAAACTTTTTCATTTCATAGCAATCATTTGACCAATATTTACATGCATTTTAGGAAACAAATCAACTTTTACTAATACTCCGTATTAAATATATTGTTTCTTAAAATTTTCAAAAAATCAATACTAAATATCCGTAATCATTATGGGAAGGATATTTTTTTTCTTTATCAATTTTGATAATTATCTTAAAATTACACAAATTTCCCTCCTCCAATCATTATAAGCCCATTTTGGTAATTTCACGCCCCTTCCAGTTAGCGGTTAGAGATACATATACATATACTATTTGTATCTCCCTCCCTCTCTTTTACCCTCTCAACAAACCAAAAAGTTCCATAAGAAAGCTTCTCATTTCATCAATCTTTAGAGGCTTTCTTTGTGGAACATTTTCCAATTTGGCTCAAAATGGCTAACGAAATTTATTCAGACAAAAATGCTGTTTTTAGGAAGCTAAAAACCAAGTCTGATAACAAGGTTGCTGGTTTTTTTTTTGTATAATTTGAGATTTTTTTTTGTTTTTTTTTGTGTGTGTTTTGTAGCTGAATTTTATTGGATTCGTTGTTGGGTTGTGATAAAATATTTGAAATTTTATAAAGAACAATTTTTTTTGTTTAATATAAGATCTTATTGTTCATTTTTTGTGTTTTGTAGCTGCATTTTATTGGATTCATTGTTGGGGTGTGATAAAATAATTGAATTTGATAAAGAACCAATTTTTTGTCTAATATAAGATCTTATTGTTCATTTTTTGTGTTTTGTAGCTGGAATATCTTGCATTTGTTGATGGGTTGTGATAAAATAGTTGAAATATTATAAAGAACTATTTTTTTGTCTTATATAAGATCTTATTGTTCATTTTTGTGTTTTGTGGCTGGAATGTATTGAATTTTTGCTGGGTTGTGATAAAATAGTTGAAATTTTATAAAGAACAATTTTTAGGCTAATGGAAGATCTTATTGTTCATTTTTGTGTTTTGCAGGTGGAATTTATTGAATTTGTTGTTGGGTTTTGATAAGATCATTGAAATCTTATCACGAATGGATTTTTATGTCTAGATCTTTATATTTAATTAATTTTTTATATGCTCCCTCTTAAAAAGATTGTCTAGTTTGAATTTTTTATGGTTGACTTGTTAAATGACTCAAGTTTTTTGTATGTTCTTATAATATTTCGTGCATATATCAGAAAAATGTAGTATATTTAATCTAGTTTACTATTGACATTATGATTTTGGTTCAAATCAAAGTTACGTGTGTGAATTAAGGTCAAAGTTTGACAATTGAAAAGGAATCTAGACAATGTTTTTGAGATGGAGGCTGTCTTTGTTGATCTTTAATTATTTTATTCATTTTGTTGGTGTGGTAGATGTGTTTTGATTGCAATGCTAGAAATCCAACATGGGCGTCGGTGACATATGGGATCTTTCTTTGTATTGATTGCTCTGCTACACACCGTAGCCTTGGCGTTCACATCAGTTTCGTTAGGTGACTTCTTTGTCTTTTTAATTTTTTGGCTCTTTACATTTGAGTTGTTTTTGTCCCTGATTAGCTGATAATGTGAATTAGTTATTCTGAAATATGGCATTTACTTCATTCTCGTTAAGATTAATTGTTTGATCGTTGATTTTCGAATACTGGGTTTAGATGTGAGAGGTTATTAAACATGTGGAGTTTAGGAAGGATTGACAGAACCAAAATGCCTGGTTTAATGATTGAAATAGGGATCAGATGTTTTTGGATAGTTATGTCATTGGAACTACATTTTACGTTATTCTCGTTAAAATGCACATCTAATAACTCTGATTTGCCTAACCTACCAGAAGGTTATTAGATGTTTTCCGTACAACTGCCCATCTCTACTGTGGTTTGTCTCCACCCTCACTAGCTTTCGGTTTAATTGAGAAGCTGAAACTCTTAAAAGTGGCCTATTCACAATATATGATCTTTTATGCATAGATATCTGGCTAGCATTTGTATTAGATTATTTTCCTTTATTTGAGTCAGTGCACATCCAGCTTTGTTATCTAATTATTCTAAATTTTTTAACTTCCTAAGACCTGTTTTTTGTGTTTAGGTCAACCAACTTGGATTCCTGGACTCAAGATCAGTTAAAAATGATGTGTTTTGGGGGAAACAATCGTGCTCAAGCATTCTTTAAACAGCACGGTTGGAATGATGGAGGCAAGATAGAGGCAAAGTACACCTCAAGGGCAGCCGAATTGTACAAACAGTTACTTGCTAAAGAAGTTGCAAAAAGTAAAGGTGAAGAAGTTGGATTGCCATCATCACCAGTTCCTTCTCAGTCTGTACAGCCAGCAAATGAGGTTCCTGACATGACATTCAATATTGATCCTAAAGAAATTCCTCCAGCGAAGATTGAAACTCTCGAGGTTGTGGCTTCACCCAAAGCTTCATATCCTGTTGGTTCATCTTTTAGGAAGCCTATAGGTGCAAAAAAACCAGGGAAACTTGGAGGACTTGGAGCACGGAAGCTTACTTCAAAGGTACTTTTTAGTTTACCACCTTGAGAAATGTCCTCCGGAATGTACATGATAATACATAAACTAATCTCTTAGATTGAAGTTGATTTATGGTTCTCCGATGAAATAATCAATGATGACATCTTTTCTGCAAGCAGGCTAGCGAAAGTCTTTACGAGCAAAAGCCAGAAGAGAAACCGGTACAAGTCACTTCATCTAGCTCAAGAAACACCTCACCAGTTGTTGGTTCATCGTTTACTTCTCGATTTGAATATAATGATAATTTAGATCAACCTGAGATGAATGGTGTGGGTTCTCGTACTTTGAGTCATGTGGCCCCTCCTAACTCCTCTGGTTTCTTTGGGGAATACGGCATGAGCCCTGGTTACCTTAAGAGGACAGGTTCATCAACATCATCGGAAGTACAAGTAAGCTACACGAGAACTTCAGTTTCGAAACTGTGATTGAAGTAGTTGATCTGTTGACATAAAGTTTTTTCTTAGAATTTATATGTGAGACTCTGAAAAATGTTAATTGAATACTATACGAATGATTGATAAACTAGCATATGCTCATTTACATCCATTTCATGTGGATTGTAAACGTAGAATTGTTAACAGATCCAATTCTTCAGTCATTTGATAGTGCTTGTCATTGTTCCGAAATTTCAGATTCAGGAAACTGATGAAGCAAGGAAGAAGTTTTCAAATGCCAAATCAATTTCATCAGCACAATTCTTTGGGAACGATAACAAGATGGATATGGAAGCTTCAGCCACACTTAAGAAGTTCTCAGTGAGCAACTGAGCATTATTTTTTATTTTTACGTTGATTTAGTTTTATTATTATTGTGTCATCTACTTGTCTTGAGCTTCAGGTTTATAGCACAACTAGTGTGTACCATTTTCTGTGAATAGTTTAGTGAGTGAAAATAGCAAAATGTAGAGCAGGGTTGAGCCTAGTGCTAATAATTCACTATTTTGCTTACTGTTATTTTTTCTTGTTTGCTAAATTTTATTTTTATGAGATGATGTTATAGGAAACCAAACCTGAATTATTTTGTTCAAGATTGTATCACATTAGTTTGAATTTTTTTAATTTTTGCCTTGGTTCTACCTAAACTTCTGATCGTGCTCATTTGGTTAAATTAGATTGACATGCATAATGTTTGCTCCTGTTTTGGTGCACTTGACATGTTTAGTATCCCAGCCATGCTGTCGTATGCTATTCTCACTTGACTAGAGACAACTTGATGTTATTTGGTCGACATGTATTATGTCTGCTGTTTATCTCTTCACGATCTGTAGGATCTTTTATATACCATGTGTATATTCATACAATGTAGCATTCTCTTGTGTTCCAAGCCTGCATGAGTTACCAGTTTTCACTCACCTCATAATAATCTCTCATCTGGTTTCTTGCCTTGGAGATGCAAAATCTGCTTTGTAGCACATTTGTTGCTTCGAGATGAGTTTTCTTATTGATCTTCTTTGTGTAGGGTTCAAGCGCCATCTCTAGCGCTGATCTGTTTGGCGATGAAGATGACGATGATTCAGAATTTGACATCTCTGCAAGTGATATCATTAATCGAATAACATTCCAGGTAGTTGGAGATAGTATATCTTTGGACATTATTGATTCTTGCATCTGTATCCTAATCGAAACGTGATGTTTTTACTCTCAGGCACAGCAAGATATGTCGTCATTGAAAGACATAGCCGGAGAAACTGGAAGGAAGCTGTCCTCAATCGCATCTATCTTATTATCAGATTTTGAAGACAGAATTGTCTGAGGCCATTGCTTTCAAATCTTCAATACTCAAGACTGTTGTTACAGTATCTGCTGTTATTTTATGTAATTGATGTGAAAAGTACTTGCTATTCTTTTAGAAACAATAAAATAAGGAGATTTAGAGCTTCTACTCCTAGACATATTGGTCAAATTGTATCATATAGATTTTGAAGGATTTTTTCGTTGATGGTATAGATTTTGCCTTGTATGCCATAGAAAGTTGCATTCAGAAATCAATATAATCATTTTTTTATATTGTGGTGCTAAGCAGTCAACCTCTCTCTTTTTTTTTCCTTTCTAATTTATAAAACGAGGGGTATTAAGTTGAGATAATTGCAAAAACAGTCTCCGGAGTTTGTAAAAAATTAAGACTTAATTCCGAAAGTTTCTAATTCTACACGGTATGAACGCTGAAAAGAACATTATGACAAGTTTCTTGGGTTTGCAACACTTGTACATCTCAATTGGGGGGTAACTAGACATCTGAATAGCATATTAATGAGAAGGATTGAAACTAAATATGGGATCATTCAGCAGTTTCAAAATACATGTCCATTTCTATATCTCTTTTACTGTGTAAACTTTTTATTCCCATTCTCTATAACATTATTATTGGCTAAAGTTTACTCATTGCCACTACTCTGTATGCTTTCATTTCTCATGGTAAAAGTATACGTATATTATTTTGATTGAAATCGTTAATAGAATTAGTTACCACTTCTTTATTGTGCTTGGGCTTAAACTTAGAAACTAGGTCTTTTTTTTATATAAAATATACTGTCTATTGTAACAAATTCATTTTTTGCAAAGGACTTCTTTTTGGAAGTGTTGGAAAAAGTAAAGTAGTAGAGTGACAAGCATTTTATAGGATGATAAAATGATTTGGGGTCTTGATGTGCTAAATGGTAGATCCATGCAAAAATAATGAATCAATGAAATCGAATTTTTATATAGAAAAGGAATGATTCTTGATATTATATTTATAAAAAATATATAAAAATTTGGTAACATAATTTTTAAAAAAATAACTATAGTTTTTAAAATATTTAATAAATTAAATTTTGGAAAAAAAATTTTGGAAGCGTGAGCCACGAGTGGCGACTACTCCGCATGCTAAATTCCTTCACTATTGAGAATGAAGGATCTGATAATGTTTTACAGAGTATCATTTTGTGTAAGTTTTCATGAACAATATTGTAAATATGAAAAGAGGAGAATCATGAGTGATCTACTTTACTGGATGCTTAATATCTGCATGACATTTCCCATAATTTTGTCCCTTATCAGTATGCAACCAAGAATCAGAAACAAATTTGATAGGCATGATAGTTTTAAATCTAGTACTGCTAGTCCAGAAAATCACTTTTGTCTTACTTTGCAGAACAAAGAGAAACAGGACCATTCTATATAAGCTTTGATAAGTTAAAACATCCAAGATCATAGGGTGGTCCAAATAAATTGAAGGGGTTTAATTACCACTGCTACTGCGTACTATTACTGTTGGCGGGAAAATGAGGGCACAACTCACATGAGATTGAAGACTTGAGAAAACACTCAATTCTTAAAACAGTGTGAACAAACTCACTTTCATAATAGAGTAAAGGTTAACCATGCATGGCTAATTATAGGACTAGAGGCATGCCCTTAAAAAGTTCTCCAAAATCAATGAACTCTTGAGAGTTGAGGAAAAATGTCTTCAAGTCGTTTTTATAATTTAGTATTGTTTACTGTAAAAAAATTATTTGAACAGTAACACCTCATCAAAAATATCATAATACTTTTACGTATACACATCTCGCAAAAATTCTCAAGAAGTGGATACTGGAAAGCTGTTGAGCAGTGCCTATCAAATCTAAGACCTTTTAGATAGAGGCTCAAATGAAATTACCACTAGGCTATTAATCACGAATTGTGTCTCACATATTTACCTCAAAAATGAAAGGATTCAAAATGATTGACCGACCAATGTGCAACTAATCATCTATCTAGACAACTCTCGATTCATAAAGTTAAAATTATCGTATGCGCATCACTATAGCTAAGTACACAAAAAACAGAATCAATTCCATATGACGCGCCCAGCGTGGGGTTTCCACTAGGCTATTTTACTCTCGTTTTTATTTAAGTTCTTCAGCGTGTTCCATTTTCTTTAGGGCTATTTTTTTCAGTGGTTGGCGGGTACTCTTATTTCTTTACGAAGGGTTTTGTCGATTGGCGTGATAAACTCGGACGTCTGAACCGCTTTAGTCTGTTGTTGAGAATTAAAAGTGACTCATTTTCTTGCTTGTGCGACAACTTGCTCTTGGGGATACATATTATGGAAGCTGATGTCACTAGGGTTTTGGGGTCTCTTACTTTAGAGGGGGAAGAGAGTGACGAGGTTTTCGTTCCGCCTTTAGCTTATGAAAGGGTTGAGGAAAAAATTCAGTATAGTCTTGTGGGGAAAGATCTTGTGAGGAGGTTGTGTTGGACTGATCTGACATTGTGGTGGACATGAAGAGTAAATTCAGATCATCGACATGGGGGCGAATCTCTTCCATTTCATCTTTATTGACTCCACACAAATGGTTAGAGTTCTCCAAAATGAACCTTGGTTATTTGAGGGGCACACTATTCTTCTAAGTCGGTGGGAAGCGAAGCAACATCTTGAACTCAATACCATGTTGGATACAAATTTGGAACTATTCTCAGAATTTTATTGTTAAACGAATTTAGGAGGCTATGAGGCAATGTAGGCGAGGTGATAGAAGTGGATAGAAGGAGTATCGAGCAGGAGAGGGGACGGTACGTTCGAGTGAAGGTGCGACTAGATGTATGTAAACCCTTGAAGCGTGGAGGGATTGTTCCTTTGGAGGTAAGTGAGGTGCAAGTAGTCTATTAGTATGAAAAAATTTGTGACGTTTGCTTATTTTGTGAGACTAAATTTTGCGAGGAAGCAAGAGGACCGAAATTAATTAACTTAAGTTTGACAAACGGATGCTGGTTCATGGAGGCGTCGTGTAAGTCGGAGAGTCGAAGGGATTATGGGGGAAGTAGAGATGAGGCCTTTGATTTCGGTGGCGGTGACGTTACAGGCAGGAGGAGGAACAGGAGTATGGAATACTAATGAAGAGGGTTCATGAGGGAGGTTTAGTAGAGGGGGTGGTACAATGAAAATATGGGGGGAACATGAAACAGAGTAGTGGTGCCTATCGGGCGTCGGCCCAAAGAATTTTCGATTCTTGCATTGAGGCTGATACATAGTAAATTTAGTGAGGAAGTCATCAGTCGGGGGATGGAATAAATGACTTGATTGAACTACGGGACGATACCATCATTAAGATAAATGGAAGATCTATGAAGGTTGCAGATTTGGATCATGCTGAAATAATAACGCTAAGGAGGTTCAAATTTGTTTGCATGGAGATAAAGATAACATTCGAGATGGGCAGTTCTGCCAGGTTGGAAAAGAATTTAAGAGGTAGTGAATCGAGAAGGATCGGGGATGTGGTAAGAGCTAAGAAGGAAGGGGTGTGGGAACATCTAATATCTACAACAAAGGGAATGTTAAGGGAGTTGGTTGGTCTAAAAGGGAGAATGTTGCAGGCACATAAAAAAGATATTAGTAAATTACAAGGTGGGGGTAATGTTGGTTTTTTAGTGAAACCAAAGCGCGCCAAACTTCTGTGAGAGTTACGTAGGTTATGTTCATCGGAGGAGGTGCAAGATGTGGTGGTGAAACAAGGTCGTGTGACTAGGAGAGGGGTGTTAGGTGTATGCAAGAATAGGAGTGATGGAGGGGGTTACTCAATCGAACCAGGGTCTGCTACAAAAATCAATGAAAACATGGGGAAACATAGACGGACAGGAGACGAGGGAGGGAAAGGCTCGGAGGAAGATATAGGCCAGCGGGGGGGGATATCCTTACTAATGTTAGAACTTCGAATTTACAACGAGGTTATGATGAAATTGTTCGTGAGGGTTTCTGCAGGGGAAGAAAGAGTTCACTTGAGCAGGGAAGAAATATAAAAAGTGGAAGGCAGTCTCTGCAGGGTAAAATGTTTGGCGAGAGGTAGTGGGATTCTGGTGGTGTGGTTTCGAGAAAGAGACAAGGAACTTGAGCCTTATAAATAATGAAGGGGCAGGAGGCGTTTAGGATTTGGGTGTTCTTGATGAGTGTGGTAGCCGACACGAGCCGGGCCCAGTTTTTAGATGATTATCAGTGCTGGGTATTGAGGGGCGGGAAAATCCGACAATTTGGATATCAAGGATATGCAATCGCATCCGTTTCGAGATATAGTTATTTTGTTAGAAACCAAAATAAAGAAAAGAATGAAAAAATTGCAAGTAACAGGTTTTGATTTATGCATATCGTCGATCCGGTGAGATGATGAGTGTGAACCCAAAATTTGTTTTAAGTAGGAAGGACATCGGAAGATGGAATAAGTTGACCAAATCCAGTATAGAGGCTTTTGGAGGCAAAAGAACTTCGGGAGAAGTTCGGGACACGTAAGGTCCGAGCGTGAACCGATCGACCTTCGAATGCGACTATTTTGAAGCGGTGAGGCCTTTTTGGTCGAGGTTCCGATTCCTTTTAAGGTTTTAGACCTAGGATCTTGTGCTTTATATATATAGGTGTTATGCGTCTTCTTATGTGTGTGGAAAGACCACCTCAGGTGAGATCAAAATAAAAGAATTCTGAGGAGAGATTGAGAGTTCGTATGAGAGGCTTGTAATTGAGGGTTTTCATGTCTGAGAAAACGCCTCCAATTGAAGATCTGTTCTAGAGATTTGAGTGTATTAGCACATGATTGCTAGATGGTAGAATGAGTTCTTGAAGTCTTGTAACAATTTTTACGGTGATTATTAGTGGATCTCTGCGGCCGAGTGGATGCACTTTCACGTTGAGGGCAGGATAAAATCTTGTGTTTTGTTTAATTTCCACTTGATTTATTCTTTACATTTGTCATATCTAAATTAGAGTCGATCTGATGATCTTAGTAATTAGTATAGTTGATGATACCATACTTATCCTTAATTAAGAGGTTAAGATCATGTCGTTTGTGTATTTTGGGCGGGATGGGGTTATTGACCGTATGTGATTGTCGATAATGGTGTATGATTCTTGAAGAGAGGAATAACTTGAGGAGGCATTAGCATTTTTTGGAAGCAGAAGGATATTATTAATATTAAGGGTTAGTCGAACTGGTATATTGAGGTGGAGATTGTTGAGGAAGGGAAACCAAAATGGAATGGATTATTTTTCTATGTTAGTTGTGATAATGGAATTCGTGATCGCCAGTTATAGGAGATTTTGCAGTTGACACCTGGGGATCCGGATAGATGGTGTATTATGGGAGATTTTAACGACATCAGCGAAAGGGATCTTGAGAAATAAAAGGGGGGAATGAGAGGGTAGATCTAGCATGAGCATGTTCAATTTTATTCGAGGGGAGTTACTCACTTGATTTGGGGTATGTAGGTTGTCCATTCACCTGGTTTAACCGTAGAGATGAGAATGATTGTATTAAAATAAATTTGAGATCGTGCTTTGGATAAGCAGTTAGAGCATCTTATTCGAGATACGCGGTTTTCACCTCCCAATGATTGGGGCTGACCATTGTCCCTAGTTACTTGACACGGAGGTGAATAAAACCAAGCATAAGAGAAGATTTGTGTTCGATCAACGATGGGTAGGTAAGAATTTTTCTTGAGGAGGTAGTTAGAAGCCGTGTATGGTGAGAAATATATCAAAGGGTCGAGATGGTTCCAGGTTTGCGAGAAGATTAGAAATGTTAGGATGGGCCTTATTGATTGATGCAGAAAGAATAACTTCAATTCTAGAATTAGGATTGATGATTTACAAACGAAGATAAAAAAGGCTTATGATGAGGAGTGCTTCAACAGGGATGATATTCTTCACCTCGAGAAGGAGTTGGAGGTGGCTTAGGGGGAAGAAGAAGTGTATTAGAAGAATCGAGCGCGTGATAAACATCTTAAGGAGGGGGATAAAAATACTAAGTTCTTTCATGCCTCTACTATTATTAGACACCGTCACAATAGTATTATTGGGTTGGAAGATAAGGATGGTGTTTGGAGGGAAGAAACCGAGGCAGTAGAGGAGGTTGTGTTGGGGTACTTTGGGGACATTTTCTCGGCTAATAGTATGTGCTCCCGAGTTGTGATTGGCGATATGTAGGATTCTGTCGAAATGGTCGACAATGACTAAACATATTACATGTAGAGAAGAGGTTCGAGCAGTACATCTTTGAGATATGTCGACAAATCTACCGGGCGAACGGAATGGCAGTATGTTTCTTTCGATCCGCCCACATCATATTATTTCTTCTCGTATTATTAATCTTATTGATAGCTTTTCTTTTCTAGTAATTTAGCCGTCAAATAAATCATATACTCATATTGTCTTGTCCCAAAAAGTTGTCACCTAAAATTTATCTCGAATTGAACTGTGCTTGCTTTGAAATATTATTTGCTAAAATAATTTGTAAGGTCATGACTAATAGGATATTAATATGAGGATTGAATGTAAATGGAGGAGAAGATGAAATTTTTCAACCGGTTGAAAAAAAAATTATGGAGTATGGTGAATTTGTTTTTTATGTGGAGAGAGAATAAGTGAATTTGTGTGTTATATTTTTATTAGTTAGGATAATTTTTATTTATCTTAATAATTTTGGGACAATTATCATATAATGATTAATTTTTTAGACTAAAAATATTTATATCAAAATTCATAAATTCTTACACTCTATCATTACAGCTAAGGTTTAATTTATTTGGATATAAAAAAACACACACATTTTCACTATATTAAATACTTTTGAGTTATTTTTTTATTTGGAAGAGAGAATTTAGATTAAACTAAACCATTGTAGGAGTAAAAGTTGAATTGTAGTTGAATTATTAAATAGAATAGAAAAAAGATGATGTGGGGTGTTGGAAAATAAAAAATTTGGATTTAATACTCAAACCATTGTTGATAGACTATGTACAATGGTTTAAAGTTTAAACTCTTATATTTTTGATTTCCCAATATTCACCTCATTTTATATTTTTTCACTAAATATTTAAGTACAATTCAGCTCCTACATTATAATGGTTTTAATATACATATATAAGCAAAATCTGTACAAATCTATTAATTAATTATGTCATCTCTTGCGTATTATTTCATAAAATAATTAGTAGTTGAATAAATTATTTCTTATTTCATAAATATAATTAAACCGATATTAATCTATGATACGTGATTGACCTCTTTATTTGGAGTTTAGTCGCATCAATGTATATGGTATATTATAAAACAATATGGATTTGTAGTGCCTTCATGGCAACCTAAGTCCTAAACTACACTACTAGTCTACTACACTAGATAGAGAGGTCAAATAAATAAAGAATGTCCAGTCCATATTATGCTTAAAGACAAGGTGAATTAAAGAGAGAACCCATCCCAATAAAAATTCTCCAGAGAAACAAAGCCATCAAAAGGCCCACCCCATGGCCACCTACCAGCTGATTGGTTCATCAAACCACCCCCACCAGCATCACAAGTCACAATTTTAAATTTTTTGCACCAGTAAAGAGAAACCAATTTATTATATACGTAGTAGTTCATATGAATATTATTAACACTATAATTTGAGATTGGAGGCTTGATTAAGTGGTTAGACATAATATAAAAATATTTGTAGCGCACCCAATCACGACCACACTAAAATAATAAATTGGCACAAGCGCCCATATTGGATGTCATGATTCGAAATGAACAACCAAATAAGTTTTTAATTTCAACGATCATGATAGATAAACCTAAATTTCAAACAAAATTAAGAATGTTTTTATATGGTTGCAACAACTAAGTTCCCTTTTCCATCCATCACGAATTTATGGTTGCTTGAATGGGAAACAAATACAACCTAAATATTTTGCAAAAAAAAAATAGTACTCGTAATAAAAGATGTAGATAGCTCCAAGTCGCTAGTAGATAAACAAAGTCCCAACTCCATAAATGTACAAGATATCATTGTCATGGCTATTTTGTAATATATCCACTTGTCTTTTTTGTTGGCTTCATTTGAATGTCAAAATATGTGAAAGATATGCCTCATTCTTTAATAATTGGTTGGTGTTTGATCATTTCAAGACTTGTACGTATGATATACTAATTCAAGTAAGCCAATTGACATTGTATTCAATGTAGATTCTGGAAGATTGTTGGATATAGACATCACTCCATATATTATGTTAGTGCATTCGTATGGTATTACTTTAAATTTTTATATAGCTTCTAATTGCATATTATTCATCGTACGAGTCAAAGTCTATCGGTATGCACAAAATTCGAAACAGACCGAAATCGAACCGAATATAACCGAAATTTTCGGATCGGAACCGATAAGATTGTAACATATCGAAACTGAACTGATTTAGGTTCGGCCTTTGAGAGAATCGAGGAAATAGGTTCGGTTCAAAATTTTAAACTACAACATACTCATTTTAAAACACCTAATACTCATAAGTCACTAAAACAATATACTCATTTTAAAATTAGCAATTTCATAATTGACAATAACTCGCAGGATACACAACGTCCAGATCTTAATATGTAATTAACGATAATTGTGGTATCAATAATTATACTAATTACTAAGATCCACCAGGATTGATATCAACTAATTCAGACATGACAATAACCAAAAGAATAAATTGCGAAAATTAAACACACACAAGATTTACCCTGGTTTACCCTCAAAGTGAGAGTTAATCCAACATGTTGCAGATCCACTAATAATCACCGGAAGAATTGTTACATGACTTCAAAAACCCTATTATACCATCTACCAATTGATGTGCTAATACACTCAAATCTCTAGAAACAAGATCTCTCAATTGGGTGTTTTTTTATATACATGAAAATTCCAATTACAAACCTCTCATATGAACTCTCTTGACTCTCTCATGAATTCTCTATATTTTGATCCTTACATTTGAGGTGGTATTTCCACACACATGCTAAAGACTCATAATACTCATATATATAGGCTACAAAGATCCTAGGTCTAAAATCTAAACCGAATAGAAAACTTGGGCCAAAAGGCCTCAAAACAGCCTCAAATCACTGCTTCAAAAACCCGTGTCGGGACTTGGATCGGGACTTGTCAAGTCCCGATCTTCTCCTAAACTTTCTCTGGACTCCAAAGGGTCCGAGGTCGGGACTTGCACTGCTCCCGACCTCCTCCCGATCTTTTCCCGAAGTCTCCTTATTTCACAGCAAATTTGACTTCACCTCCAACAAAAATAACCTCCGGGCCAAAATGAGTCGCATAAAGTCATAAACTACAAAGTTTAGGGTAGAAATATTCTACGAAGTAATAATGATGAGCGCTTTTTAGAGGGCAAATCAGCTTGATGCAAGTGAAGTCATTACTGCTAATTAAATTGAATTAAGCACAAGCAAAGGGTTCGTAATTTGTCGGCCACCGGAACAAATCTTCTTTTAGACCTTAGTTGAATTAACCCATGAGTACTTTTTTATTTGTTTGGCTCAAAGTAGATATTAATTATATTAAAATTATAATTCTCTTTTAGGAATATCGAATAACATGATTTATTTTCAGACAAATAAACTTTAATTCAATTAAAAAAAGTATTAACGATAATTGGTAGATAAATTAATATATATCCTTGCAGTATGTCTTCATCAGGTCTTGCCAAGTATATTCTCTCAATTAAATTTCATTGAAATGTGGTGGTACACATATGTATGTTTTGCCAGAAGGTCAAGACTTTTGCTGTTGCCTTAATATTAGTTAATTATTTGGCGTTATATTGGTATTATTAGTATAAATAATTACTCTGTATCATAGAGGATCGAGTGTAATCTTTGAGTAAGTGTAGATCGATGCATCGATCGAGAGTCGAGGGAATGATTTTGTTTAGGAAACAGGCAACCTAAGCGAAAGATTATTAATATAGAATATGAGTATTATTATATATATGCACCAACATAGCTTTTTATTATAAAAGTCTTAATCTTTTGTTGTGAAAATAAACTTTAGATCAACCTGTTTAATATATTATTGAATTATTTTTATAATTATATTGATTTTTAATTCTTTACCATTAATGTAAACAAAGAACAATGAATATGAAAATTATATACTTGTGATATAGATAAAAAATATGTTCCCATAGTTCTAAATGTTTTTGCTGTTTATCCGTTTTGAAAATATTAAAATAGGGCATGTTTGACATTGAGAGAGGGGGATAAATGGAGGAAAATTGAATTTATGAAATATTTGTTTTTATTAAAATTTTGCAGTAGGAATTAAAATAGACTAACAATTAAAAATAAAAAAAAAATAAAAAAAAATGTTCGAATAACTTATTTGAACTTTAAGTTTAATAATCTAATTTATTATCTTTCCTTTAGTTAGATATTTCAGGCTTTCAGTCCCTCTCCATTATTTATAGTTTAAATTTAACTTATCATAGAATTTGACAAAGAAATATTAGTATTCTAGTTATAATGTAAATTTAAGTGATTGTTTAGTAATTTTTTTTATTATATTTCAAATTGTTTCATTTATAGGTATAACTTTTTAGTGAAGTTTGTATTTAATCTCTAACATATTATTTTTATTGGTTGATATCTTACCTTATAAAGAAATTACTCTGATCGATAATTTATTAACAAATCTTTTATTAAGCAGTCGAATAAGTTAGAGAATATTCTTTAACTCAATTTTTGGCTTTGTCTGATGACGTTTTGATCCTTTAGCCTTTGCCATTTGGAAGACACTATTGTTGGCTTCAGATTAAAATGTGTTAAATTATAAGCAATGGCTACTATCTAGGAAGAATTGTATGTATTGTCGGCTATATTGTCGACTATATTGTCAGCCTTTTAATTGTTTCGAACCACTTATATAAATTTGTTTTACCCACTGTTCCATAACTCGTCCGAAATGAGGTATTAAGCAAATATTTTAATATTTTAAAGCTCTGATGTGGTTAAAACTTTTTTATGAGTGAATTTATATTGAAATAATTATTATAAAAATTTCTGTGTTGATTAATTAGAGTCGTATCTGAAATTAAGCTGCTTAAGTAACCTCAGGTAGGAGGCTTGAAAGATATGACTGATTTCACCTTTGTTCACCAACTCCTAAAAATAGCGATGTTGTCAAAATTACAGTGAGAGATGATATACGCGCAACTCTTGACATATAAAATCGCGTAGATGAGTAGTTGTTAAAACTGAATAAATGATCTCCATATATAAAAATAATGATAGAACTCAAAATTGTCAGCAATGATTAATGAGATAAAAACGCAATATACATTGTTCCATTATTTTATCTACTTAGCTTATTAACTCAATCAATCCATTTACTGGATGATCTTTGGTGAACATGACACAAAACATGAAGATACATTTCCCTTATAATAAGACAACATACAATAATATCATATATATAGCTAGTGGCTAATTAACTAACAATAATAATAATATGATACACTAATGTATAGTCTTATGAATTATGATGCATGATGCATCACGATTCCACGCTACTTTATGTAAACTCATGTCAAGATGTTTAATTTGGTCGTTGTCCGTACTAAACACTCCAAACTACAATTATGTTGTCGGTAACTAAGAGAATAATAGTCTATATGACCCTCTAAACAGTTTACAGTTGAGTGTTTAACTAAGAGAATTGAAAAGAGAATAATAGTCTATGTTGTCGGTAACTAAGTGAATTGAATATACATGCATGGTTCCATATAATCAGTAGTAGTTTTGAATTGTATTCTTTAATCTAGCTTTATTACTACAAAATAATATGAGCGTCAACTACTTAAGCGTCACATGTTTAAAAAATGCCGTTTAAAATTAAGTTGATTCATGCGCTCAGAAGCATCGTCTAAGAAAGCAACGTCTAAGTTCATATCTTAGACGGTGCTTAAAAGCGCTGTTCAAGTTAAAATCGAATTTTATTTTTAAAAAAAGTAATCATTAATCTTTCATTTCCCCAATTTGAAAACATCGATCTACTAACTTAATCTAGCAGTATTTTCTCAAAACTCAATTATACTCTATAGTTTATACCAAATAATCCATCATTTCATATATCAATCAAATCCAATTTCATCAAACTCTATATCACAAAAAAAACTCTAACAAATCATCAAAGAAAGTAGATAAAACTCTAGCAAATCAGTAAATCAAATTCAGTCAGAGGTATGTGGGTCTATATGAATTCATCAAATATATCAATTTATAGTCAGTAGATAAAAATAGAGTCTTGATGATATTATGTGTTTCTTTTTTATTGTATTATTTGACATTGATTATTGGCTTCTGAGTGAAAAGAAAGTGTTCGATGATATGCCTATGAAGAAAATAATGTCATAGAACTTGATTTGGATGGGTATGAGAAGTGCACAGAGGTATCTTTACCTCAAATGGAAATATGTGGAAGTGCACGGTATCTTTACCTCAAATGGAAATATTCTTAATCTATTTACCTCAAATGGAAATGCTCATCATCAGTTTATAATTATGTTATTCTCAATTTCTTATTTTATTATAGAATGTATGATAAAGATTTAAACTTTATATCCTTATTTCATATTCAGTATCATTTTTTTCATGCCACAATTATATGTTCTCTTTGTTTTCTCTTTTTGTAAAGGATGTTTAGTTGGGCATAATACTTGCAAAAGGTATCTTTCTCTATTGCCTGGACTTGAACATTTGTTCAGTTTGCAGGACATCATATCAATGTATGATAAATTTATGGCTATTTTTCTTGGTTTTAATAGTGTATGCAGAGCTTGATGTAATAGATTACTATTAGATACCGAATAGATAAAACTAGAGTCCTGATGAAATTGTGTGCTTCTATTTGATGGGGTTGTTACAACTGATTATTGGTTTATGTGGTGAAGTAGCAGCCGATACATATTTGTTAGACTAATAGTATTTTTCATTCTAAAAATTAAATCTTTATAGTGTATTGATTGATTTGGTTATAAATTTGGTGGATATAAGATAGCTGTAGCCAGCTTTACCTCATTGCTTTATTTTGTGAATCAATATATGTGTTATATCATCATGAATTTCAAAATATGATACCGAATGGATTTTTGTTGTTTGGATAAAGATGTGATTTTTTTTTACAGAGTGCTCATAATTCTACTTGAATTTATAAATTATGTAGGTGCTATGCTGATTCTTCATTTAAGATTTAGAGAGAAATTGTGTGTCTTTCTTAAGTTTAATGTTGACGAATTATTAGTATTGATGTTTTTTTATTTTTATGGTTAATTTGTGTTGCTTTTTAATTTGTTTGATACTGAACTAGTTATATTTTTTAAGTTTAGTGGATAAATTCAGGTAGCTAAATTGTGTTCTAGATCCGATGTTAGATTTTCACGATAATTTTGTGAAGTTATTAAAGATTTTGAACTAGTTATATTTCGTGATGGGCACATTGATTTGATCTGTGAACTAGTTATATATATATGTGATATAGGCATATTGATCACGATGTTGAGCTAATTATATATATATATGATATGAGCACATTGATGCATGTTTACATATGTGATATGTGATATGTTGAACTATTTGTATATATGTGATATGTTGAGCTGTATTTATATTATATTTTATGGTTGGTAATTATAGATCGAAAGTTGATGGTTATAATGCATTTGTCACAAAATTACTATAGAAAAAGGTGTGAGGGGAGTTTGACTTTGCTCTAATGAATGCCGAAAATAGCAGCATTTACGTGTCTTGTTGGAAGTGTTTTGAATCGTAAGAAAGTAGATGGGATGAACTAAGAAGAGCATTTGATACGTTTTAGGGATGGAGTTAGCCTAAACTAGCTGGACAAATCATGGTGAGAGTAAACTTGACTCTAGATTTACCCAGCTTGAGTTTGATTTTGGACATAGAGAGAGTGTGAATGTAGGTGTAAGGAATGGTGTGAAAGAAATTTCAAGGATATTAGAGGAAGATTTGATCAATCATCTGGTGTGAAAAAATTAAAAAATGAATTGAATGACACTTTTGTGGAATAGATTGCAAGTTTACAAAATTAGATGCAACTATTGTCTTGTATAATTTAAAGTCAAACATGGATAGACCGATTCATCTTTCCACGGATCTACTAAGCAAGGTTAAAGAAGAATTGTTACTTGAGGATAATGTTACCTCGAAGAACTACGATGCAAAACAAGTCTTAGTTCCTTGGATTAAAACACAGGAGGATACATGCATGTGTGGATGATTGTATATTATTTCAAAAAGACATGCATCATTGAAAGATATGTCCCAATGTAATGCCCGTCCTACCACTCTTTTTTTTAGATATAGAATCATTTTTTAAATATGTAGATGTTGATACAATTAAAAGTTAAAGTTATGGAAGTACATAATTTGTTCCTTTAATTTTCAATATCCTCAAATATCGGTGTATGATAGTTTAGCGGATGATATAATTACTCATGTTCGGCATGGATGGTGTGACCATCATACAACGGACTTCAGATCATTATATAGAGGGTGAAGAGCTTTATTGATATGATATAAATTTAGGCTTGTTATTTGTGATACGAGAATTATTAGTTTTGTTAGATATTGAGACATATTCGTTTAGCTATATTTTGACTTGATATGTTGGGATAAATGTACTTTTAGTTACATTTTGACTTGATGTGTTAGGATAAAATATAATGTTTATCCCAGCTACATTTGATTTTATGTATGTTGAGATATATGTTTTTGATCGATATTTAGCGAATAGATATGTTTATGGCGTTAGTAATATTTTTAGGTATATAAATTATTATGGGGTGAAATAGCTAAAATAATCGCGAGGAAAAAACGATTATTAAATGACGGGCGGCACTTAAAAGCGACGTCTAAGATTTAACAGGCGTCCTCAAAGAGTGGCGTGTAAATCTCGACGGCTTCCCGCGGCGCATCTAAGTGTTTTAACTTAGACATTAAAAACTAAGATGTTTTAGTGATGTCTAAGTGGTTTTACTAAATAAATTCTTTTTTTAGTATTGCTTTTAAGTTACCTTTATTCGATAAGTCTACACTTAAGTTGCATAATATATGGAGTATCAGATAGTATCAAAATGGACCGTGTGATGTATTGTCAACTAATCATACTCTCTTAATAAAATGTTTAAACATCTAATTTGGATACCTGAAAATCATAATACTACTCGTTATGTATGTGTTTACCCTCATGTATTATTATTGTCTTTCAATTATTATTTAATTAGATTAATTTGATAGTCGAACATGTTTAGTATTGATGGCGAGTAGATTTTTGAAAAAAAAATATCTGATAAAGATATTCTTTCAAAGAGAAGAGTGGGGAGGGTGGGTCCCTTGTTCCGTGACTCCGTCCATGGTTTTAATGTTTGATTGAAGTGACAAATTATATATGAAATTATAAGGTTAAAATCAGAATTTTAGTTTGGTAGTATTCAATTAAATACATATAAAAAAAAACTAAAATTGGTATTATATTTTATTTGATATATATGACTACGTGAGGAAGGATTTTGGAGAAAATAACAGTTTGTTACCTTAGTCATAATCAAGCATAATTAACAAGATTGCTTAAAGTGAGAAACAAATTAAGATAATCCTTGCTTTTTTGACTTATTAATCCTCTGGTCAAGCTTTAACACAACAACATGAATGTTGGACTTTTCAAGTAAGAATTTAATTACAGTACACTGTCGGTTGTTGATAGATGATATATAGATGCCAACTGATGGTCACAAGAGGCAGAGACAAAATGTACAAACTTCAAACCGGAGCTCACCAACGGAAAATATATTTTCTCTTCTGTTTATATATATAGAAGGTGTTTGGTTTATTTTTCTACAAAATCAACTTATAAGTTGATTTTCATATTTTGAAGTGTTTGATAAAAATATTTAACAACCAACTTATAAGTTGTTTTAAAAAAAGTTACAAATTTCAACTTATTTTACATGTTGAACAAGCAAATTACTCAAATACCCTTGTTTAATAATAAGTCCCAACTTATTTTTACCAACTTATTTTACACCAATATGAGAGGAAAATATGCCAGTTCCTAACTACATTGACATTAATGTATTTTTTATTATTTCAAATGTTAAATTACTAATTTATTTTATCGTTTTGACTTACTAAATCAGTCAATAAACATAAAGTCGTTTCTGGTTCTATGACTTTATGATTCTTTATTATCAACATTAGCAAAAAAAATGCAAATTTATAAAATTATGTTACCCCAACCAGTCAAAGCATGACTTTGACAACTTATAAGTTAAACTGCATAAATTGTGTAATATAAAGGTACCTACTTATAAGTGAAAAAAAATAAGCTTAGCCAAACACCCTCATAGTCAATATAAATTTGGTTACTCTATACCTAGTTATCTACTACGGAGTACAACCTTTCAATGTCTTATTAATCCGACTTGTTATCTTGCACTATATCGTATTTAGAAATGTCAAACTTACAATCCAAAACTAAATATATATTAAATACCATAAAAAAATGGAACTCTTGTCAGTGGCGGTTGGGTGGGCAATCGTTGAGTTGGGTTAAAATCTCTACAAATTACAAATACATTTCAAGCAAAACCTGCAACAATCTCTGGAAATTAAAAATTCCAAAAAAAATTAAAATTTTCATTTGAAAATTACTTTTAAACAGACTTTCCAACACAAGACCACTTATCAAAAAGAAAAAAAAATGCACCACCACCAAATGTATATTTTGTACCGAATTAATTGAAACAAGTAATCACCTCTTTTTACAGTGCCCTTTTGTAAAGCACATTTGGATTAATCACAATTTTCACTTCCAAAACCATATCCAAAATCATAATATTTTTTACATCATCTCAAATTGCATCAATATAAATAATAATAATAATATACTGTTGTTATTTAATATCCTCTAATTTCTATGGATCTAACAGAAATGGCGCCGTTTTAAACTAAATCTATGATCGAAAAACTTCACGATCAATAATTTGTGACGCACCTCTAATCTTGGAAACTTGGTCTTTAGTATAAGACAAATCACACAAGTTCTAATTTTCAAGAAATCAGCTAGCATCCTATTTTGATATAGAAATGACCCGTCAAGTAGATATTAGAGAGAGTGCCACGTAAGGATTCAAGATTTGTATTGGAATTTAGGCGAACAAACCTATTTGGCTAATCAACATGTATTATCGAGGGAAAAGGAAAACTTTTGAAGGAAAACAAGTTTACTCAAAAATAAAAAATCATCCAAGTCTTGAATCCTTTGGAGAAACAATACTAATGACCACAATTCTTGGCAAACAATCTAGATCACATGCTATTTTTTCATTCTGCGATAATTTAAATGGCAGGTATAGGTAAGCATTTAATAAATCGAGAAAAGTAAAGAATGACATAAATTGAACAATGGAAATTGAAGATATTTTAAGTTATTTGGTTTCGTAGATGTTAGTTGTTTGTAAACTTGGCATTACAATTAGTTCTTTTAATTCTACGGATTATAATAATTGAAATAATTATTTCAATGGCTCTTTAAATAGCACAACAACAAATGTATTGAATATTTTTAATTAATATAAACATTATTTAGAAGAAAAAAAATTAACCTTCGGGTCCTAATGTGCTTATACTGTTTGGTGTAATGGTTTTCCTTTTTGGGTACTTCGAAATAGTATACATATGCATAGACAAAATCTCAACTAACATTAATCATCTAAAAAGGATACTATGAGAGTCATAGTAGTGGATCGTTGAAGTAGATTGGGTAAAATAATTTCACAATGAATATATATCTATAAAAGGAAAGAAAATTGAACATTATTGAGTTTTAGTTTGTTAGGTAACCTAAAGGAAAATGGAAGGGAAAATTTTAATTTACTACGAAATCTGCGAAAATTTTGATTGCTTGAAGAGGTAGAGTTAATGAAAATATGATTATTGGATTTTATGGCATGTTTACTAAAATTATTAAACGATATATTTCCTTAATATCTTGAAATTCGATTCAGATCTTATATTATTAATCGAATATTGCCTAATCAGTTGACTTAACTCTCATTTTGGGAAACAAAAATATTTAGACTTCAATCCATAACAAAAATTAAGAGTATCATATTTTCAATGAAGGAAAATGAATTTGTAGCCCTAATGACAGTAGTGCAATTTGAATACTTTATTCAGATGTCTCGGGGAATATGCTGGTTGCCATCAGACTTCTATTCTTAGAGGAATAAAATGAAATGAAAATGAGAAAATGGTGGATTATGTATGTTAATAGTTAAGATGATGCTTTTGTGACAAGGAGAATAAAATGCATTGGAATACTAGAGGTTGGATGATATCAAAGTTGTAATTGTTCTAATTTCGACTTAATTATATTAATTTATATTATCTATGCTATATAATGGGCAAGGGGTAGATTGTGATTCTGAAGTGAAGCCCAAAGATTAATGTATTTATTTTATTCTCAGATAATTTTATTTTATTTAATTTAATAGTATAAACCTTACGTGGTACTCTTAAGCACAACAAAATATATTCTTTAAGCTATTCTTATAAATATTATCTCTTCAAGTAATCTTTCGCCAATTATCGTAGAAATAAAAAGTTGTTTAAAGTCATATCTTATTTTTTTAAATGGTAGCCTTTTAAATACTTATTTAACTAGTTTTTTATTTTAAATTAATTTTTTTTATTATAATTTATTATAAAAATTAATAAATAATTTACTGTCACAAGATTGTGCATATATAAGCCCAAACATATATAATGTATAAGGGGTAGAATTGACGGTTATCAGGTGAAATAGAATTTAAATCTAATTTATCTACTTATGATTCTTTAAATCCTATAAAATAACTTCTCTTTCAAGTCTTCTTTCATTAAGGAAAAATTGTATATAAGAAGTTTTCAATAATGTTAGAATAAAAATGCAATGTTACAAATAAGGTTTACTAATTTTTTAAAAGTAAAATGTATGTAGCATATGGATAGTTTGTACATAAATTTGATGTTTGTTTTGTATATAATAGTTATCCAATTATTGTACTTTAAATTCAATGAATTATATATTCTCATATTCTCATATGTTATATAATTGAATAGGTTATACCAATATGAATTTTTTAATATAAAAATAATAAATTTCTTGCTTGATTTAGAGATATGCGAGAAATAACTAATTTAACTGTGACAATTTTGTTTACATATTTAAAGGAAAATGTGATTTCATGCAACTTAAAATAATCGTAGTACATAAAACTTGTGAACATTTTAACTCAACTGATAAACTTGTCGACTTTCTATTTCTCATCCATATTCCTTCAAAATATATTCAATTACATATTGAAAAAATAAACACATACGAAATTAAATTTAATGTTATTTCGAAAATCTTGCTGTTTTTAGTTTTTCTTCTTCTTCTTATCATATTAATTAGAGTAAAATATATTATTTCGAAAATCTATCATAAAACATACATCAAGATACTAATAAAAAAAATATACAATATAATTTTTTTTCTTTTAATAAGAAAAGATATGTTGTTTATTAACTTCTTAATCTTTCATTTAATATTCAAATATACTTTTTAGCACGAGTTCGATGCATATAAAATTTCATTAAATACGAAAAAAGTTACCATAAATTTTTTTTTTATCAAAAACACAAATAGATTATGAAAAGTTGAAAACCATCACACATAAAATAGATTATGAAATGTATTTACAAACCACGTACAAAATCCCTGAAGTATCTAGCTGTTTATTAGCCTCAATATCTTGTTGCTAGTGTCTTCATCAATCACGAATTTCAAGGAATTTTATTTTTTTGAATTTTCCTTTTTTTTGCAATTTTCCCTACCCAATTTAACCCCCTCCATTTCTGTCCATTAATTACCACATCTTTCTTTTTCTGTATTACATCACTTTCTCTTCTCAGTTTTGCTCCTTTGATCTAACAAGAACAAGAGTATAAAGTTGTTTGGTTGCTTTTTTTATCAGAAAATTATCATTTGGGCACTCTCAGAATTTCATAATTCACCTTATCATAGTACAAATGTAAGCAATTTGTTGTAGGATGTACTTTTTATTGGTTTTTAATATTTAAGTTTACATTTTTGTAGTTCATGAATATGGTTTTTTATCAGAAAATCTTCAGTTGGGCACACTCAAAATCTAAGCAATTTGTTGCAGCATGTACTTTTGATTTAAAGTTTGCATTTTTATTGTTTTTTCATATTTAAGTTTACATTTTTGTAGTTTATGAATATGGTTTTTGAGAAATTGCCTGGATGGTAGCTAAATTTTGGGTTTTTTGAGTTGATAAAATGAATGGTTGTCTTTGTATTTGTGTATAAGCTACTGTTGGATTATGCAAATGTGCTTAGTGTCTTGAGTAAAGTGGTATGGTTTGTCTTCTTCAGAAAATCATTAGTTGGGCACACTCAGAATTTCATAATTCACCTCATGAAAGAACCCATTTGAGCAATTTGTTGTGGTATATAGCTTAATGCGTTTTTTCATTTTGAAGTTCACATTTGTATGGGTTCTGTATAATTTTTTGTCAATCGCTTGGATGGTAGCTAAATTTTGGTTTTTTAGAGTTACCATAATGAATGGTTGTCTTTGTGTTTTGTGTATCTCACTAGTCACTGCTTACTACTATTAGATTAGGCACCCATGTGAGCAAATTGTTGTAGTATATATACTTTTGTGCATTTTTTCATGTTAAAGTTTACATTTTTTTTTGTTTTTTCATGTTAGAGCAGATTAGTGTTGGATATTAATTGAGTGTTTGCTTGATTTATTTCCTAGTGCTTTTGGTTGTTTGATATGACTTTCCTTATATTGGGTTTTCAGTTTTGTAGGTTTGAGATTGGGATGCCTTTTAGCACATTGTTCAGTGATTAAGAAGTAAATTTCTAGAGCTGGAATTTCATGGCTTGAACTTATCAGATCATGGGTAGTTTCGTTGATGAGGTCGACGAATGTAACTATTTTGAAGCTCATGAGTACTTAGTTTCTAGTTCTGATTCGGATTCTGACTGCCAAGTTGATTCTGTTGTTGATAATAATGTTGTTGGTAGTTCCCAATACGACGTCTGGGTCAGGACTCCAATGAGTGTTAGGGAACGCCGTACGGATTTTTTCACATCTATGGGTCTCAACTTAGAGAAAACTCAAAGAGGCTCTGTACTTGTTGATAGATGTGCTGATTCCCTGAATATTGATATTGGTGGAGTTAGAGAGAATAATTTGGCTGTCTTGAGTCCTGAAATCTTCCATAATGAATTTTCGTCCAGTCGATCTTCTATGTCTAGTTTTATTTATGATGATTCCTCGCATTCACCAAGAAATTTGAACTCCAGCTTTCTGTCTAAAAATGAGAATTGTGGTAGGGAAATAAATATGTGTGTAAATAGCTCGAACCAGTTGCCAATATCTGAAAGTAGTGAGAATTCATCGGAGACTTTCGCCTCCACTCATCATTGGGTGCATAGGGATCAGGGTGTTGATAGGAAAAAGTCAGAGACTGTACAGAGAGTTAAAAGGAAGTGGTTATGTCGATTGAGATCAATGACATGTGTTGTGAATAGACAGACTGAAGAGAACACTATCCAAACTGATGTACAAACACCTGTTCGAGGAATGAGGTTTCGCAGAGTTAAGGTTCGGCATTGTCGGAAGAGATTGAAAGAACTTTCTGCATTGTTCAAAGGGCAGGATATCCAGGCCCATCAGGGATCAATCTTGTCGATGAAATTTAACCTTGATGGGCACTACTTAGCCACAGCTGGCAAAGATAAGATTGTCAAAGTCTGGAAAGTCATGGAAGATGAGAGATCTAATGACACTGAAATTCCGGACTTGGATCCTTCTTGCATGTACTTCACACTGAATCATATGTCTGGGCTGGCACCTCTTGCTGCAGAGGATAAAGTGAATAAACCGAACAGTCTGAGGAAGACATCAGACTCAGCTTGTGTTATCTTACCGCCTAAAGTGTTCCGTATTTTAGAAACTCCACTTCATGTGTTTCATGGTCATACGGAAGAGGTATTGGATATCTCATGGTCAAAGAAAAATGTAAGTATCATGTGTAGGACAAGGTTTCCAAAAACAATATCGACAGAACCAGGATAAAGCAATTATTATAATGAAGTAATTTTTGCAGTTTTTGCTTTCGGCTTCGGTGGATAATACTGTCCGTTTGTGGCAAGTTGGTTATGATCAGTGCATCAAAGTCTTCCCTCACTATAACTATGGTATGCCTCTTTACAGCTGGAATGATCTCCGAGTTTAGCAGATTGGTTCATCATTCATACTATAATCTATATTTTCAATTAACATTCCACCGATTTTGTGTTTCCTTACTTTTTTTTTATGTGATGCAGTAACCTGTGTTCAATTTCATCCAGTGAATCATGATTACTTCATCAGTGGGTCAATTGATGGAAAAGTTCGCATTTGGGGGATAAAACATTGTCAAGTTGTTGACTGGATTGACATGAGAGACATTGTCACTGCTGTTTCTTACCATCCTGGTGGGCAGGTATTCTGTTTTATATCATTCCTTATATTTCCATAGGACGTATCCTGTTTTTGTGGATGGCGTGTTTCTTTTGATTGTCATATTGAGTGTTTTTGGTTTCTACCATACAGGCTGGTGTTGTTGGTACCATCACAGGGATCTGCCGCTTCTTCAATCTGTAGCTAGACATGTCCATTTAAACATGTTTCGGGCTATAGGGTTGTCAATCTAATTATAAGAGAGACAATGCATGAGGGAAGCACCTTTTCTTGACATTTTTTGTCAGACTGATTTGTCCATTGGTGGTTCGTTCATGTTAATGTACTTATTTCCACATTCTTTCTAATTGATTGTGTTTTATTAGGTAATCACTTGCAAGTGGAAGAGCAGGTGTACTTAAACAGTAAAAAGAAGTCATCTAGCAAAAGGATAACAGGATTTCAGGTAATTAATCCTTTCCACCTTCTTTCTTCTTTAATTTCTATGCTATCTGTACTTACCATGTTTTTCATCTACAATGTGTTCCGCAACTCGCTTGATGAGCAGTTTTTTTCTGAAGACCCAAAAAAAGTAGTGGTAACTTCTGCTGATGCCAAAGTCCGAATTTTGAGTGGGATAAACGTTGTTACAAAATGCAAAGGTACTTGTGATGCTTCTTATCCTATGAAATATTCTGTTTTTTGACAGCTTGTGCTCTTGTATGTTACACACATTGACTTCTGAATTGTGCATGTCATTATCCTTGCACACCGTCTCCAATATTCTTTGTTATATTTATAGGCTGCAATTAGACCAAATTTCGCTGCTTCGTTCACCTGAGCAGAATTATATTTATATATAAACACAGATGATAATGTAATAGATTGTAATGGTCACAGAAAAGACCATCCATATTGATCAAATCCATCAAATCCTTTGAGTACTTCTCGAGTGATGCCTCTATCGCAATCCCTTGGTGTAGCATTAATGCTAATAACTCAGTAAAGCAATTGCATTCCCTTGCAACCGACAGTCTGCCCTTCTCTCTGGCTAATGATTTCTACTTAGGATCCCATTGTAGGGGATCTGCAACATGGCCAGAGGAAAAGCTTCCTGCATCAAATCAGCTGTCTATTATGTGTAAATCACAATATAAGTTTCTGAAAACTTCATTCCAAAATCTATCTAGATCTCATGCCTGGGGCCTGGTCATTGTTACTGCTAGTCGGGATGGACGAATTCAATCATTCCACAATTATGGCTTACCAGTACCTGTGTGACAGAAGGTTAAGCGGCTTCTCAAAAGTTGGCGACCTTTGGCTGGAAAGTTGATTCATGGGGCTACAGCATGTTTAATGCGACTCGAATTTGTTTAACAGGGCAGGTTTTGGTGAAAGTCAATACACCGTGCGAGTTTGGGTAATTACCTGCTGCTGTTTTAAGGTGCTACATCAGCGCCAGAACATGCTACTTTATGTTAGTCACTAGTCAGTAGTCTTCTGCTGGCCCATAAAACTATCCACACATAGATCATCAGGAGATATCGATTTGGATGATATAGGTGGATGGACCCGGCAAGGTTTTAAGAATCTGCAAGGGGTCCTAGCAGATGTATGTGGTGATAATTTGGTTTGGGTGAATTAGTGGGAAGCTTCATCCTGAGTAGCATGTTCTATGGCCTAAATGTGATAGTGTTGTTTGCAAAGTGGATAAGCCAAGCACACTATTGAGAGTCGAGCAAAGTGGCCAAGTGAGTGGGCCATTTTCTGCCTCTTGCATGTATAGCACATCTATATAGACTACATTTTTTGCTTGGAAGCTGAATGCATCCGGAAAATGAGTTCAACTCCTCGGAGATGGGGGTGGCTCGGTTGCAGATCTTTTCCGGACTGATGCTGCCAAGTTATTATTGATCCGGTTTTGATTCCAGTAATAGGACCACCATGGTTATGTCATGGTGTTGAGGCTAATATATTTGCAGTTTTAACACAATGTACATACTACATAGTTGGATATGCAGAGTCTTTTTGAGTGCATGCATACTTTGATGCACGACTAAACGATCAGACCGAGCACAGAATGAGCTGCTGAGTCTTAAGGGCGTTCTGACAGTGCTCGGCTGCAATTTTTTCTGATAGCTTATAAGCAATGTTATTGTAGGAATAGCTTCAAACTTTTGTTTCTAAGTTGTAGTTGTTTTTGTCAAAAAAAAGTTGTAGCCAAGATTTGGTTCTTTTGTAGATTTTTAGATTTCTCTCATTCAAGAATAAAAACAACATCCACAAAAGATCAAGGGGAAACATTCATGTTCTATAGATCCAAATGTAAGTTGTTTTACTTTCGTCTTCTTGCAAATATTAAGAGTTTCATTTATGAAGACATGTAGCAAATATAAAATTCACAACTAATACTATGCATGCATGATTCATTTATACTATATGAAGATATGTGCACATTTATAAATTTGAAACAATCTAACAATCAACCACTTCCCAAATCCTATCACAACTAATACGTAAGAAAGCCAATCTTGATATCATCCCAATAACATTGATATCATTCTACAAAACTCTTTATAAAGAAATCTTGAGATATGATTAGTTCCACATTATAACAATGCAAAACCAACATCCCAACCTAAAAACAAAACCACATCAATAATATGCACGATTTAGACATGGTGGTTTTCGACGTTGATGGACTTAGGGGTGGTGGTGGAGATGGAGGAATTCGAATGTCGGGAATTGGTGAACATGAGAGGACGACCATTTGCATGTTCAAAATCTTCATCATCGGATTCATAAGTGGTAAGACTCACACAAGAACATTGTTCCAGTGAGGCGAAGAATGCCGAGGCCACGCTCATTCCTAACCATTTTGTGAACCCCTCAGATGTCCCATTTGAATTCTCCATATTGATGGATATTAATTGTATTGTTTATTTTGGTTATAGCTATACTTCTCTAAGCTTAAAATCATGAAATGTTTTGCAGAGTTCGATTTATAGAAATGGATTGGTTCTATCATTTTATATTTAAAGAAAATAATCTTCTACCTCATTTTGGTATTTTCTTTTATAGATTGAGAGGAGAAAATAAGACATCATATTTACACCTCAAAAAATTCTCTGTCCTATAATATTTTAATAAATATGAACTTTACATCTTTATATTTATTACAAATATTTTTATATTACTATTTTACTATAACAAAATTATTTACAATCAAAATTTCATCTGGAAAATATAAATCAACTAAACATTCAAAATGAATTTGAGAGAGTTCACTATAATATGTCATTAATTGCATTTAAACTAGTAGTATTGCAATTATTAATTGCATTTGATCAATGATTTTTACACTTCATTTCTATGAATCCCATCATTTTACTATTTTTCATTCAATCACACACTATAATAATATTATCAACTCATTACAGCGTAAAAATAATTCTAATTAAAATAATTGAATGGTTTAGTAGTCGATCTAACACATAAACGATTCTAATTTGATTATAGAGGAGGGGATAATTTTAACATTTCCGAGGTGGGACCCAAGGAAGGTACCTAAGCTGTAAAACCAATGATAAATTTCTTTCAATAAAATAATAAAGTTATTATTATTATAAACTGCAGATTTAGATTTGCATAATTGAATTTTTCCAGCTTTATTTTCCTCTTTCTCTCTCTATCATTTAGGGTTTTCTTCAGTCTCCGAGCCGCCGCCTCTGTTGGATCCGGACTTTATTCATCACTCACATATCACTATTTTTATTTTTATTATTATTTATTCAGGTAGATTTAATTTTTATGTATTTTTTAATATTTTTTTAGTTATTTGGATTTAAAGTCTGGATTTTTAGTTCATCACTCTCATATCACTGTTTTGATTATTATTGTTTATGTAATTAATTCAGGCAGATTTAATTTTATGTAATTTTTTTGAATATGTTTAGTTATTTGGATTAAGGTTTTGATTTCTGTTGTCCATATGTTTTTAGTGTTTCTAGAATGATCTGAATTTAATTTTGATTTTTATATATGTAATTTGTTTGTTGGTATGTGTTTTTTGGAATGATTTTAATGTAAAGTTTGGATTTTTAGTTCATCACTTTCATATCACTGTTTTGATTATTACTATTTGTGTAATTAATTCAAGTAGATTTAATTTTATGTATTTTTTTGAATTTTTTCAGTTATTTTGATTTAAAGTTTGGATTTTTGTTGATTTTAGATGTCAATATGTTTTTAGTGTTTTTAGAATGATCTGAAGAAAACTATGATTTTATTTATGGAATTTGTTTGTTGGTATGTGTCTTTTGGAGTTTTTGGACTGATTTTAATGTAAAGTTTGGATTTTTTGTTGAATTTGTTTGTTGGTATATGTTTTTTTGGAATTTCTAGAGAGATTTAGATTTAAAGCTTTCATTTTTAATTTAATTTGTATCTCAAATGTGTTTTTTGGGGGTTTAGAGTGATTGGAATTTAGATTTTTGATCTTTGGTTCTTATGAATTTAAAGTCAAGATTTTTAATTGAATTTGGTGCTTGATATGTGTTTTTTTTGGGTTTTTAGACTGGTTTGACTTTAGTTTTTTTTGGGTTTTTTCTTTTGAGTTTTTAGAATGATTTATGTGTAAAGATTTGATTTTTGTTATCTGGGTAGTAGTTATGTGGTTCGAATATGTATATGAATGCTTTGAAGTTTGATCTATTTGTTGGATTTTATTTCATTTTTGTAATCTCATCAAGGTTTTGGACTGTATGGTATTGTTGCAAACGTATGACTGATTGGTCAGTTAGTTAAGAAGAAGGATTCGGTTATATCGTAAGGATTTTTAATATTAAGTGAGATTATAATCGGTTTCGCAGTTTTGAGAAAATGATGGTAGTGATGCAACTCCCTCGATCAATTCGATGGATTTGTTGTGTTTTGAAATGTCTTTATAAAAATACCCTTTTAAGATTTGTTGGCAGTTTAGCTCTTTATTCAGTTATTTTCTCCCGTTTGCTAGCTACTAGTTCCGTTGAATGTTTGGTGGAGGATACTTTTATGCTTTTGTATTTAGCTGGCGTGGTTATGTTGTTTATGATTAAGATCTGCCGCATATGACTTGTGATTTGGCAAGGTTGAGTGCTATATTTGTCGGGTTTTGAATTCAGGTGAGTGGTCGCCTGGTCAGGGCAACTGTTGGTGTGATTCTTTCATCCACACCTCTCCAACCATCTCTTATTTTGATTGATAATCAATTTTTATCAGGAACCAATCATTTTTAGTTACGTGGTTGATCATTATGGTGCTTTCGTTTCCTTTGACATATCGTTGTATGTAGTTCTATTTTTCGTGTAACGGCTATATAATAGGTGATCTTTTGTCATCAATACATTTATCATGATATTTTGGTTGTTATCTACTCAAAGTTTGTCAGTGAATTTGATTTTTCTTTATTGATCTTCGTGGCATTGATATCGTTATTGAATTAGTAAATTCTCTACAATTGGCATCCCTCCTTACCGCTGAATTGTTAGTTGAAAAAACAGAAACTATCTTGCTATTTAATTCTGCACAGTTAGTCATATCTAACGTATTAAGTTGAAAAAAGGAAACTTTCTTGCTATATATATATATCTGAAAATCTGACACATAATTTATTTTATGGCAGGACCAATATGGCGATGGAGGTTACCCAGGTCCTTCTAAATGCCCAATCCGTTGATTCAACTGTGCGTAATCAAGCAGAAGAGACCCTGAAACAGTTCCAGGAACAAAACCTTCCTGGTTTTCTCCTATCCCTCTCTGGAGAGCTTGCCAGTGACAATAAACCAGTTGACAGCCGTAGATTAGCTGGACTGATATTAAAAAATGCTTTGGATGCTAAAGAGCAGCATAGAAAATTCGAACTTGTGCAACGGTGGTTATCATTGGATGTTTCTGTCAAGAGTCAGATCAAGGCATGCTTGTTACAGACCCTCTCATCTCCTGTTCCGGATGCTAGGTCAACTGCTTCGCAAGTTGTTGCCAAAGTTGCGGGCATTGAGGTTCCCCAACAACAGTGGCCTGAGCTGATTGGGTCTCTCCTATCAAATGTTCATCAGGTTCCTGCTCATGTGAAACAAGCTACTCTGGAAACTCTTGGTTATCTGTGTGAAGAAGTTTCACCAGATGTCGTAGATCAGGATCAAGTGAACAAGATACTGACGGCAGTTGTTCAAGGTATGAATGCAAATGAAGGTAGTAATGATGTCAGGCTTGCTGCAACAAGATCGTTATATAATGCTCTTGGCTTTGCTCAGGCAAACTTTTCCAATGATATGGAGCGTGATTATATAATGAGAGTTGTTTCTTGAAACAGCACTCTCTCCTGAAGTTAAAGATCCGACTGCTTCGAGATACCTAGTGTCTGGCCATCGACGTATTATGATAAATTGGCCCCATACATCCAAGACATCTTTAATATTACTGCCAAATCTGTCAAGGAAGATGAAGAGTCTGTTGCTCTTCAAGCCATTGAATTCTGGAGTTCAATCTGTGATGAGGAGATAGATATATTGGAAGAGTATGGGGGTGACTTCACTGCAGATTCGGAAGTTCCTTGCTATTATTTTACCAAGCAGGCTCTCCCTGCTTTGGTTCCTCTTCTGTTGGAGACACTGCTTAAGCAAGAAGAAGACCAGGATCAGGATGAAGGTGCTTGGAATATTGCCATGGCTGGTGGAACATGTTTGGGCTTGGTTGCACGGACGGTGGGGGATGATATCGTTCCTCTAGTATTGCCTTTTATTGAAGCCAATATAGCGAAAGAAGATTGGAGGCAAAGAGAAGCTGCCACTTATGCATTCGGCTCCATATTGGAAGGTCCATCTCCTGACAAGCTGACCCCAATTGTCAATGTGGCTCTTGATTTTATGCTTACTGCTTTAACACAAGATCCGAATAGTCATGTTAAAGACACAACTGCCTGGACATTGGGAAGGATATTCGAGTTTCTGCAGGGTTCCACGGTGGAGACATCAATTATCACTCCTGCAAATTGCCAGAAAATAATTACAGTTCTTTTACAGAGCATGAAGGACTCCCCTAATGTTGCTGAAAAGGCTTGTGGTGCCCTATACTTCCTCGCCCAAGGTTATGAAGATGTAGGTCCATCTTCTCCCCTAACTCCATATTTCCAGGAGATTGTTCAGTCCCTTCTCACCGTTACACACAGAGAAGATGCTGGGGAGTCAAGACTTAGGACAGCTGCCTACGAGACTCTAAATGAAGTAGTTAGGTCTTCCACTGATGAGACTGCTCCTATGGTGATGCAACTAGTTCCTATCATCATGATGGAGCTTCATCAGACTCTAGAATCACAGAAGATGTCGACTGATGAGAGGGAGAAGCAGAATGAGCTGCAGGGCCTTCTCTGTGGGTGCTTGCAGGTCATTATTCAGAAACTAGGAGCATCAGAAGCCACCAAATATGTGTTCATGCAGCATGCTGACAACATCATGAATCTTTTCCTTCAAGTGTTCGCTTGTAGAAGTGCTACTGTGCATGAGGAAGCAATGCTTGCCATTGGAGCTTTGGCTTATGCAACAGGTCCAGACTTTGCCAAGTACATGCCTGAATTCTATAAGTACCTGGAAATGGGTCTTCAAAACTTTGAGGAGTACCAAGTATGTGCTGTGACTGTTGGTGTAGTGGGTGATATATGTAGAGCGCTAGAGGACAAAGTTCTTCCTTATTGTGATGGCATTATGACTCAGCTCCTCAAAGACTTGTCAAGCAATCAATTGCATCGATCTGTTAAGCCTCCCATCTTTTCTTGCTTTGGCGACATAGCACTAGCTATCGGAGAGCATTTTGAAAAGTATTTGATGTATGCCATGCCAATGCTCCAGAGCGCTGCTGAGTTGTCCTCACACACCACTGTTGCAGATGATGAAATGATCGAGTACACCAATCTGTTGAGAAATGGGATTTTGGAGGCATACTCTGGAATCTTCCAAGGTTTCAAAAACTCTCCTAAGACCCAGTTGCTGATTCCCTATGCAGCCCACATTTTACAATTCCTTGATAGCATGTACATGGAGAAAGACATGTGAGAACATTTTTACGTTAATGTTTGGTCTTAAATTTGTTGCGTTGACATTCTGACAACTCATTCTATTTATTTATTTTTATTTCTCTTTCAGGGATGATGTGGTGATGAAAGCTGCTATCGGAGTTTTGGGTGACCTGGCTGATACATTGGGAAGTAATGCAGGTTCTTTGATTCAGCAATCTGCATCTAGCCAAGACTTCTTGAGGGAGTGCTTGTCCTCAGATGACCATTTGATTAGAGAAGCAGCTGAATGGGCCAAGTTGGCCATCACCCGTGCACTTTCTGGTTGAATCTGCTGAGTACTTGGTACATAGTTTTACTTTTCTGGAGTCCTTGCATGCATTTGGTTGTGTCGAGTCGGGGTCAAACATTGCATCAGCATGTCAAGTCATTTCCATTTTCAGACAACTAGATTTTTCTAGTCGTCGCTAACTCATGCATCAGCACTTTCTGGTTCATTTTTCTTTTTCAACATACACATATGGGGGCGGGGGCAGGAACGGGGCATTTCATTTGCATCATTCATCTGTTACTTTATTTCATACCTTGGTAGTTTAGATGTTTACAATTAGAGTTCCAAAACATTGTGCATCCATAGAGTTCATGTGTGCTGTCCTTTTTGGCTTTAAAGAGTACAAGGGGATTTTTGAACCATTTTGCTCCATATGTAATCCTATTTCAACCCTCTAGTCTTTTGAGAGTTGATATTTAAAATTGTCAAACTGTGGTGACAAACAAAGTGCGAATAGCTTTGAGGAATCTGGGTCGAAGAGGCTGTTCTATTTTTGTTTTGCCTCTGCTTTTCTTGCCTTGGGTGAATTTCTCATTTATTTGTATGAAATTGTTATTATTCTATTAATGCAAGAGTTGTCTATATGTTTATTATTCTATTTGTATACCTTCACACCTTGAACATTTGTGCTATTTATGAAGTTAACTTACAGCTTTAACAATACTTATGCTCTTTTACATAAGCCTGATGATTATTTTGACCTAAAACTTTTGTGCACCATGTAGTAGTCAGTACTCAGGACATTTATGCTCCTTGTTCAATGATTTTGACATTAGGTTACAAGTTGTTGACCCCACAAAAATAGAAGAAGGAAAAGAATCATGGCTGGAAAGTGTACTCAAATTAGGATATGCCAACATAAAATGAGAAAAAATTTACTTTAAAAATAATAGTAATCTACAAGTAAGATAGCAATCATGCCTTGAGTATGAATTAGATTCTTTAACCCAAAATTCAGTAACATTTTTTAAAATTTGGTTGGTGATGAGAATCAAACCAAATCAAACATAATATAATACTATAAGAATATTCTTGTGCAGAACAAAATTGTATGCAATATGAATACACATTAATAGTATAAACATGAGTATTTGTCATTTATTTTCACACATGTATATATTAGTTGCTAAAATCACTTTATACTTAGAAAACAAGTTTCGACGTGTGTAGTGTTTTAACTTTTTTTAGTGCTTTCGATAATGGTTCATCACCTGTTACAAACCCACTTCCCCCCAAGATCCATTTCCATTGATTTTCATATGCAGGCCACTACACAGCTTTTTAATGTCTCCCTCACATTCAGTTGACTTGAGTTAGTGATGAAAACAAATATGAGGACAAAACCCACCATAGACTGAGTTATTTACTTTGTCTAACTTATATTGATTTAATTAGCATAGCTGCAATGCATTTGTTCATATTAACATGTTCAGGTGTCCAAATCATTAAAAACACAATGCATAAAAAAGAAAAAAAAAATGCATACTTATTTATGGAGTGAGTGTTTCCCACAAATTCCAGTCCTACTGTTAGCTCCAATGGGTTATATATTGCCTTGCGACATATATCAGCTTACCACTCCAATATTATCAAAAGTAAGTGTAAATAGTATTTGGACATCACCAGCACAGTAGTACTCTGCTACAAAATTTCATTTGGACGACTTCTTGAATAGTCATAAAGCTTTTAGGACACTGTCTATGACATTGTACCTCAAAACGCAATACAAAGATGGAAGGATTATAAACAGCTTATCAAAAAAAATAAAAGAATTGACTATATTATTCTGTCATGTGTATAGTGTTTCCAAAAAAAAAACTGTGAAAACATCAGAAAATAGCTGCTCTTACATATTCAAGGTATTGGAACAGATGACCACACAAATATTATTGTTGCTTCTGTTTTGAGGACAGATTATAGTACCGAATCGGGGGCATTCGTTTCCAAAAATCTGAATATTATATATTTTTTATTAAATAATATAATTTTATCATTTATTTATTTAAAAATTAAGTTGTTTGTCCTTTTAAATTTGATTTTTTTTCTTTATTTATATAATATTAATTCATTCGTTCCATTATATAAAATTTTTGGTTCCCAGAGTGATTATGAGTGCAGCTGACTTCTTTCGTGTGGCAAAAAGTCAATGAATATATCATCATTGTACATTTATTGGGTTGAAATGCACCATCAGAATTGTAGCTTTCATGTCCATCTATCTTCATCTACTTCCCATTTATAAAAGGAGTCACCCATTTTCCCTTCCTCTTGCAACTCATAACCAGAATATTTTAGCTAGATCATATTGCACAAATCTTTCAAGAAAAGTAACAATTACCATGAATATGAAGAGTGTTATAGCTTTTTTCTTTTTAGTTCTCCTTATTATGTCTCCAGGTGAGTTGATTAGTCATTGATTACTAATCCTACTATCATCATAATAGATTCAAGATTTACTTATATAGTTTGCATGGTACTAATTATGTACCATATGCAGTTGAATGCTTGGGGTATAATAGTGATTATGAAGACTCCATCTACTCGATTTATAAGGTAAATGGTTATGTCCTGCACAATATTATAGGTATAGGTCGACACAAATTGTTAAACACGTAGTTTAATTGCAAACAATTTCACCCGCCTAATCCGACCCATGCACACTCCTGATTTTGCTTACTCAATTACTCTGTCGTAAATTTTAGCAGAATGGCGGACGGGTACATGCAAGAAAGCTTTTGATGCTCGATCCAATTCTAGATTACGACGATGCAGGTCCGAATCCTAAGCATGATCCAAGAGGAAGAAGAGGGGGTAGAAACCCTTGAAAGTCAATAGTAACCTTCTTGATTGGTTGATTAATTGGTCACATTTTATTCATGAAATGGCTTGGATTTCAACGCCCAAACTCCTACGATTTTGATCATGTCTTGAGTAATAAACGTGCGTGGAAGTATATTTCAGATGCTTTCATGTGATTTTCAACAATGTATTTATCATGTGTAACATGTATTATACTAACTCTGCAATTAGGCAAAACGACAACAATGTAACTAGAGCAAGACATTACTACAAGTAATGGGACATAGATTTGGGACATTTTCATGAAAGCAAACGAGTACAATGTTGGAGATGATCGAATGTTCTAGCGGTTGAGTTAGTATTTTTTATTCATGAAATTAAGGTTAAAATTTTAATACAGGAAAGGGGTTAAGAATTATTGTAATCCTAACTATAAAAAAACGAATACAACGTTCAATTTGATGATGCATTCACAAACATATACTCACGTGAATAAATAGTAATTAATTCTTCATATTTTTAGGAACGGAGAAAGTAAATAGTAACTAATTCTTCATATTTTTCTTTAAGAATATCATAAATATTTAAGTCATCAACAAAAATAATTAAATTAAATCATTTATAGATTAACATCCACTTAAAAATTAATAATTCAAATATTTTTATTCACATATTAAATAAAAATATTCACCATATAACCAGTTAAAACATAATATAAATACAAAGTTAAAGATGTATGTTCTTAGTATCATAGAAGTGTATACTCATGTAAAGTTTGAACTTCCACAACAATATTTTAGGACAAATGACAAAAAGATCACTCATTAAAATTCTTGCATCGTTTTCGATCGTTAATGTCGGACAAACAGTCATTTCCTCCCACAAATGAGTTTCTCTTCACTTTTTCAGTTTTCTCTTGAATATATCTCCTGTTTTAATTGATTGTAAATTCCAATATAGCAAAAATGGCAGAAAATTATTGGAGATATAATGATAATAGGCAACAGCAGCAGCCTGCAGCTCAACCCTATCTCCTTGCCAAACGCCCTCGTTCAGAATATGGTAAAAAAATTATTTATTACGGAGTATATTTTTTTAATTTGCTTTATTTATATATATTTCGTAATTTCTTATTTATTTCTAACTAAACAAAAGAATTTTGGATTTCTTTTAGAATAATTTCTATTGCATATGTACCTAAACTGTTTTTTTTTTTAAATTTAAATTTGGTTTATTTATATATATTTTGCAATTTTTTATTTATTTGTAATTAAAGAAAATTTTGGGGTGTTTTAGAATTTAATGTTGAGGTAAAGTAAACAAAAAAGCTTGCATCTGATGCTCTATAAATTTTTATTGCATATTTACCTGAACTGTTTTTTTTTGGTTTCTTGCATTTATATGTATTTTTTATTTGTTTGCAATTGAAGAATTTTTTTTTGGGATTATTTAGTTGTTGGGTATTGATAGAATTGGATATGGAAGAGAAATAAGCAAAAAAAGGTTTGATCTTTGATGATCTCTTTCATTTATCTGTATTTGGTGTTTGTTTATTTGTTTGAAACTAAAGAAAAGAAATTTAGGATTATTTTGTTGTTGGGTCTACTTAGAATTGAAAGTTGAAGATAAATAAGCAAAAAAGCTTTGGATCTTTGATGCCCTTGTTTACGAAATTCTCGTTCATATTTGACCAAACTGGAGGTTCATAATAGTGTGAAGTTTAAATTATGCTTCATGTTTTTTTAGGTAATACTTAGAAAAATTCAGCTACTGTATATTGTGAACAGCAAGTCAAAACAATGAATTTGTTAGTGATGCTTAAGGAGGAAAGGACGAAAAGATTAATTTTTACGAAGATAAAGAGGAAAGTGGGGTGTCTTTTATTTGGGATTTGGTGATACGGAGTACTTCTTTTTGTTTCTTATAGTGCTGAATTTGTGGGGTATCGATTTGTTGCTACTCTGTGATTTGCCAATCTTGTTGCTTTTGTGTGTTAACACCTGATAAATGCTCACCATGAAGATATGCCGAGTGCACATGAAATGGGTGGCTACTATGGTCGTGAAGATGATCGCAGTGCTCAACTTGTCATGAGAGACACGGACTCTATCAATGCATCATATGACCGCTACTTACAAAGCTCGGTATTCACTCTTCGAGTTTCTTTTTGTTGCTATTTTTTGTGTCTTGTAGCCTTATGTACGAGATAAATGTTGCAGCAGCAAATGCCTTCTTATGGTCTGGGTGAACCTGTGAGATCCATGAGTGGTGGTCTTAATGAACGTTCAATGGATGATCCTCGTATGATGAGTATTGCCGGCTCAGATCAATATTTTCCGGCAAAGAGCCGACCCATTGCATCTGGAGGTGGACGGCCAGAGATTTCTCTCCCCCATGATGCTAGTAATACACTGTTCATAGAGGGCTTGCCTGCAAACTGTACCCGGCGGGAAGTGTCTCGTATCCTTTTTTATGTAGCTCATCATAGTGTTGTCATATTATCTTCTGTTTTTGTCATCCTTAAGCTAGCTTTTCAGATATTTTTCGACCATTTGTGGGCTACAAGGAAGTGAGGCTTGTCACCAAAGAATCTAGACATGTAAGTAATCACTTTATTTTTTATAATAAGAGCTATCATTCTTTTACTTTCTCCCGCTTATGCAACTGCATTGACTTGCATGATTATCATTGAATATGCATTCTGGAGGTGATCCTTTGGTACTCTGTTTTGTTGATTTCGAAAGTCCAGCACATGCTGCTACTGCGATGGATGCCCTACAAGGTATGTCGGTTCTAAACTGGTAAACTTATACAGTCACATTGGTTTGGTGGGGAGGGGGCAGAGTCGAGGTATGGTAACTAAGATGTGCTTCGTCATTTGATTGATCTTTGATTTGAAGCATTTTCCTTGCAACTTTAAGGGTTTTGCTGATTTAGGAGTTGTAGATTTAGGTCGTGGAAGAAGTGAAATGAAGAGACATTCAGCAAAAAAATTGTCAGAAAGAGAGTTAATAACGCTATTGTGTACTCAAAGTTTGGTGTATGGTTGAGCTTGCCCCCACGACAAAAAGATTTCACACTTTCAATCTATAAAAATAAACATAAAAAAATTATGTGTGCTGCAGGCTACAACTCTTTTCAACCTTGATTTTCTTAGTTCACCTTCCTCCAAAAGCAGGTGAAATGAGCCATCGAAAAATAAACCTCCTATGTTCCTTTTTCCTTTTTCATTTATCCATGGAAAGCCTGGGCCGCTATGATACGCTGACCCAAGACCCAATCGTCCCATGATTTTTAAACATCCTATTCCATTCGTTGTTGTCAGCTGTTTTAACGATTCCTGTGTGCTTATACATTGAATAAGTTTTGGTTGGTCGTAGTGCAATCAGCTTGGAACAAGGAAGGTTGAGAGCATGTGATCGTGTAGATGAGTGTGATGACTGAATGGTTGTGAGTTATTACCTTGTTGACAGCTTTGCCATGGATTATGAATCACTCCAGCAAAAAACATGCGGTTTTTCCATGCAAAGAACAAGCATGCAGGGTGATCTGTCCTTAACCAGGACAGTTTCACAATATTGTTATATGGTTACAATTTCTTTCTTTGAGCATGGATGGGAGTAAATCAAGTCCCATCGGTTAAGCATTTGAATTTATTGCATACCTCAAAATACCTTGAGAGGCATTAACTATATAGATGTCTGTGAAGGGGGGAAATTGGGACTCTGAGGACTCACCAGGAGGTATTTTCTACAGAGGCAGTGTGATTTCTTGCAATAGAACTTGTGAGAACCCCGTGAATACTTGGCCACATGTAAATACTCGTGGATCATATTCCTAGGGGTTTTATCCTGCTTATGCTTTTGCAGATCCATTGGAATGAGATTTCTTATGCGTTTTTCTGCGATGGGGGGTACTCATGCATTTTTCATCTTCGAATGCCATAAAAACCTTATATATAGATACATTTCAATAAAAGATCATGATTTTCAATTTTTCATATATAAGTAAACAATCGGTTTTTCTAGTTTTCTGATTATCATATAAATAATTTGTAGACCACAAATATATGGCAGAACCGACCCCATTAAAATTGTTGCTCATTGGTTGGATTAATTTTCCTAGAGTGAACAATGGACAAGTAAAACCTTTTCCAAGTGCTTTGTATTTTTCCTTGGTGCTTCGTGCAGTAATCTGCAGTTAAACATTTGAATGAGGTGATATTATGAGCAGGCATATCTTATAAATCGGTAGTTTTTTAACCAATACCTGTTCCTGCGATGCTTCTCATTCATGGTGGCAGCGATATTAGTTTTCTGGCATAAAGTAGTCAAAACTTCATCTTGCAGGTTATAAATTCGATGAGCATGACCGCGATTCGGTCTTCTTAAGGCTGCAATTCGCTCGCTATGCTGGTGCAAGGTCAGGTAGTGGGCGTCGTGGGAAACGTTGAGTTGTGAGATTACAGGTGATATATGTTGTACTCCATGCGCTTGGTTGTTCGTATAGATTAGGTTTTGTAAACTCGCGATAATGGTCAGGACACTCTAAATTGTAAAACGACGCTTACTTGTAGGGCTCACTCAACTTGGGAGGTATGTGAGACGATATCAGAGCTATGGATTCTTTCGAATTATATTTATAATCGATCCGGCGCTTGACATAGGAACAGCTCAAATTGTGTGGGTTCAGTATCGTGTGGGAGAGTTCGTCAAAATTTAATGCATTCTAGACTTCTAGCTTTTCGGTGTGCCCTACTGTCGTCTCTTAATAGACCAAGTGACCAACATGTTATCTTTTATTCGGATCATTGGCGAACTTTACCCATTTGCAAACTTATCATATCAGCATGTCAGATTGTTTATGTATTAATAAATGTACTTTTTAAGGCATTCTTGTGTAATGTTTTTATCTTAACTGTATCTCTATTCCCATGACCATTGTCTGAACTTGGCATTTGATGATTATGGCTGAGAGGCTGTTACTCTTGGTTGTGTCAGGTTATATATCGTATAAGGCACTTGCCGGTTTTTCTGTAACTCTGTTTCTGTCGCTCCACCTGTTGTGTCTAGCATGCCTCATTCGCCCTTGAAAGTTCATTTGAAACTTGTTATCTCATTGTTATTGAACAAGTTTTTCCCCGATAGAACAGTTTCAAGAATAAGTTGCAGCACCACATGACTTCTGTTTGATCAAAATTGTATGCGTCTTTTGCATATTATGTTAGAGAGAGGGAAGGTAATGGCGAGTTCATAAACCATTCTGGCTATATTTGTGCTTGCATTTGGTACTTTACTATAACCCAAAGGCGATCTGTGATCGTGTCCCACTTCAGAACTCCAGTAACTGGCATGGGTGATTTTGTGATGTCTTTCTGTGTTACTAGCTAATGAAGTTTTGTTCATTCTCTTTGTATTGTTTAGTTGGGTTGGGCATATATTGAATTCAAAATTTGATATTTTGATGAGCTATTGTAAGGTAATCTTTTAGTTGATCCCAGGAAACTGATACACATGCTAAGCTTGTTCTGTCATGCTTTCTTGATATATTTTTTTGGGCAACAAGATTGGGGATGAGGGTATTTTTTCATTAAATTAGATACAATGTTTTCCTGCCAAAAAAATGCAGACCAAGAAAAAACATTTTGAGAAGGTTTGAATTATCAATTAAAAAGAACAATTTTTTTTATCCGAAAAGTACAAATTCGAAACCGAGTTTTTATACCGGTGTAGTTTGAGTTGCATTTGGTTGGGTTGTGTGGTTTGATAGTTGCAGATGATTAATAATAGGAATAGTAGAAATGATTGGCGAGGAAATACTTGGATAAGAGTTCAAGAAATCTTTTTCCGTCCAGCTACTATTTTGTACGAAATTCAAAAACAATTTTAATCAATCCATGAATAAACTAAAACTTCTAATTTTCTGAAACTTTTCAAATATGTTGTCATGAATTACAATACATATTCTCAACTAAATATTTGAAGATGAAGTTACCGGGCATAGGCGCCATGCCACTGAGGACTGCCTTATTAATCAAGTTGACTTAACAGTGCCTGAAACAGATGATTTCGTCATGCCGGCGATGACATTCAGAATGTGGTGGCTCGGACGTTGACTGTTGGTTTAACGGCTGTGACAATCGATGTTGTGCCGAGTGGTCACCTGATGGCTAGAATAATCACAAAGCCTGTGTTTTTTCATGGTACTCCCTGGGCATTTTTGTTGAATCCAGGGCCATTCAATATTAAAGAACATGTTTTGATAACTATATTTGCCAATGCTTGTGCTGGAAGTGTTTATGCTACATTGCTACTCATATGTTGCGTGCTATACTACTATAAATGGAATAAATGCTTTATTATAAGAGGCCCCTTAGCTTTGTTCCTGCTTTTATTTTTATGCTTACTAGCAGGTGAGTTGCCTTTACAGATTTTTCATTTTGCTGAAATGCTCATACTGATTGTATGATCTTATACATTCACTAATGGTCATACTTCATAGATAGTACTGATTACCCGAATCAAATTTCTCGAATTATGCTCTTTTTACTCTTTGAATGAACTCTTATTGATATTCGATGCAGGTCTTAGGTTTTGTCTGGGCAGGCATGTTTCGGGAATATCTTTTGAAGTGTTGAACCAGCAGAAATGTGGTGGCTGGGCAATTTGGTTATGGTCTCTCTATTCAGGTATCATTCTCGCCCTTTTGAGTATGGTATATACGCAGTAGTAAATTTAAGTAATTTGAGGCGCCATTGTTGCAGACTTGCAGAGCTTTACATAACAAAGAGAAGAGGTTAAAAGGCCATATAACAAGGAACCAATTTTTCCTCATAACTATAATCTGCAGCTTAGGTGTACATTTTGACTCGCCATTAACTTTGTATTGTATAGCTCCACTTCGACTAACCATCAACATTGTATTTGAAAACTCAATTGATTTCATTGTTTGTGGACTACGGACTTTTGACTATTAACGAATGACCAGGTCCTTGGAACTCTTATAGTGGTTGCTGTATATACAATCACAGCTTGGTGTCTCATGAATACTATTCCTAACCTTTGCGAGACCTCTGTGCTACCACCAAACAGTACATGGAAATGTTCGATGGATCACATGTTTTACAACGCCTCTGTGATTTGGGGACTAATTGTGCCGCACAGATTTTTTGGAGATCTTGGCTTCTATCGAAAAGTGAACTGGTTCTTTATTGGTGGCATGTGAGCGTCAATAATAGTTTGGCTGGTACAAAAGACATTCCATATGCAAGTGTTGTTGGGTTCTTCAGCAATGATGCCTTCAGCTGCAGCTCTCAACTACACCAGTTTGCTAATCCCTGGATTCCTATCAGGTTTCGTCGTTTTTAGGTATAGATCAAAGTGGTGGTAGCGTTACAACTGTCCCCTGTGTTGGGGTCTTGACACAGGAACTGCATTTATGACCATCCTACTCTTTCTTACCCTGCAATCCAAAGAAATTCAGGTTAATTGGTGAGGAAACAACGTGCATGGGAGTGCGCTTGTTGCTTACCCAACCACAAAAGGATATCGGTCGATGACTGTCCTGTCATTCCATGAACTTTCACAGGCTTCCCCTTCTTTGAAGTTCATATTTTTGCAAAATCCTCAAATTGTTAGATTTGTGATTTTCTTGGAGGGAAAATGAACGCAACAAAGAAGCATACAAGAGTGATATTGATTCGGCTCATTTACATTTTGTTGAGCAATATATATGTGCAAATGAGCCAAATCAATACCACACCATGTCTACTTCTCCAAAATGATTTCTTGTGTTGCCTCCTACTCGGCTACTAATAAAGAAAGTTTGATGTGGAGAATAGACTCAATGTTTCGTCTCATTATATAGGAAAAATATTGGGTAGTGACATTGACACTATAAACTTTAGAGGTTTAGATAAAATGGTTTTCAAATATTGGATATTAATTTTTGAGTGCCAAAATGAATAGTTTCCTAGATTTGTATCTAGTTGATTTTGTGAATTAAATCGTATCTGGAAAAAGTTTAGGAAATTTTGTGGATGTTGTCCCATTTTGACTTGAGAAAAATATCCAATGTGTGTACTCAAATTGGTATTTTGGCAACTTGCAATGTGCTTAAATTATTTCTATGAAAACACCAAATGGATCTAGGCATCTAATTTGAAAGATAAAAGTATATAATAATGGAGTATCGAATCCTAAATAAGATTCGACTTTCCTACAAAAAGACAAGAAACAAGAAGGTTCTGACTTCTAGTCCAAATAGTTTCATAGCTAATCTGGTAATATCGGACGTGAGTATCTGATAAATTCATGTTAAGACTATACGGAATTTTACTCTAAAATCAATTGGTAATAGAGAGAGTAGTTCAAGATTGTATATATTAATTTGGAAGGATACTAATTATCGACGCGACGCGGCTACTTACACTCTCACGCCAGAATCTCCCCGGCATTATACTTTGCGCGATTTGCCAAATTTTACATCAACGTAAGTCAGACGCGTCTCGGCTACTAATGGAACATGGATTCAGACCATAATAAATTCTAGATAAATAATTTATTGATAAAATAATAGTTGTTGTGATTACAATAGAGGTGACATATATTTATAGGTAATCAATAAACCTAAACCTAATATAACTCGACTAACAATAAAATAGATAATTGGCCCAATAACAATAATCACCCCACTAATAAATAATAGCTTTCTGATCTTTCTAATACAATTTTTTTCGACAATGTCTGGATCTATCTCAAAAGTATGTCTCATATTTTTCTCTTGTGATAGAGCTAACTTGAAACCTTATCGTTCGGTTTGGATAAGTTAAAGTACCTTCAATTGGTTTGTTCAGGTGGTCTATCTTTAACCTTATTTTCTATAAGGTTTAGAGTTGTTCTGGTTTGAGATGAGGAAATAGCTGTAAAAAAGTTTATACGATGTGACAATTTGGTATGAATTCTCCAACACTCCAGTTAGTATACAAATGATCATGTTAAAGAGGATAAGATCCAATCGCTTCCATTCCATTTAGAACAACCACCACATGTGTTAAATCTGTGGGTTAGTCATTTGTTTGATTAATCTAGTCTTTGGTCATACTCTACCTAATTGACATACTCCTTTCAAGTGAGTCATGTCCAATTGTTTAAATTTCATTCCGATTTGCATATGATTTAAAAAAAAATATAAACCGAATGTTCATCCTAACTTTTAAACATGGCTTCCTTTGGGAACTAATCATTTATTCATTAAATAAATAGTTAAATACAAGTAAAAAACATGATATTGTATATTCCAGCACAATATCTCAATCTAATTGCTCAAAAAAAGAATTTAAGGGGAAACAACCAAATGCTTACAAGGTTCCACATTAATACTCTCTCCGTTTCAAAATACATAATTATCTAGATTTTTTTTTATTTTTTCACAATAGTTGATTGTGATAATTGCAATTCGCCACAAATTGTGGGCTACAATTGTTAGCAAGACTCTATTACTGGACTTTCAACTATTACTGGACTCTCTATAATCTTGCTAATCGTTGAAATTCGCTTTTAATAGACAGAGCCGCTCCTCCTTGATCCGTTGGACGATAATAGGTGTTTAGTTGCTTCGGGTCCTCAGGTCCCGAGCTCGTGAGCACCTCAACGCGACACGTATATTCCGACGACGTTGTGATTGTATTTGTGCCGGGGCGTGACTGTAATATAATAAATGTACTAAAGAATAAGAATTTGAAAATCCTCTCAGAAAGATACTAAATGGGATGGCAGATTTATAGACAAAACAGCGAGAGTCATGATAACTTTCCGCGCGACGCGACACTCATACCATCTTACAGTTCTTACTACAAGCTTTTATCCAATCGTGGACAACATTTGGGCGAACCGACGACCTATATATACTCGGGACACATAATTTTAATATACATTTTTACAATTTTAATATACATTTTTACAATTCTAATGTAGCTTTTTACAATCCCAATGTAACTTTTCAAAATTTCTTAATAAAACACTTTTTATCTAAATAATCATCCGGAAAAAGTATTACATATTTAAGCTATATCATACAACTCTCTCACCCTTTTTATTAAACCTTTAGATTCATATTCACACATCGCCGATAATGTATTTTGAGTGGTCTGCTCATTATTGATAGACTAAAAAGACATGTTACCCGCCATGCTGGGCGCCGCAGATGGCGACCACGACTGCCCCTGGTGCCATCTCGAATAACCTCCCCACATCAGCGATGGACTAACCGCAAGGCGGTAGCCTCTACGCCGAGATCAACGTAAAAAGACATGTTATAACTTGCATTCTTTATTGCCATCCAAAATCAAGATCAGTTAGAAGAATTATTTACCATAAAAGTTTTGACATTATTGACAAACGAGTTAAGAATACCTAAAAATAAAAAATGTTGCATTTTATCACCATAGTAGAAGTAGAAGACAAAAATTACAAAACCGTACAGAAACACCATTAAGTTCATAAATGACAAATACTACTCCACTGAAGGAATTTCAAGCTTGAATCATATTCAAGTGCCTAAGAATCGCATCTTTCATTGATTTAATGTTGGTTATTACAATCACCGCGAAACATGTTTTCGTACACCTAAAAACCACAACAAATTTCATGAAGGCAACGTCAACAATTCGATCTATATATTGAAATTGTTAAACATATTATTGTTGAATACCAATCACGTGAAAGCGATCTTAACAAAGTCGTCGATTATTACATTTATAGTACTTGAAAACATTAGGAATCTATCCATTTCGGAATAGAATAAACACACTTTAATAATAAAGTAAGCTAGCTATTGTGGTTGATATACACTATGATAACATAAATATTCCATATTCCAATCTAACAATAATCGATAAACCCATATCCTTGTACCTATAACAATTAACAAACACAAATCTCAAACCACAAACTGCTAATTATACTCAACAAATAGCTCCCCAAATCACACAACTATATAGAAATCGAGTTAAAAACAACCTCATCCTCAACATTTGAATGCAAACGCCAATGCTGCATCCTAATCGCTTTAGTACAAGCATCACCTGAATGCATCCGAAAATATATATATATAACATTGTAATAAACCCCAAAAAATGGTGAAACAAACAAACGTGCAAATAAATCAATTGAAATTAACCTCAAGAACACCGGAATAATGTAGAATGGATGTCTTAAAACAACCACAAAGATGTAAAAAACCTCAGGTTTTAAGGAGTGTACATTAACGGAAAGAAGTGTGGAAATATAAAATACCCCATGGGTACTCAATAAATTGTGGGAGACATGGGTACTTTTTAATAAAATATATATTGAAATATAAAATACCCCATCTCAAACCAATAATAACCAAACGCTAATTCTTTCGGTCTTTATGGGAAATGTTGATCATGATTTAATCCATGAATGAGCCGGCTTGACCCATTAACCCACGGATGTACAACTTTCAAAGAGGAATTTATTTTATCTCGACATACGACGCCAAAAAATTCACGTTGCTCGCTTCCTTATGTGATTGAGCATTATGTTAGATCATCAATTGCTAATGCTAAATATAACATGAAACAATATAAATTTTAGATTCTTCAAGCACGCAAATGCGCGGCCCCTCACACTGTACCGACCTTTAACTGTGATTTAAAATCTTATGAGGCAAAGTTGAAAAAATAAAATAGTGGGGGCCAAATTGAGAGAAAAAGACTCTTATAACTAATTTCAAAGAAAAATGTCTATACCAGAACTGTTGCGAATGAGGTTCGAACTCGCGCGATGCCAACAATGCGTCGGTTTTCTCTACAATATAAAATATATGTACTAATACTAACCCCCCAATATATGTCTTCCGAGAATGTCTCAATGATACTAAGTTAATCACCTCCCGTTAATTAATAAATTAATCGCTATAATCCTTTGTATCAAAAATAATAATAGGCTTGAGAGAATGCTAAGCTTCATATCTTCAAAATCATGAGTAATATCGCCAAACGGTCGAAACTATTGACATCGACTCATATAGGATTTGGCAACCTTTACCAGAGACCAAAACCACCGAGTGGTTCGGGACTTGGGTCGTGATATGATCGGGACAGGACCCAAGTCCCGATCTCGGAAATTTTGCAACATTACATGCATTGCAAATGAGTGGGACTAAAAGCACACCAGAACAGTGTTAAAAAGGTAAGAATTTACTATTTTGCCCTTCAATAAAACTTCCTCAAAGACTATACTTATAAATAGGGAGGTTGAATTTCCTCATGGCCGGCTAAGATCGACGCGGCTCACATCCCCAGCCAGCAGTTAATCTGCTGAACCAAGGGCCGCGCTCTGTCAAGGGTTACCCGGGCTATGTTGGCGCCGTGTACGTAAGTATTTACGGACTGTCTGGCATTATCTCGACAACCTCCCCACACGGGCTGAATAATTAACCAGACGGAAAATAGCCTCTACGCCAACGACGAACGACAGTAAAATGAGATATGAACTAATTTTTTAATATAAATAGTTGGTACTACTAAAGGGAAAGTGAATGGCACATGTCAGACCAAGTAAAAAGCCCAAATTCAGACATGTAACGCTTCCTCACTCGCAGTTTATGGAAGTTAACTACACACACTTATTATTTGACCAAATTTAATAGTCCAAATTAGGCGAGTAGCATCCACGTCATGCAATTGAAAAAGTCAGCAGTTGCTGAGAAGTGACTATAATCTTGCAATCCAATCTACTTCTTCTTCCACTGGATTCATTAGTAGTACAAGTTTTGAGGTTGTACAAAGTTTGATGATGGAGAGGTTACCATCAGAGCTTTGTCTCAAAATTTTCTGTTTCTTGGATCCTCAGAATCTTGCATCTGCTCAACTTGGTTAGTACAGTTTCCACATATTCTTGATTATTATCTATTACTACAAATATGGTATGATTTTAGTTTTTGATTCATTCTTTTGTTTAATGGATTCTATCATTTTTCATTCTGTTGGAGTGTTGGGGATATGTGTATTTTTTATGGTGATCTTTCCATTTGACTTATTTTACCTATCATATATGATCTTTTTTGTTGCTTATAATAATGGCGGTTGTGTTTGTTTGTTCAAAATTTATTGTATATATGTGATCACCTAATGTTGATGTTTGAAAAAATGGGATTGGACTAGTAGTGGCTGGTGATTGATTTTGGGAGATATGATCGTTTGATTTGTAATGTGAGGGATATTGAATGTAACTTGATCAACCTTATGCTACAATGATAATTCAAATACATATGAGGTGGTTTATAGCGTCTCGGGTCAATCTCTTATTGACAATTGATTTTTAAGGTAGAACTTTTGAATTATTAGTAATATTAACATTTGAATCCTGATTTTGCTTTACCAAGATAGTACATTTATGAGTTTAGGTCTCGTGTGATGTGTGAAGTGTGCAGGAAATGGAGTACATTGGCCTCGGACGACGCTTTATGGTCTAACCTATTTGTCCAGAGGTGGGGAATAGATTGTGCAACATTTTATACTCCTCCCATTGACTCAACCAAGTCATGGAAAGATGTTTATGTAGTCCAAGATCGTTGTGATCGAATCGGATTGTAAGTAAAATTTGTACTTAGTTCACTTTACCCTTAATTTTCTTGTAGTAGTATCTTAGGCATTGTCCTTCTTAAACTTTCAATGTAAAATGCATCAATCCTAACCTGGAAAGAAAGATCATTCTTCTATGTTTAGATAACCAAACCAGCCTTATCCCACTAAAAATACACCGTCTCCAATCAGCACTGTGTTGTGGCATCCTTTCTTCTTTGTTTAGATGCCCTCATATATTAATGTGATGTTTTCAGAGGGTTGAAGCTTATAACAGAAGGAGATGATTGCTATCTTATCCACCAAGGTGAAATTCAAAAACATTTGGGTTCAAGGAGAAATGTAGTGTCTAGCAAATCAACTGGTCATGAAAATGAATATCTAGAGGAACCATGTATAGGTGTTCTAAACCAAATCCTCTTCTTTGTTGGGGATCTGGAAGTTGCTTCAGAACATGCAAAGCGAAGAAAATTCTGAGTAGTTTCATTTGTAAAGTCTAGCTTCTTGCATTTAGTCCCACAATAACACTTTATTTTGTGTCTGTATTGCAAAAAATAGGTAACTTTGTATGTGTACAGACATTATGATGTACGATATCAATGTAAGTACTCGATGTCAAGTTTAATCACCGTGCATATGAATGAATGATCAAGCTTAAGCACCTGTCCGGACTCGAATAGCATATATAGTTCAGTATTCCAACGAGTTCAACAATAAATTAGATGTCTAAATTCATCATGTATATAGGGTAACATATATAGTTCAGTAGGGAAAATATTAATTTAATTAGTACTAAGGCACTATCGATCACTCCATGCTTTCATAAAGATTCACCATTCGATCATTCATGCTTCATTGACCTTTTGATCACTCATGTTTAAATTTCATGTCTCGCCTGCTTTGGGGTTAATTTTTTCTATGAAGTCATGTGAGCCGACATGACAAAATTAGGGTAAATTAGTTTGTTAAGTAAAAATGAGTCAACTATCTCGTCAACGATACTTCCTGAGAAGACGACTATTCGCGACGGAGCCGATTTCCAACACTTTTCCGCGACTCTCCATGAAACTTATACAAAAACCACGATTTTAGCCAAAACATCATTTTTCTCTCACCAAAAGGCATCAAATTCAAATTCCACAAACTCGCTTCAAGCATAAATCACCATTTCCGAATCTAAACACAACAAATTGCCTTCCACTTTTTCCGGCCATTTTCGTGCAACTTAGACCCAAAAAACGTGAATTAAGGCAAAAAAAACACAATTTTTGACTGAAATACCCCCACGCCTTTCTTCCTTAACACACCCTACCCCCACCCCATAGCCCCCATCGGCAATCAGAGGTTTTGTCTGTCTACATATATTAGTTCAGACAATCAAACCAATAAATACAAGTAACAAAAAGAAAGTGGATTATCAAATTAAGAAGAAAAAAAGCATACATTTTTATCACCAACAAACCAAGACAAAACAAATCAGCCATTCAACTAATTGAAATAAACCCACATACAAAAAATGATAAAAATAATATCTAAAAAAAATAGTTAATTATTAGTACAATTTAAGCAACTTTTACCTGATGTAAATTTTATAGGTACAAAATAAATAAATAAAGTATGAATTTGAAATAAAGGTGTAAACTTTATTGGTAAAAACTATGAATTTAAAATAAATATGAAAACTTTTGGGAGAGAGAAGCAGTGGTGCAAGGTGGTGGAGGGGGGGTGGTTTAATTTTAGATTTTAATATTATTTTTTGTAATACACTAGGCAATAGCAAGCAAGAATTAATTCTTCAAATGATAATGAAAAGACGTATTTACCCCTTCAATTAAGCACATACAATCACATGCTAGAAAAATTCAGCACTAACGAAAAAATTAACCCCAAAACGAACTGAGACACGAAATTTAAACATGAGTGATCAAAAAGATCAAAATAAAACATGAATGATCGAATAGTGAATGTTATAAAACATGCGTGATCGAATGGTGAATGTTATGAAACATGAGTGATCGATGGTGCCATTAACCCATTTAATTATGAAGCTTTCAAATTGTTTTCACTTACAAATGAGAACACTAATTAAGTATACAGCTAATGGTACATGGGAGACCTTAATACTACTAGTCTTTTAAATAAAGAGAATAATGAAAACAGGAAAAAAGAGCATAACCAAAATTATTAGTATCATGGGACATCTGAATAGTGATGCTCAATAAACTGCAGAAGCCTCTGGTGTTTGCCTATTATCACACCCAAGCAGCAGCTTGTAGGTTTAAAAAAAAAAACGTAATGGTTTGTATTTTTGTTGAATCAAGGATCGATCAGTTCCTCGTCGTCAGCATCTCGTTCTTTTAATGGTGTCCAGTCTTGTGACTCTGCAGAGAGTGTGAAGTTAAGGGGAAGGGATAAAGAACAAGAAACACAAATTTGTATAATATGAAGAAACGCTTGGATAATAAAGTACTCACTTGGCTTCTCAGAAATAGCACAGAGCCGTCTCTGCAAGAGAGAAGCCACAAACAGGAAAATCGAGCACATGCCAAACATGACAGTAATGGGGAATGCATCAACCTAGATACAGGAACCAAAGGAGGCAATTAGTCGAAAATAAGTTTAAGCGTGAATCACTTCATGGAAAGACAGCCCATGCTGCTGAAGTTCCAAGCAGGAGTTGAACTTGTATGCTATTGGTGCAGATATTAAATACCAATGACTTTGAAATGTTGAAGAGAGAAAAGAGGAAGTAACCTACATTGTAAAGAACAATGCACACAAATATGTTTAGCGGAATGCGGAAGAAGTTCATGATGGTGCTTCTAGCCTCCTCGGGGATGTACTGAGATCTCATCTTCATGATAGATGGCCAGAAAATACCCACACAAGACTCAAAGGTGCAAAACCCAAGAAGCTGCATACAACCTCCAAATGAGATACCTCCTCCAGGAGTCGCCTTTGAAGGAGCGATCAGGAACTGCAACGAGAAAAGGAGTTAGTTATAAGTGACCATATGAGAAGTTCTGTAGAAGAATCTAGTTGAGCATAGCTACATACATTTGTCACAATAGGTAGCAGCAGTGAAGCAGAAGAAACCAGGAACACAATTTGCATGTAGCTCTCAACTCTAGGAGTGTTGCGAGCCATGAGACGTGATGCAAACGAACTTCCCAGCATTGAAGCAAGCATGAACGTAGCAAATATAAAACCATGTGGAATCTCTTCATCATTTGGACTCAAAGCAGGTGTCCAGAGGAACACAAAAGTGTACATAGAACCTTCAAAAAGGGACTGAATTGCACCAAGCAATGCGATTTTCTCATCTGATACAAAGCAGTTACATTCAAGGATTTAAATATTAATAAGTATGTAGTTAAGTGGTGACCAGGAATTGATGCATCACCAAAGCAGGTTATATATGTACAATGGCAATGATTTTTTGGGTCGACCACTTAATGAACTACTTAAGCTTAAGCTAACCGTACCAAAATGTATGTTCTAATATACCAAAAAGCCTTTTTTTTTTGTATATTACGCATATATGAATGCACATCATTTAGTGACTTAAAATATTTAGCAAGGAGCAGATTCTGCAATATACCTGAAGCAATAGCCACTGCTGCAGCTTTAAACTGATCGAGTAGGTTTTTGTTATCTGAAGGGTCTCCATAGTTCTCTGACCATGAAGATAAAATGATTGCCACTCCAATAGCAAGGAAACAGGCAGCAGCATCAAAGGGAGCAACAGGCCCAAGGTTAAAGGAATCGACGAGCAAATTTCCAAACAAACCAGCGAGAATTGCAACCAGACCATTCCCAAGAAAGATTGCCTTTGAGAAGGTTAACGAGAGCCATTGTTGATCAAAGTTTCTCTGCAGAAAAAACAAACTCCATCACAAGTTATACATAGTACATTTATCATGCTGAACACATTATTTTACAAAAGGGATGATCTGTAAAATACCAATTAAGAGAAGAACGTTATCAGAAATAAACATATAAAGATCTCACCTTGAAGTGTTCTGCTACCAGCCAAGACTCAAATGCCGAAAACAAAAGAGACGTGGCAATTCCACCCAGAATGCGACCGACCATCAAAATCTTGTATTGGGGAGAGTGCTTTGTGATGCAGCTCAGAATGTAAGTAATGCAATATGTTACACATGCTCTCTTCCGTCCCCTTATTAGACAAAAAATTCATGAGATAATCCTACACCAAAAGAGTGAGCATAAGATAGACTACCATTAGGTGAAACTTACTGTTTATCAGCTAGAGAACCGACGATAGTGCCAAATAACATGGAAGATCCAAAACCAGCAATAAAAAGCTGTCCGATGTCCCCTTTTCCGTAGCCATATGTAGTATAAAGATAGTACACATAAGGACCCTGCAACCAATCTCCGGCTATTGCCAAGACGAGAAATCATCAGAATCACATTTGAAGTCATAGTCTAAAATAATTTGAAAGCAGTTATAAACAAGTGAAGTTCAAATCAGGCAAGATTACCATCATATACTGCTAAAAATGGATTACAATCACACCATGTTATTTACAATTCTAATTTACTTGAGCATCTTATATATGAACCACAGAAGGAATGACCCAACATAGGGCTGAATGGAGACGTCATTGATATACCCGACTCCACTTAGTGGAAAAAAAGTTTGGTTTGGTTTATGTTATTAATGAATCAACCAGAATACTGAACTGGACTTCAGATCAGCACACACAGTACCAGAAGAGGTATCAGAAGTCAGTAACAACTTCTTATATCTCCGAACCATTTCATGCAATTTAAACCACTTAATCGTGCTCAAAGTCAGTAACTACCAAATCTTGGAAAATGGATCAAATTAGCAACAATGATGGCTTCTTTGTTATATCCATAGCTCAATTAACCAATCTTTTTAGTTTTCTTCCAATCATTTGTAAGACATAATAGAAACAGCTAACATGGTTACTGATACAAGTCTACATCTTAGTTCAAATAATTAGCAAATTGCGAGCTCGATAACTAACACTCAAGATCAATTAACTATGTACAAATTTTGTCATGCAACTCTCAAAAAGTTCAGTTTTCCCTCAAAAAGTGTTAACATGCCCCAATGCCTTGAAGAGTCTTCCATCTTAGCGGTATGCACCATTACCCTTGTGATATTAAACTGTTTCTCAATTGATCCAAGGATGAAGTGGAAACACTATGGAATACTCTATCATGGATAAGATAACTAGCGTAAATAGTGTAATAAGCCATTTTAAATAGTACATGTAAAAAAAGTGCATTAACCATTAAATAAATCAAACCCAAATGCAGATCTACATCTAACTCACTACTACCAAGCTATCAAAACAAATTACAAGCAAAAAATGTACAATCTTTATCAAACAAATCAAACACAACTTATTATACTTAAAATTCACTAAAACTCAAAGTTAAAACATACCCATCATAAGAGAGTAAACAATAAGGTAATTATTCTTGAAGGCATTGAAAGCAGGAGAAGTATTAACTCTATCTTTGTTACTTTTACTTAGTTCTAATACAAATACTACTGCCCCTAATCCTCCAAACACTAAGTAGTAAAAAAGCTCCATTTTCTTGGAAAAAAATGGATTTTTTTACTTGGAAAAATTGTTTTTTTTTTCAGTTTTTCTCAGCTCTTAGCTCAATTGTAAGCAAGAAGCTAAAGAAGAATTGTGGGGTGTGACAAATTGCCCTATCCAGTAGAGATGAATCCTTGTGTTTATATATATATACTGGAAAATGAAAACAAAATGGGACTGTTTGGTTTAGACAAGTGGACAACTGTTTTGTGGGTGTCGGTGGTTTTTAATACTCTTGTTTTATACTGTTAGGACATGTTGATTGAGCTACTCGTCGATTGATTTTTATATGGGACGTAATAGCAGCTGAATAAATGCAATTTATACTGATGGGCTTTTATTTAAATGATGTATTGTATGAAAGAGAGGAGTTTGTCGTTGAATCCCGGTATTGGTAAAATACATTACGGGAAATATTAATACATTTGTATAGTTGTACGATTTTTTTTAGTTTGGAGTTTAGTTTTCGAGCTAGTTTTGAAAATTTAATTTGAAAAATAAAATCAAATACAATTGAAATATAATATTTATACTTACACTAAATGGAAATTTTATTTATTCAAGTTGGTTGTGAGATCACTTTTTTACAGAAATAAAGATTAGGAGTTGAACAAGGAGAAGTGTTACATTGAATTTTTTAGAAATTTCATTTGAGGATTAATAGAAGAATAAGTTATGATATTCTATGAATCAATACTGAACACTATTTGATCAAATACTCGAATGAAAATTAATGAATCCTTATCGAAAAATAAGATCAGGAGTAAAATAAATTTGATAATTGTATGTTCATAATATGTATGAATGTATGAGTATAATATGGGTTTGTGCAAAAATATTTATAAATATAGTACGACATATTACATGCTTTTGTACAGTAATTTAATTATTACTAACATGATAATTTTAATTAAAATTAAAGATTTATATGTGAATTAAGATTTTAAAGTTTGCTAATTTTAATTATTGAAAATGAAACTTAATTGGGTATTAGCAAAGTTGTTAATAGCGTTTAGCAGTCCATAGCGGCGAAATTCCAAAAGCTATGGCAGTATCGCGTCGCGGTAATTTTTGCGAAGTTTATTATATGATAGATATATATAAATATATGACACAAAATTTATAGTAATTGTTACCATTTAGTTAGATTCTTCCTTTTTTATAACGTTAAAGAACGTCCATTTTCTAAAAAAAGAATAGATATATGAGCACTAGAAGATTCAGAGTACATTTCCTAAAAAAAATTAACACAAGTTCATATTAAATTACTAAATTAACACAAGTTCATGTTAAATCGCACAAGTAACCATTCATATTAAGATAAATTATAAACATATTATTTATAAAATAGGTTTGTGAAATAAATTATTTAAACAATAGATTAATTATATATAGATTATAAATTAATTATAAAACAGTTACTCAAAATATAAAACATAAATTAAAAACATAAATTAAAATATAAAATAAATTTGTAAAGGAAATGACGAACGCTTTAAAAAGATGGAGAAAAGAGAAAAAAAAGATATAGGAAAAAAGAGAAAAGGAAAAATGGCTACTACAGAAAGTCATGATAATGGTGCGTATCATGACGCCCGTATATGACCATAGCGACGTTATTGTGGGTTTTTTGGGAGTCGACCGCGACGTGACAATTCATAGCGCTATTGAACCGTGAAACCGCTATTTAGTGCGACAACGTCGTTATTCACAACTATGGGTATTAGGGAGTACTTAATCATTATTGTAGTCTTCAAATCTCAATCTATTAATCACCGGAGACAACGCGTCTTAAAGATTCCTTGATTGTCATGCATGGCCCCAATAGATAGATGGAAAAAAAAAAACCCAAATTTCAAACCCCAGTTCAGCATGTGATGATGTTAAGGTTGAGTCTGATTTTTGTGGGACTTTGCTTTCAGAGCTCCATTAATGTGCCCATTAAGTTTACCATCAAACCTACAGTATTTAACTTCATACTTGTAACTGATATTTCAGGCTCCAGGACCACATTTTTTTATTTGAGCATTTATTTAAAAAATGGATAGTTTTTAGTCGTTATCTATTTTGATAAACGATCTTGTTGTGCAACTTAATCTGATTTGGATCCGATCTTACAATACTTCAATTGTTTCTGATTTGTTTACACTAAGGAACCATAGTGCATACTTATTGTGTATTTGTATTACAAATTTTTTTGTATAGAATCACTGTCAAATTCTATTCAATGTGAAAAATAAGTCTTGAGATTTACAATCAATCATAACATAAATATATACTCTTCTATCTAAGCCTATATCGACACGGGCCTAAACCACATAAAATACAACTCAATACAATACGACTCGGATACCCCCTCAGTGGGTAGGAAGGAGCGTGAGTGCCAACTTGCAGAAAAGGGAGGTGAATTTCTCTTTTTAAGAGGAAACTTTGTGGAGGAAATACAAAAGCCAGTGACTTGGTAGAAACATGAGTAGTAGTCAAGAGACCATCACGAATAGCATCACGAACATAGTGACAGTCCTCAATATGCTTCGTGCGCTTCGTGAAAAACCCGGTCGGCGATAATACTTTGGATATCATGAAACAATAATCATGGGTACGAATGTTGAACACGAAGATCAAGCGGGAGGCATGACCATTCGGTTTAGATATGCCGGCGCTTGTCGGCGATATTGGCCTGACTCTTGAAGAAACGGGGAAAGCGGTGCCTCTTAAATAGGTTGACCACTTGTGATCACAAATGAAAGGAAATCACGGTGGCGCCTAGAAAAATTAGCACAATTTACATAATGAGCTAAGGGATATGAGCTACCTCGAGGACCGGACGAAGATGGTGAAAGGCGAAGGAGGACTTCAACCACGGTGTAATAAGCAAACTCTTTCAAACAAAACCGAGAAGATGCTTAGTTAAGCATACCCCTCCCAACTTTCCATACTCGTATTTGGAAATGAGGTGATTTTTTATTATCTTGTGCGGCAATTGTGTATCGATTAAATTTCTAGGTTTGGTTAAATAGAATTACACCATAACGTGTTCTGTGAAAGCGGTATATTACTAGTGTGAGTTCTCGTGATAATTTAAGGGTTATAGGCGATTTGAGTCTTCTTTCATTAATACGTTATAATAATAGTAATTGAGGTCGGTGTATTATTATCTATTTCTTAATATGCGGCGCAAGATTGTATGCGTGCAATGATATTCGAATAATATTTCATGAATGAAATTAAACGAGACTTGTATATTGAGAGATGTATTCCTCAATATTCATATATTTGTTAATATACATTGATGAATATCAATTGGTTAGACATGCAAGTTTAATCAATTAAGCAGTTGGAATCGATGAATAACCTGGTAAGTTATTCGACAATGATTCGTTAGTATTTTAATTGACTTGTTAAGTTAATTAAAATAGAACAAACTCACTAGTAACTCATTATTTAATTAGAAGCTCATAGCGGTCTGAAAATTAAGTTAGCAATGCTTGATTTAATAACAGGTAAAATTTGGGACTTGGTATTTAAAAGAAAGGAATTAGGTTTTTTATCATAATCATAAAAAACGCCTTCTCTCTAAGAATAGCCTCCCCTAGAGTGGAAGTTTTCTCTTTCAATTTTATTCATCTTGAACTTCTAGCAGTTAGTACTGAGTTAGTTTCCCTCTTGGTGTGTCTGTCCCAGGGGCGTCATTTGATGTTGAACAGAAGCTTTGGAAGGAGACTTTGAAGAGACATTCACGTGGGGTGCTTGTAGGGCTTCGGTTGGACTGGATAAAATCCGATTTAAATCGGATCTTGATCAGGTCGGCGGATACTACGATAAAAAGCCGGCGGGGCCAGGGGCCGTTTCATTTTTAACGATATTTTGCATGAACCGGACGGATCAGGTTATCGACGGACCCGGATTTAACAGGTCCGGTCCGGTTCGTAAACCAGCCAACTTGACCCCGTGACCCGCAGGCGATTCAGCATGGCTGGAGTTTAGGCCACAAACTTAGATTTCTCCCAGGACAGAAGCGGCCTTTAGTATAGCGAATCTCTTTGATGATTGAAGAAAAAAAAATCCTAAACGGCTAAGCCATTCTTTTTTATTGCCGATTGACACTCGAGAGCGACTGCTTAGGTCAAATTTGTTTATTCAATTTTAAGTTATTATTATTTGATGTTTATTATTTTAAGTTATTTATTTCAAATGCTTTTATTTTTATTTATTATTTCAAATTTGTGTTTTATTTGAATTTGTTTATTAATTTATTATTAATATCGGTTTTATTAATTTTAAGTTATTATTTAGGTTTATTAATTTGTTTATTATGTTTATTATTTGTTATTTTAGTTGATAGCGATTGGTTAATTAAATGAACTTTAGTTTGATGCTTGTTTGATAGCCGATTGTTTACTTTAGTTTAGTTTAATTTTAGTTTATTAGCGATTGTTTATTAACTTGATTGTTTACTAGTTTAGTTTAATTTATATTTTTATATTTAACACTAATATATTTATTTAATTTTTGTATAGGTGAATCTTATTTTAGATACTTCTTGAGAATTGTGTTTTGAATATATCGATTTATTTCGATATTTTCTTGTATTTGGACAATTGAACTTATTATTATTCTTGTATTTGGACATTTTAACTTATTATTATTATTTGGACATTTGAACTTATTATTATTCCATGTTGTTTGGACATTTAGACTTATTATTAGTGTTTGAACATTTTGAACTATTATTATTCATGTTTTTAGATATTTGGAGTTTTGTTTATTATGTTTTTTTGGACTTTGGAGTTGCTCATTTATTTTTATTGTAAATATTGTATATAGTTAATAAAAGCAAACCCAAAATATAAATAAAATCATTACAATCTAATAAAATACGACGTAAATAAAAAATGCAATTAAAATGTAATAAAATTCGGGCCCAATAAAAAGTGGGCAAAATTCGTATATCGAAATCGGTCCGACAATTCGGATAACGGACAGTTTTGCTTTTTCCAAATATCAATCGGGTTTTAGATTTTTTGCCCCCGAAAATGCAGTGTCAGGTCGTCCCTTTAGTTGCTTGTGTGGTTTTAAGGTTAAATTCGTGCTTGGTTGCGATGTAAAGTGCTGTGATGCATTACATGTAATTTTTGTGTTTAGATTAATATACATTAATTTGAGGATCGGGGACGTATGAATTGGTGTTTATAATGAATGGTCATCTTTAGATTAACGACTCGACCAGCAGGGTCAGCCCATGTGCGGCGTGAGAAGCCAGGCAACAGCGAGCAGTCCGGCCCCTCGAGCATCCGTGGCAACGGGCAAGCGGCCGAGAGAAGATCTTTGGTTGGTGGTGGCAGCCGGTGATTTAAACGATAAACAGGCAGCAGTTGCTGGCAGTATAACCTCCCATGCAACATCGGAATCATGAACATATTGCCCCATTTTCGACCTTGCTTGTGAGAGCGGGGGGCGAAACAACTTAGCCCCGAGCAACCCGAAGTGAATAGGATCTATTCTACGTGAAACTTCATTGTCTACAGATACAAATATATCCCCATAAATTAGATCATACAATTTGCAGCCCTTTTGGCTATTGGGATAGCCGACAAATACACAACGGCGACTTAGAACAGATTTGTGCCCAGAGCGTTGATCATGAAGCGAAGCACAAACAACTAAAATCTACCCATAAATGATCAGTCGACACACAAAATTCGAGAACCTCAAGCAGGACTCTTATTGTCGAATAAACCCTGCGCGGTGTTCTATTTATCAAATACACCGCCCAGTACCTTTCGCCCCTAATGACGACAAGTCACCTCGAAGCAGTAAGGCTTGCAGACAGCATTGAGAATGTGACTAATAACTACGTTCAATGAGATCATTTTATTGAGGAGTCAGCCTTGGTTTGAAACAAAATAAACTGCTCGATGAAAGAGTTGGAGAGTTTAAATTGATACCGTTATCGCGACAATTTTAACATGAGCACGAGGTGTGGTAATCATAGCGAAAGCAGCGAAAAATATTTGGCTTAGCGTAGATTAGAATGAAGTAAATAAACCCGTACTACTTTCGAGGAGTGTGGTAGTGACGATTGTGGCATCGTCTCCATTCGAAGATGGAATCTTATTCGGTCCCACTTGAAGTCTTAATGCAATAATTCAAAAACACGACTAAGCGACTATCGCTAGAGAAAACTATCACGAAAAAACCTTTATTTGGCACATTGGACAAATAAAAATACAACGATATCTAACTCTTTCTAGATAATCTACAATGGGAGCCCCAACGATCACTCTATCAGACGGATGACCCGAAGCTTGACGATGCAGGCCTGTTAAGATAATCCGGGAAGCCCATGCGCCTTATTTGTAGGAAATCCTCCAGATAGTAATAGTCCCCTTCCGTTCACGAGAACCAATTGGGTTCCCAGGGCATTGGTCTGTAAGACAAAGCTTCATTGAAATATAAATGCGAGGATCTTGATCAATTAATTGGGCAACGGAGATGAGATTGCAAGTAAGAGTGAATATAGAATACAAGCAATAAGAGTCAACCACACAGGCCAGGACTCGGCCTTAGCCAGATTCTGAAATGGTTGAATGGTCGTCGGTAAAATCATCGGATAAGAGGTAATGACAAGGCGGCCATCCAAAAGATGATCGACTCAGGTGACATGATGAAGGTTCTGTATAAAGTATCAGCATTTGGAAGAAGACTTCCTTTGGTCGTATGTCAGATACGGTGGCTCGTATTATGCTCATGAGAACTTCAATTTGTCCGGGCTTTAAGTTAGAAGCGATTCGGCATTGGTGGGCTCGGCAGCCAAGGTCCCATGACCTCAGGGAACATATGATGGCGACATTCACTTGAGGCATGGCCAGCGGCAGCGCCCGGCCGAGGCGAGGGGGTAATGTGTTGTTTGATGACCCACGATTTGTCACCTCCGCTCTCCCGCCCGCAGGCGGATATCCATGGATCTTGAGCATGGGAGTTATCGTACCCACAGATCTAACGGCTTGATATTGTACAACTTCATTTGGAGAAATGACTACATGCAGATAAGGGAGCGATCCAGCGAAGAATGCTTAAAGCATAGAAATGAATCGGTTAAATCGCTTCTTAATAGCTTGTCTCTTAGAGTTTCATCACAGAGAAAGTATTATAGGCTTCGTCGAGAGGGCATGGGAGGCGAGAGAAAGGTGGAAGCGGGCAACCCAGCAAGATAAATCGTAAATCCCCGCAAAAATTGATGTAAGCGTTCCGCCTCGCGATCCTTACATGCGGCAACGACACAGCGATGCTGCTGTCGCCGGCATGAATAGGCGGTTTGAGGCGTGACAATTCATCGATGAGACCCGATTAATTTATTATAATCATCGGCGTATTACCCTTATTTGGCGGCAAGAGTTGTAATCCTTGCGAGAAGCTGCTAAAGGCAGACTAATGTACAAAAATCTCTTCTCGAATGAGTGTCGAAGAGGTTTTAAATCCTGAAATAAGGGGCAGGTAAGTAGCCGGGTGGAATCAGTATGAAGAATCCATGAAATAAGCATAGAGTTACTGATTTCCCAATTCAACAATTTTCAGTTCTCGGTGGGTTTTTGAATCGTCCACGTCGGCAAACCGAATTTCGGCGAGCTTTCTTGGCAATGTGTGGCAGAGACCATAGAATAGTTATCTTCGGAGAATAACATGAGTAATAAGATTGCCGGGTTGATCACCGGAACCAAGAAAGTAAGGCGAGGTCGGTTGGATCTTGTCATCATTGTCATCCATGATGTATGGCGACGAAAATAAATAAACAAATGGTAAGAGGCGGAAATCGGTAGATGCGCGAGGATGTGTATGGAGGTTTCTTAGTAAACAACTTTAGAGGCTGGCAGGGCTCGATAGCATGTCAAATTCTATTTAATGTGAAGAATAAGTGTGAGGTTTCTGATCAATGTGCGTAAATATATGCTGCTTACATCTAGCTTTATGTAGATGGGCATAAACCATATACGACTCAATAATGCTGATTACACATTGATCTTGTAACCTAATGATATATAATATAAGAGCGTCGCCTTGAAATGCAAATTGTTCGATTCCTCTTAGAATATAATGTTGGTTTACATTTTAGGATTTCGTCTCTAGTGTAGTAGATTTAATTCCTTTTTGTTGTTTTAAACAGTAACATGAAGTTGTTCTACTTTTAATAATTCAGAGTTGGGTATTCTTGATTTACGATTCAGAACAACGAAAAATATATTAGTGGAATTGATAAGATAACAAACATGTTATATAAAATCGGCAAAGCTAAAAATGATCGTAATATCTCAAAATGATTATTCGACAACCACAATGAATTCTCGAGAAAAGAAAGAAACCAGCTAGTACTGGGACTAAAATTCAAATGATTAATCACTTACTAAACACCAACCATTTATTGTCTAGTACAAGATCTAGCCGACAGATGCCCCAGTTGTAAATATCATTTATTAATGCATATACATGATAACATGAATATATAATGGACTATGAACAAACACTTTGACTTGTGTGGCACTCTCCAAATTCCATGATTGTAGTACATGGGTACTAGTTGCAACATCACTACCCCAATAGCTGTTTTGGGACACAAGTCAAGAATTCCTTCGTCTGAAAGCAAAATACCTCAATGTTTAACGACTATCATATAAACTAGGTTCAAACTTACCTCTTTAGTTATATGTATTATTGCAAAAGTTACGTCGAAAATATAAAGTATGTTAGGATTTAAGATCGATAAATTATTAGAAATTTGAGTAAGTGATAAGAAACGATAGAAATTTAGAATCTTAGGAAATAAACTTGAACCTTGAGAATTTTTAGAAGTTACTGCACTTGATGTAGAAAGTGCGTCCTGTTCTTTAACGGCGAGAATCATTGTCATGGGAGAAGATGGATTCTGGTCACTGCAAGTAACTATAATACATGTTGGTATTTTAGCATCTGTAGAAAATACCATTCTGAACTATCGAAACGAATAAGAAACCTGCAAGTTGCTTGAAGCAAGCGTAATTGTGATAATATTAAAAATCAATATTGATACAGGATGATTATGCTCTGATATAATATTTGTTTTGATAAATAAAAGCTTCGTAGAAACATCACCATATTTATGAAATGACAAAGCATAAATTAAAGAGATATATCTGGAGTGAAGGCGTAATTGAAATTAATCTATAGCTTGCATTTGGTCACGTTGGACCCATGAACCCACTAAGCAGTGGGTAAATGTTGGGTCATCGGGTTCGATTAGCTATAAGGAGCGGACCCGTTATGTTATTTCATAGTCGAGTTCGACCCATTTGGTTGAACTTACGTATAATGAAGGCGTGAAGGAATGACTACACTGCATATGGCTAGGCCGTGATGAGATAAACGAGATGGATCCTGAATGGAGGGTCAACGAACCAATTCCAATATGATTCAGGGGCAGTTATATCCTATGTAATTCCCTCATCAAAATGATGATATTTAACATTATTCTTAGATGTCAAATTCAGACTACGCATAATAATACGTTTTGTTGACTTTTTTTTTGTTATTGTTATTGTTGATTTTGGATTTGGACATTCATAAACAGAAATTCGTTCATTTGGCCAACTCTAATGCCAATAGACCAGCTGGAAAGAGGCTTTTGACCCTTATATTTGCCATATCCTAACTTCCAATCTGTTAATAACCAATACATCTATTATTCTGTTTACAGCAGCTCATCAGCTAACAATAGAGTCATAAAATTATTTTCTGGTGTTTGATCGTCACGTCCCTTGAAGTAATTCTAAAAACATAGCAAAATAATGTCAATTTTATTGACTTTGCCGATGCATTCACATTTGTCGTCGTCAAAATTAACATTCACAGTCCACATTAGATACCAACAAATTCCGCACACACTAGGTCGATGAAATCTTACATGCCAAAAAATAATTAGTGGGAAAAGAGGCTCTTGAATTAACTCTCATTCAACGTTCAACTGATCACCTTTAATGGAAGAAGTAGTATATTAAGCAAACCTATAATGTGAAACAATGAACTTGTTTTAACATTTGGGAAGAAAAAATAACACCAAACTGCATATATGTGAATTAAACACAAAAAGTTTTTAAAACATGTTTTTTATTTGGAACAATTACAAAAGCATTTGAGATAGCATGGTTTTGTAAGATTACGTAGTAATTTTAATCATTTCATCACAGTGCTAGCCAGCAAAGAAAACATAGATTATGTCAGTGGTACGTAGTAATTTTGAGGTAGCATGCTTTTGTAAGAGTACGTAGTAACTATGATCATTTTAACCATAGACCATAGTTGTTGAACTTATGCTCACCTGCAAAGAAGAGAGGAAAGAATTGATTGACATCACAAGTACTATAGTAATTTTCTCGGGAATATCACTTCGTACCAATTACAATACGATTTACTGATATTTTTTTTACATTTTCTTCTGCACTCATTAGAATAAACATTTGATCTAAAATGTAAAAATGTGGAGTACAAAAATAACTAAACGAAGTAATTTTTTTTAAGCATCTAAGTCGGACTCAAACGAGCTAACTAAACGTATATATTCCATAATGAAGACTAATAAAGTGGAATTAAGAAGATTTGTTTCGTTAAAAGCAATATACAAAGGTTAACGAGATAAAACAGCTGTCTAAGGGATAATCAAAAGGCCAATTGGCAATAAGTAACACACAATGACACAAATCTGGTCATAGACAGTGATTAACCCATTGATGAAGAATTTAAGGTTAACAATACCATACGCCAACGTGTATAATGTCATGATTAAAGCCTAATGCTAAAAAATGAATCAATCTTTTCCATTTTTCAGATTGTACGACTATGATTACAAAACATAAAGAGACATTAGAAAGTAAGATAATTATACAAGCATCCCAATTTGGGGAAACTCTAGCTAATCACAATCATGCTAACTTTCATGCCTTAAATTTTCCTTTTCCAAGAAATCTAAATCAAAGGATTCTTTCCTAGTACTTTTGGCCCTCAATAGACTAACTAGTTTGCCAATGTCTCTAAACCGACTCCCCCCACTTTCTCTACAAAATACCCCGGACTCACCACACTCCTCCACAACCCGAACCGACCCGCTATCGCTTAACCGTGGCCCTCGGATCTTACTCGCCTTCCTCGCTTCACCCTCCGATTGCAAAGCCGTAATGAGAGTTTTCAAGGCTCGGCTTGGTGAGCCCCGGTTCGATATCATAATCTCGCCAATCTCGGAGGGACTCAAACTCGCCCCGGTTTGAAACATCTCCTCAACTTGTGGGAACAACTTGTGATCCCTCAACCCCAAATGGCTACTAGCAAGAGTCTTGAACGCATTAAAATCACACAAAGGGAAGTGAATATGGACATCGATTCGACCCGGCCGAAGAACCGTCGGGTCGACCCTATCCTTACCGTTCATTGTGAATACCATCAAACGTTCTTCACCACAACAAGATAATATCCCATCCATAAAATTAAGTATCCCAGATAAGCTCACAGCCGTTGATTTTTGAGCCAAGTAACGGTCAAGATCTTCCATAACAACAACTGACTTTTTCGTAATTTGCATTAAAATCATCTTAAGATCCGAATCATCCGAGACCTTAGACAAGTCAACATCGTAAATATCGTAACCTAAAAACTTAGCCATAGCAACAATAAACGTTGACTTTCCTGTTCCACATTGACCATACAGCAAATAACTTCGTTTCCAAACACGACCTAATCTATGATAATATTGCTTAGCCTTCAAAAATGCTTCCAAATCAGATTTTATTTTATTTTTCAAGTCAACGTCCATAACAACCGTGTCCATAGACGTCGGATGAGATAATGGAATCGATCTCCACCGTCCATTATTTTCTTGATCATCATCGACGTTCATAAACAACCTCACCTCTTTGTTCCTAGCTTCAATCTCATCGTACGTTGTAAGAATATGTTGAAGATATGGTCTCAAAATTCGTCGTTTTTCGATTTTCTTGATCTTCAAAACCAATGAATTATTTGATGTGTTTCCATTTTTTTCTCCATTTTCATGCACCCAAATGAGTCTAGCACTAAGAAAAACATCGATAACCGAATGATTCGAATCTAGTAATAAGTTGATCTCGTTAGGTTTATCACCTGAAAATAAGTTGGTGAAATCTGAATCCTCCACACATGGTAATGAATTGAGGTAGACTTGAATTTTCCTATAGAGTTGATTTTCTTGCATGTTGGAATTGAATTTGGGCACCTTGTAATATTGGTACACGTAACACTTGTCTTCTAACCATCTCCACCATTTCTTGATAACATATAACAAAGATGTTTTCATTAGAAAACGAACAAGAAGAAACAAGATTATAATTGTTGGAAACAACATAATTTGAGAAATTGTGATAACCATGTTTGGCAATTTGATAATAGGTAGGAATTAATATGAAATTTGGGATCAAAGTATATGGTGGAGTAATGATGGTAGGTGGTGGGATGATGAATAAAGCATCATGAGAGACAGAGTATGGAATGTTGAAGAATTGAATACTCCGTATGATGAAGTATTAATATAGGTAGCTGGTGATATATATAGTATTTAATTGGTCAAAATTATGTGGGATGTGCTGGAAAAACCAACAATTATGCAATTCATTTGTGCTCTTTTTCGTTTATTTTTGAGCTGTGCTTTCATGACTATTAGGAGATTATTAGAGACCTTGTAAAAAGGAATTATAGGGAATTTTGGATTTACATGGAGGATTAGTACTTCTACGAAAATTAAGCCTGGGTTTAGGGTCAAACTAAAAACGTTCGATAATGTCATATTTTTGCAATTATTCAAGAAGATATGAATAAATAAATAAGTTTGAGTTGATGAAAATGATTTTCATGTTTGATTCTGTTGTAAATTAACATAAAGACATATACATCATTAATATCTAGAGTGAATACCAAGATTCCGAATTTTATCTCAAAGGCAATTGAATTTATGGATTGTTTTTTCCTTATCAACATCTTTAAGTTTGTACATTTTCTATCACTAAATCAAAACCCGGGGGGTATTATGTAAAAATAATGATAAACGTAACCTTATTTATATACATTATTATTCTTAACGATTTCGTTCTGGATTCCGAGTACTCAATGATGGGTATTATTTTTATTGGCTTTATTCAGAGTATCAGGAAAATAGCTTACGATCCACATTTTCGGTAACTTTATAAGATCATTATTCAAGAATTACATTCTAAATTTATAAAGGTGGACATAAAGTTATACACCATAGTCAAACTTTATCATATCCCGGTACTCTTCCATCAAATCTTTCAAGAATATAGAATGACACACAATTTCACACTTTTTGAAAATATAGAACGACAAAATCACTAAAAATAGTCTCTAATAAATATACTTAAACTTACGTTTTATACAATATTCGTTTTATCATGAATTTATTTTGATATTATTTTGTTTTTGCAACACGTATGAGTGTCGAAGCAAAAAACACTTACAAACATATTAAAAACACTAATATGTTATTGTTCTTATAATGTTATCTAACTATTATTGGACCGATAGTTTGTTGAAATTTATGAACTAATTTCTTATACTGATATACTAGTTAACTGTACACTACTTTTCCTTTAATGGGTTAGGCCTTTGTATATGTTTTCCCTAGGTATATATACTCTATATATACGTTTAACAAAAGCTTTGAAAAATACAAAAGAATTTTTCACAAAATTTTCATGGTATATAGTCGGAGTTGAGGGAATGGGTGTAAGTGAAATCTTTGCACGGTAGCTAAGATGGTCCTTTGTCGCATATTTTCTTAGGCATTCTTCGAAGTGGGAATTACGTGAATGGATGTTCCTTGATCGTTTTCTCCGTGAAATTTAGATGAGAGGTTTATGAAACTTTCTTGGTTTGGTGACGTCATAATGGTCTTTCTTAAAGTCGTTGTATGGGTTACGTCAGGCACCATGGTGTTGGTTTCTTAAGTTGTTTGCTTGATTCACGATCATATGGTTTCTTCGTCCTGTGGACTACTCATTATTTACTCTTCAACATGGACATGTACATCTACATGTTCTAATATATGTTGATGATTTAATCATCTCTGGTAATGATTCTTCCGCTCTTGTTGCATTTAAGAAATATTTGGGTACTAGCTTCCATATGAAAGATCTTGGGTCCTCAAATATTTTATGGGATTGAAATTGTAGTAGTCGAATGACATTTTCTTATGCCAACAAAAATGTACTTTAGACATAAATGGCGAGAGAGCCGAACTTCTCGGAGGCCTAAACCATTTCCTTTTCACGAAACGAGGAACCCTGACCTTTCGGTTCTTCTGAGTCCATTGTTGCCGATCCCAACCTTACAAAAGACTTCGTTAGTCGCTTGCTCTCTTTTCTCTAGGCAAGTTGTATTTCATTTAGCTCGGTGCTCGAACCCACAAGCGACACAATTTGGGGCCAACATGTGCAAGGTTGTTCGTTATCTCGAGGTAGTCGAGGCGGGGTATATACCGACTCTACACATGTGATTTGCCTTTATTGATTGGTGTGATTCTGATTGCAGGTCGGTTGTCCTTTGATGAGCTTTCTATTACAGAGGTGGATAGTTTTTCTTGGTGGTTCTCCTTTATCTGGAAGACCAAAAACATCACTCTGATCTCACGTTCTTATGAAGCGAATATCGCTCCCCATGAAACGAGGCGGGCTTTCTTTAAGGGCAATGAGTCTCGGCCGCTGATTTTTTAAAATGCTAATTTTATCTTTATTTTTTTTTTGAAAAATGACATATTTCATTAAATTTTATAAATACTAAATTTATTTGATTACATGATTTAAAATCTCGATTTTCTTTATGTACTATTACTTACTTGTAATTAGTTTATGCATTTCGCCCTCTTATGGTACGCTTTTTCTTTACTTGAGTTGAAATGGTTGAGCGTTACTTGCTAGTCTTAGTAATCTCATTCGGAGCCTGTAATCTCTTTTATGACTGTCTGGGTTGCATGTGCTCGAGGCTTCGGTATTTCACGAGCAGCACTAAATACATTAGTGATTGCCGTATGTGCGAGGATGTGATACAATAAGCACTACTGCCACTCATGTTTCCTTGACATTTAACTTGTCGATATCTTCAGCAAAGTATTGATTTAGCTATTTCTTGTGAGTTGGACGTTTAATTTATACGACTTGAGGGGTATTGTATCGATGGTTTGCTGAAATTTATGAACTAGTTTCTTATACTGATATATTAGTTACTACAGCTATTTTTTCTTTTAATGGGCTTAGGCCTTTATATAGGTTTTCTCTAAGTATATATATACTCTATATGTACGTTTAACAGAGCAAGAAAATATATGATCTTCACAAAATTTCAAGTATTAATACTCCCTCTCTCTCTAAATAATCTTTCACTATCTAATTTTCATATCTTGACTTTTTAAAATTTAGACTCAATTTCTTTTAAACTTTATCATATCAAAATATATATAGTATTTTCATTCTACTATATATAATATGCACATATATATATATTATAATTTTAATTCAAATCAAAGTTATACGAATCGAGTAAAATATATCAAAACTTCTTAAGGCTCCATATTGATAACTGAAAATCGGACCATCTTTGTCAGCTGAATTTGATGGAGGAGTACTAAGTGTCTCAAATATATTAGCATACGCGTATATTAGGAGTAGAGACTATAGAGTAGCCAAGGGTCAGATATTATGGGCTAGTGATGTTTCAAGACGCAACAAACTATAGACTAATTAAGCACTGCCTTCTCAGAAGTATGAAAAATAAAATTGAATGATACCTGCGCCCACTGAGTCACTGACTATGAAAGAGCACTAACATTTTGTTCTATTGTCAATATATATTATGTGTAGAGGTATGGACAACTTCAGACAAAAGATGAAATCACTTGTTACTTTTAGTTAATTTGACATAGTTTAGTCTTACCCATGAAGTCATTAGACAAATAAAAAAAATCAATCCTTTTGTTCACAATGTATAGCAATCTTGCTAAATTCTCTAACTGTCATAGTATTATATATCCTTTAATCTAATATCTTAATCGATATACATAATTTTGACTTAAATCAAAATTATCATGTTAACAAAATAAATTAGAAATATTATCTCTATTATATAACTTAGAATTAGTTGCATATATGGTGTTAATTAAGTTTCAAATTTAAAAATCATTAATTAAAATTAAAACTAGACGATCTTTTTAAAAATGAATGGAGTATAACATACGTTGATCCAACTCTAAGTTTTTGGATGAACAACAATAGTAAATTATGTTAAAAGAAGTGGGCATTTTACCTAACTTCTAATCGATTGGTCATACGTTCTCTTCAAGTGCCTATAGAAATGAGAGAAGCATTTATATTCAATGGCCATACCAAAATATACCATATCTTGAAAGTTATAGAATCCCTATCCTCTATATGTAGTGCAATTTATTAATTAAACTTATAGGGTTAAGAAAAAAATCATGAAATTGCTTATTTACTTATTCAGTTGGATCTCCAATTCTCCATGGATCTATTGGGTGGTGAATATATACACTATCATGAGTGGTGCAAAGTTGGGGGAGTTGAGCATATGGATCATATATATGTGATATGTCCCTCCTCATGAAGTATTAAATTTCATTTTCTATCTTGTTGAGTACTTGTTCTTATAAAATTACCGATTTATTTGATAGTTTTAAAAAAAAGTATTTATTAAATCGTTAATTATATAATTTTTAGGAGAAAATATATCAATAAATAAAAAAAATGTCAGAAGGCAATCTGGCTTGTCTGAAATTCGTTGGTAAATGAAATGGCCCTTCTGATAAAAAGAAACGTTTTTAAAAATGATCCTTCAAGTGAGATGGAGAGAGGAGTAACATTTTATATTTATCTTTCGTATGGCTCCTCATCAGTGTAAACAAATACACATACCTAAACGAAGAGAGAAAATAAATTTGTGCATAGTAGTACATGTCTTTGTAAGTTCATTAATTTGGGGAAATGGTAATTAGTAATTAATATACGGAGTAGTGAATTCGACATGATGACTTGAACAATTTTGGCATTTATTCGAAAGATAGAACATTATTATTGTCTTTGGTTGGTATGATTAGGATGTTGAGTTACTTAGGACCAACAAAATAATGATAGGATTTAGGAAATAGAAGACAGAAAATATTTGGATGGTTGGCTCATGGAATTTCCACATAAAAAATAGGCTTTGTTTGCAATGCTTAAATTGAATGGATCACAAACTATATATATTATATAGCGCTGGCAGAATATAATCATTTTCCTCTTCTTCTTTCGGCTGTTCTTTATAATTGATAGTACAATATATTTTATCATCAAACAAGAGAAGTGATTACTTGGTTTATATAATTCTAAATTAGCAACCATTTATTAATTTCTTGTTAACTCATTTTGTCCACCATGTATCCATGTTGGTTAATACTTGTCAAATTATCGTACTTCCTACTTTGAGTTGGTATGGTGTCATGGACACTGGCTTTATTCCCCCTAATATCATCAGTCACTTCCCACCCATTATTATGAACTTAATATCAGTCACTCGTTTGAAAAATTTCTCATAAATCATATGGCTCATACTTCATCATATTATTTATATATACCTTTGTTAATGGAACCCGCAATCATACTGTATCAAGCCCAAATTAGAATTAGAATAAACTAAAAGTAAAATGATAAAAATAACTAACCCATAATTTTATAGTTATGGGAGGTCAATTGAAAATAGTTTGAACTGTGAGGATGCCATTGACATTTATTTTATCATATGACAATGAAGTTTTACACCGGAAGATTTATATCACTACAAATTACCAATGAATCATTTATATGTTACGTTTAAACACTTAAAAAATTAGTTGATCAAGATTAATACAAAAACCAAAATTAAATTATTTAAATGATTAGTTGAATTCATGAGGTAGCAGTGTAGCACTATTATTTTGAACGATACCAACTTTAATGCTAGTGCTTTTTTGTCAGCAAGTCAAATCCAATCTTTTTATCTTCTATAGTACTCCGTATGAAGATGAAGAACATTGATGAGTAAAGATTATAGGGAGACCATACATTATTTTGGGTCATGGAGCACTTATTTTGAATCCACAAGTGTCAATACAAAGATTACTCCATGCATCACAACAGAAAAATGGTACTAGTACAAATTTGAAATCGTTCGCTCCATTGTATGGTTTTGAATTTTTTAAAATTTAAAAGACTACATATATTAATATGTTATACTCCAGTTAAAGTTGACGTGTGTCCTAAATATATATAAATATTAATCAAATGAAACATATTATAAAAAATGAAAAAAGATTAAAAATATACAAAGTTTATTTTAAGGAGGGTGTATTACGTTGAATTAAATTTATAAGATTGCCGTAAAGTTTCAAATTGATTATTAAAAAAGTAAATTAAACAATATTTTAGAGATATAGGTGATGTAGCGTATGAAGATAATTTCGTTTGGTATTATAGTCATATAGGCCACTTGTTTTTCCGATACTCGATATCCCAGATTGAATTACTTATCAAACTAATCATATGTATATATTGCCCTGCTTCTCATGAAAGCAGCCTGCAACTGCTTGCTCAGAAAGAATGCCAACTTGTATTCTTCTGATAATTTCAAGTGGCCTATATGACTATATGAGTTGCAAGCTGTCTAAAACCAAGTCCTTAATTAACTGCCCTTTCCATATAGATTCTCTTGCCACTCTTAAGTACTTCCTGCTTCACAATAATACAACTAAAAATGAATGAAATTTTCAATTGAACAACAAGTTTCCCTTACGTGCAGTCTACTTATGGATAGAATAAATAACATATGCACGTTGTAGAAATATATATAGAGTCGTCGTTCTGAAATTAAATAATTGTCCTTACACCTTTTTATGAGCTTCATTTAAGTTATGGACGAGACTTAGATATTCGATATCGATATTAAATTTGAATTGAAATTGTACCTAATTCATGTACCATATGTTGGGTACAATTGTGCTCGAAAAATTTCAAAAAACATATGTATACGGTACACCCAAGTTAAGAGCATTATAGGTACGAGATCGAATTGATTTTGAAAGAAATCTAATACTCAAGAAACACCTATAACAATATTGCTCAAGAAACAAGATTTCAAAAATCCTGCCAAAATTTCATGAATAAAACTTCACTGCAGCAGAGCAATATGTCAGGTCAAGAAATGCCAAATGCATCGTCATTTCGGTTCAACACAATTGCTAACCACATTCAGTAAATATTGCCAAAACAAGCAAATGTAGTACCTCAAAACATAGTTGAGAACAAGGGTATAGGCGTATAGCTAAGCGAGAGGTAACAGGAAAGTTATGTATCCCGGTCTCGATCATCTGACTGGCAGTTCATGATTTGGGACACAACAAGCTTAGAGAGCTCATTGATGGTAGCTTCAACTTGACAGCCATCATTTGGCAGTGACCAGGACGACGATTCTGACCTTAATCTGGAATATTCAATTGCTGCAACCGTTTTATTTAGTTTTACAAATAGAACAGTTAGATGGAGACTTATCTAAGGAATAGCTCAAACTAATATTTTCACTTGACAGCAAATTTTTATTCAGAAATCATACATGAAATGTGCATAACTGAGGAAGGCAAGATACATATCACACAAAGTTAAAAAAAAAACACTAAAGGATGAAGAATTGAAACAGTTGACAAGCTGAAAAAATGATCCATAGTTTCATACACACCTAACTTCTGTGCGTCACCAAACCATTTGCTCATTAAGTTTGAAATTCGGACGTTGATGAAGACAGCTCCCAACTCTTTTGCAATTGCTTTGGCCAGCATTGTCTTCCCGGTGCCTGGAGGCCCATAAAGCAATACTCCTTTTTGTGGACCAAGAAGCTTTCCATGAGAAAAGAGATCAGGTTTCTTTAGGGGTAGGATAACCAACTCATAATTGACTCCAGTCCTCCAAGAGAGTTAAACTCTACATCAATATGATCAGGATTAATAACATCACATGCTATAATGTCCTACAAACCATTAAATAGCATGGCTGGAAACAATGACCATGCAAACTAGGGTGCCAAGAGATACGGAAACTGATTATGATCCTTTTACTTGAGCAAAAATATATCCCATTAACTCATACTGGAAAACAATGTAATTATAAGCGATATCAGTAATTCAATTAGACTACTGTCATGGAGGCTCTTCCATAATCCAAAGACAGTTTGTCAGAATGCTCATGCCGACCTCCATATCGTCAACTAACAAAAGAAAAAAAACCTTTCTGATGATTATGAATAGCATTTGTTTCTAACTATCGTAGGTGCAGAACACTCACTATCTTCTTAGTTCGAACACTAGCTCAAACTGTAAAGTAGATAAAACTAACATCAAAACAGCAAACCATGTTCACTATAAAGTTCTTCCCTTTACAATTCCAAACTCGGAACATATAAAAAAAACTGAACAATCATCTTGATAACTAAAAGAACAACATACAATGATGTGCATAAAGTTGAAACACTAAAGTTCTTTAAATCTACAAAATTAACCATCACCGGATGTGTTAGATTATTATATTAATTTAATATATTTAATGGTCATATAAAATGAAAAATTTATTATTATTAAGAGTTTAGTGTGATGGTTATTATACGTTAAAGATTAGAGTTAGAGGGTGTTATTTCTTATTTCTCTTATACTCATTAATTTAATAAATGATGTAATAAATTTGATCTTTGGTAGCCTTTCAGGCAGCTGAATTATTCTATTCATATATAAAAGCCTTATCGTTATAAATGCTTGTAAATCTAAAATGACTAAGAGTATCTAAGAGAGAAAAGGAAAGTAAAAGTTGATATGCATGTAACATAATGGATCGAGGTATGTTAACGTATTATTGTTTACGTATAATTAGAGTGTAAAGATCACAAAATAATAGTATAATCTTGCTTGATTGGTATCGTAGGCATTGATTCATCTTACAGTATGTATTCTATGTAAATACTTTGAATACAAGAATAATCGATAATGCACGTTTAATAATCGACAATGGCTGGATCAAGATAGTATGATAATAATGTCAAATGTAAATGTACGTTCAATAATCGTTAATAGATCGAAAATGAAATGCATGAAATCAGTGAAATCAACTCCCTTTGCCATGAATTATAATACTATTAATAATCGATACTAATATTGCTTCATTAGCGATGAATTAATATTACGGACTATTGATATTATGAAGTGAAATTGTTATGACTATTTTGTTAGCGAGTAATAGTTGTAGTACCAGCGTCTACATTCTGGTCAGTGTTTTCTCGGTATTATATGATGCATGTTATCAATTTGCATGAAAGAACATATCGTAATGATTAATTTTGATGGATTGTTTAAATCGTTTTAATGATCCATTAAGGCTTACTTGTTAAGATAATTGATAATCGAATGCTAAATATGTAATTGCTTCCGCTTAATGCTAAATATGTAAATTGACAATTTTTGAATCATGTATATTTAAGAGTTATTGTAATATATTATGACATATGAGATATATACATGTTGGAAAGTTTTTTTATGTGTAATATTATTGGGATTATGGACATATATTTTATACAATTTCTTTATAAAGAATATCATAGTTGACATTTATTATAGAAAAGAAATGTGTAAACATATTAAGATTTTTGTATCTATGTATATAATTTGAGATAAAAGTTAATATCTATTATTAAAATAGTTTGTTGAGTACTTAAGTGGCCAAACTAAAAGTTTTATCTCATTTATATCATTACATTTTAACATTATATTTTAATATCTATTTATTCTAGGAACTATTGATCTTATGATAGCCAAGTAAAATGTCTAAATAGATATTTTTTATCTTTTATCACATAATTATGCAAATTTGAGATATGATATTTATTTACTTTACAATCTTTGTTAATTAAGCTAGTGGCTGGCCCAAATGAGTAAATTAATATTTTTATCTCAATATGGAAATACAACATGAGATATAATGGTAAATTAAAATTATCTATTTTTTTGTATTCTTTTGTTAATTAAACTGAGTGGCCAAGATAAATGATTAAATAGGCAAGTTTCATGTTAATTTGAGGTATTATTGAAGTTATTTTATTGAGAAATTGTTTGCTAGTCGCCAAAGTGGCCAAGTAATGGTTAAATGAGCGTTATATGTATTATATTAAGAAAATAAAATGTCTAATAATGTTAGAACTTGTTAGTCATAAGTATTTAACTGTTGAAGTTAATTAGACATATTATGGAATTAATGTAATTATATTATTTCTTAACATGTACATTTTTGAACTAGATTATCATTATGCCTACGATGGCTTTAATATGATTAAAATTGATAATAAACATACTTAGTTGATATGTTTATGATGATGAGAGAATTAAATGTTAAAATTATACGAGGTGGCTTATATGTTATTAAAGTTGTATAATTTGAATACATTGGGCGAAAGTGTTAATACTACAAGATTTGAATCATGTTTTGCGGCTTACAAATTTATTTTTCTTTTAAGCTGATTCCATGATCAATTGATGGTCTAAACTAGGATCGATGGTCGAACAAATCATTTTATCTTGGAAGTAATGTATTGGATAGTGCGATAGTATCGAGACCATATTCTATTGGCTTATCGTAACCTTTAGTACACCTAGATAAATAAATCTTTATGAATGTTTGAAGCGTCTAACAACTGAATTTGATAAATATGTGATGGTGAAAATGTTAAGCCATCATGCCTAAAACCCGATAATCTGAGAATTTCTCATGAAAGCTAAAAAGTATTCTGATCGGACGTTCTTTGAAAGCTAAAAGTATTCTCGATAATTTCTCATTGAAGCGGAATAATGCAGAGAATTTCTGTGAAAGCTAAAGAGTATGCAAGGAATTTCTCGTAGAAATTTAAGTATTCTCGTGAGTGAGTTAAACGACCATTAAGTTTGATTAGCGATTAAAAACGTTAAATGATCATGTGACTAAGCATGTCTAACAACTTGTGAGATTAAGGACTATGGGTATGGAGGCTGGTGAGACATTTAAGTCCCGAATTTATCATCGACTCACTTCCTCTGATTTGCCGGTTCAAGTGAACATAACACTCTAAAGGAAAATGGAACTTCGAAATTAAGGCACGTATTAGTTGAAGAGGAAGGAAGGTTGAAGAAAATGAAAGATCATTCTATCCCAAATGCATCCGTAGAGACGGTGTGTGGCTAAGCAGAAAAAAAGAATAAAAGGAAGACAAAACCTCAAGAATGATAAAATCATCATGAGAAAGTTAATGAGGCCAAGTCAGAAGGAGATAAAGTGTTATTTACATAAAAAGATTGGGCAGCCAGAAGAAGGATTAATGTCGAAAAAGGAATAGTTCGAAAAAGGTACTACTTTGTTTACATTTGTTTTGAATCAAACCTTATTGAAGTTCCTAATAGCACACAGTGGTTGGAGTGCAGTGCAACTCTTCATGTTTAAATGTTTCTGCGAGGGATTCCTTTCAATCGACCCATAAAAGGCTGAAAAGTATTTCATGGGGAGCAGAGGATGAAGGCACAAATAGAAAGGAATTGGGACTTCTGATTGATCTTGAATCTTGGTTGTGCATTAGATCTGAAAAGAGATAATAATATGTTACTGGGTTGTGCGGAAATCTCTTGTTTAAATTGGAAAGTTGGATGAGTCTATGTTTAATGTCAAGTTTGGTATATTTTTCTTTGTTTAAGGAATAAGTACTATTATGGTTATGGTACATTAATAAATGGTTTGTATCGTTTAATCTTGATAATAAATTTGTGGGAATCTTTGTTTAATGTTGAACATGTTGTTGGTGGCGCATTAATTGCACAAGATAATAACTCTGCTTTTCTTTGTGGCATCAAGCTGGGTCATATCAAGAAAGGATGTTGAGGGGTTGGTTAAAGTAGAATCAGCACCATAAATTTAATTTTTGGACCTAAATGTATGTGTTGGTGGCGTGTAAAACAAACCAAACCTGATACAATGAAAGCGGCCACAAGCACAAAACTGCTTGGTGTCTGTGAAATGACTCCATCTTGGAGTGGAAAAAAGTATTTCATTCACGGCTTTATTGATGATTCTTTCGTTATGGATATGTATATGCATTTGCATGAAAAAGTCTACGTCGGTGGAACATTAATAAGTATTCATTGATGAGGTAGAAAGAAGCGGATTAAATCTAGTAAAGGTTGTGAGAATCGGATAGAGGTGGAGAATATTATGGTAAATCTGATGAAAGTGGACTTAATGTCTGAGTCCGTTTCTGAGGATTTCTTGAAAGTCGAGGCATATGTGCCTGAGTATACAATGCAGTACACCACAGCGACAAAATGGTGTAGCTGAAAGAAATGAATAAATATATTAGAAATGGTTAGGAGTATGTTAAGTAATATGATATTACCTTTATCTTTGTGGACATATTCATTAAAAGCTTCTTTGCGTATTTGCATAGGGTTCTAGTAAAATTGTTCTACTTCCTTATGAATTGGACAAGGAAACCTAGTTTAAAGCATAAGAGTGTTTGGGGTTGTCGAGGCGAGAAGTAAGAATATATGTCCGTATGAAAAAAAGCTGATTCAAGAACCATCTACGAGGCAATTTTATATCGGGTATGCGAGAAAAGTGAGATACATATTCTATTGTCCCTAACCATGATGAAAGGATAGTTAAGGCCAGTGTCTGGCGGTTTTGTGAGAATAATAGTGCAAGTAATAGGTGGGGTGGGGAACACATGGCTGGCGTAAATTTTGAAAGAGAAAACGAGTGGGAGATATGGCATCTAGTGTTTCTCGTCAAAATGTTTTCTCCTCAAAATAGTGTCCCCTTATAATGGACCTATCAATAATGACCCTATCAATGAAATCACTAATGAACTAGTGTCAAATATACAAGAAATAGCATCAAGAGAAAGTCTGAAAGCGAGAAAAGACCAGCTATTTCCGATGATTATGTGGTTTATTCACTTGAACATGAATGTGACTTAAGTATTGATAAAGAACCGGTTTAACTGTCAATGGCGTAAAATGTAACAATTGAGAAAATGGTTCAATCTTTATGAAAGATGAGTTGAAATCGATGGATAATGACAAAATGCAGGACTTGGATTGAGTTACTGAGTTGAAAGCAGTCGGTTGTAAATGGATCTTCGAAGATCAAACGAGACTCTAAAAGCGATATTATAACATTGAAGCGAGGCTTTGTTCTTTAAGGTTCGCTCGAGAAAGAAGTGTTGTACAAAGAAACGCTTACCTCGATTTCTAAGAAGGATTCTTTAAGGTATTTTGGCATTAGTGGCTGTTATGATGCGGAGAACTTTCACGAATGGATGTGAAAACAGCTTTTTTTTGAATGGAGACTTAGGAAGAAGTTTATATGGATCGACAGGATGGTTTGTATTTGCTTTGGGCAAGAAAGTTGGTGTGTAAGCTAAAGAAGTCGATATATGGACTAAAAACAGAACAAAACGATGGTATCTAAAGTTTAAAAATACCGTTATATAATATGGCTTTGAAAACACAGATTGATAGGTGTATCTTCATGAAGGTCGGTGGGAGTAAGTTTATTATTTTAGTCATATGTTGATGACATTCTTCTTCTTCTTAATGATATTCGGATTATTACATGATGTAAAAATTTCTCTCCCAATAACTTTCAAATGGGAATATGGGTAAGCGTCGTATGATTGGTATTGAAATATTCATTGACAGATCCCCGAGGAATATTGGAAGCATCATAGCTTACATGGAAATAAGTTTAGAGAGGTTTAGAATGGAAAGTGCTCTTGATTGTTCCAATTCGAGAAAGGGGACAAGTTGGAGGTTGTTTCAATGTCTAAAAATAATTTGGAGCGAGAGAAAAAATGAAGATATTCCCATCGGTGGTTGGGAGTCGTCTTGTCTTTCGAGACATGTACTCGACGGATATTGGCTTTGCGAGTTGGTATCTTTAATTAGATATCAAAGTATTAATCGAGAATGGATACTGGTATAAAGAAGGTCCTTAGGTGACTTCTGGCTTTTAAGGACTCTGTCTTTTACTTATAAAAGATTAGGATAGCCTCGAGGTGATTGATTTATCTGATTCGGACTTCTTATTTGGATGCTTGGACTCGAAATCACGTTTGAAATTTATACCTTTTTATTGGTGGAGGAGCTATATCGTAATGGAGAAAAGTGATGAGGAAACTTGATCGATTATAGCTGCTTCGTATGGGCCGAGTCGTTGCATGCTTTGGCTGACAATTCCCAGCTGGCTTCGTGGTTGCGAACTTTATCTGCTTGAGACTTGGAATTGTCGGCCGGCGTAGCCCGAGCCGTTGAGAATTTATTGTGGAAGCAATTACGCGGTGTCTTCTTCTCTAAAAAATGATAAGGTACTCGAAAGGTGCCAAACATATGGATCTAAAGTATTTATCTGTCCAAGAAAGAATGCAAACAAAGGTGTCTGTTATTGAAGCGTATTGGTACAAAATTTAATGATAGCCGGATCCGTTAGCGAGGATTACTTCTAAGACTTATTGGCCGTATAGAAAGGATGGGTATTATAGAAAGCCTTGTTAAGCTGGAAAAGAATATTTACATATGTATGAATGGTTTGTTCAAATAAAGAAGTGACATTTATGAATTCAATTAAGAAAGTTTATGTTTAACGATAAAGTGTTTCTCATATTATGGTTATGTACATGAATGGTTATATTGAGGCAAACCGCGAAATGTTTTTCTCAAAATGTTGTTGAGAACTTGAACTCCCCAAATAAAAGTGATACGGATTAAATTGGTTTGTGATACGTGGAAGGAATCATGTCGATTAATGACTTGTGACGTATGGTCAATTAGTTTTAGTTCAAATTATAGTTGATGGAATTGTTGATTACGTTGAAAGGTGCGCCTTATAATTTCTTTGAATGCGTCAAATCTGTTATATGGACGAAGTGGGAGATTGTTAGATTATTATATTAATTTAATATATTTAATGGTCCATATAAAATGAAAAAATGAGTATTATTAAGAGTTTAAGTGTGTGATGGTTGTATACATTAAAGATTAGAGTTAGGGGTGGTATTTACTTCTGCTTCTCCCTCATTAATTTAATAAATGATGTAATAAGGGTGATCTTTAGCTTAGACCTTTGGTAATAAGCTACAAGCTAACATATAAAAGCGCTATGCGTTATCGTGTCATGGCAAAATACAAGGCAAACTAAAAGTATACAGAGGAGAAGAGAAAAGGAAGAAGTAAAAGTTCGTCTTCGCCAACACTTTTATAATGGATCAAGGTGTATTCTTTGTATTATTGTTTACATATAATTAGAGTGTAAAGATCTAAAATAATAGTATAATGCTAAAAGATGGTATAATCACTCGTGAAATAGGCAATAAAATCCAATCCTCTTTATTCCAACAGTTACATCTGAGAGTGCAGATGTTTGGGTCCAACAAAAGAACAAAACTATGACTGCCTTACATGCAAAAACAATTTTTCAAAAGAATCTAATCTACTGTACACTTTACTCTTGTCATCCAAATAAAATAAATAATTATATGATTCTTTGTTGGAAATATATGAATAAAATAAGTGAATATTGCTTTTGTTGAAATATATAAATAAAGTTGGAAAGGAGCATTGCTTTATTAGAGTTAGTTTCTAATATAAATATCCCGTCAATGATAAAAAGTGTACGAGCCAAATTCTGTCGGTAATATATTAGTATTCTCTCCGTCCTACATTTTTTTGATTCTGCTCTTTAATATAGTAGTAGTAGTAACAGATAATAATATAGTAGTATGGTACAACTTATAGTAATAATATAAAAGTAACATATAGTATTAATTTGAGCTATTTAATATCCGATTTTTATAACACGTATTATACGGTTGAGTGCCATCGAATCTTTAAACACTAGGTATATCTTTTATCCTTATCATTTTGATATTCATTTTGCTATATGTTTCCCTATTATATATAATTGGCAATATGTCAAGTATTTCATAATTAGAAGCGGATATTATTTACACTTGTTATAAGCCCATGATAATTGATATTTTATAGCCCCAAGTGGTTAGTATTATTACTATTTAAACTTTTATTACAGTGTGTGACTTGTGAGTGTTACATAATAAGTGTGGATAATGTATTATTTAAGTGTGAAGTTAAATCTCATGTCGTGTTTATTTACTTACTAATTATCTGAGTTTTGAATCCCCGTCTATCCACGAAAGAGATAATTTGGTAATTGATCTTAACAGATTATACTTTGTGGGTTTAAAATTCCCGTTTACATATAATATCATGGACATAAATAAATTCACCGAATCATGAACATAAAATAAAATTATCTAATTCACATTATCTTGGACATAAATAAAAATTCATCCTTTTATTTACATTATAATATTATGGACGAGGAAATAAAATTAAAATCTTCGTTTTATGGCCTTATATTGATAAATTTCGTACCGTGTGGAGAGTTTAACTTTTATATCTTACGTTATGAAAGCAACCCGGTTATATTATTGTCTACATTTATTGTGTTATCTTATTTTATTTATTATTGTACAGATTATTTGTTTATGATCGTATGTATTATATTATCATATAATGTTATTTTATCGTATGATGCATGTATTATGTGCGTTAGCAGTTAAATCATATTTAACACACTTACAAATATTTCTCCTCCCATTTTTAACTTGATGAGCAGTAAAATCAATATTTTATTATCCTCAGTGGTAATAAGCGATAACAATAACGGACAATTCTCAAAATTTCACTCTATAAATCTTACATTCTCTTGCGTTTAAACATCTTAGAAAGAATTTATAAATATTTTCAAGATGGCTCGATATTTTCTAGTATTTATCACTATAATTGTTCTCTCTCTTTTTCTTGTTGGTTTTATAAATGTAGAAGAGATAGGTAAGGGAAATGCAACATTTATCGTACTTGGCATTTACCGTTTAATCTTAACTTGGATTGTTTATTTTGTTTGATAGAGATTTTCATAGTAAACATGATATTTGTAATTGAATAAAGATTTAATTTATTGTATTGAATAGGTGAGTGTAATATTAGTAAAATGATATTTTTTTGTCTTAGCTTATATATCAGATATTGTCATTTGTTTGTGTTTCAAATATAAAAATAAATGTCCCGACGTTAACGTCAATTCAAAATTCTAAATATAATTAGGGATAGCTATATAACTTGGAACAACAACTTAATAGAGATGCAGCTGCGTAGAGGGACTCGACAAAATTCTGAGGTGATAATTGGGGACTCGGTTGACCCGGAAGAGTTGTCAATGAAAAGGTCGAGAGTAAATAGGATAATCAAGCACCACATTGATGATGAATTACAAAGAGAGTACTCGAATACAAAAGATCCCAAGATATTGTAAGACAAGATTAAGACAAGATTTTGACATCGGAGGAAGAGTCTTGCTTACCATTAATAGATGAGGAAACAAATTGGGTTCAAGTTATAAAGTGTTGTTGCTATAACTTCGATCATGCGCTTGAGTATAACAATTGGGAATTTTTGTGGCATAACTATGTCCGAAGAAAAGATTGACATTTTCGACTTTCCATTAAATAAAGTGTTGTTCTGACAACAGTATAGAGTGAGAGGATTTCTTGAGTACTACGATTTGGTTGCGGCTTTTAGTGGCGGAGAAGCGAAATAATGATATTAAAACCACCGGTTCGTCCAGGATAATGACATATCTGAAATAAACACCTGACATTTAATAAAGGGTGTGGTAGTTATGAATGGATTCTGGAGGCATGGTGGTTATAGTCGATTTAATGGGCAGTGGTCGGCAATCATATAATTAAATAACCATTTTTAAATGGTCGAGGTGGGTAGACGAGGAGTTATATGGTAATTTAAGGCCTCCCGAGGAAATGACCAAGATATGTGTCGACAAAGAAAGCTGGTAGATATATCCGAGAAAGGTCCACAGCCAGGTGATGATTTTGCCTTTCACAGGATGCGAAAAGAAAGATCATTGGTCTAAAACATGTTGGACTTGAGAATATATCATGAGTTTAGGCATGCGTAGAGGAAAAGAAAGAAATGAATTTCAATAAAATTGATCCGCAAAGATGATACAGCTACACTTGAGGCGGTGATTTTTGTTGTGGGACCGAATAAAATGAATATGGATTAAGCTACTTAAGATTATGTATTTGAATAATATGTGGTGTGCTTGTACTACTTTTATAATTTACAATAAGTATGATATTGTGTTTATCGTTTATGGTGTGTTTGTCTTGTCATGTCGACTAGTAATGTTAAGTATGTTGTGTTGATTTATTCTCTCTTGTATTGTTTTCTTCATTTTAAGAAAGGTTAGACATAAACATCGCCAGCATTTGCGATGAACAGGTGGAACTATCCATGATCCTCGAGTGTAGAAATATTTCTTGACATAAATCTACCGCAAAAGGAGTAATAAACACAATTTTAGGTCTACTTGATTTAATTGAAGAGCAGGAAAATGCGTGTTCGTATTCTTAAAATAGGACAAATTTGTCATTAATGATGCTATTCTCCACGTGTCAAGAAACTTATTGAGTTTTAATGACATATATCGGCAGTCACGATCTTTGAAACTACAAGCTGAAGGTAATATGAAGTAATGTCATTTACTAATGTTTTTGGGGAAGAATAAAACCTTAGAAAAACTGTCGAAATTACCTTGGATTACATTATACATATATACATAAAATTGAATGTAATTTGGTAGTAAAAGAAGACCCCCAAAGCGTGATTTTATAGCATGGCGCCAGTGCTTCAGTTCAATGATGATGCATTAAAATAATTGAAAGTACACATGATGCATCCATTGAAGGTTTACAACTTACAAAAAGAAGATGAGCCATGTGAAGCATGTTCCTCGATGAAGCTAATAATAAGGCATTCACGAGCAAGATTTAAACTGAGAATCACACACTTCTTGAAAATTCAAAGGCGATATATGTGGACATCCGTCCACATCGGGACCATTCGGCTATTTTATGGTATTAATTGATACATCTAATAGATAGTCATATATTTGTTTATTATCAAGTCGTGATATGGCATTTGCAAAATTTGTTGCACAAATAATTAAATTGAGAGCTCAATTCCCTGATTATATTATAAAGAAAGTTAGACTTGACAATATTGGGTAATTTACATCAGATCTGTTTTAATAGTGTGTATGGGTGGAATTCTTTGACCCAGTATAAATGTCTGCGTGTGCATACACAAAATAGTTTAGCCGAGTCATTAATTAAGCGTCTTGACCATTGCGAATACATTGATAATGAGAACAAAGTTACTGATCCTTTGTTTAGAGATAAATGTAATTTTACATCTTAATACGTTAATTAAGCCTAAGACTGAGTGCTAATCATAAACGTACCCACTTATCAACTTAGATTGGTAAAGAACCGTATTTCTATGTAAAGATTTTTTTGTTGTGCGTATATGTCCCTTTAGCTCCGCGCGAAAGAACAAAAAATGAGACCTCAAGGAGGTTGGGTATATATGTAAGTATGAATCTTGGCTATTATTAGATATCTTGAGCCTTTAACGGGTGATGTTTTTCATGCAAGATTTTCGGTGTTTTGTGAGACAAATTTTCGACATTAGAGAAGAAAGCTAACTTGATTGGAAAAATAACGTGATATGTACCATCTTTTGTGTATACGGACCCATATAATAAATGTGGGAAAGAAATGTAAGAAAATTTACATTATACTGACGTTTAACAAATCAATTGCCAAATTCATTTCTTGATATGAAAAAGTGACAAAAGTCATGCATATCATTGTTAATACCACTGCTGGTTATTCGTAGCAAAATGATGCTGAAATGCATCTAAAATGCGTTTAAAGCGTGGTGACTTTATGGGGTCAAAGATAAAAATAAAAGAAAAGTCTGAGAAATGTAATCTACGGTTGAAAGTGACGTGAAACACTAGATAATAATAATGACCCCATGATAGAAAAGCGTGATCTTGAAGAATCACAAGATGATGAAAATGAAATCATTAACAATGAAACTGAAAATAAGAATGATCTCGAGATTTCTATCAATTATGTTAATGCAGAAAATTTGTGGAGCCGAAAAGGTATGGATATTGATGAGATATTTTCATTACCGGTGCATATGAAATGATGAATGAAATAGTGATCCACGAACCGGATCCGTGGATGAATGTCAAAATAGACATGATTGGAAAATTGGAAAGATGCGATGAATCTTGAGTTGAATTCTCTTAAGAATGAAAAGTATTTGGACCTATTATAACTATACCAAGGTGTGAAACACAATTTGGGTACAAGTGGGTTTTATGAAAACGACATGAGAGAAAAACGAGATTGTAGATACAAGGCTCGATCTTGTTGCCTGGTTTTTTCTTAAAAACAAGATTGATTATGAGGTAACTTGTGCTCTGTTATGAATGCCGTTACTTTCGTTATTTAATTGGTTGTCAATGTAATAATCTACATAACATGCATCTTATGGTTGTTGTTCACTACGTATATATGGATCAACGATGGTAAATATACTTGAAAAATACCGGAAGTATTTAGTACATGAGACATCAAAATCTGAAATGTATGCGATTAAGTTGCAAAAGGTCATTATGGGGTTAGCGTCGGGATGAATGTGGTATAATAGATTCGATGAATATTTTGTAAGAAATATGTGAATAATCTTGTTGTCCTTATAACTTTAACAAAGAAAAGCAACATCAGTTTTGTAATCATTCACGTCTATGTTGATGACTTAAATATCATTGGAACTAATAAAAGTCAAAAGAAGCGATGAATTCTTTAAAAAAAAATTGAAGCTAAGAAGATTTGGAAAAACTAAGTTAAATACAGGTTTTTCTGAGTGAATACATTAAAAATGGTATATTGGTTCACGATGAAATTATACATAAAAAAGAGGTGATGAAAAGGTTTAAACATAGAAAACAAACCACTTTCGATTACTCTATAGTAGACAACAACATGCGAAAGGATCACTAGTCTAAGGAAGAAAATGAAGAGGATGTATTCTTTGAAGTACCATACCTCGGTGCCATTAGACTTACTAATGTATCTTATAGTGTACAAAGATCTAATATAGCTTTTGTAGTTAATTTACTAGCGAGATTCGGTTAAATGTCTATAAATAGACATTGAAGAATAAAACATATATTCTGATATTTTTAGAATACGTCGATCTTAGTTTGTTTTATCTGACCATCTGAAACCGGTTTGCTTGGTTATGCAAATGCGGGATATTATGGATCATATTAAATCACGGTGGGTATGTATTTACATATGGTGTCTATGATATGTGGAGGTCCCAGCGGTTTCTTGTAGCGACTTCTTGAGCCATTGCTAAAGTAATAGCTCTTCACGAGGAAAAGCGATCAAAGAGTCTTGAATGGATTCAAGATCGGTGACTGACTATCCAAGGAGCATCCAGTTACCATTTTATAAGAATCAACAATTGATATGAAGCAATCTTCACGTATGTTCTTCGGATGAAAGAGGTTTATATCAAAAGTGGCGAACAAACATATTATACAGTTCTTTTTATTATTTCGAAGCTTGAAAGAAAGCGAAAGGTAGATATCCCGGTATATTCGTTCATGATAATGAGATCTCCGTTCGGAGAGTATCGAATGCGTTGCGCCGAGATTTTGAAGAACTCGCATGTTTTGCCGTTGAGGCATGCGGTTGGCTTTCTTTCTTTGAAGTTTGTCCTGCAATTTTTTTTCGATAAGGTTTTTAACGAAACATTATAGCTTCCAAATAAGCAGAGTTAAACATATTTCCGATAGGTGTTATAAATGGAGTTATGTTGAAATAATAATGAATAGTACTTTTGTTGAAATATGTAAAGAAAGTTGGAAAGGGCGATTACTTTGTCGGGTTAGTGGTAGTAATAGATAATAATATGGTAAACAATTTTTAACTTATAGTAATAATATAAAAGTGGCATGTAAGTATTAGTTTGAGCTGTTGTATAGGTTTTTATAACAAATATGAATAAATTTATGTAAGAAGATTGTAAATAGAAAATATGTAAATAATAAGCTTAATATAATTATAAAATTTATTAGTGGTATTTTAAGTAGTCGAGCCCAAATTGAAGGAATGCGGCTTGGGTGGGTTTTAAGCAGACAAGTGGTGATGCGAGTCTAAAACTGGAGGGCTCAGCCGAACACTAAGCAGCTCCACCAGAACACAAAACAAGTTGTTTTATCAGCAACTTGACACACGTACCAAAAGTCGAACTGCAGACGATCGTAGAACCAAAAGCCTAAATGCGGATTAGGCTGTTTCCCGATTAAACTGAAGACACAGAAACTTGATTGAGCACAACGCCGTTACTTGGCTCTGAGTACTTCACCTAAATAAATGTTTAGGGGTACATCGTTTTTAATATACATAATAGTCAATGATTAAATATTGAATGATATTGATAAAAGTTTATATTTAGTCATAAATATTCATTATTACAAATTATTTCGTATAATACTCAGTGATAATTACTTATGTATTCAATAAATAAAAAATTTAATTGATCTAGTGATTAGGAAGCAGTCTTTTAAAGATTTTGAGGTTCTAGATCGATTATAATCATATAAGGGGCGGGAAAGATTTTTTATAAAGAAAGGAGTAGTCAATGAAACTTGGGCAACAATGACAATTTAATCATAAAAATGTATTGTAATAAGTTGTTTAAGAAATCGTATGAATATTGTACACCCAATCCTTGTTACTTTGTTAGAACGCACTTGTTTATTAAGGGTAAGAAGGTCATTGGTTACAAGGTTTCTAGTGATTTGAAATATTGAGTTCGATTCTCACCACCATTTAAATGGATGGGGAAAAAAACAAGGGTCAAATAATCTTGAACCATCACTCATATTTATGTTCGTTTACCATTCACTCATTTATAAATACTGATGGGAGGAGCGTGCGTCTGTGGCTTGTCTGATCGTTTAATGTTGATCTGATTTTAATGTTTGAAATCGAAATCGTGCGAAACCGTGTAAAAACTTACGCTCCTTGATTTTTTCTGAGTAATATTTTTATGTTTGAATGAATACTTTCATCTAGAATAACTCTTAAATATAATATATAAAGTACAATAAATAAATGTCAATGAGAGATATATTATCTATTAAGATGTCATAGAAATTGATATTACTTTAATAATTTGATAATAGATTTGGTAAATATATTATCTAATTGATAAATCAAATATAGTATCGATCGAATTATTTGATTTTATATCGGATAAATTGGTATGATTTAAAAAAGTATAATTTAAATTTTTTATGGATCTCAATATATAAAATTCATATCTACAGAAAATTAAATAACAACTAACAACTAACAACAACACCAACAATAATAATAATAATTCTACACAAAGTATATGATTATTTGTAACTAACACCTACTATAATAATAATAAGAATAGTTCTACATAAATATATTATTGTTAATACTTAATTATTAAAAGATTGAAAATGACGTATGATGAGAAAATCATATTGGTGAAAGAAGTAATAAATTAATATATAATATATGACATGCATTCTTATGAATTGAGCAAAAATTAATAATATATAATATATTTATATGACATGTATTCTTGTGGAATTGGATGAAAGTTATACACACAAAAATTGAGCAAAAATGTGGTGTTATTCCATTGCATATCTTTGAATGCGTTAACGTCGTGGAAGATAAATAAACAAGTTAATAAAAATTGGGATGCTAGCGATAGCTATAAGTCTATAAATGTCAAATGTATGTGATGTCGTCAGCCCCAGCAAAATAAATAATAATGTGCTTGCTGATTAAGCCCGATTGATAATGCTTATCCGATTAATAATGCTACGTGTCTTGGTAATAAAATATGATGAATATAATGCAGTAGTAGTTAATTTATATTAGAACTTCATGAATTGCTCGATTAAAATTAAATTATTAATTAAAAAGATTATTTTTTGCTAACTTTTTAGATTTTAAAGAATGGTAATTTAGTAGTAATTAATAATGTAAAAAAAAAAGAGGAAGAAAGCGGAAGAAACACAATCCTTATTCGGACTTTTATATATATTAGTGATAGTGATTAGTAATGATAGTAATTATTGATAATAGTTTCATTCATTCGATGATTATTATTAACCGATTACTTTTAACTACGATTCTATGTTCATAGTACTAATGTTTGTAACCAAAAGAGGTAAATGAAACCATTCACTCATTTTAATTAAACTATGAAATAAGGCGTGCGATGCTGATTCTGATGATTTCAAATATTGATATATTTGTTATGTTTAATTCGAAATCATTCTAAAATTGTGCTTACTTTACACTCCTTCGATTTTTTAATTAATATTTTTATTTTTTGAAGGGATACTTTGATCATAAATAACCCTTTAAATATGAGATGAAAAATTACGATGATTAAATTTTTAAAAAAAAATATCATTAAAAATTTTATAGCACGACCGTATTATTTTTTGTGGATAATATTTGTTTTATTTTCTAGTACATTTTATTTCAAGTGTTGGAACAATAATAATAATAATTCTACCAAAAACATATAAAGATATGCTACATATTAATTTTATTAAATATGCAAATTGTGCAAAATATCACTTGAATGTGGCGTTTGTAATCGTATTGACAAATTGATCATGATATAATTATCGTAATTATTTTCTTTTATGTATTAAATTGGTATAATTTAAATTTTGTGGATAATGATATATAAAAAATTCATATATGTAGGAATTAAATAATAATAATAATAATAATAATAATTCTACGCTTGATATATGATTATTTAACTATTATATATTATGATAATAACAACAATAAGTTAACATAATAATAATAATAATAATAATAATAATAATAATAATAATAATAATAATTCTGAAAACATATGATTATTTAACTAACACCCATAATAATAATAATAATAATAATAATAATAGGTTTATAAATATATTATGTAATAGTAATTAGTCTATTAGAAGCATTGAGTTATCGATTAAGATGTGGAATTATTAATTAAAAATAATTTTTCTTTGCTTTTTTTAAGTTTTTAGAGAAAATGGTAATTTAGTAATTAATAGTGTAGAAAAGGAAGAAACAACAAAACACAATTCTTATTCATATTTTTATATATGTTTATTAATATTTCGATAATACTCCGTGTACAATACGGAGTATTACTTTTCCAAAAGAGGTAAATGAAACCATGCTCCTTTGTTGATAGATTTCATATGAATATATATCAAAAATAAAAATATCATAGTGCAGTTATCTTAATAAAACACCCAAATGATAGAATATTAGATACTATCTATTCAAGAAGTGGAGGTGCAAAGATATTGTGATAGGCTTGGTGGAATTAGATAACCGGTATCTTTTCATAATGTTCTAAAAGACCACATTTAATTAAAAAAAAAAATTTGAAGAAAGTGCAGTGGGATTTGGAGCACAGCCACCTGAAACGTTTTGACTGTTTACCAAATTATTTATGCTCAATCTTTAAGAATGTCTAATCATAGATTAAAAACCAGTGCAATAAAATGTTAATTATGTTGGAACAAATTTTATATTGATGAAGCAAAACTTTTTGTTTTTCTTATTATGTTATATTCATTAAAAAAACTGTTCATCAATGATAAAATCTTTCCATTTCTACATGAGTAATGATATAATGAAAGATTCTATGATTAATATTTTAGCTTATATAATTAAAATTTGTAATGAGAAAATCATATTCAATTGTACTACTTAAGCACTAAAGTGTGACTTAATTGTACTACTAAATAAAGGTATTAAAATTTGTACTACTTAAGGTATTAAAATTTGTAATGATAAATTTATGGAATTAAACTAGCAATTTATATAAATCAAATCAAAATGAATTTGGATTTAGGGTAACCATTCGTAACCAATTTAAATTACAAATCATATAAATTTCAATATATATCGGTTTAACGAATTAGGTAAACAATCATTAACGAATTGTTATGAGTTCAATTCTACATGTCAACACTTTATTGATTGAGTCTGTCATACGAGACTTGTCTATGATTTATCTAAATGATGTGATTTATACACTATTACGTGATTTACGTCAATCCGAAATTTACCTACACTCAACGAGAATCGGTTGCTATCACCTGTTAAAAAAAGTATATTAAAAAAATGGTGTGTGCATGTTGAATCATCGTTTGGAAGTTATTTGTAGCCGACCATTTGTTCAAACAAATGAGCAAATATAGTACTACCATATAGATTTGGCTGCTTTTTATTTCCGCAGTACAACGTTCCCTTTTTCCCTTTGTACTACATGCAAGTACTACAAACACTAACGTATGATGTAATAAATTTGCCATTCTTGATCCCTTTTAATTATGTGTAATATGGTATTAGTATATATTGCAAGTTTAATCTCTTAATATATTTATTCAAAGTTCTACACCATTGGTTTGTAACACTTTGTGTCAATCTCTTGAATTCTTGATGTTGTGAGATAATTATCAATCCATTTTTGGGTACTGGGAATTTTGTGTAGCCATCATTAAAGAATCTACAACTACTAGAAATGAAGTAGGAGTGTCAAAACATATGCTGCACCATTGATATTATAAATATTTGTCCATATTCTAGTTTCATTGAACCAAAATATATATACTTTGGGAATATATTCAGACTTTTTTGGCAATTTTGTCAAGAGGGTTCTTATGCTTTTTTGTATAAAGTGAGAAAGGAAGTGATCATAATCTCTGGTCAGCTGAAGGAATAATCTTTTAGGTTAGATCACATTCTGTATGTTCCAGTTTTACTATTATTGTTCATTATATATGTGTTCTTGTTCTTTCAGAAAGTATATTTATCTTGAAAATGTATTTTTATACATCGGTGGAATTAGCGGAGGCATAGGGCACATAGGATTACTATATAAAATTTTACTATACATTTTTTTGTAACATTATTTGGTTCCTCCTCTAAGTTTATAATTTTTCCCGTCTTAATATCTTCGTCATCCCTACATAAAAATATGGTTAGGCTACTGTTCCATAGTGAATAAAGAATTGAACCTTTTTCATTTTTTATGATTGATCAGATGGATAATATGATTAGTAGTGAAGATTCACAGACTGAGAGGAAAGACAATGGAGAAATGAAAGAGTTGCTGGAGGAAGATGTGAAGAGAATTCCTCCATGGACAAGTCAAATAACAGTGAGAGGGATAGTTGCAAGTGTTGGAATTGGTTTTATTTACAGTGTGATAGTGATGAAGATGAACCTCACCACTGGAATTGTCCCAAATTTCAATGTCTCAGCTGCTCTTCTTGCTTTTGTATCCATCAAAGGGTGGAATAAGATAGTTAAGAGGACTAAGTTTGTGAAGAAGCCATTCACTAAACAGGAGAATACTATAATCCAAACTTGTGCAGTTGCATGCTACAGTATTGCTGTTGGAGGTGAAATTATTTTCATGATACATACATTAACATGCCTTGATGCCTTTGAAAAGACCCTGCCTAAGCCATTTAAGATGTGTCGGATAGTACATAGTCTTACCCGAAATAACAAGGAGGTTATTTCAGGATTGACCTAAATTATTTTCATGATGCTGATAAAAAAAAATTCTTTCTTATCTGTTAAAATTTTGAATATTTATTTATATTTTTTTGTTATGTTACTATATTTTTAGGGGGGTTTGGATCTTATCTGCTTGCATTGAACAAAAAGACATATATTCAAGCTGGAGTTGATACAGAGGGGAATTCATCCCAAAGTGTAAAAGAGCCAGCTCTGGATTGGATGATTGGATTTCTTTTTGTCACTACTTTTGTTGGCTTATTGGCTTTGGTTCCCCTCAGAAAGGTTAGAATTTTAATCTAATATTGCTCTTGAAAAATGACATTGGTTCTGGAATTTTTTATAGCACAAAGTTACTGTATTAGTTGGAGTAATTGTTCTCATAAAAGTTTCTGTACTATTTGGAGTAATTGTCCTCATTATCTGTGACGAAACCATTACTTCGAAGCAATGTTTATATCGTTTGATAGGAAAAAATTGATTGTTATTATGCTATTGCCCCTTCAATGCAATGGTGCATGACATATTGCTTGCACTGCAGATCATGATAATTGATTACAAGTTAACTTATCCTAGTGGAACCGCAACTGCTGTTCTCATCAACGGATTCCATACGCGCAATGGAGACAAGATGGCTAAGTATGACATTTGGTGACAGAAATCTCATTTGATAGTTTCATATAATACACCAAATATTAACATTTTAACCCTTTGTTCGTCAGGAAACAAGTTCGCGGTTTTCTCAAGTTCTTCTCGATGAGTTTTCTATGGGGTTGTTTCCAGTGGTTTTACACAGGAGGAAAGGGATGTGGATTTGTTCATTTCCCTACACTTGGGTTGAAAGCATATGCACAAACGTGAGTACTTCTTGACTCTTTTTTCTCTACAAGTGTTTCTATGATTCTTTATATATTAATATCATTACATCTTAATTGGAATGTTTGCAGATTTTACTTCGATTTTAGCATGACATATATTGGAGCAGGAATGATTTGTTCCCATCTAGTGAATTTGTCACTCCTATTTGGAGCTATTCTTTCTTGGGGAATCATGTGGCCACAGATAGGTAAAAAGAAGGGGGATTGGTTCCCTGAAACTCTGCCTCTAGACAGTATGAAGAGTCTCAATGGCTACAAAGTTAGTGAATCCACATAGTTCCTTGTTTCGCCTGACATTTTCGAACCCTGCGTGGTGAGAATTAGATGCATTGACTGTTATTCTTGAACGTCTGCAGGTTTTCATAGCCATAGCTCTCATCCTTGGAGATGGTATTTATAATTTTGTCAAGACTCTTTTGTTCACTGGCAAAAGCTTGTATATCTCTTTGAAGAAGCGGAACAATGTGAAAACATGTAACCAATCAGATGCATTTCGTTTCCTCTAGGATTTAATGGTAATACATGTGTTGCTAATTAAAGTTTGTAACTACAGGTCCAGATGAAAAGAACCAACCCTTTGATGTTCATAAGCGAAATGAAGTGTTTCTTCGAGAGAGCATCCCTGTGTGGGTAGCTTGTGTAGGCTACATGATATTCTCTGTGATCTCGATCATTATTATCCCGATCATGTTTCCCCCTCTAAAGTGGTATTTTGTTTTAGTTGCTTATATTCTAGCTCCCGCACTAAGCTTCTGCAATGCTTATGGAGCAGGCCTAACGGACATGAACATGGCTTATAACTATGGGAAAGTATCCCTATTTGTGCTTGCAGCATTGTCCGGGAAAGAAAACGGGGTTGTTGCAGGTTTGATAGGATGTGGCCTCATCAAATCAATTGTATCGATATCTTCTGACCTAATGCATGACTTCAAGACTGGTCACCTGACTCTTACTTCTCCAAGAGCGATGCTTGCCAGCCAAGCCATAGGAACCGCCATTGGTTGTGTGGTGGCTCCTCTCACATTCTTCCTCTTCTATAATGCCTTCGATATTGGGAGTGGGGAATATAAAGCCCCTTATGCAATTGTCTACAGAAACATGGCTATCCTAGGAGTTGAAGGCTTCTCCGCTCTACCACACCATTGCTTGGAGCTATGTTATGGTTTCTTTGCGTTTGCAATTGTCGCCAACTTGTTGAGAGACATAACCCCCAAGATTGGAAAGTATATGCCTCTGCCTATGGCTATGGCTGTTCCCTTCCTAGTTGGGGGATACTTTGCAATTGATATGTGTATTGGTAGCGTGGTTGTATTCGTATGGCACAAAATTAACAGCAAGAAGGCCGGTTTGATGGTTCCAGCAGTGGCGTCGGGCTTAATGTGTGGGGATGGCTTGTGGGTTCTTCCAGCATCTATACTAGCTTTAGTCAATGTAAAACCTCCAATCTGCATGAACTTCATGCCTAGTATGAGATCCTGAGAATAACCAGAGGATTTACACTCTTTTGCAGATTAGAGTGAAGATTTTGACAGAATGACAAGCATACTTTCGGAAGTACATATATAGCCATTATACAAAATCGACAGGAACCATAGTTCATATCATAACTCGACGTATGTTATTAAAATGATCGGTTTTATCCATACAAATAGGTCATTCAAATAAAAAGGATCCCTGTTATCTATGTAAAACGAGCGTTCGAATTAAAACGGATAAAGTATAATATTTATGCAATTATGCCACAACTTTGTAGCAAGTAATAAGTTATGTCAATGTCCTACAGTTGAAAGCTGGAATTACATTTGTAGAATTCACAAAATGATATCATTGAAACTACCACTATTCTCAATATGGGCATAACAGCTAAAGAAATGCTACCAAACCTATAAGTAATTAAATTGAAATGGAGATAGTATTATTTTCTTTGAATAGTCTTTGTTGGTGTAGGAAATTGATGGTGATAGAAAGATGGGGAAGGGATTTGTGAGGTTATTATGTAAGGAGGAGTGGATGTCGTTTTTAAATTGATTGTCACATATGGGGCAATTATTATTCACTTTCATTGTTCATTTTTGAATCCAAATCTCTAATTACTTTTCAGTGAAATAAAAAATATTCTCTTAAATCTGTCTAATTAATGTTTAGATGAATCTTTGATTATGAATTTTTCTTTCAATTAATCTAAAAAATTATAATAATAATATTATGAAAATATGTTTCAAAAATAAGCTAAAATGAATGGTGTACAAAATACTAAAGTAACGTATGAAGATATATCATAGTTAATTGCACCAACATTTTCTCAAATTCGACAAAAGTCAAAATTTAATCTCTAAAATTTATATTGGTGCAACATTATTTTATTTATTTATTTATAAACGAAATACGAATATTACTCCTCCGTCTCAAAATAAGTTAATTATCTACCTAATTTTTTTTTTTTTTTTTTCAAAATGTTTGATCATTATTTTTTTTCAATCTAATTTTATGACTGGAATTTACAAAATTCTTTATCATTATTCCTTATCTTTATTTATAATCTATATCATTGGAAAATTGTGAACTTTATTACTTTTTTCATTGATTTCATAATCTTAATAAAATATTTTTTGCTGTGATTATCACTTATTTTACAACTTATGAAAGAGACAAATAACTTAATACAACAATTTCTAAATATTGTAACAATTGTGAATGAAGAATTGTTAAAAATATGAAATGATACTCCTTCAACAAGAATTGAATATGAAACTACCTAATAAAAATCTCGAATAAAATATCAAATTGCACTATGTAACAATTGATTACTTTCACCAAATTTCATGCATTATTTGTGCAATTATTTCTTCGAATATATGCAGTATGTGTACCCTTATCACTGCAGCACCATTCGTTTAGATCTCGTGAATCATAATGCTGGATGATTGATTTGGTCCCCCGCCATTATTTTTTGTTTTTTGTTTTTGTTTTCTTAGATGATGTAACAATATTAACATGTTTTTCACATTGTATGATTTGGTGTCGATAGAGTAGTTGAGATATAGTTACTCCACAGAAAATGTTAGATATATATTCAATAAATTTAATTAAATTTCAGGTTAATAATTTTTATACTTTATCATAAAATAAATATTTTACTTTTAATGTAAAAGTATAAAATAGTAAAGAATTGAAATATCATAATTATAAATTGGAGCAATTATTTTCCAAATCTTAATAATTTATATTGAAATTGAAAAAACTAAATAGATTATTATTTGAGAATATTTAATATATCGCTCCCTCAATTTTAATTTGATAATTTTTTTCTTTAATAATTCATACCTTAAATTTCAATTTATATCAAAGTATTAACATGATTAAATAATACACATCACAAACTTGTGTGTGTCGTGTTTCAAGTAAATAATAAAAATGAAATAAAATTAATTCATTGTTAAAATTGAGGGTTTTTTTATCATAAGCTTAAATATCCAAGCTTAAATCAACGGCGTAATATAGCATTCCTATATTTAATACTATATGATATTTCCTTCATCCTAAGAGATTGTCCAAACAAAAATTTAGATCTTGATTAATACATAAAACTCTAATTTAAATCAAATGATCAAATCAGTTGTAAAATATGTTAAAAATATTATATATTGATATTTTTAATTAAAAATATATATATAGAACATTAAAATATTTGAGTTTAAAATTTGAAAACAAAAAATAACTATATTTTAGTAATTCTATTATTAGTTATGAGTTCAAATACAAGAGAAATTATACTAGAAAATAGATCAATTACAACAAAATAATAAATTCATTGCAATCCTGTTAATTTTAATTAACTCATTAAAATTCAAAATGTGATAATCTTTTAATAAAGAAGGGAATAGAAATTTAGTGAAAATATTAAGGAGTATTCTCAATCGCCTGATTCCTCAAGGTCATGATAGTAATTATACACTTTTGAACCAATCAAACATTTTGAGCTTTAAATATCCTACACCAGTTTCAATGAACATGAGCTGTGCAGGTGCATGCATGGTAGGAATAGGCAACAGGGAGAAACCAACTTCAGACTTCATCATTTTCCTCTCGTAAATAGTTGCTTCTTTCTTTATATATTCTGAATCTTTTTCTTTATATATACCTAGCGATACAGTACCTTCTGATCACTAACAAAATATTTTCTACTAGATTATTCGACAACTTATATTATAAATGTTCTTTTGATTCCATTTAGTGTAGATTCAAATATGACACTACCACTATTCCAAAAGATGGGAAATTTGCAAGACTGGCACAGTTTAATACTCATTCCTTCCGTTCTAAATTTTTTTGTCTAGTTTTAATGTTTTCATAAAGTTAAGAGATAACATTTTAGTACTAGTTGAAGTTGGTATATTTACTAAAATGCATGTAATTTGGTCAAAGTGGGACAACTTATGAGAAATGAAAAAATAATGAAAGTAAATAATCTTACATATTGATCAAAATAGAAACGTATACCGGGATTTCTGTAAATGAAAATTGCTCCCTATGAAACAGGGATGTAGGGAGTAATATTTTTAGTTAAATTGGTTTTGTGTATGCAGTAGTAGTACATAAAGATGGCTTCAAAACCTAAAGTGTTCGCATTTGAAGATGTTTCCAAGCATGACAAGGCTAAGGATTGTTGGCTTATTTTGTATGGAAAGGTGGGATCTATTTGTTTGTTTATTTAGACCATTTGTTTTACTGTTTCTTCAGCTTTTTCCTTTAGCTTTATATTCCATCGTATCCATTTATCCGATTCTATTTAAAGATAATACATTTCGATTGATTTTTGATTTATTAATTTATAGAAGTTCTATATGATGCATTTCAAATATGTTTGCTAGTGAGATTAATTTGATGTTTAAGATTATTTAAGCTTATATGTGTTAGAAAATTCAATGGAGAAAATTGTCAAAATCTGGCCCCACTACAAAGTCAGACTTTAATTCCAATAAATATTTGTATGCGCAATTTGGCATAAAATGTAATTTAGTTCTATTTTAACATTGACGCAACTTAAATGAAAAGTACGGGTAATACCACAACTTTAATAAACAAAATTTTCAACGCTAAGATACCTAAATGCCCACTTATCTCTTTGAAACGCACTTTAGTTCTCTTTCCGTCAAAATTTAACGACTAAAAGAGGAATTAAATTTGACATTTTGTATCAATTATAGGACTATTCACAGAGACCAAACATTTATCAGACTAAAATGCACTCGCACATATTATCTGGGACCATTTTAACAATTATATGATTTACAACGCAACATGTGAATGTCTGGGGAGAACACGAACGGCTTAAAGAATGAGCTTGCCGAATTGCAGGTCCCTGGCTCGATTCCTCATCAGAAGTATACGAGATTTAGTTTTTTTTAAGAAAAAAAAGAAGAAAAAAACTTTAGTCAGTCCATAGTCAAACGATGTAGTGTTTATGTGTTGTCACTTGACACTTATTCATTATGAAGTAGTGAATAATTGTTCTCATCAATTTTCAAAATTAAAGGATAATAGTATATATACTATTGAGTTGTCTATAGTTAAAAACTTGTGAAACCCTGTTTCCTGGAGTGGTGCATCCTTTGCATGGTAATAGATATATTCAGTTTGATATGTACAGGTTTATGATCTGACCCCATTCATGTATGAGCATCCTGGAGGTGTTGAAGCACTGTTGTCAGTAACAGGTAATGTTGTGAACTCAGACAACTTGAGCTCATCTCTTTGTTACTTTGTTCGATAACTGGCTTCGTTTTCTTGAACAATCTTGGGTCGAAATTTCAGGGAAGGATGCCACATACGACTTTGAGGAAATCGGTCACAGTAATGCTGCGAAAGAGATTTTGGATAGGCACTGCATAGGAAATATAGACATGTCGACGGTTCCAAAGAAACGTGCACATGTTGCAGCACAAGAAGCATTGTCGAGCACTAGCAAGATTCCGGAGGTTGGGATCAAGACTCTTCAGGTCCTCGCGCCCGTGGTGATCATGGGTTCGGCTTTAGCAATCCGACACTACACCATGGAGAAGTAAAATTACCCCATTGGGGGCGTATGCATGTCAAACAATGAGTTACTCTTCGATTGCTTTGAATGAAGCTGCAATGTTCTGATTGTATTTGGTAGGGATTTTTGTCAGTTAAATTCTGATCAGTATTGTGTGTTATTTACTGGTAGCTCTATGGATTGTAATCAGCTTGTCAATCCTGTGGATGTTTCTAATAAGCTTAAACATCATTCTTCAAATTACTGCTGCTAAATCCTTCATGTAATAGAGGGTGTTTGCCAGAGTTCAAGCTTTTTTTAGCAGTCTTGCTTAAAAGCTCCTAAAACAAGTTTAGCAAAACACCCTCAAGAGAATGATTCGGAGTTCTTGCATATTTTAACCACGCAGATAATTTCTTATAGAATCGGCTTAAATGAAGAGCAGTATCGAAAATGTATAAAAACGAGAAGTCTGACTACTAAGCATGAAGCATAAGTTGTTCCTTATTAGGTCTAGAAAATCCTTATGGACTTTGGGCATTCATGCACCACACACTCGTCAAATACAGCACATTTCAGTTTCCATTGAGAATCTACTGCAGCTTCACAGCTTTGAGGCTGCTTCTTTGTCTAAAAACCATGTTAGTTCCCCTTCTGGAGAAACCATTTGAACAGGCAGAACTTCAGAGTTCTGACCGTCACCAAGTGCTGTGTGAACTACACCAGCTTTACCAGCTCCAGCAACGACAAGTGCAATATGTTCAGAAGCATTGATCACCGGGAAGGTAAAAGTTATCCTCTCTGGAGGCGGCTTTGGGGAGTCCTTGATGAAGGTAACCCACTTCTTATCCTCTTTGACGAGGGGATGCCCAGGGAATAAAGACGCGACATGTCCATCTGGTCCCATGCCAAGAAGCATCAGGTCAAACTTTGGAAAGCCACTGGCCTCAGACGTAGCAATTATTCCGCTACTGACCAAATGTTTGATACAAGTTTCATAGTCTTCAGCTGCACCCTCAGCAGATAATGCATCGTTGATGGCATAAACATTACCGGTAGGAATGGGTATCTGCAACACAAGAAAGCAGGGGATTATATGGATGCCGTTGACAAATTCAGATTAAAAAATTCAAAGACTACATTGTTCCTCCAAAATTTACTCCCAGAAAGAGGCACATTATATCTACATACATTGCATGCGTCTTTAAAGATAATTTGATTTCATATCACATTTTTCAACTTACCTCCATTACATTTTCTCTCAATTTGGTTAAATGTCAAACTTTTTATGTGAATTTCCTACAATGGAAAACCTATCCACAAATAATGCGTTGGATGAGTATTTAAGTTACCACTACGAACAAACAATTCAAAGTTCCTACAAAGGAAGTTGGATCAAGAACTAAAAGATGCACAATTAGATGCTTGGAAGTCGGAGTGTTGTACAGAAACCAAAATAGAATAGAGTTACTCTACATTTACTCCGAACAGATGGCCAATTATATGTGCAAGTGATAGGAGTATACTATTAACAGAATGACTGAGTCCAAAAAGTGACAGCAATATACTTTCACAGAAGGATTTAATCCTATGTCAAATTATATAACGGAGAGAAGTGAACTTAAAGATCAGTCATAATGAGCTTACTGAAATATAGACATTACAAAATACTATATAAACATTTAGAAAATAAGAAATTTCTACCGCTAGGGAATGCCATTTTCAGCCCATTAGGTCCATCACTGAATGGACATTCATTAAGACTGATAAACTAATCGTTAAGTTAGACAATATTAAACATCCGATAATCCTCAACATACACCACTGCTCAGTTACTTTAAACCTATCCAAATTGCACTAAATAGAGGTAAGATGCAACAAACAAAACGATCATCACAAAAGAAACTAGAGCCATGGTTCAAAGTTTCGTTTTCGGACATAGTTTCGGAATTATAAAAATAAGAAACGTTTCGGAAATATTATAGAAACATTTAAGAAACAATGAAAAATCTTAAAAAATTAAGATAAGTTATATACACTAAAAGATATATTTATAGACATAAATATTATATAACAAATACAAATATTCAACCCCATTAATTAGAATCTTCTCAACATTATAATCTACACAACTCTACAATATTAATCTCAAAATAATAATTTGAGATATTATCGAACAAAAAATTAAAAAAACAATCACATAATCTAGACAATAACATAAATATTTAACCTTTCGTTGGAAACAAACTAAATTTGAAATTACATTAACGATTCGTTTCTATAAATTCAAAAATAGAAACTTTTCGAATATTTCGTAAGAAACGTTTAGAAAATTTGATCAATGACTAGAGCTATACTCATATTTAGTGATCAATTCCAAATCATCTCTCGACTCTTGAGATTCATAGGGATCTTTTTGCAGAGGTCCAAATTGTTGCTTCACATGACCAAGACTGACAAAGCAATCAAAACATAATCTTTTCTCCACCAGAATAACTACAACATTACATAACATTCTGCTTTAGGTACAATATATGAGCAAACATTTAGGAGTACCTTTGATAGAAAACCATCGAAGGCGAGAAGATAATTACTGTCACGGTGATCTTTAGGGACAACTCTCTCATCCACCCAGAAAACATGCCATTTTGACCACTCCAGTGAATCAATATAAGGTGGCTCTAGCAATTTCCTACAAAATACAAAAACATAAATAATAATCAATGCCCAAAAGTTAAAATCAGAAAAAGATTTCATCTATAACAAGAATCTTCATTTATAACTTGATCAAAGAACCACAAGCCAATACAACATTAATTTGTTTTTCTTTGCAGAATTTCTCATAAAGATAAATAATAATCAATCCCCAAAAACGTAAATCAGAAAAAGATTACATTTTTAAAAGAACCTTAATTTAGGGAAAACCCAAATAAAACAATCCAATAGTAATTTATGAACAAAAACTAAAATCAGAAAATGAATTCATTTTTAATAATAACAAAAACCTTAATTTATACTAAGAGACTTGATGAAAGACCCTGATAAAACAACAGTAAAATAATTTCTTTATTTGCATAATTTCTCAAAAATATCAATAATAATCAGAAAAATATACCATTTTTAATAACAAGAGCCTCCATTTATACATAAAGATCAATAATAACTTATGCCCAAAAACTGAAATCAGATAATAAATTAATTTTTAATAATAAAAAAAAAAACTTTATTCATACCTAAGCGACTTGATCAAAGACCCTCCCGATAAAACAACAGTAAAAGAACTCCTTTCTTTGCAGAATTTCTGAGAAAGATTAGATGTATATTTAGCCAATGAAACAGCAAGAACATCTTCTGAATCATACACTTGTAGTTTCTTATCAGACATTGATGCTTTTGATCTGAAACCTAAGTTTTTGAAATTGGATGTAGTTAAGGTTGTTGGTTTATGACAAAAAGGGTATCTTAATGGGAGTTGAATAGGTGGTGATAATTGAGGGAGGAGGGTGTGTAATGAACAAGATGAAAAGGCCATCAAACGTGTAATGTTTGCCGATTTATATCAAATAAGTGTTGAAAATGTTTGTTACAATGGGGCGTGGCATCCTCAGAGGCCTTTGGATATTCTTGTTTTCAGGTTAAAATTTAGTATCACTCGAATGATTCGGTAGTTCCAAGATGAAGTTGTAGAGATTGATTCCGATCCAATCATTTTTACGTTCCAAATTTTATATGGCTCGAAATTCAATTTTTTTCATGAATAAGAAAGAATTGAAAACGTTACACATATTTAGTTCGATACAAATCAAACTTTCGGATCGAATTTAATCGAACACTAAATTTGATCCAATCGAACCCTTCAAAGCACCCGAGCTTGTGATGGTTTGTTTGGATGTACACATATCCTGCTTGTTATTAGCTTGTTATGATCATAACTAAGATATACCTACAAAGAATGTGGAATTTGGGCAATGAATTTGGACAAAACAATTTATACTGATATCTATTACCTTTAAAATTTTAATGGAATAGCATACAGCCATACATTGATATAGCAGAAGACCATGAAACATGTTGTTTTTCATTCATATATTGAGCACCAGAACTCCAGAAGGTCAAGCATGGTTTGCCAAAAGAACTTGAAGGTAGCAATTCAACTGGACTGCTTCCTCAATACAGTTAAAGTGTTTCGATTAGCCATAACTTTTGGGACTGGAAGGAACCAATATCAGCTTGTTTGGAATACATTTTGGATCATCCTCCCCGATGATCTGTTAGCTCCATCTTCTAGCTGAAGCAACTCGTCTGACGTGAGTTTCCAACCTAGCGCGCCCAAATTCTCTCTAGCCTGGTTTACAGATTTCACACCAGGAATTGGTAGTGTACCTTTGCAGATGCACCAATTTATTGCAACCTGTTAACAATTATGTTCTTGAGATAGGAAGCTAAACTGTAGTTCCTTGACATGTATAAATGAAGTTAAACAATGATGCACATAATCTGTGAAACATGGTATATCCAAGTTCCAAATCGCTTAAATATATAATGAAATACCTGAGGTATACTTTTCTTTCTTCTTTGTGAAATTTCCTTCAAGGCATTCAATAAAGGATCTAGACCTGGTAAAATTTGTCTGAATAATAATCCCCTGAAGAAGTCACAGTACAGTGAGTACACACATAAGGAAACAAGTGCAGATAATTTACTCGCATTCCATTCAGCAAGTTGAGAGAGAAGAATAACAAATCGAGAATTACCTAGGACCAGGAGGAAGATTCGAACTGGAATACTTCCCAGTAAGCATCCCAAGGCCAAGAGGACTATAAGAAATCAAGCGGATACCTAAAGAATCCGAAATATCCTTGACCTCAGTCTGATCTTTCCCCATGCTTAACAGAGAAAATTGAACCTGCCAACGATGAGTGAGTGTAACAACCGATTTTGGCACAATCTCTTTGTCGACTCAACCAGTTTAGGCTGCTATAACTTTTCACACTAATGCATAGTCTTGTCATTCATCTACTTTAATAATAATACCAATGTGGTTAAGTAACCAAAGGCTTCACCACCAGATGATATTTTAACTGTCTTCGATCAGTTAACACAGGTTCGTCAAATGTGAAGGCTTCATTATAGTACCTGAGCAGAGCATAAAGGCACCCCACGGGCTGTAAGGTAATCATGTATCTTCAATAGCTGTTTTGGACCGTAGTTACTAACACCAACTGCACGCACCAAACCCTGCATTGTGAGACTATGATTAGGACACCGATCGATACAGGAGCTAAGAGAGTAGCATACAATGCACTAAGATTAAGGGTGCTCCTTTTGTTATAAGAAATGAGGACATATGATTTTTGTAACCTAACCAAATAGTATGACACAAAGACCGATGATTTCTACGTCCAAATACAAACAGTGTTCTCAGTGAATTGAATACATATTTCATGCATGCTAACCTTCTCATACATTGCTACTAAACCATCCCAAAGAGCACGCTCCTGCAAAGGAGCATAATTGGCAGTCGACCAATGCAGTTGACCTATCCCAATTTGTTCAATTTGCATTCTATCTAGAGAAGATCTGAAAGATAAATTGTCAGATACCTCTATATTCTACTATCCCCAAGTAGTATCATGTTCCCTGAATATTTCCCCCATGGGTAGCAAATATTTCTCTCATCTCACATTCTACGTGTTGTTTACTTTCTTAGACCGCAGGTAGCCAGATGTATTCAGATACTCTTTACAAAAGTTCTGTTCCCTTATAACTTGGGGTAGGAAGAACGATTAAATGTGATCATTTAAATGAAGGAAGGTCTAGTATACTTGCACGCATTGACGAACTGTCCAGGAGTTAGGCGCCAAGGATAAGCAGCAAACTTCGAAGCAATCACTATGTTATCCCGTGCTTCCTGTCTTCCTATCATATACACGTAAACTCTGTATCAACAATGTACGGTGGCTATGTAGGGAATCCACATTTTCCTAACTAGCTATTCAGGTCTTCACAAGAACAAATTAATTGATATGTTCATATACTTTATTAAATGACTCCAACTTGTCAATTCAATTTTAACCAAATACACTTGATCATCAACTTAACACGATCATAAACAATTGTAAACCATGTTGAATGAAATTTTCAAAAGCAAACTTTGAATTTCAAATACCGATAGTTTTACTACGAAGCAGTAAGGCATTACAAATAAATCATCTTAGACTAGTTGCCATATGTTTCCATATCCTATGGAGTCACAGATTTTACATTCAATGCCTCTTGTATATAATGAAATAAACAAAAAAATTGCTCATTATTACACTACCTACCTTATTATATATTGTGAAGTAGTAGATAGTACTTCACGCATGAGTCATGAGTCAATTTAGAAACAGTAGCCCCCCTGCGATTGTTATCATTGTGGTAACATTGTGCACTATCCAATCTCCTTACCCCGTATAGTCTCCTTACCCATATAGGCGGGAGACTCTTCGAAGTCATTGCACATGTTAATGTATAGGCGGGAGACTCTTTGAAGTCATTGGGCATGTTAATGTAGACTAGTTCGAAATAATAATGCTCAATTTCAAACAGAATCATGATCAATCAAATGGTCATTAAGACATAGCAGTAATGAGTCAAACATTACACTAATGTCCTATAAAATCAAGAATCCAACCAACAAAACAGTTCATCTACCTGGAAACTCCCTGATGAACTTTCCAAGAAGCTTTTCACTCTGGCCATTCAACTTCCCAGTACCATAAGAATCAGCAGTATCAAACAGATTAATCCCATTCTGAACAGCAAGATTGAAAGTCTTCTGAAGTTCAGCATCCATGGACTCATCATACCCCCACAAAAGCTGGTTCCCCCATGCCCATGTTCCAAATCCCATTGGAGACACACTCAGTGGCCCCACCTTCAGCTTCTGCCAAGGCCAGAAGAGAGGCAACTTCAATGGTGATGAAGGAGGAATGAGGGAGTTCTTTGGAAGGGAGGTAGTGCATGTCACATGCAGAGGAAAGGGAGGTGCTGATGAGGTTCCAACCACCATTAAAACAGCCATAGGAAATGATTCTTGATATCTTATCCAATTGTTACTAGCCACAAAAGCATATGATATAGTATCAATATCAATATCAATAGTAGTATTATTATAAAGAGCTACGCGCGCTGCTCCCTAAAATGATGATCTTGGGATCGGCCGCGCGTGGTTCTATTTTTTTTTTTTCCTTTTTTTAAGCGGTTTATTCTGATATAAATTTGATAAAATAATATTCGATTATTTAATAAAGCTTCTTTTAAAGATGATATTTTTGCGGTCAGACTCGGACGACGTAGAATTCTTGGGAATTAATAATTAAATGTTAATTTCGTTATTTATGCAGTTATATCTGACTCTATTTTTTGTTCACTTTTTGAATATTTTTTTTTTTTTTTTTTTTTTTTCTTTTTTTTTCTTTTTTTTTAAAGGTTGTTTTTTTTAATTACTCAGCTATTAAGAAAACTTCGATAAATAAATATTACATTTATTTAATAAAAGCTACAAAAATAATATTTTTTGTCGCCGGGTTGGGGATAGAGTGTTAAATTATAATTCTGAATTCTTTCTTGTTAGTTCTTTTTTTAAGTATTGAATAGAATATCGTCTCCGTCGTTTGAAAATGACAACATAGTATTTAGGATCGTTTAGATGTGATTGTTTGTTTTTCCTCTTTTTTTTTTTATTTTTGGTTTTTTTTTGTGCTCATTTTTTTTTAATTACTCAATACAGTATAGGTAAATAAATTATCTCATTATTTAATAAACTCTTTAAAAATCATATTTTTTATGCTTGGAGCTTCGAGGGGGATAGGATCTTAAATTAATAATTCATCATTTTTAGTTCATTTTTCATTATTTTTTGTCTGTTTGTCATATCACGACTTTGTTTTCTTTTTCACGTAAATATATTTTTTTTAACGTTTGTTTTCAATTATGAACTACAATAGAAACTTGATAAATTAATACTCGATTATTTAATAAACTCTCTAAGATAATATTTTTGGCCCCTCCCGACTCGGGGATATGGTGCTAAATTAATAATTCGTGCTCTTTTTCGTTCATTTTCATTATTTCTATGCACGGTCATATACGATTGTGTTTTTTTTGTGGTAGTTCAACCAACTATTGAATAGAATATCTTACCGGGTCGTTTGTGAGCACTTATAATTAAGTAAGTTGCCGGCGCATGATTTTTGTTTCCGCTACATCGATTTTGGGTTTTTTTTCATTATCATTTTTTTAATTATCAACTACAATAGAAACTCGATAAATTAATACTCGATTATTTAATAAACTCTCTAAGATAATCTCTTTGGCCCGTCCTGACTCGGGAATATGGTGTTAAATTAATAATAATTATTTACTGTGATGCATCACGGACCCAGCTGCCTTTAGAAACTTCGATAAATTAATATTCGATTAATTAGGTAGGATTTTCGTAGCGTGGAGCCTTTTTTTTAGATTTTTTGCTCGATAAATTAATAATTAATTGTTAATAAAAGCTACTTAAAGTTATCTCTTGGCCATAGGACTTCATTGAAGATATATGATGTTAAATTAATAATTAAATAACTTTTTTGGGTTACATGAATGGTCATGGGATTTGGGCATGTAGTTTTTTCCATTTTTTCTACATTTTTTGGGTTTTTTTCAATTATCATTTTTTTTAATTATCAACTTACAATAGAAAATCGGTAAATTAATGATTAATTATTTAATAAACTCTCTAAGTTGATATTTTGCAGTCACGACTCCTTGAATATATATATATGGTGTTAAATAAATAATTCGTGCTTTTTAGATTCTTTTTATTTGGCCCCAAAATTCGATAAATTAATACTCGATTATTTAATAAATAGCTTTCTAAGATAATATTTTTTGCTCGTCCGACTAGGGAGGTTAGGGTGTTAAATTAATAAATTCAACTTTCTTTTTCGTTCCTTTCATTATTTCTATACGCGATCGTATGCGAATGTGCTTTTTTTTGTTATTTTTTCACGTGAGAATATTTTTCCTTTTTTTTAACTGTTACATTTCAATTATCAACTACAACTACAGTAGAAACTTCGATTATTTAATAAAACTCTCTAATATTAGTTCAACCAACTGTGTATTTAGACCAAGCTATTGAATGAAGATCATCTTGGCAAAATCGTTTAGCGGGCACCTTTGTATTTTTGTTTTTTTCGCTGTTTTGGATTTTTTTCAATTATCATTTTTTTAATTATAAACTACAATAGAACCTCGATAAATTAATCACTGCTTATTTAATAAACTCTCTTAGTTAATATTTTTTGACCCGTCCGACTTCGTGAATATGGTGTTAAATTAATAAATCCACCTTTTTTTTGGTTATTTTTTAAATTTATTTTACGAGCGGTCATAAGAAGGCTGTGTTTTTTTCTTGACTACGGCAGCTTCCTCTCCCACCCTTGAATGGTGGGTAGGTTGCACGCGTGTGGGCACTGTTTTTTTTCCTTTTCTTTTTTTTTTTGATTTTTGGGTTTTTTTTTTCAATTGTCATTTTTTTTAATCAACTACAGTAGAAACTCGATAAATTAATAATTGTATTTTTTGGATTCAACTTTCATTATTTGAAATTAGATAAATTAATATTTGATTATTTAATAATAAACTCTGTAAGATAATATTTTTGGCTCGTCATTTGAGAATAAGTGCTAAATTAATAATTCAAGCACTTTTTCTTCCCCTTTTCATTATTTCTAAACGTAGTCGTATGCATTTGTCTTTTTACATTATTAATACATTATTTGTGAACTTCGGCCATATCGAAGCTTTTGATGAATATTTCTAATTTTACTTTAAAAGATGATTGAACTAACTATTGAATAAGATATCTTTTTTACCCGTCATTGGCAGAATTTTAACAAGTAAATTTATTATATTGATGGATACTATCACTTAAACATCCCGATATTTATCTACTTCAACTTCAAAATTATTAGATTCTTAAAATGTATAATTAGTATTTTAGGTATTTAAATCATCTAGTTGAAACTAAAATATATGTAAAATAAGAAAAATTTAGCTAACTAATCCCTTGCTTTATTAATTCTTGTAGTAATAGTTTTCCTATTTTGAAATACATATATGACAATTATTAAATAATAAATTAATATAAATTGTTCCTCCCATTCGATTTGAATCCATAATCATTAAAAAATATTTGATTTTAAAATTATTCATGTTAGCTTTTTGAATTTTAACCGGTGTGATTGTAGGGAGTAAGATTTTTCAAAATGTGTCACATGTGATGAGAGAGAGCTCATATCATACGTTAAACCCTTTGAGAAGCACAAGACTATCGATTCTACAATTACTCAAATTTTTAAGCCAGATAATGCTCTTGGCCAAAATATTCAAACTATTTACATATTGCTAATGAAATTGAACCAAATATGGAATCAATCATCTATGCTCGCTGAACTCAAACATATTACATATTCTATTTATAAAATCTATATCAAACCTAACACTATTATCTGAAAGTGCAAATCATCTATGCTCATGTATATTGGAATTCGGGCAATTAATCAAAATGTATTGATACTCGACAATTCGACAAATAAGGAAAAACGTATGGGCAGTTGTAATATTTTTTGAAAAAATTAATAGTGGATTTTCGTTTTTGAAAAAATTATTGATTGCAGCCGCCTCTCTAGCCCCCTTAGTTCCTCCTGTTAGATAGATTTGTTGAAGATTAAGATTGCCAACGGCGTAAATCCAGCAGCTTCTCATATGTTGTTCAGAAATCCCACCATTTTGAAGTACCATTTGAGTGATTGAATAGGCCACCTAAGTCCATATTGCCCCATTCTTCAGATGAATCCAATGATTTGTCCACATAATCTCCGAATTTGAATGATTCGACTTCGTCTTTCTCCTCGTAGTTGTTGTTGAATTCGGCTGCTTTGATGTTACTAGCTAGTGTAATTTCAAGATGATCTGATGAATATGTTGCATGAGCATCAGCTGGACTATTGTTGTTTCCATCATCACCTATATATTTACTGCTAGTTTCGTCTCCGTTGTGATTTCTCACAAGATTTCGTAGTAACTCCAACTGCTAATGAATTGAATATTGTTAATATCTCATAAATTAACATAACATGATATGGAAATATATATGAATGTAAAGAAAGAAAGAACTAAGAAGATGATATGACCTCTTTAAGCAAGCCTTCTTTTTCTTGTTTCAATGACTGGAATTGTAGCCTTAGACAATCAAATTTTGATTTAAGCTCTGTATACTCTGTCTCTAAATGCTTTGATTTCCATCTTGCTCTTCTATTTTGAAACCATATGGCTACTTGTCGTGGATGGAGGCCAAGATCGTTCGCTACCTGCACTTTCTTCCTCGGATCAAGCCTCGTTTCTAGCTTGAATATCGATTCTAGCGACTTTATCTGTTCGTTGGTGAATCTCTTTTTGTTCTTGTTTTTCTTATTCTTATTAGCTGATATGGATTTTTCATGGTTAGAAGTTTCTTTTGATGGTTGCTCTCCCTCTCTCATCCTGGAATGTTTCAAGATTGTGAAGATTAGTGAAAATAGAGGATTTTATATGATCTTGTTTGTAGGGGCTGAAGATAGATATTGTGATCACTCAATAGGGTCTATAATTTAGAACCTTGCCAAAGATGAGGGTGTTTCTTATGTACTTTCCATGCAATTAAACATGTAACTATCAATCACAGGAGCTCTTATTACTGATCTATACAAGCAACTGATCCTTAACCTTGCACCTCGTGGACATCATTATCCTTGTGTCTCCTTTTCCACTTTGAGTGATGCAATCCTCCATTTTTAGGCTGATAACATGCATGGAGAGAATTTATTACATTTTCTTGGGGTAATTATCATATGGTGTTCCTTCATGATAAGAAGCAACTTCTGTTTTCTCAGTTGCTGAACTGCTCTTGGTATTTCAAATACTCACTTAAGCATGTGTAGTTGGATGGTTAGCCTCAATGTTTCTTAAGTAACAAAGTTTATCCCTTTGGGAAATAATTAACTTTTTATGTTATATTGTTGCTCAAGAACTTTCTTGCTTATTTGATTGGATTCATGCTCTGTGATCACAGTAAGAACATAATTATATAACTAGATCATCAAGAACATAATCTAGACATAACATTTTATTAAGTACCCTATTTTGTGGAGGTTCGAATTAAGATCTCTTTCTTGTATTCCTCTTAAAAGTTCGATCAATAAAATTTGGCTTAATAACCTCGAAACTGAAAATAATTTTGATAGCATAAAATTTTTTATATACTTCAATATCGTCATGTTATAATTACTTCATATTAAATTTATATATGTTAATTAAGATCGTAAAAGTTTGATATTGATAAATGTAATCACAAATAAAATAAAATTTGGCTGCTTTCAGGGATGAAGTGAGCATGTAGGGATTCACATGGCTGATGGTGAGGCAAAGTTTGTGTCATTGTGTGGGCTAAGGTTTAACTAAATTATCCTGAAAGCGTGGTTGCCTAATAAGGTCAGAAGTGAAAAGTTCATTGCCTTTCATGTGAAAGTGTAAAGTGAAAAAACATGTGTGTGAAAGAAGCACACATGCCTTTGTTTGAGCATCAATAATCTCCAATAATTATTGGGATTTGGCTTGACATCTTAAAAGTTTATGGACGTCCCTATTCTTAGTGGGATATCTCAGTTTGTTGCTATACACAGATGTCCCTTAAGTTGCCTTAATTACCTTAATAAACATTAATGATCGATATCATTAATGAATCGTAACCGTAATATTGCTGACTCAAATGGCCCTACCTTGTTGGCTAGGCACTGTTAATTTGAGGTTTTATAGTCATCTTCGTTCGACACAAACTCTCTTTACCAATTAGTGGCACCATAGTTGGTGCACTACTAAAATTGTACTCCGTAGTATACTAGTATGTAAGTAGATAGTGAATATTGGAAAATTAGATACATTATGTGTCAGATAATTAATCTCAATATATGATCGCCGATTGTAAGATTTGTTTTGGTAGTAATCCCAATGTTATCAAGTAACAAACCTAGACCCATCAATTTTTCACTACTTATTTCGTTACACAATACATAATACTCCAAAATGCATCAAATTTTGGAATCTTGACACCTATAACTACAGGTGCCATTTCTTTTTCAAACAACAAAATCAGCTGTCCTAAACAAAACCAAAAAAGAACTAATCATCAACACATGTCTTGGCCTAAGGGGCCTTCATTGATGCGTCCAAGTCAAGGAAACTATAGATCATAAACTAGATTTTATTTCTTCATGAAAATTGTGGAAAAATTGGTGTTTCTTTGTCTGAAATGACACAAAATTTGTTTTATACGGAAATGATAATTGTTTGTCACCACCAAGTAGTAGCTTGGTATTAATAACTCCAAAACGTATGGGATAATGAACAGCTGGGTAGACATATATGGTATTGCTTGTCTGAATTAATTTAGTAGGACATATATTTGAGGAATAGTTGTGCGACACATTAGGATGGTTTCATCATTACAATAAATTGAAACACGAAACTTCGTCTTAAATCTTAGTGTTATGAAAAAGCTTAGTCTAATAAACACTTGCATATTATCCCCTCCTCTAAAATAAATTGTCAAATTTTAAAATTTGATTGTCTTTTTAACTTTTTTATGTGTTATTTAATATGTGGTGAGAGAATATCAAAAGATAATATCTTTAAAGTATTTTACCATTAAATATTGTAACTTTGAGTAAAATAGAAGTTATATGAGTCAATTAAGGAAGAAAAACTTGTTAGTTTTGATCGTTAAAAGGGGCCTGCGGTGTAACATTTACCCTGTTTGAAATTGAACAGGGGTAACTTTAGCCCCAAAATTCGTATAGTTTGTAGTGAGGCTTAAGCCAATGGATCGATATGGTGAAAAGTGTATGTGACAGAAACCATTTATAAGTATTAGATGTTTGTGCTTTTTATATTATTATTATTTAAGTAGTTAAATGATTTAATACTTATCGAAATATTATAATTTTTATATATTGTAAAATAAAATTTTGTATCAAATAACATATTGTTAAAATAACAATATTCATTACTATATTACAAGTAATTAGATTATATGTAAATTCTATTAATTATATTATGAAATTTATTTAATGGCCAAAAAGAGATTATTTTTCAATATATTAATAAAAAGTACAAATACATTAATATAATAATCTTTAAATAATTAAGTGTTGAGTAACTAAACACTATTTCAGAAATAATTAGAGAAAGAATAAAGTGACTACTTATTGATTTATAATATGTTCATAAACTAGTAACATATTTAATTCTACTTAAATCATAAAAGTTAGTTAGTACTTCGTATATGGATAAAAGCATGGGATACATTAATATATTATTTTTGAAACTATAAAAGTTGTTTAGTGTTATATAATATATTATTCTAACTTATAAATTGTTGTTAACTTTGAATTTGTTCCAAACCCTTGAAGTTGTTCCAAACCGTTGAGTTTGTTCTAAACCCTTGAGTTTAGTATTATATAATATTTCTCTTTTGATAATATATTATTTACAATAAATTACTTTTATTGTATAAAGAATGATATATTAATGCATGTTATGTTTGTATCCATATAATATTCAATACTAAATAACTTGCATGATTTAAATAGAATAATTTCAATCATTTCTTGAAGCACTATTTTTCAATTACAAAATAGACTTTATTGTTTATAGAACAATATATTAATACATTTATACTTATTTAATGCTTATATTCAATATTATATTCCACGTTAATAAATAATATTATAAAACGGTATTATGCTTGTCCCGATAATATATTGATACAATATTTTTTAATATTGTATTATCTTTGTATAATTAAAGCGTGGTACCTTTTAATATAAATGGTACCCGCATTAATCCCCGATATATGTTTTTGGTATTAACGTGATCACGGATTAATATTAAGCAGTATCAGCGTTTATAAGGGGCTTCGAACCTTGCACGGGCCATCCTTTTGGCCCTCGTCCCTCCCGACACAGCCCATTGGGCTGGGCCGAACCGAGGCGAATAAGTGGGAGGTAGGGCCTCAGCAGCCGCAGTCGTGGCCCGGTTCGTTAAGGCAAAACACTATGCTTGTGTGTCACAAGCGGAGGCGATTCCTAATTGACCCAAAAAATGGAATATTCGCTATTTCTCCTTCCAGATAAGAAAACCTAGATCTTGTAGTGAGCCATTTTTAATATGACAACTTTTTATATTTTACTATTTGGGTACCAATTATAAAAGATGAGTTAAAGTTGTGCATTGCTTATCATATTTAAATAAAACAAATAATGTATTTGATTAATATATTTCTAGTATCAATTCACTTTTTTAACAGAATATAGAAAATTTAGTTTAGATAATTAATCTACTTTTAAGCAATTTAAAAAGCTTAGTTTGACAACTTTACTCATGTCATGTTGTCATGTTAATAAAGTATATAAAGCCCTTGAATTGGGCTCACGAATGGACTAAGCGTGATTGCATATTCAAGCCCGATAGGCGATAAGATAGGATGGGCTCATATTTTTGAAACTAAGCAAACTTAAGTAGTGTTGTCGGCGAATCGGATAACCGGTACCTATTCACATAAGACTCAAAGAAAAAACCGATTCGATAATCCATTAGAAGATTATATTCTCTTTTATTTTATGCAAACAAATAAATTTTACAAATGTAAACATTTTTCAATAGTATTTTATTAATATGATATTTAGTTCTTACTTCTCACTACCTATTCCACCTTGACCAATACACATTATATTAGGATATTCCCTTCATCCCTTTTTGTTAGAGAGGTTTGAAAATGACACAAATTTTAATAAAATTTAAATTCAACTTACATATTTTATTTTTTCTCCACACCACATTCTTACATTTTGGTCAAAATAGAAATCTAATTTGAGATTTACTAAAATGGCAAAAACTCTCAAATAAAAGAGGATGAAGGAAGTATTATCTACCATGTTACATGTTAGAATTAAATATTTGAACAAAATTAATTTAAGGTAAAACATGAGTATATTTAGTTATTGAATCAATTTTTTTCTTTAAATTGAAATGAAGTTAGTAGGAGAGGGAAAAAAAAAGTTAGTAGGAGTGGAGGCACAATGGGGTCCTAAACTACTACCAGTTATCATTACTATTGTCCAGTTGATTTTCTTTAGTAGGGTTAGGTCTAACTCCCAAACCTCTCATTCATCATCTCTAGTCTCTAGTTCCTCTCTCTACTATTTCCACCTTAAATTATTGCTCTCATCATACTCTACATGATTGCAAATTCATCCTTCCTCAATTATTTCCTCAATGTTTTCAAAGCATCATAATAATATGACAATAAATTCGAAACACACACAAGGCCTAGAAGAATAATCAGATAACAATTTGAAGGAAGCTTCCGTTCTTGAGGGGAATGTTGTCTGGCTCGAGGCCACCAAATATCTACATAAGATCACTAATTTTTAATACTTAACCTTTCAATTCTTAGCTTCTCGATATTATGATAGTGAAGTTCTATCACTAGATCAATTCGATATTATTTTTTAAGAATTCTGTAGTGTTATTGATGACGTCGGACCAGGCTTCATTCCCCTCAATCTACTGCTTCATCATTCTAATAATCTTCGAATTCAATCATAATCTGCTATTGTGATCTTGCAAGAGGTAATAAGTTTTTTTGTAATTTTAATTATTTTGTTATTTGACACGTTTACGGTTTAGCATAGTAGATTCGTTTTTTTTTTCTCTTTTTCCGAGGTTTATAGATTGCATTATTTATATACGGCATCAGCTAGATAAATCATTATTGTTCAATAATTGGTTCCAGATGTACTATACGGAGTAATTATTAGTCAAATTATATAAAGCTTTCATTTTTCTGTATACATGTTCTTGTTGTTTTAGGGTTTTCCGTAAGTCAAAATGGTACATTTACTATATCCTCCCTTTGAAGGCTTTAACTAGTTGATTCCTTGAAAGTATTTTTTGGTTGTTTATTTTGGCACAAATGGTTGCCTCTATATTACTTTATTTGCACAATTTAGTTTTTGTTCAAACATTTATGGGGGTTATAATTGTTTATTTGTAGGATATATATGCGATTCCATGCTTGCATTGTGCCAATCTTGAAATGGTGATGATAATATAGATATATTGGTAGCGATAGTGGACACCATGTGAAGGATCGTCGTATTGATTCTCCACTTCGTTTATTCTTATTCCGTTATCTCTTTTTAATATGATCAATATAACTATACTGTATCATTTGTATGTGGTAATACTTTTTTTGTTTTTAGATAATAAGAACTTTTCTTTCTGATTTGACCAAAATTTTCTCTATTATTAGTTTTCATTGAACTTTGTTTGATTTTAGACATTGTAAAATACTAACCGAGTCAAGTTGAATTTGGAGCAAAATGTGATGAAATGGTTTGTAACTACTATATATATAGTCCTACATGTGTTCGCTGTTATTGTCACTATGTTGTTAATTAAGTACATAATATTCGATATAATTTCAGTATGAATTATGATGGTTAAGTAAATATTACCTTATTGACTGGATTTTGTTTCATAAGAAAACACCTCAACTGAATAAAAGATCATGCTTCTATGAGATGGTCACTTATACGCAAAATAAAACCCGATAAAACAGTGTCCTCATATAGAAAAACATTATACAAAGTACAGTGCCACACCTACAACACCACACTTGTTACTACTCTTAGAAAACTTGATGCAATTGTGACCCTTGCGTTCTGTCTTCCTTATCTGCTTCAAGTCTTGCTCTTCACCAGCTTGTTGAAGATACTTGTAATATTAAGTGTAGGTCTGATAGGTATGTATGGTAAAATATTCCGCGCACGGGCATAGCCTCCAGCAGATTGGACCCAAAAAATTCATATTCAAATCTTGACAGTCGCAGTGTGAGAGTTTTCACTTTAACCGAGCTCCTCGTAGGTACTAGACGATGGACTCCTAATATTTGAACTCGAGATCACCATAATTTAACCTCTCCTCGTGATTGGAGTGAAGTGTAGAACGGCTAGGAATGCACAATTTCTTTTATTTGGACCCCAGAGGCATGGTAAATAACTAAATATTACTACTTCAATATGAATTTGTGATATATCAATCTTTGTTACATGGAGTGATTAAATCATCGTCGGTGTTTCAGACATCGGGAAAGGATAAAATGATGACTAGAAAGCCTGTGTTCTAGACAGATGACAAAAGCAACACCTTAATATCCAAATAAAGTTCTGAACCAAAAGAATTCTCCCCTTTTTATCTTCATAAAGATTTGATGGAATTTTTCTTTGTCAAGCTTTTACTAGTAAAAGTTGGAGGAGTTTTTTCAGTTTCTGCTTTAAATAGGAAGACTTCCTTCAGACAAAAGTGAATTCCTAACTTCAAAAATTACCATTTCTATTGATTCTATGTTACATAGAATCATCTATGCTAGATAATTGCATTATAACCAACGTCAGTCCTATGATTGTTATCCTATTTAATTTCCTCACTCTTGCAAAATTTATTGTATTCTCTTCATCCCATTTTGTTTGTCCCATTTACTTTGACACAAAATTTTAAAATCATTTAAATGCATCTCACATTCTATACAAATTAGCCAGTTAGCTCGATTTCTAACAACTCCTTCCCAACTATTTACACAATTGCTAACACTATGAATACATTTGGCGGCTATCTCACCAACATTTGGTTCACTAAGTTTTTTTGTTCACTATTAGTTCATTAATGATTTAAAATACAAATTATATTATTAAATAATATATTTTCTTATTTTTTTGGTATATTTAAGGTAATACGTACCATTTTCTCAAAAAAAAATTATTAATGTCAGTGCCATGATTTGTTTTTTAACTTTTCACGTGTCACATGTCCCATGCCGATTTGTTCGATAAATTATTTTATACATTACAATTAAAGTGTCTAGAATAATTTTGGTATACCTTTTTTGAATTTTTTTTCAACTGTATCATCTTGAATGATATATTTTAGTGATATGTATCATTTTTATCTTGAAATTGGATAGCTTTGGAGATTAATGAATATTAATGAATATAACCGTTGTCCATGCAAAATTCTAATTACCTGTATTGCTTAAATTGTGCCTAGTAAAATGCTATTGTAGTAAACATTACTAGGAGATTCATAAACGTCTACTAGCCCATAGTCAGAAGCCCACCCCAATCTAATTGGACATGGGCTAAATTGTTTTAAATATCCGGTTTAATAGGACGTTCGATTCGGTTTAAGCGGCCGTTCGGCTCGGTACTCTTAAACCTCTACATTGCCACTCATCTTGGATTAGATTCGATTTGTCATAAATAAACTACTACACTAAACTAGTGAAATCTTCAATCATCAGTATTATTCCCTCGGATTTAATATGAAAAATCAGAATGTATATTGCAAAGATAAGGACGGTTTGTGCACATTTATGTAACTCTGTAATGTAAAGAAGAATTTTTATTATTTATGATAGAAATATAAAATAAAATTCCTTTGTAGGTGAAATTTTTTTTTTCGGTGTATAGGTTTTATCAATCGAAGATGATCGGGTGTGGAAACTAAAGGTCCCTAGCATTTGATGGCGATTTATGAGATATTTAATGTTTTAGCTTGACTTGAGGCTTTGATTTGATCTTCTTGATAGAGAGCTTGACTTAGCTTGATTTGATTTCATTTGAGGGCGAGCTTGGCTTGATTTAATTTGATCTTGAAACGATTTGATTTGGGCAATTTAACTTGGATTTGGATAGAAGCTCTGAAATTTGGATGTGTCTGATCTTGATGGACTTGAGATTAGTGCCGAACTTGGATATGGTCCGGGGAGGCCAGGGCATAGCGAGGGTATTCCGTGTTGGGCGTATGGACTTGATCTCCGATTACATTATAGACTTGATGGACTTACAGCGGCGTTGCAGGTGTGGGACTTGTTTTTGAGTCTTCTTGGTGGAACTTCTATGTTTGGATAATTTACAATATGAGTGGGACTTGAGATTTATTCTGGGTACTTTACTTTTGTGGTGGGACTTGGTAGCTTGAGGCCACTTGTCTTTGATGGAACTTAATACCTTGATATGACACTTGATTTGAGATAGGACTCCGACCGAGGTTGTATGGAGTGATAGAAGCAAAGAGTTGAGGGCCACGTTCAGCTTAACAGCATCTTGCAAACGGCTTTTAGCGGTGTTCTTTGTAGAGTGGGACTTAACGGATATGACCCGAGGGGTTTGACTTAGTGAGATTTGGCCTCGAGTGGACTTGATTTAAGCTTTGAGAGTAGCGTTACTTCTAGCTTTACTAGCGATGTTCTTGTAGAGATGATCGGTATGAGGTGGAGCTTTCCCGGCGCTTGTTGATGATACTTATCAGCTAGACGGGGATTTAGCGTGTTTCTGCAGAATCGGCTATAGGGAATTTGAGCTCAGTGTATTCCCCATATTTGGGATTTCATGGATCGAGCACCAGAGGTTTTCATGCAAGATTTTTGAATAATCGGGGGCTATTTAGCTTATTCACGAATATTCTAAGCGTTCTTTAATGAAAGCGTTTGTCGATTCTCGTGATTTTTGCTTAACTTGAAGAATTCTTGTGTTTGTGCAATAATTCTTGATTTCAGGAGCCTATTTTGGCCACCTGGAGGTGTTTTTCAGCCACCATGTGGTGTTTTGTTGGCGGCTTAAAAGATTTAAGCAGGGAAATCACCGAGGAGGTTTTTCTCCCATATTTTCTCGAGAGTTTTTGTGTTTTTTTGGTGGAATGTGATGGAAGTGATGAATCTTTTGTGATGGAAAAATGTGTTAAGGAATGTTTTTTGTCAAATGGGGGGGTATTTATGGTTTCGACCTCAATGCTTTATACGATTAGCCGATTTGATTTGGTGGATCGCGATCTTGGATTGAATTTTGAAGCGAATCTGGACGCCGAAATTTTAGAATTACTTGGCGGTGGCCAAGTAATAGAAATAGGCACCTATTTTTCATATAAAAGAAGGTTTCGGGTTCTTTTTCTAGGTCAAATACATTTTCATATTGACCCCGGACCTTTTGGAGCCTTGATTTTGAAGACACGCATAACCGAGGTCTTGATTTGAACCACATAACTTTTGTCGTCTTGATTTTGAACCACACAATTTCTATAGTCTTCATTTTTGAACCTCATGGTTTCTGATTCTTCCGTTTTGAGCGCGTGAACTTCCATGATGTTTCTTATAGCCCGTTTTTAATCAATAAGGTGGGGGGGGTTTCGAGAGCCTAATTTTAATTGACATTTAAAGAGAGGCTATTTTTTTTTCGAGACCACATTTCGAGTTCAATTTTAGGGTTAATTAATGTAGAAACACTTATTTTCAACGATTAATTAGGGGCTTGATTTCCGGGAACCACAAGCTCGATCGAGGGTTTGATTTCAATTTAGGGTTGTCGAAAACCCTAATCGACCCGCGTGGCATTTTTTAGCGGCACGACCCTTAATTAATTTGATTAATTCATCTTAATCAACTTAATTATTATTTTGATAAATTTTAGACTCCTGAACTCAATAACAATTAGTATATCGAATTCAAATTCAAAGACTAAAATCTTAACTTTTAATAAATTTCAATAACTATTTATGTAATTATCTTTATGTTATCAAGTAATGAAGAAATGGATGGGAAGTATGGTATATGGGAGAATTATCCATACATTTTCATATAAGTGCATAATCATCATCATTACTATTAATATGTAATCCTGGTCACTTAACTCTATTTAATATTCTCTTCGTTTTTTAATTATTATTTTAGCCAAAAAAAAAAATTTAATTATCATTTTAGTATAATAAATAGCGTTTTCATTTTAATATCTTTTTTGATTCTTTCTCTTTAAATTAACAACAAGCCGTGTATTGTTTGATTGATTGTCGTTTATATTTTTCAATGCACTTTTAAGCTACTTCTTGAATTTATGTGTAAATGGGTTAAAAGCGATACTTGAAAAAAGCGAAGGGACTACTGATTATCGTTTCCTTTAAACCAAAGGCATGAATTAAGGAGTGGGGTGCATGACCCACCTCAGTGGAATACATCTTTTGGTGAGAACAATTCATTCCATGGCGTTATTAGCCACTCCTTTCTATAGTGCAGGACCAACATATATCCAACAAAAATAGACATAATACTAGGACCAAATTAATTCAACTTGTATAGATATAATTTCATTTGTCATTTTCATGTATTCATCACTTTTTTGTGGTTACAAAATTCTGTCAAGATGAAAAAGAGAGGAAGAAATTTATTATGCCTCACTTTATTCTAAAAGTGTTTATGTATCTCATTCATGTTCAAGTGAATTGAATTATTATTGCTTCAAAAGTAAAAAAATATGGGGTGACTATATATTATTTGTTGAAAAAATAAATTTCAATTGAATTAGTGTGTATATAAGTATCAAATAGTATAATGAAATAATATAAAGTTTGTGGAACATTGTTATGCAAACTAATATATAAAAGTATATGGTCATATCCTTATAAATTTCCACTTCGATTATAGTATAAGATTTTACTGTAAATTGATCTCCATAATGACGTTAGTGGCTTGATTTGAACTCTCCCAAATGATTGGGATACAGCATACATACATGAAGAGAAAGATTGAAAAAGAAGACGCCCTGAAATTGATGACTCAACGAGCACATGATTGCTAAATAGAAGAAAAATGTATCACTCTTCACCTTTTTCTACTGGTCCAGGATGCTTGCAAGAATTCCGGAAGTGGGTCTGCTTTGATTCTAGTTTTAGAAATATTATTCTTGGAAAATTTTAAGTGCTTCTAAATTAAAGTTAGCGATATAGCGGAGGCAAGGAGTATTCCTTGAGTTATTTTATAGGCCTACCAAGAATACCTCTAAGCTTATGATATATATTAAGCTAGTGAAAGGGTAAAGTCAGTGAAATGGTGTTTTTGACACACAATTCGGGTAGTTGAGCCTACAACTTCTTCATTTATTTTCCTTATTGTATATGAAGTGGTATACATACATAAACTGTTGTAGTATTATTATTTATTAGTATTAGGAAAACATTGCTTTAATTTTTTTTATTTGGTATACGCTACAAGTTGGCGACTAGGACTTATATATGCAGTATAATTCACTGTTTGACTACTATATAGAGAAGAAAGACATCATCACAAATCACAATGTTATAGTGTGTATTATTACGCATGATTTTGACTATGGAATTACGCGTATAGTTAGTTACGAAAACTAAACAAAATTAGGCTAAAAAGGTTATTAGACCAAGCAAACAAAAGGAATATTTAATTAGTGCAACTCGTTAATCTATTTGTCATCTCCATATGTATTGAGAAAAAAAAGTCAGAATTGTTCCGAACTTTCGTAGCTGGGAACATCTAGCTATTCACGTTATCGTGTTATTAGGTCCATCCAAGCATTTTTGACACCTCTATCGATCTATATTCTTCTTTAATTTATATAGCCCAAGGGGAAATTATTATAACCATTAATAATAGTACTCGTATTCTGCTTTCACCTTAGCTTTTAAGTAATCCAAAGAGTATTTGAGAACAGTCTTAACTCCTCAATGACACCAATCAATATATGCTTTCGTAAAGTTTGAAACCCTCAAATTAAGGGTTTTACATTATCCATACCCTTGAATTATACGTAAGAAGCGAGTGCGGGATGTCTTTTCGATTCTGATCAGGGAACTTTGAATTAAAACTTTAAACCGCTTGATATGATATTATCGGCTTGCGTGGTATTTCGAACTGTATGAAGAGGCTGGGAGGGTCTTCGATACTTAGCTCGAAATTTCTTTACCGGTTAGTATGCCAGAGACATCGATATATGCTTTTCGTGATTTGCCCGACTAAGTAGGTAATATTAAGGGCCCTTTAGTTTCTTTATTTGATTATCATTATTGGTGGTTTTTTATTGGTTGGTATTAATTAAGAAAATATTTCATGTTTAAAAAAGATCAAGTTAGGTAAGGACTCTCACTTATTTATAAAAAATCTTCTACCTCCTTTATATTTGATAAAATCATATCACATATCACGATTATTTTTGAAAAATATCTTCTTCCTCCTTTATATACACTAGTAAAATATGCATGCATTGCACATAAGTATTTATGCTTCAAAAAATTAAGATAATAAATAAAATAATGCTATTTAAATAAATTTATATATAATTATACTTTTGATTTATATTATAATTCATTTTGTTCATAGTTATATAATAAAGCTTATAATTTTCTAATAATATCATTTTAATAATAGATTTAAAGTTTGTTGTCATCTTGCTCTTTATTTCTGCAAGGTTTACTAAAAGAATCACGCGTGTAATTTATTTATTGTTAGAAAATATCACTATTCTCTTTAAATAAAAAAATGCACTTATGTTATTTTTATTTATTGTTTGAAAACTTATCCCCTTCTCGATTGATTAGTAGTACTCTAGAATTATTCTTAGTTCTACTATTTCAATTTTATTTCATGTATTCCATTTTAACATATTTTAATTAATGATTGACTCAATAATATTTATAAAAATTGAATAATATCGAGACCTTTTTATGAAATTCTCTCAGTTTTAGTCACTTGAAATAGTCAAAGAGGCCACACTTTTTTTATTTTAATTATTGAAATGTAATACAAAATGTCACATAATAATTTAGATATATATTCTCTTTGTTCCCTTTTAGTTGTCTTCATAACCAGTTGAACATAGATTTAAAAAATAAAAAAAGAGTCAAAAAGTACATTGGAAATGTAGAATGAGAATTAATTAAAACTATATCATTAGTTGATTGATAATTTATTAAGAAAAAATAATCAAAAAATATATTGAGAATGTAAAATTATAATTTTCTATGCTAGAAAGAGAAGTAATTTGAAACAAAAAAATTGGTCTAGAAAGATAAGTAAAGAGGAGCGAAGTGGCACAATGGTAATTTTTTGAATTAGAAAGTATTTTTTCAATTTATAATTGAATAATTATAATACACATATCTTATACACTTATTCAACACTTAGGCACAAACAAATATTAATCATGAAGATTGGCCTCATTTTTATGTTAACTCAACAACAAGAAGAATTATTGTGTCCAGGAGAGGTCGCAACACTTGATGAGTTTTTACTAACAAAACTATAAATATCGATTCACATAATAAGATATCTTTATTTTATGATGTTTAATGTCTGTTTCAAGAAGTAAATTTCCATATGTTAGACTATTAGTCATAATGGTTGTCTGTAACTTTGAATATTTGTACGGTTTGTTTGTTATCTATAAAAAAAAAGATTATCCCGGATAAATATATACTCAAATTAGATTAATCGAGAAACTAATTAAACGGGATAACAATCCCTTTGGCATACTATAGCTGCGCCATCAAACACATTATGACTTTTCAGCTCTCGAAAATACCTTCCCTCTACATTGACACAACACCCCCCTCTTTATATATAATATAACTCACATTTTCGTTTAAACACCTCAAATTGTCAATAGCTACTATATCTATCACCTCCTAAGTTATAAAACTTCCTATATGCTTTTTATTATTGTAGAAACCATATATCATGAGCAATATTCCTTCATTATTAATTGATTCTTCCTTCACCCTCTTCAATCTTGCCATCTCGGCTTCCGATCCTTGGCCTTTTTCTACCATCTTCTTATAACATTAATCCATCAAATCCTCGATTTGCTTGACTTGTTTTTCTTTCTTAATTACATAAGGTGGTTTTTTTTTAATCTTTTTTATTGCATTTCAAGAATGGGTGGAGGAGGAGATAAACACCTCAATATGAATTTCCATATCCATATTCCACAAATACACTTCCACCACCACCAAGGTGGAAGCGGTAATAAGAGGGATGTGAATCATATTCCAAAAGGGTGTGTAGCAATCATGGTTGGACAAGGGGAGGAACTACAGAGGTTTATCATTCCAGTTATGTATATGAATCATCCACTTTTCATGCAATTGCTTAAAGAAGCTGAGGAAGAATATGGGTTCGAACATAGTGGTCCAATTAATATTCCTTGTCATGTTGAGGAGTTTAGATATGTTCAAGGCTTGATTGATAAACAAACATCTCACCATCATCAACACCTTCATAATATTTATTGGTGCTTCAAGGCTTGATTATGAAAAGAAAGGAGGAAAAAACTTAATTAAGAGTTATAGATTAAAAAAAAGTTAAGTATTATTAGGTGATATTAAAAGATATTATAATAATAATAGATGCTGTTCTTGTTGTTTGCCGTATCAATTTGAGGCGTTTTTATTTCTTTTGCTATTTCAAATGGTTGTTGTAATTCGGCAGTGATCGTTTTGTAATATGATGATGATGACGATTAATTACTAATATTTGTGTTATTGATTGCAAGAAATTAGCACTGTTTTGGTTAGCATAATTAGGCATTTGTGCCATAGTTAATAAGTACATATGAATAATGGCAGCTGCTAGGGTTAATGAGGTTGTTACGTCGTTGCCCCCTCTAAACCATGCTAAAATATTCAACCACCATTATTGTAACTATATTAGCCTCCTTTTCTCGATCGATGAGATCTTAAGTCAAAATAATAAGAAAATAAAATTGAAGAAGAATAGCTCAATTTTAGTAAATAATATAATTGGAATGTGAAGTCATGAAATTGTTGGTTAGGTTCGTTGGGTAGAAAATTAATTGGGGCGTATTTCTTGCAGAATCTCATCTAATTCCTTGAGAATAATGCTCGAATGTTAGTTCACATACATCAACATATTATCATATTGAATTGGCATCTATTATCATGTTGTCTTTTTCTATATCCCTATTCCATTTTTTTTCCTGTACCAACTATTAGCATCTATATATCTTCTTCTTCTTCATTTTCTTAGTTTAGTGATAATAAAGATCTAGTGCTCTAAAAAAATTGTAGTCACTAGTGGTTGGGAAATAATGAATAACATACATTATTATTATTATTATCAAGCCACCAATTTTTGGCTCATTAGGTAGCAATTGCCAACCATTCACGGTCATGGGTCCAAGTCTTCTATACACTAATTTCTTATTTTTGTCATTTTTTGTTTTTATTTATTTATATATTTGATAACTTTTTACTTTAATATTTATATTAATATACTAATTTGTTTAGTAATATTTTATACTATTACACTTTCAACTATGATGGTCACATATTATGATAATTAAAGCATATTGGATTTTCTATGTCAAAATGATTTGAATCCTGATACGGTAATTTGGTATTGACATTTGTAATAACTAAGATATTGGTATATGAGGTTGGTACGCTGATACTTTGGTCGCTAACCATCAATTCTATCGTTTTTCCCTCTTTTCTTTTATTGTCTCTTAACATAATTTATGTTTTAGTGTTAAAACCCCATATACTGCCCATTCTCATTTATTTGCAATTTGTTTTTCTTGTAAATTTTATAGTATCAATGTATATGTAAGTGTACCTTGTTAAGCTAATGATCACAATACATTATTGTGTGATATTGACTTATATGAGGTTTCAATTTTTTAAATGACAAGGATCGATGTTATTTTATGTTTAAATATGACTTGTTAATTGTGGAGGTTGCTAGAGGGAAACGGAACAAGATAAATTATAATGCTACAATCTACATCTTGGTCAACTTAAATTTATGCGAGCCTAGTTTGGGGCTTACACTATTTTGTAAGCGTTGGAAACTATGAATGCTTGTACCACGTCGTTAGATCGATTCAGTTAAGTGGAAATGTGTCCCGGCATTTGGGATAAAAGCAGGGGATATATTTGTCTTTTCACCATCTTAAGTTGGCATTTTTAGTAATTGTATGGATTAGTCGGTTAATATAAGTGATACAGTTATTTTATTGCCTTTTATAATTTTTTGTATGAATTGCTATATTTTATCCTTTTATAGCGGCAATGTAGCATGTATAATTTCACAAATTAATCGTTATTCGTCTGCTTGAGGACGAGAGGAAATGACATACTACGATCACGTACAAGTGCTGCCCTCGTCTCGGCAATATGGAACCTCTCAATAGCTCCCGTTCTTGTAAGTCCCTATTTGGATAGAGTAGGCCCAAGCCTTTCCCCCCTCGGGAAAGATATATGCGAAACTGAAAAAATATTTTATGTTTTATTTTTTAATTTTCTTATTATTGGTTTAAATTTGTTTCAAGAGGTGAATGCCTAAATGAAGACCTCGTATTTTATATAATCGACATAATTTGTCGTATAAAGTTTGATTTGGTTTATAGACAGATCTTGTTTTATTTGCTACACCTATATAATTTATTAGGGGTGCGATCGGACCGATTTTTCCAGTTTTTTGGGAAAAAAATTCGAAATCGGTTTTCGGATTATATGGATCGTATGATCCGAATCTTTTTTTCGATTTTCGGACCGCTTTTTCAATTTTAGTAATTCATTTATTGGACTATTGGACAATTCAAAATTGAAAAAAGAAAAAAAAATTAATTGAGATAATAATATAAAATTAAACATAATCAAATATTACAAATAAACTAAAATTAGACAAATATTCAAAACTGAAAAATTAAAATTCGAAATTAAAATTGCGAAATCTATGAATGCTTTTTATTATGAATTTGAGACTTGAGACCTGCGCGGTGGAGAGGGGGTGAGCAGACCCATAAAAGGGGGAGGAATTGAGAGGAAGAGCCCGAACCGTCGAAAAGAGGAATGGGGCTGGGGCGGCAGGTTTGGTAATTGACTAAGGGAGAATGGGGAGTTGGGTAGGGTTTTGGTATTTAGGAGGAGAATGGGGGAGCGGGTTCGGTGAAGATACAGAGGTTATAATCCAGGTATTTATAAATAAAAAATGCGATTCGGTCGGATAATTTGATTTTTTGCATGTAAAAATTGAATGCAGTGGGTCAATTTCGATATCAGAAAAAGCCAGACGGATAGGTCGGACCGGGCAATTTGGTTTTTGATCCACATCCAACCAATCCCCCTAAATTTATGCATCTAATCGGTCATAAGTCTTGGTTCAACAACTAATTAAACCTTAATCCGTAATCAAGCCATCAATGTGGTGAAAAACAATTTACGAAGTAAAACGTTAATTTCAATATATTGAGCGACACATAACATTGATTGATTGACTTCTTAAATTAACGTATCGGGTTATGTCTGATCCGATTAGCATTGATTGATTGAGTTCTTAAATTAACGTATCGGGTTATGTCTAATCCGATTAATCATGGTGCTATATCAAAGCTAAGTTTTTTTTTACAATATAAGTTATAAAATTACATTACTATATATCGGATATTAGTTAAATTTTTAAAAATTGTGAATAGGGCCTAAAACAAGTATTCTCTTTGAAATCTGTTAAGTAGGGGCCAGGAAGAGTCGCGTAATTGGAGTCTGTGGCATGTATAATATCTTCTTCTGTCGGGGGAATCAGGCACGAAGCATAACTTGGATATAGGCGTAGCAGAAATCTGGATATGGCGTGACCTAGGATGCAAGTGTGAGGCCGGGGGATTATCAAAGCTAAGTTGTCTTAACAATTTCTAATAATGTGAAGGTTAACTGTATGACAACAATATGATACTGCAAGACTTTGAAGAATTGTTAATTAAAATAGTGGATCTTGAACTAATAATATTAAAGAAAATAATCAAGATAGAAAGATTTTTTATTATTGAAGAGGATAATTACTATATTTTATAAAATAACTTATAATTGTATGTTAATCTCTTGAATTTTCAGAGGTAAGAGATGAATTGAAGTTTCTGTAAAAGATGATAGTGGTATTAGTCAAATGGTCGTTTATTTGTAACAAAATGTAACTAAATTATTAAATTGAAGTGACTGGTATACTATTTTTGGCTAAGAAATATTAATTTACTATAAAGATATCTTGATGAGTGTTTAGAATGTTGGGTTGGTTTTGGAGGTGAATTAAAGTTTATATAGAAGAAGATAGTTGTATACTTGTATTAAACTTCATGAAGTGATGAAGCAAAAGGAGGAGTTGCAGCAAATTGAAACTAAGCTTCAGGTCTTTCTCTCTGATTCTAGAGTAGTACAATTTATTGATGTTATGATATTTGTTCAACGAGTACTTGACATGAACTACTTAATTTTACTTGTTTATGATTTTCGTACGTTAATTGATTTATCAGATTGTTAAATAAATCACCTTTGCATACAGCTTCCAAATAGACCAGGTAAAATGCTAGCTCCTCTACACTGGCATCATTATAATTTATAAGAGGAAGTATGGGAAGCTCGAGGAATTTTTTGCAGGTCATCCTTAAGTAATTCTATGTTTTAAAATCGATAGGCTGATAAGTACGTGAATAAATAGAGTTTTTACATAAAATTTTTGGGTTCAACTATTGTTTGAAGCATATTACAAGTAAGTCTGACCGGGGGCCGAACCGTTATGTTAAATGCTTTGTCGTATGAGCAGCGCTTTTTTGAAAAAAATTTATTTTATTAGAACTCTACTAAGTCAACTAACCCGTGCCCAAGCCCAAGTCCAACTAAACTAATAATACTTGTTGGGGGTCACACTACAAGACACTTATAAATATTGAGAACTTGTTTGGTCCAGTAATTTGTGTGTTTAAAAAAATTCTTGAAGATACATCTTGTAAAGTTTGAGGGGAAGCAAGGAATTTGTTAGAGGGGTTAGTTACTTTTGATTTCATTTTCATGTTGTCTTTGATGGTTGATGTATTAGTTGTAACCCATACTTTGAACTTAGCTCTTTAAAGATGTGATCAAGACTTGTTGAATGCCTTAAACCTTGCTTAAAATTGCTAAACTACGCCCCGGAGGATCTTGCGGGATGGATGGAATATTAGATAAAGTTGTTGAAATTTGTGTGAACCATGATATTGAAGTTATTATATGATTGGTTCGTATTACGGCTTAAAAAGTCACAGGCGTCCAGCTTAAATACTTAATTTACAAACGTCGTTATAAGAATGATTGTTTTTTATATTTTGGATATCTGAGTTGAAGGAACTTAATGGCGGGTTTGATATAAGGAAACGAACCTGTGTGTGGCGTCTTAAGTCGCTCAATAAATTTGAGGCTTTTTGATGAAGAGAAGTTGATGAGAATGAAGCTGAGGTTGTATCCATCAGTTTTCGAGAATGAAGTTAACGAGATCCTTTTTGCTTAATGAATTGGCTAATTATAGAGGATGTGAGGGGATGTCCCCTGCGTTTTGAACTAAAGGGGTTTTCAAATCATTCTAAGCGACTTGTGGCTACGGAAGATCTAAGATTTTATGGGTGTTGTTTATAAAGGCTTTGTGAAATTCTGCTTTGTTTATTGCTGAAAATTAGCGACATCAGTATTGAGCGAGTTTTTTTAACATGAAGCATGTGAAGAGTGACCAGGAATAAGATGGATATCAATGGTTGAATGATGGAAATGCTTTATGGCCAATGTAGAAAAGAGAGATATATTTTTGAGTATTAATAAATGCATTGATGTTTTTAGATCGGGTTGAGAAAATGGCGGTAGAAGCGTCGGTTGTAAAGTTCTCATTATTTATAAATATATAGCGTCTTTTGTATGTAAAATTTTATTGTATCTTTTGACAGCGCTTCTACTTTCTTTAGATCGCCTGTCCTATGTTCCTTACAAATTGACTGTGAGCCATATGTACACTTTGGTGTTGCAATTTAGTAACTTAGATTCTTGTTTTCCAGTTACTTCTAATTGAGGGGGACTATATTCAACTAAAAGAAGGTGTAACGGGGGTTGGGGTGGGGAGTGGATTGCCTTTCAATCACGACTTGTAACCTTCCTGTTTCTTGTAGTTGCTCTAGTAGTTTCAAGATATACTAATAAGTTTATACTTAAGTTCTATATTTCTTGCTCTAAAGTTGTAAGCTTAGCTTCCTGTTTCTTGTAGTTGCTCTAGTAGTTTCAATCACGACTTGTACGACGCTCGTGTTGCCGGCTGCAACGTCTCCTTCGAATAGCCATCTGATTAATTTTATTCCTTGCTCTGGCAGGAGGTCCGTGTTCGTGTGTGCCTTAATCTTGCTGGTCTTGTTTGGCTTCATCGGGACATAGGGTCGGGCATTGCCTCCGACCTAATAGCCGATCTTTGTGTTCGAGTCGAGGAGAAGTTTGGGACTTGTTCGGGTGATGACAGGAGTAAGGCCCCGAATCGAGCGGGTGGTTTTAAAGCTGATCTGAAGTATCTTTTAGGCGGTTTGAGGAAACATAAATCTACTCTTAGCTTGAGTTTAAGTCGCCCACAATCGTAAAATTTGGGTTTTTAGTCACTTGGCACAATAGAATGAGAATTAGGGTTCTTGAATAGGCAGGTGCTTGTTGATACATTATTGCCCAATATTGTGAAATTTGAGTTGTATTAACCCACAGTTTTTACTTACACATTACATCGAGGTCTTTGTGATATATATCTGAGTGTTGGTATGAGAAATTACAGGTTGAGTACATCTTACAGAAAATGGTTTGCTTTCGTTTGAGTGGGTTTTGATGCGTAATATGTTCGCCGAATTTGTGGTGGGGGAATTTGATACATTAGTATCAAAATTTGGATCGGTTCTAGCGTTGTTAGAATCTGGCGTTAAAATATTTATTTCTTTATTTTTCGATCACTTTCACTTGGTCGTTTGTCTTCAAAATTCTGTTATACATTTATAAGCAATTTGCTTCTCACATATAACAGTCCTGATGCTGATAGCCAAGGGAGATGTATTTTGGGTTGCACAAATATTGTGAAGAAATGTTCTTTTGGATCTTCACAATAGTGTCCAACTTTAGTGGATGACTAATTCCTCCAAGTGTTTTGTTAGGCAAAATGTTATACATGCAAAGTTCTGTGTTAATATTCGCATTATTTAAATTTTACTTATGAGTTTGATCAAAATGATGAACTCCTTGAAATATTAAAATATGAAGAGCTTTTATGACTTTATAAATTAATTTTATAACTAGAAACTCTCATTTCTCTTCTGGCTTTTTTATGAACTAGTAAATTCGTACGTGTAAATGAAAGTTTAGGTTACTTTAGTATTTAAGGTAAATTAAAAAATCGTTAACATTCGCCCGGCAACAAATTCTCAAATATTTTTTCATTTTGATAGATTGAATTTACTTTATTTAAAATCTGATACACTCTTAAGCTTGAAAATAAACTAATATATTATTATATTTTGCTTATTATTTTCTTTTCTATTTTCATAATTTATACATTAGGTCTTATATTTGCATAAGTATTTTAATGAAAAATTAAACTCGTTAAGTTTGGGTGTAAATGAAAGTACGGAGTTATTTTTAGTATTTAAGGTAAATTAAAAAATGGAATTCATAACTGAAATTAGGACTATTTGAATTCGCTTAGCACTTAAACGATTCTCAAATATTTTTATTTTGATAGATTGTATTTATGAGACAAGATAAAGTTGTATTGAATTACGTGATGATAAATTAGGACGGAGGGAGTATTATTCTTTCAATATATTATATTGTTATTATTAACATAATGTATAAGCTTTTCTTTAATTTATGAGGCAAATCGTCATGTTTCATCATAAATATATTAAAAAAAATTCTAACAATGTAAAGGACATATAAATGATATTTAATAATGTACAAATTCTCAAAGCCGAAAAATAAATCTTTGTAATCATTTAATTATATAAATATGTAATCACATTGGAAACGAAACTCGCCGATGTTTAAGTATTCAAAATCTAAAAATAAATGCTTCTTTTTTCTCACTTAAAAATGATTTTTGAGAGTTGAGCCTTCTTGAAGTCTTGTATTTCTAGTGCTTTAGTTATTTATCTTTTTCGAAGCGCATCCCAGCGATTAAGCATAAAGGTATTTAGGCCAAGGGCCGAAGGGATGTCGGTGTGACGGTTTTGTGACATTAAAAATAATTATAATATAAAATAAGTTATGGATAGAAATTATGAATTAAGGAATTCATTAAAAATGAAAGTTTAATGAATATTAAAATTAATTAACGTGAAATGTAAAGCCTTTAAAAGATATTTTTATGTTTAGTGAGGAAACTTCAATCATTGTTATTTAATTATTATTGAAATTTAGTAATGAATTAGATGTGTATAATTAAATTTACATTTGGGAGGTGATTTAGGCATTCTGAAATTCTTCAGCCTTATATTATCAGCGCTTTTATAAGTATATAGATTATGACGAGTAGATTATGCCTATTTCTCTTCCAGCTAAATTTCTCTAATGGTGAACGAGAGTGAATATGTACCATCAAACTTGTCTTTTCAACTTTTTTGTAAATAGAAAATAAAAGTTAATTTATTAAATTAAATTATTAATGCGTAATGTCCCAAACCTTATAAGTTATATTTGTCCAAAATTAAGAGCAACCATATGACATATTCGATTGAAAAAATATTGGTAGTAGAATCGAATTTATGAATTTACTTCTTTTCAACTCTTTATTTTAGTTGGAAGTATATGTTTATTATGCTAAACAAGTTAAAATGTCACTTAATATTCCACATAGAGAAGGGGAACATGTGGTCCTTGAGGAAGATATTTTGTAAATCTTAAAAGGGTTATTGATCGAGAGAATTTCACCAAGCTATCGTTAATTTTTATGTAATTAACATGCTTGTCTATCTTGTTTGAAATACAGATTATTAACGGCCTCGCGAGCTTTTATTAGCATGCAAGCAGTGAAACTACTCACAGACTTAATTTTCCATTTAAAATCACCGCGATAAATCAACATATTCTTGGCCCAAAATATTTAGTAAAATGATTATTTTCTTAAAATAAACTATTTTATTTTAACGTTCACTAAAAGTATTGTAAAGGGGACTAAATAAATCTTTAAGCTGTGCTGCCATCCTCTGCTCTGTCTGACCCAGCCTGCACCCAGCCTCCCCGGTGCTTGCCCAATTCTTCAGCTGCCCTTTCAGCCACCTCGCTTTACCCCCAAAAATTCATCACGAGCCACACCTTAATTAAAAAGCAAAATAAAGTCGAAATTTTCAACCAAGCAAATTTGGTATTAGTGCATTACTAGTGCATATAACCTTAAAATTTAAAACCACAGATCGACTTCTCGTTCATGGATCGTCTTCTTCACATTTAATATTTTAATATTCAAATTATCTTCAGATTTAAAAGCAGTCAAAGGAAGCTACTCAAATAGTGGGAGGCTGTGAGAATTAGAATATAAGCGGTGGGGTGTGTTAAAAAAGAAATGGGTGGAATTAAATTATGCAGATTAGAACAAAATAGTTATTTTAGTATAAAATAATTATTTTATTAAATGTTTTAGGGTAATATAATCATTATTTTAGTTGAAAATTAGGTATAGGAGGTGAAGGGTGGCTGGATAATAAAAAAAGTTTAAGAAATTGTTCAAGAATAGTTCAAAAAGGTGCTCAGACAAAATAAATAATATAAGTATATAAAAATTAACACATACAGTATGCATCTAATCAATAAGCCATCTTAAAACTGTAATGTACTACACTACTTCGACCCACATGCTTCACCAAGCAGGCAACTTGACTTCGTATCACAAAAGTTCATTATAATAATTTTATTTTAGAAAAATTGTTAAATCTAAGCCCCCGATTTATATTATAGAGCGTTTTCGTTTTTAGATGCGATTTTAATAGTAATTCTTTATTGATACTGGTTTTAAAAATTATAAATTTGATATCAATAAATTAGTCTTTAAATATATTTTCATAAAAGTAATTTTTTTTATTCTTTCATATGTAATAATTAGTTAACAATGATTAAAATTGAATATGCAAAAATGAAAAAGTCTTATGTTTTGAATTGGAAATACGGAATATCTCGTAACATACATGATTGATTGAGTACATAACATTTTAGATGATGAAAAATTTAAGAAGCCTTGAGGCATTGGCGCCCGTGAATATTATTCACGTTCCACCCCGCCAGTAGCAATACTTTTTTCGAATTCAATCCAGATTTGAGCGGTTAAAAATTCTTATATTGACCTGCATTCCGTCATGTTGGCCAGCTAGTTTGACCGTTAAATTATTATTTTAAATGGGATTGTTACATAATTATTTTGAATAAGTTCTTCTTTTTTAAAAATAAGTCCATTTTTCCCAAAAACAGAGAGGTATTTTTATAATTTTTAAAACTTAACATTTATCAAAAAATTATTTTGGATTCTTCAACAAAAATAAAATAAAATATAAATAAACTAAAATAAGGGGGCAAAATAGTAATTTCACCCATTAAACATTAAAAACTTACCGTATTAGCAGAATTATTCGATGGAGTTGACCGTTAATTCATTTTAATTATGATTATTTTTAAATATGTCCTTTTAAAAATGAAATTACTTTTTGAAATATGAATATTTTTGTTTCCAAAACTTTTAACATTTAACAAAAATTATATTAAATTCCTTTGATAAAAAATTTTAAATACAAATTAAAATTATGCATTCGACTTCGACGACTTTATCCTTTCACACCTTCCGCCCGTGAGCCACCCGAAATCCGTCCCCGCCCTTGCTCCGCACTTCGCGCCATCCATAGCGACAAACTTCTGGCTTGTCCGAATAGTAAATCTTTTCACAATGGACTAATTAACTTGACACATTAAGACAAAATCGCGTTGATAGAGGCGGTCAGTAAGACTAATATTACATAAAACCACCAGAATTATACGTCAAAATTCTCACAATCTCCCTTAAAATTTCAAGTGCATTCATTGAACGAATATGGCGATCTGATGAAGAAATGTCATGCAACAGCTCCAATTCAAAAGCTTCAACATCAAGATCCTCATTTTTCTCTTTATTTGCTACCATTGAGCTCAACCTTGGACTTAACCACTGGTACACCTTCCATTGTTCACCAAAATTCGCACTGGGCCAACCAAATTCAAACAACATGAAAATACCCTCAACTGCAAAATTCTAGTACACCCTAAAACCCATTGTTTACCAATCATTCAGAAACTAAATCCAAAAAAACAAACCAATTCACATAACATCAAGAAGACATCTCTAACACCCTCAAATACTCAATTTCATCGAATTCCCATAGCTACGTTTATCGTTGTCGTCGATGAAGTTACGTTTTCTCATAGGATTGTTGGTTGTTGAAGAAGCTGGACAATTTTGTGAGAAAATGTTACTATGCGTGATTTTGAGGGGTGAATTGGGTTTGTGAAAATGGGTGAATTCTCGGTGGTGTTTGTTGATGGTGATAAAGGTGGTAGTAGGGGAGTTACAGTGGAGGTTGGGGGTTCAGGTGGAGGAGGTTCAGTAAGCATGATGAAGAAGGTGGTGGTGGTTGGGGATAGAAGAAGGTGGTTGGTGGTTGGGGATGCAAAATGAGGAGCCAGTGGGAGTAAGATGGGATAGGTATGGAAGATGAATTGGTAATTGTTTATTTTATTTTTAATTTTTAATTTTTAATTTTTTATCAAAGGATAAGTTCTTAAAAATTACAAAACAGTCTTATTTTATAAGGTTTAGTTTAAAGCGGCAATTAGAAAATAATTATAAGAACAACCCGTCTAAAAAAGTCTTGGTCGAGTGCGGTCATTGACGGAATGGCTAATATGGTAGTGTTTTGAATGTTTAATAGATAGAATGAAAAAAAATATTACAGTAGGTGGAGCAAGCAGAGAATAGTGCGATGAATATTGGCGCCTTCACTTAAAATTTAGTATCAAAAGATTTGAAGAGATTATGTGTTCCCTTGGCGGTGGTATGCTAGTAAACTACGGGACCGAAAAATATCTTCCAAGATAAGGATAACACAGCTACTTGTCGGTTCATGTCTTTTCCTACAAATAGTTAATTTTTATATTTCAAATTAATTGACATTTTGTGATTACGTGTCAATTTTTAATTGATTAGAAAAAATTCTGCTTAAAAAATATAAGATTTATATCATTGAATGGCGTTTTAAAAATATTTCGTAATATTATTTTATTATAATTTTTTATAATATATTTAAAAAATAATTAATGATTAAAGTTACGTCTCGAAAAGTGAAAAAGTCAATTAATTTAAAATGAAAATAGTATACGTTTTGCTTATTACTCCATGAACCAACTAATTAATGAATTTAATATTCATTTGTTTGTATTTAATTTGATTCTAAAAATATTATAATATGATTAAAATGATTTATGATGAAAGAATTAGCTATGAATAAAAGAAATATTCCGTATAAAGGAAAATTATTTTTTCGTCTAATAGACTCCGTACAAAGTTAGAAGGGATCATATGTCTTGATTGGTGTATCAATGGGCCAACTGTAATATTTTTTTTGAAAAAAAGAATTGGGCCTCACTATCTTATCATATTATATTTATTTTCACATGGATTTTCGTGTCATGAATTGAGACATGGGATGAGACCGTTGATCTGAAGTCGTACTAAACTACATGAAGCTGGTTGAATTGAGCTACTTATACGAAGAAGGTTATCTATAAAAGAAATGTGTGCGATCAACTATCTCAATTCCTACCAAATCATAATATATATATATATATATATATATATATTAACATAATGAACATATATACTTATCAATATTTCATTGATATGTCAAAAATTGATATATAAAATGGAACGGATATCCTTCTAATAAAAGCAATATTGTTAATTATTGATGGCCATGATGCAAAGCGAAAAGAAGCCAGGGTCGCCAACTAATTTCATGAATTGCAATTTGGGTAGCAAACTCGGGTGAGGCCCATTTGAAAGGCAAGCGCGTATATTTAACAAGATTATTTCAGAGACATATATATATTTTTGCACTAAAATCATGATTGTCCAACAAACTCCAATCAATTCTTCTGATTATTACTTCCTCTATTTTTTATAGTTGTCGTTTTAGTAACAAAAAATTGTTTTTTTATGGTTGTCGTTTTATAATAATAAATAGTTTTTACGTTTTCGATATGCTTTTAAAAAAAATGAAATTTTGTAGTATTTTTATTTTTAATTAATTTTTATTTTTCTTAATTTGTAATGCAATGCGACAAAAAATCCAAGGAAGACACTATCGAGATAAGATTTCCATGTGTCATGTGAACTATCCACTTTCTATGAATTGTCATCTTTCATTTCAATAGTTCAAAATGCATAATCATACTACATCAATTACTCCTATTAAGCTACTCTCATCGTAGTATATCTTTTGTAGGATTCATTGACCCTATCAAATCCATGTTTTTACAGAACTATGTATGTTGATTCTATTTAATGACAAAAATGTAGATATAACATTATGATAATTGTGTCCTTCATTGTTATTATTATTGGTGTCTAACCTAGACATCATAAATATGCTAGGTTACAATTATTTTCCTAAGTCGAGCATAACATACTTTTCATCACATAATATACCGGTTTGTCTATTAAATAGTGAAAATTGAGAAGTTATAAATTCAAAGAATCAAAGTTGATTAATTAAGACATTATTTTCATCAGCAAACAAGCGAAGCCATTTTCACAATTACCAAACAAAATAACAATGCTGAGTAATACAGATTAAAATATTCATTTTCTACAAGAAATGCACTGAACTATACTATACTCGAGCTTGTCTCCTAGTGAGTATGTGTGGTTGTATTTTAATGAAAGATAATGAAGCTAATAAATAGTGGACCTGACTACTGTGATCTTGTTCCATCACACGGAAAATGATAGATACCGCAATTATAGACTTAAAAAATTGATAAATCCACAATGGTACTATTAATGTTGGAACCATTGAGACAAGTATCAATAATATTGAATGGCGATTTAAGCATTATGAAACATTCATTTAATTTTTCCGAAAATATTAATTGCTCAAATCTACATGCTAAATTTGAAATAGATGATACGTTTTCGTAAGAAGAATTAACTTTTATTAGGAGATAATTAATCTACGTTGAAATTGTAAAAAAGCTACATAGAAAATACTTCATAGAAAATGTAAAAAAAGCCTACATTGGAATTGTAAACGTATAATAAAAATAAACGGTATTGTGAAAAAGCTAAAATTTTTTTTAGATGATAAATACATTTTGGGAACGGATCAGATCTTTATGATGTTCATAATGTATTATTTCGTCAGTTCGCTTTTAGTTGTCTTTCTGGTCGTTTCTTGGCGTAAATTAAGAAAAATAAAGCTGATGAAAAGTATGTTGAAAATGTAAAATGTGATTAATTGGCCCATATAATCGGCCCAGTTGATAATTTAATAAAAAATAGTGAAAAATAGGTATGCAGGTGAAATGGCCCATTTTATCCAATATATTAACCTAATTTTCAATAAAATACATAATGAATTATTATTATATTCTGCAAATACGCGATTGAAATGACTATCTTATCCACTTACATTATACCCTGAGACAAAGCGTTAAATGACTATGTTACCCGTACATTAAAATGGCTTATTTAAATTACAACATTTCTGTACAAAGTATATAGGCATTTAAATATTTTACGTAATTAAAAATAGCTACCATACACTTCTTGCTTGCCCCAGCTCCTTTGGCAATTAAGCACATGGCGAACCACCGAATATCGCGAGGGTTGAGTTGGCTTTCGGTTACGCCGAACAACTTCGATTACATTTCGAGAAATCCTCAAATCTTAACCTTTAAGGTTCGATTGAGTTGAAGGTCAAAATTGACCGTTATTAAAACTTAAGTTCGGCTCGAATTTGTGAACCATAGAAAAAAGCTTGGTTCGACAAATGATGAAACAGAGGAGAAATAGGAGATTTGAAGTTCAATCCTAATTAAAATAACAATCAAAATCTCAATTTGAACTAATTGAACCAAGTTGAAAAATTGAAATATTAATTAAAATCCCAAATTAAAACTATTGAAATATCTAATTGAATACCTGATTAAACAATAATAATTGAAATATTGATTCTTAAGTTTGGAAGCTTGCCCATTAAGGCACGAGAGTGGAAGGACTTGAGAGTGAATTGCATGTGTTAAAGTTCGGTGGTGTTGCTAGCTTTCCCTTTGCGGTTAAGGTTGGGATTAGGGTTGGGTAAGAGGTAGTATGTGGTTAATGTGCGACAAGTCCAGCCAAGCCCTCTCTTTTGATTTAGAGGGGCATTGAGGGGAAGGGGATTTGGGGAGGCATTTGAATCATGGAGCCAGGAGGGGCTTTTCTTAAAGGGATTAAAAACTATTGGATTAAAAAGGGTTTTGTATTTGGACTATTAGTATTTAAGGGAGATATACTAATGGACTAAGGGTATTAATGGACCTAAACTGGATTAAAATTACTAATGAACCCTAACTATTTAACTGGACCTCTTAATCCATTCACCGAGCCGAACATGTTCGGTGACCATTTCGAGTTCATCGGAATAATTGAATTTAAACGTTCGGCTCGGCTCGTAAGTCTCCGAATCGATGCCGACCGTATTCAGCCGCATCATTAGAGATGAGATCGAGGCAGCCCCGCGTTAAGGCTTGGGCCTTAACCCCAGATCGCAGCGCACACAGAGCCGCCGCCCCGTGGCCCGACTCTGCAGCCATTGATCAAAGGCAAAACGTGATAATGACCGGCGTCGTCAATCGCGAGGAAAAACAAAGAGCAACTAAAAAATTAGCAATCATCATAACAATCTATCCATAAAGGGGACCTCCACAGGAGCGAATTCTTTCACCACCTGGGTGTTAATTTACCTACTAAAATATCACCCCTGTCTCTACTCAAGATCAACATCCTGAATTCCATTTTTGTCTAAATTGCGGAATAAATGGGCCTCTAAATGTGATATTTAAATTTAGTGATGATCCTTTTCAGTAGCAGAGCATCGTAGATTAATGATTCGTATTCAGGTAATAATAAAAAGAGCTATAAATATTTTTAAATATCTAGAATATTTGCTAATGAGTGCCATTTCCGGGGTGCCGACGCTGCATATAAGCTGCTAATACATTTTTATCGAAAGCAAGTTCGCCGCTAGCAGCACCATCTCCTAAAATTTGTCCTTCAACCAAACTTTGATGGGCGCATGTCATACTTTGGGCAAGCTGAGGTATCGCACCCCAAAGAGTAAAAAAAATGAAAACCAAACTCAAATGAAATACTGGAGCCAGTAGTGAGAAATCATGGTGGGCGCATCATACATATTTTGTTTTTTAATCAATTTGACGATCAGCACGAGCTTTCATGGACTACACTCGTTTTTCCTCTAAGAAGATATTGAATCTTGTTGTTTTGCTTTAATTTCACAGCTGTTACTTGGAAAAAATTAAAAACTTGATTAATCATGTTGAAATTGATTTTTTTTTTCTTTTTTTTCTCTGATTTTCAACAAGATTGAATAAAGTTTTAATCTTTTTCTAATTTTTCACTTTTTAAGCCTGGTGATAGGGGGTGAGGGCAATGGTTTACGAGGGAGGGGAAGGGGAGGGATGTTGGTGAAAGTTAGGGGGATGGGGTGGGGTGTGTTAAAGAAAAAAAGATTGTGAATTTATTTCAATTATGTAAAATATTTTAAGATGTGACTCTTATTCCATTGTGTAGTGTTAAAAGTAAAATAATCATTTTAAATATTTAAAGGTGGAAAATTAGTTTTAGGGGGCTGGGGGGTGAGTGAGCCAGAAGGAGCATTTCTGAGGAAAATGCAGTCTTTTGACAAGATGGAAAATTCGAGGGCAGCATAGTTTAGGGGATTCTGCTTAAAAGGCTTTATTTTACGCTTTTCTTTGGTTCGTCGAAATCGTTTAGGCGGCATGTCATTAAAGAATATTATGAAATTGAAACAATTTGAATTTCTCACTGAATAAGATGGTCATTAGTAGGATGTTAATTTTCATATTAATGTTGTAAAACCGTTGGCCGTTCTGATTGTTACAAATCATGAGGATTAAGTAGCCATGATGGATGGTTAATATCATATTAAAATAGAGATTAATTTACAATTAAACACTCTACGCATAAATGCGCTCTTTTTTACATTAAAAAATGAAATTGCAGAAAATATTATAGTATGCGTAAAAGAAAGAAGACATAGGCAAAGAGGAAGAAATCATCTTTCTTTATTGAAGTAGCTTTTGGTGAGGACAATCTCCGGCGATATCCTATCTACGTTCTAATGGCTGGAGGTATGTCAACCCAATTACATATTATTTTATATATATGTGATAATCATGTAATTTAAGATTTTAGATTATGTTATGATTAAATAATCATCTAACATATCAATTTTCGAACTTTCCAGTTTAGGAGACATTGATACCCATAGGCCATAGTAGTGGTTTTAGCATTTATCGCAATTCAACATCGTGATGTCAATTATCTTCATATTAATTTTACTCCACTCATTGATAAGTGAATGGTAAAATTGCAATTTTGGCATTAATTATGAGCGCGTCAACTTGATGTAGTTAATGTATCAATGGATGAAATTTACAACTCATTCGAGAGGTCATTAGGTGTAATGTTTAATTTAACATTGTGGTTATTAAGAAGTGGATTGTGAAATTTGTAACTTTTTTTTTAATCTTGTAGTATTACTTGCATTTGACTACTAATCTACTATGGAGTACTATATATACTTTCGATAATAACATTAAGCTGTACCCCTATACTTGACGATGACATTTTCATAGATTTTACATTAAAACTAGTTAATATATAGTCTAACTTTGCCCATCTAAAAACTTAATGTCTTTGTTATATATACGATCGTAAAAATTAATGTCCTTGATCTGACGAAATTTTATAATAATATTATCTTTCATCTTTTTAAAACTAACTACTTTAATTATATTTCAATATTTTTACCATACATAGTCACAAAAAATTCTAATCGCACTTGACAAAATTTCAATATACTGATTTAAACCCCATATTCATTAATGGGCAGCAAATTACTTGCTAAAATGTTATAAAGATCAATGAGGGAATGTAATCTTTGTCAATGCTTCAAAATTCACATTATATATTCATTATCCGGTCTTTAAGCACCTAAATGAATATAATTTACTTAAGCGTACAGAATCGCCCCGGAAAGGCCAAATCGAACAACCTCAACATGTACCTGATGTAGCAGTATTTTGCTAAGACCACCTCAATAACTTGAAATACTTGGAGAGTATTTGGTTCTAGTAGGGAGGTATTTGATAGGATAATCTTTGTGCTCAATTTTGAAAGAATTATTCAATAATTCTCACAATTATGACCAAAATAAAGCACTTAAGCCCCACAGACACGTTTCTGACATTCAACTTTTACTTTTATCTTCCAATTTAATTGTTATTTTGACATATTATTTCATCGATTTTTTACACCAATATTTTTATTTTGAATACATAAATAGAGTAAGTTTGTTTAATTTGGATCTGAAAAAATTACGATTTTCTCTCTTTTTCTTTCATTAAAAAGAAAATGAAATAATATTGTGATAGGAGGAGAAATAGTGAGCTTGGGGAGATAAAGTGAAATAATTTTTTTGAAATATCTTTATAGAGAGAATAATGTGATGATATAGAAGAGAGAATAATGTGATGTGGCGTAAAATATTTAGGGAGATGAATTATCTGTGGAGATAGTCACAAGGGTGCCATAAAGGGTTGACTTTTATCTTCTTCCGTGAACTTGGGGTTCCAGACAAAGTGTGACACTCGAATCGTGCGAGGTTAAGATCGTGCTGGCGCATGCAGCATGGTATAGATCGATGGATAGCAACGTAAAAATAACTTCATTTGACATTAATAATAATAATACAGCTTTAATGTCGTGGTGAATGCTGTGCGCCACATAATTAAATAAATGGAGGCACATAATCATACATCGTGACTTGGAATAATACAATGAAAACCGATACCGCAACTCGTCCCAGAGACGTCATGGTAGTATATAAACATGGCCACTCAATATATAACATCTAAGTTCTAGAAACACCGCAACAAGAGGAAAGCAAATGGGAGAAAGGACTGTTGAGGACTTTGTACAAAACACTTTCAGATGCTTGTCAACGACTGATAATGCATCTCGTAGCAATATGATAATCAACTCCTAAAAATCCACAGGCATAAAAATCTTGCGTCGCTGAAAAAGGAGGTAGGCTGAAGTTTAGTGAATCTGAAATCTGCTTGAATGATGTCAAACCACTTATTATGGTCGTACTGCCACTTATATATAAGAGCATATCTTAGCAAGTAATAAGGCTAACAAAATTAACAACTACTTCCAAATTACATAATATTACTCTTATTAATGTCCTTGAGATAAAACATAATCACGCTATCTGGCGTATTTATACGCATTTCTGGCATGTCGAATATTCGTTCAGATAAAACAACGATCAATAATGGTTGGTCGACAAAATAAATAACGTCAAAACTTGAGTAAAAAATTACCACGACATATATCGTGTGATCATAAGATAGGTAATTTCTGCACTTGATATGTAACGATCATAAAGCCCAGGGAGCTCTTTTACTCCCGATATGCGTACATCGCGTCATAAATTGACTATACATTGATGTATATATATCGTAATCTCGACTCACTTTAATCCAACTGCGAAAAGAATACACCATAGCAGCGACAAATAATATCTGATGGCGCCTTGGCCTTGTCCTTAGCCACGGTCGTAATAATCACAAAGCGACCTGTGATAACATAGCATTCGATCATGGCGAAACCGATATACAAACGATATAATCCGCATCGACACGTACCAAAATATATAAGCGCTAATATATGAAAGAATTAAAATTATTGAAGTTAATTTTCGCGTAGCGTGAATATACTCGCGAGCAAAAGCAAACTCTACCCGTATTCCGCTAAGTTAGTTTAAACTGCGAATTAAGCATTCGACTCTTTATTCAACGATTTAAATTGTTAACGTCACCATTGATTATGTTTTACTCTCCTAATACAATTTTATGATCTAATTTGTTTATTTTATGTTTGACCATCCTAAATAACCAAACATTATCCCCGAGAATTATTAGATATATAAAATTAAATCGCTATTTGACTAATATTTTCTTTGAGGAATTCGCCACGTTTTTCTTTTATAAATAACACACATAAATATCAAATTATTTTAAATTGATTTATTATATTTTTTTTTTAACTCAAAATATAGCTATAGTACTTATATATTTTAGCTGAAAATAATTTAACTGATAAAATATATTTTTAAATCATTCAAATAAAATTATAGTCATTTTAACACCCTTGAAATCAAATAAATAGTTAAACCTTTAAAATAACCAAATTTGTTATGTAACACATAAAACTTCAAATTACTGAAATCCAATTTATTTTAAACTTCAATTAAATGCAGTTAGCCGTTTTAGTAATTCATCCTTGAAAATAGTAAGCAATTAGAATTTAACTCCAAAATTGGGCGAGGTATACCATGTACAGTAATAAATGCCCAAATGTTATAAAGGGCTCATAAACTGAAAATTATTATATATGAATTATGTTTACTAATTTATTTAAATTTTCTTCGAAAAATTACAGCCCAGATCCCAAAATAGTCAATGAAACACGTTTAATTATCATTTAAAAATAATGCTCGTCAACGTATTCAAACATCAGAATTCTTAAACTTGGATTATACATGTATGTTTCCGAAATATTTATTATTTTTTAACTTTTAGGCGAAATCGTGAAAGTCAATGGCTTTAGCGGCACAAACATAAATAAAATTCGAAACGAGTTATCGCTTAGGTAATAAAGATATTTGAGAGGAGGTTAAGCGAGGCGATTTCTCTAGAAAATGGAAGGAAATTTGGGTAGAGGAAGGGGAAAGCTCACAATAAAGGAGAGAAGAAAAATTTTTTTGTATTTGTTTGATTAGAGTTAGGATGAAGATTTTATTAGAATAGATTCTTGAAACTTTAGTGGCCCAAGCGAGGTGGCGTTAAGCGAGTAGGAGTGTCAATGCAGTGTCGTGTCGTTTATTTATGAGGAAAAGATGAGTAGTCATTTGGTTATCTGATGCTCCCAGTTCGAGTTTATTTTAAGCCAAACATTTGATCTTCCCAGAATATTCTTGAATCATATTAAAAAGTCGGGTTATTTAAATGCACTTATCATATAAAATTTCGTCACTTAAATTCTTTCGAGCTTGATTTAATGCTTATTATCTATTTCGACTTCGTCTGTTCTTGTGCTCCCCAATATCGTGATATCTTATCCATAATTTCTCACATTATAGTAATTGTTTTTATAGTTTGCATGTATTTCATAAATACATTCACAACATATCATGAATATCAACATAGTACAACAAATAGAAACATGGTTATTTTTGGTATGGTATGAACTAGCAACAAAACAAATAAGTACTAGTTCCTTCCAAGAAAATTATGATGATGGGTCATCATCAACACCGTCAATTCTCATTTGTTTGTTATGTTGATGATGATGCCGCTTGTTGAGTGGTCCCATTAGGCACAACTGGAGAACAAACCAAGAGTTGATAGAGAAGAAGATAGGACCATCAACCTTATCATGTCTTTTGGTAATATTATTCCTATTTTTGATTCTGCTTATTTGAGCATTATAAACTCTAACAAACAATTTGCACCCTTATAATATTTTTAATAGGGCAAAAGACATGAATGATCAATTATGTTTGGATTATGGTCGTCGATCGTTTATGTTTAGCTTAGGGTTTCGGTCGATTCTTTTGTTTTGAAATCAATCTTGGGTAATCTTTCAACAATTTTAGTTAAGTACCAGTTAATTTTGTCGGCGTGACGTCATGCTGACACTACTGAAAGAGCGTTTAGTCATTTCATCTGTACTTTTTTTTTAAAAATGAAATGAGAGGATCGTAATATGTTTAGAGTTGCAATAGATTAAAATCGCTTAAGTTTCAAAATCGATCTCATTTGGAATTTTAAGCCTAATTTCTTAATAAGTCTAAGATTAATTGGGTGTGACGATATCAAGCCGGATAAGTATCAGATTGTTTCTTATATCGATAATTTCTTTTTATCTAAATCCATCTCGATAAATCAATCAGAAGGAGAATTGAATCAAGTTTTTCAAATTGAATACCGAATAAATACAAAATTTGCTAACGACCCTACTCGTCCCGCCTTTCAATCCCCAAATAAAACCAACCCTCGGCTTGTTATTTAGCTAAATGATATCTCATTCCTACCATTAAGGACATTTCACTTGTCGAGTAAAAGTATCGCTTGATAACTTCATTTTAATTTTAGTGTAAAAATGAATTCAAGATAACATATTCTACTACTCCATCCTTTAATACTTGATAAGTTGGTGGAATATGTGAATTTTTTGATATTGGTCGTAGAGTTCGATTCGCCATGCCAATGATTTATTGGTCAATGCCTATCTGGATGAAACACACAGAACACCTCGAAATAGTGATTGCGGGTCGCCGTTAAAAAATAATAATATCTCACGATAGGTAGTATTTAAAATAAAAAACGTCGCCCAGCGTCGTATTATTAACATCTGCGTAGAATATTTTTAAAAATTATTATGATACCTGATAGGTAGTTTTGAATAATATTTCAATTTTCATTAAAATTAACCCATAAATATGCACACTCTTCACCTCCTTTTATCAAAAGAAGAAAATTTTTAGTTTTTGAAAAACTTCCTACAAAAAAGGAACTATAAAAAAGTTGCTATTGAAAACTATTTTTTCATTCCAAATAGTTATAACTATTGAAGATTGTCTAACAAAGAAATGAAGTGTACTATCAAGAATTAAATTGAAAAATCATTACCCCTTATTTATTGTTCTCTCCTCATTCATTTTGAAGACAGCTGTCATCAAAGGTAAATATCTATGATGAAATTTGATTTCCTCCTATTTAATCCTTTGAGAACAAAAGAGAGGTTTATTAGTTGTTTGTTGAGTTTGTGTGTATATTGTTGAACAGGAGAAATGGCAGCAACTTTGCAGTTTCCATTTACAACAGCACAGTGGAAAGAACTGGAGAGACAAGCTATGATCTATAAGTACATGATGGCATCTATCCCTGTGCCTACTCATCTTCTCTTTCCTCTCACCACTAGTTTTTCTTCTCAATTTACGACAACTACTACTACTAGTACAAGTAATCAACTATTCTTCATCCATTTTCAATTTTTTTTATGTTTCTTTTTCATGTTGAATTCTACATTTACTTCGATTAATATGTACTAATATATTTGAAAAGTCTCCCTTTTTATATTAATATTCCTGTACCACTCATCTTCTCTTTCCTCTCACCAAGTCCCTCCTAATAAAGGGTCTGATCAACTGTCTTGATTTCTTTAGATTTTTTATGTTTAATTTTAATGCTGAATTCTACATTTAATTTTGTTATATTAACATCCCCGTTACCTTTAAGAGCCTTCCATCTAAACTTTGTAAGGGGTTGGATAATATCTAACATGTTGTTTTTGAATTGGCTCAAGAGTGGAGTGGAAACATTTTCTTGCATTAAAGGTTACATTTTTACATACCCTTTTTCTTATTTTTTCAGCTAGAGGAGTTGATTTATATGGGTGGGGATATTCATCAGGAGCATCAAATAGCAAAGATGCAGAGCCAGGGAGGTGCAAAAGAACTGATGGAAAGAAATGGAGGTGTTCAAGAGATGTGGCTCCAAATCAGAAATATTGTGAGCGCCATATGCATAGAGGCCGTCCCCGTTCAAGAAAGCATGTGGAAGTTCAACCTCTTGTCTCCCAAAATAACAACAATAACAACAATGGTATTATCAACAGCAACAAAAAGACTAGGCTCAATAATACTACTACTCTTAAGAATAGTCCTATTATGGTGGAAACAAGTGGACAATCAAATGGGACATCTCATGTTTTATCTAAGATGAACACTGATCTTAGTATCATGACTTTTGTTGACAGGGATGTAAGTTTTATAATTATGGTACTTAGCCTATCTTAATGCAAGGGTAAGATTTTTTTTGTAGTGTGATGCCCAATGGATTTAAAAGCCCCTAAGTGGGATAAGAGGGGTTGGATGGTACAGAACCTTATATTTGTTAAGGAGATTGTTTGAGATGGACGTTTAAGAGTAGTCTGAAATATTATATCTTCTTACTTGATCAATAAGATAAGAGGGCGTGGTAGTGTAATGTGACATGAAGTTAACATTCTTAGTCTTATAAAGGCCAGCCTTTAAAAATTAAACTTGGCTATGATGAGTAAACTAGACTAACAATTTGGGAAGGATGGATTAATTCAATTATTATGAATCACAGGATCCATGTAGCCAGAGATTATAAGTTTTTAGTACTATAAGTAGTTAGTTTGGACATATTAGGCCTTGAGTGTCATATTACATCCCAGTTCTTAAAGATTGTTATTCGTTTTTGATTTTAATGAAGGTTGTCTTTAGATTTTGAACTAATAATTTATAATAACATTATATATTCTTTGAAAAAGATATCGATTATGTGATGTTTTAGTATTTCTTATTAAACGTTATTTTGATTGAATAAAAATTTTGGATGTCGATTAAGATCGTAAAAGTTTGTTAATTTTCTGTGATTTAAAGTAATGATGTAATGATTTTTTAGGGATGGAGGTAGTATTATTTTGAGTGAATAATTCATCTTGGATACTGAATTAAGGTTTATGCATGTTGAATTGATTTTCTTGTTTTTGTTTATGTTGAAGGGATGTAAAATTTGGTGATGGAGGACAAAGTGATGGGAGTTGAACAATGGCCAAATTTCATAAACCCGAGAATTGATAATCATCTATCCTTATTTCAGCAACAATATGAGGGGGAGAGCATGAATATGTTTTCCTATACACATTCAAGTGCAGTTAGAGATGTTAGCCTCACAATAGATGAATCCCAGTTTTTCCTCAACTCTAATAAGCAGACAAAAGGGGGATTTATTGATGCATGGTCCAATGATAGTCTTATTAGGACCACCAATAATGGTTCTTCCCTCTCATCACCAAGAGGCAATATTTCCCCTTCTTCACTCACACTGTCCATGGAGAAGATCCAAAAAGGGCATTGCGATTATAGGAACAAAGGTGCACACTGTTTAAGTACCCATTCTTGGATTCCATTTCCTAGTGGCGGTGGACCATTGGCTGAGGCGCTTCACACTGGTGGCGTGGCAGAGACACCGTCTAATCCTACTGCAAACGACGATTCAATTAGTCCTCTGTGAACAAAGATCTCATCACCATCAGGAGATCAGCTTAGAGCACAGTTTGCTTAATCTGATAATAGTGTTAGCAATGTTTCATTTACAATGGCTTAATTACGCTTTGAGTTTGGTTTATATCATATGTGTAATTTGCAAATTGTTGTTTTCACCACTATTTCAATTAGTTATCCACTTGCAATTACTAGTGGAAATAAATGCTTGATTTTTTTACCACTCATACACATCTTGTTCTCCTTTACCCCACTTATGAAAATGACATATACTGTTCTTGAATCTTGACTATGACCGCATTTCTATGTCATTTACTTCTACTTGATATTTTAGCTCCAAAATTTAATTTATTTTAAACATGTGTTACTCTTGTGATTCAGTTTTACTGTATTGAATCAGCATTAGGATTTTGGATGTAATATATAGCAAGATAATTCATAATTAAAAAAAAAAACCTTTTAATTTTATCATTTGACGTTGACAATCAAGTTGGTTTTTCATTATTTTTGAGATGATGTCATAAATAGCAAAACATATTTCTACGGATAGTTCACGAACAAATACTCGCAGTAGCGGGGAGGCGCCTGCGCTATTGTGCGCTAGTTTTTCATTTTTCTAGGCAAAAAATTCAATACACATGACCCGTCGTTCTCTCCACATTTTGAAGTGTCGTGGAAATAATTGTGCCAAATCATAAACATATACATACACACTTCATCTCATTCAAATTAGTTAACATTTTCACTTTTGAAGATGAAATATGAAATCTATGATATTGATTCCAATGCAACATCATGGAAAGTCATTCAATGACAACAGATAACTCTTCGGATCTTGATAATGTAACTACCCCTACACTTATCTGAGTACACAAATATATTAAAATAAACCACTCTTCCTACATCAACATGTTGATATGGCCGAGTTGGTCTAAGGCGCCAGATTAAGGTTCTGGTCCGAAAGGGCGTGGGTTCAAATCCCACTGTCAACAATCTAGTTTTCCGTTTTTTTGCTAAACAATACTTGGGCATGTACTCTTTCTACATACTTTGCATGACACACATTGAAGTATTATTAATAAATTAGGAAATTGGCTGGGTATATAATTTCGATTGATAAATGGCGATATTATTAAATATTAACGTCCTATCGACTTCATAAGAATCTGTGTCTCTGCTTAGTTTGTGAGCCGCTAAAATAATTGAATCTTGGTAAAATTGAGGTAGAGGAGCGCCGGTGAATTTCTTGGTGTAATGATTCGCAATGAAATTAGATAAGAAATCTTCACTCTACTTCAATCAAACTAGGCGACAATGATCTTATTATAACATTGTATCATTTGCTTAGACCTATTTTTTTAACTAACGATAAGTAATTATCATTGAAATTGATTAAAAAAAAAAACGATACGAGAGTACAAAGACAATAGATCAACTTTAATTTCTATCTTCAACAGGATTCAGATTCAAAAAAATGGGGAACACCAAAGCAATCTTTTAGAAGCGGAAGGAGTAATATAGCTATATGTGTAAATAGAGTGATAATTTAAATAAATAAATGAAATTTGATCAAAGGAGTTGATCACGACCAGGAATTTCGCCGTTCGGAGTGGATGAGGCAGAGCACACTTAGAAGAAATATGGGCGCGGGGCCATTAACGCAGTAGCTGGGCGCGAAAATTCCAAATTAAGTGGGTTAAAGGCACAAACCAAATAATTGTTGAACCATCTATAAAAGGTAAGCCCAAAATTTAACAGTAAGATTCGTTTGATCTTAAATCACTCGCTTTGACTAAAAAGCTCTTTCGATCATTTCTTGAGCTTGTCGTCGGAGTATTTTCGGCCGAGCAACTTGGAATACCGTTGTTTTTGTAGGAGCTCTCATTCAGGCCAGGGCGTATCGAGGTCGACTTGGAGGATTATTGATCAAGTACTGCCAAGAAACCGGACGGATCATCAATAGAAGTTATCAAAAGATTTAGCTCCGGTCGTAACCTAGTGATGATAAGTGGTTGGGTGATTGGAGTTGAGGCATGACATCCAGCGTATTCAAATTCGTATGAAATCGATGCTTTCTTGAAATATTAAAACCTCTTATAATAGCGTCAATTGATTTATCAGCCGCTGTCGAAGCACTTTCACTTAGCGTATAGGCGTTGACCGGTGATGGCGATGAACAGTCACCAAAATTATTAAAAAAAAATTAGTCAATAGCCCACAAAAGTATTGCTTAATTACACAACATTACCCTAATTTAGTAGGGCTATCTTTATAACCCTTCTATGAACGAGATTTCATCAAACCCTAGCCCCTCATTCCCCCCCTCAATCTAAGGTATATTCTTCCTCCAATTTCATATTTTCATTAAAATTTATTTAATTATTATTGCAATAAAAATTCTATTTATTAATAATGCATTGATATAATCTTATTATAAATGAATTTATATGGATTTAATTTTGTATTTATAATATTGCAGATCAATTAATTTGAGCAAAAATGTCAGTTGGTGAACTAGCTTGCACATATGCCTCCTTGATTCTGCATGATGATGGAATCCCAATTACTGTATATCTTCTACTTTTGTTTGCTAGTTTTTCTTACATTTATTTTAATTACCTTTGTCCCAAAATGATTGTCTAGTTTTGAATTTTTATTGTTAGACTAAAATAATTTAATTTATTTTGTATGATATTTAGGGGAAAATATTAAATGCTAGTATTTTTAATGTATTTTAGAATAAAAGTGGTAATTTTGATTTAAATGAAGTTATGTTGAAGTATGTTATTTTTTACCATTTAAAATCAATCTAGTCAATTTTTATTTAATAGAGGGAGTATTGGATATAATGTATTTGTGTGTGTGGGGGGGGGTTATTGTTAATTATGGAGTACTAATTACTAATGTATTGGACCATACCCAATGCTAGAACTTTTCCCAAAATATGATAATTTTGATTAAAATGTAGTTATGTTTTATCAATTATTAAGGTGGTAAAGTTTGTAACTTTTTACCTTTGAAATCAATCGAGACGACTTTTGTGTAATATAGAGTATTCAATGATGACTTTTTTGGAATTATCGATTAATTGTGGACCACTGATTACTATAAAGTTTGCTAATTTTGACAATTGAAAATCGAACTATTCAATCTGTACTTAATGGAGAGGGCTTTTGATAATGTATTTTTTGGGATTATTGATTAATTATGGAGCACTGTTACTATAAAATTTGGTTAATTTTGACCATTGGAAATTACAATCTTTACAAAATGTAGGGTATTATTGAATAATGCCTTTTTCAGGATTAGTGATTAATTATGGTTCATTGATGTATAATGTTTTGGGAACTTAGGCGGAAAAGATTGCGACTTTGGTGAAGGCAGCTAATGTTAGCATTGAATCATACTGGCCAAGTTTGTTTGCTAAGCTCGCAGAGAAGAGGAATATTGAGGACCTCATCATGAATGTTGGTGCTGGAGGTGGTGGTGCTCCCATGGCTGCGGCTGCTCCTACTGCTGGTGGTGCTGCTCCTGCAGCTGCCGCTGCTAAAGAAGAGAAGAAGGTACATTGACCTCTAGCCGATTCCTATTTGTTTATTTACTTATTCGTACCAGGTTCTTACCTTTCTGATTAGATTGGATTGAGTCTAAATTTGTTCACTTGTGTTTCCAGGAGGAGGCAAAGGAAGAGAGTGACGATGACATGGGATTCAGCTTGTTCGATTAGAGCTTCTTTAAGTATGTTTTGATTTTACTTTATAAGCAATGTCGTTTAGGCTCACGGATGAATCTGTTGGAATCTTTGTTTGCAATGAAGAATTAAAGATTTTGCTCAAGTATTTTTATACAGTTATATAACTTGATTATATCTCTACTATTTTATGTTCATGTTTGGCGATGGGGCCAATTTGTTATGTTGCCCCTTCTGCTCCCTTCCTGTCCAGCTTCTTATTTGGTCTATCTTATGTTTCGCGATGGGAGCGATTTGTAAATGCTATATTTTACAAATAAAATTATACTGTATGTAATGCAGGTGTATCAGTGTATGACACTCCATTTGATTGATCATATCATTTACAAAAACCTCACTCTTAACTAGATGCAAGTGCGTTACTTAAGTTTACTCTTGATTTTTCACGCTAACCCACACATATCTTAAGTTGAATGATAGTCTGTTTGCTTGATCATTCAATTTGAAGTAATCCTATAGTTTAGTTGTACTAATATCAAAAATGATATATGCTCATAAAAATATGCATTCAACTTTCAAGTCCTTGGATGCCGCCTTCTAATATTCCCAAGTCTTCTTGTCAAGCCAAGTATAATTCCTTTAGTAAGAAGTCCTTTATCTAAACTACATACAACCACAACGACGCCTCCTAGAATTAGAAGCTTTGATAAATTATGACTGCCTCGAGGACCTTCCTCCACCAACGCTGTCACTTCAGTTTCATTGGATCCCTCATCGCCTTCCAGATGTTGTAGATAGTCAGGGTCGATTTTAGTATTTACTTGCGCCATGAATGCATGACGAGAGAGTGGTTTGCCTGATGCTCTTGCTCTCTGATATGTCCTGAAACCACGTTCGATCTTCTTGACAGCTCCCCACATACCCTGCCGCACTCCAAATTTCGCAATCTCCCAAGGGATGCCCATGTCTTCATGATGGAAGAGTAATACTTCACATGCAGTCAATTGGCCATTCCCTTTATGTGATTCAACTGCTTCATACAGATTCAGTTAGTAACACCAAATCCACATTCCATACCACTAGTCAATAAAAAGAGCCAGTCTAAGAATATAAAGACATCCCTGTTGAGGGATGGGGGGAGGAGATGTTTGGTACTTATATAACTGCTTGTAAAATGAAAGAAGGGAAACTCTCTACCTGCTTGAATATACCAACTTGAATAATATTGGTCGACTCGTCGAGGCTTGTCCTTCCTTGGAACAGAATCACAGGGAATTCCCTGAACCATGAGAGACAATATCTTCCAGATTAAAGCTCAATGTAATCAATTCTAAATTCAGCCAACTTCAAAATATTTTGAGGGTCTAGACTCTAGAGTAGACACCATTTGAAAATGTAAAGAAAACATCAGATTTTAGACTGCAATGTCACTACTCCATATATAGTATCAAACTTGTTAGGACCGTTTCTGCAATTAACTCCCGTTTATATGTAAAACTTTCACAACATCCAATATATAGAAACTGGGTGGGACATTGATGCATAAGAACTTCCAACATTGAATGAAACTGGTGTTAGTACTCTAGAGACAACGAAAATGAATCTTTAATAACATACCTTAGTGATGCAATAATATGATCTTCCTGATTCCCATATTCGACGACCAATTATATATTCCCTATCGCTACAGAAAAAGGGGAACTGCAAACAGCAGGAAACAACATGAAAAAATCCAAGAAATGAAAAGTGAGTTCCGATTGAGAAGGACCATATTAACAGAAGTACAGAACATCCCCACCTTTCGTACCCAGTGCACCGTCATTGTTCCTGTGGTAGGGCATTCCTCTAAAATTGAAGCATGTACAAGCATATCATCCCACTTCAGCCGGAAGTCATCATCCCAAAAGAAGTCTCTTAATAGTTCAGGCGTTGCATCCTTATAGACAGTTCGGCTACAGAGTTGAGGAGGACCATTCTAACAAGTACAAAAATTAATGATTTACACATCAAAGCCAGAACAAAAGAAAATGCAACCATGAAATTATTTAAAACAGCTGCAACTTTGTACCTCCATATCCCTCTGCCATGCTTGGTAGCTCATATGAGAGGTAGAGCGATCCATCGTATGTTTCCAAGGTGGACCTCCATCTTTCCTCTCGGCTAGGTGGCATAGATGTGCTAAATCATCATCTGGGATAACCACATTATCCTCTTTCTTTAACTCTGATGGACTATGTAATTAAGTAAGGACTATCAGAAACCTTTTCATATAATTGATAAATCATAACTCTGTACAGGACAACAAACAAAAAAAGAGGAGGAAAGCATTCAAGATAGAAGAACAAATTCTTTAATTATACAATGAAGTCAAAGATTTTATATTCCTTAGCTCTTCAATATAATGAAATACTCCGTATATCAAAATGGCTCATTATATTACCTACGCTTATTATCTATCGTGAAATAATATACAGTGTTTGCACTCCAGTATTAGGTCAATTCGGAAAAAACCTCCTTGTTATCACGAAGTTAAGGTTGCGTACTATCCGACCCCTTACCAGGCTTATGCGTGATACTCTTCAAAGACATTCGGACATGTTAATGTTTTAGTATATCAAAATTGCAATACAAAAAAACATGGAGTACTAAAATAAGAATCTTTCTCCTCTAATATCAAGAAAGTACCTGGGATCAACAATCTCAGAGGCAGGTGAAGCAAATTCTTCCTTCTCAATTGTAATATTATTGGAGGGTGCAACAAAACTTGGGCCACTAGAGTTAGATAATGTCTCCTTCTTCAAGTTAGCAGCCAAATCTTTTATTGAAGTAAAAGCAGAAGGTGATGGAGGAGCTGAAATATCAAATTTACTATTTCCCAAACTAACCCACCTTGGTTTCCAAGCCCATCCCAACATTAACCCCAATAAAAATGCAATCCAAACAGGACCCAACAACAAAAACATCTCAGTAACAACATCTCCTATACTTGGCTTATTCAATATCTCCATAAATACCTCAACAAAAGTCATTATAACACATATATTTACATATAATACAATAATTCTTGAAGGCTAAACAAAAAATATATATTCACTAAAATGAAAAATGCAGCTTAAGCAGATAAAATTGAGAAAAGGGAAGAATATGAAAACAAGAAAGGAATGATTTTTATTAGTGCATGGCTAAGAAGCTGACAAGGGTATGTTGAAATTCCCTAAAAAGAATGACAATGACATAAATGGCTTAAAGGGTATTAACAAATGTGATCATATTCTTGGAAGCTTCCAATTTATTTGGCCTAAAACTGCAATTTTTTTCTACAATAATATATAAAGAAGAAAATGTTAAGTTTCTTGAACTTTGCTTAATATAATTTTATTTGGCCTAAAGCTGCAATTTGGCTAGAAAATTATCAGACTAGAACGGAAAAAATACATAAAGGAAAAATGCTAACTTTTTTAATTTGCTTAATCTAATTTTATTTAGCCTAAAGGTTAATTTTTTTTCTGCAATTTGGATAGATAATTATAGATAGAAGAAGAATATAGAAATAAGAAAATACCAACTTTCTTGATATTTGCTTAAATGTAAATTATATATATATATACTATAAAAAGGGAAAATAAAATAATGGATTTTTAAGGGATAATGGGACAAAGAAAAGGTGTGTTTGATTTTAGGGGTAATGACGACTAATGGATGTTGTGAAATCAATTTTGATTTGTGGTGTGGAAAATGGAAATATACAATTGGTTTATGGTCACAAAAATGAGACAAATTTTGTTGATGATGTCTAGGTTGGCGATTATTTTTATGTAGGAAAAATAAGATGTAGTTTTCCATGTTATTGTTGGTAGATTTGGATGGAGAAATTTTTGGTGTTTTTGATTGTGGATGAATGGATGATCATCAATGACTCATACTTTTTTGGAAACGTTGCTAAAATATTGCATGGATATTATTTCCAATTTAATTTAATTGATATTTTGATTTTTATGTATGGAATTTTGATCATCAATTATGTTAATTGATTATCAAATGATGATACAGAAACAAACACGTCAATTAAAATAAATGAAAGATGTATTATTTTCAATTTCATTAGTGTATTATAAATATATTTAGGACCATGCAACCTTATTATAAGCGGTAATTGTCATTTTTGGCTTAGGTTTGCTGTTCGCCGCCCTAGTATATTCTCTTGCTGTCAATCTGCCATGGATGTAAGCTTGTTATAAACACAGGAGTATTATAGTCTATTAGATAAGTGAGAATGGTTTTGAACAATCTTCGTGATTAATAAATAATTCATTTCAAGCGAGACAATTATATTTTCATCACTTTGTTAAAAAGAAGTTTCCGTTCCTTAATACCTTCTGATCGCTAACAAAAGACTTTTCATTAGACGATTCGATTAACTCCAAGTACCATCCATTTTGCATATCAATTTGACGATCATCTCCCGAAGACCGAGGTTGAAGGGGTGGGTTTTAGGCCCATTTATGAAGTAGTGTTAGATTTACCAGGCTTGACAGGTTATTATTTAGCCCAACCCGTTTCATCAGGCTGTAAGATATTGGTTTTGGCTACTGGACTAGGCTTTTATGTTAAGACTTAGGGTCTATTGACCATTTGTTTTTTGTTTTTTTTTTTTGTCATTTGTTAAGAGTCTATTACAACGGTCAATAAAAATGACAAAATCATGGAATAAATGTCTCAAGTAATGAAGTCAATTTATAAGGTGATCCTGGAAATTGTGCTGACATAAGAAGCCATGTTGCCTCAATAATACAATATTCAAAACCTCATTACAGAGTGACCCATTGTATGTTTAATGAATAAATGCACATAGTTCCAAACCAATCTCATTAATAGTTCTTCCATTTTTTATATCCTAGTAAATATTAAATGTAGCTGGCAAGTGGCATGAGATCATGGCACTGCGGGTCCAATATACGCACACCAAAAAACAAAGTTTATCAATCTAACAATCGAATTTTATTCTTTCAGGCTGTCAACACGCTAACGCTAATAAAGCCTAATGTGTCAATTTTTCTTCTATACTTCTAAAGCATAAATGTCGACCTCTTTCCATACATCTAAAACAATGTCAATTCATTAAACGTTAGCTTAATTATAAACAAAAACAAAAACAAAGTTTTACTTATTTTGATTTATAAAGAACTTATACTCCTCAACGTTCATTCTTATATTAATTAGCTAAGAAGCATGTTATTAGCTTGTTTGTTTTCATATAAACACATTCATTTTACATAAAAATGAATTAAATAATTAATTACATAAGAATGAATTAAATAATTAATTAAATAACGATTTAAAATGGAAGCAAACGCCAAGCCCTGCTGCCAAGCAAATTGATATCTCTGGAGACATCGTGATTCAAATTGGTTGCTTCATATAAAATTAAACAAATAATTAAATAATTCGGCTTCGTGTTTGTTGCTAAACAAGGGAATTCAACCAGCCGCTATAAAAGAAATGTTTACCTTGCTTGTCACGCTTGCAGTTTAAAACTAGCTAATTCTACCCTTGTTAGCTTACAAAGTAACGAATTATCTATATGCTACTTAACAACTAAGCTCTAACATCATTTGTTTGCATGTGTAAATTTGATTAAATATAATAAAGTATATGTTCAAAATTTGATTATAATAAAATAATATTATGATTAATTAAAAAATATTTTAATAAACTATCAGTCTCATTGATATAAAAAATATTCTTTTAATTAATAAGATTTTTTATTTCAGCCATTAATTAAAGATTGACAAAGACTTTTAAGTATAATAGTAATATTAATCAAGTTCTTTAATAAATACTTTTACCTACAATGACAAGAAATTGACTAATGCAAGATTTATAATGTTAAATAGATTACTTGTATAAACTATATTTATCATGTCCACATTCGGCAATGTCCCTTTGACCCTGAAATTTAATCACATGTCATTGAATTATATTTATCATGTTAAATAGATTATTTGTATAAAATGAAGTTTTATATTGAATAAAATACATGTTGGTTGTATGATTGTTTTTAAGATTTCAATGACGACAACCGGCGATATTACTTAGCCAGAAGTGATTAACTAATGTAGTTTTGTAATAATCAATCAATCCATGCTTACTTGCGATTTAAAAACAAGCTGGGTGATACAGAATCTATTAACAAGCAAGGACATAATGTAAAATAAAAAGATTGTGATTTCGATTCAATATCAATAAAAGTTACTACCTTTCAATAACATTTCTAGATATTCAATCTTTTTTGTGCATGTTTTGATGTTACAACAACTACAATTTCAAGATTACTTCACGGCTGCTAAGCATTAACAAATCCTGAAAGAATCTCTTTAATGCCAGGAAGTTATAGCTAAACTCCTGTGACGTTTAGAAAGAACAAACAACTTTTGTGTTTGTTTTGTAATAACCCATTTATCATTTTGTGAACTAACTTTTCATTTTGGTGTTTGTTACTTCTAATTTGGGGGAGAATTCACTTGTTTTATCTAATACGAAAAAATTCCATTGTTTAATATCTAACAATGAAAGAGTTTGGCCGAGTCTTTCAGTAATTTTTCCTCCTTTATTTTGGCTTATTTTGGGTATGTATTACTGGTCTGTTTTGGTGTATGTGTAAGAGCTCAGGTGGCACATGTTCTAATATTTTGTTGAATTGAAGTAGAAGACATTGAATAAAAGTAGCCCATATTTTGCCTCACTGCCTAAAAACCAAAGTAGTCGTTTTTCAGGTATGCAAACCCACTCTTTGGTACAATTCGGCAGCAAACCATGCCAGTGAGGCAGTGACTCACTTTTCCAAGCATCATATATCCATATTCAGTGTCGGAATTTAAAAAAAAAATCAAAAAACAATGACATTTCCACAAATTTAAAAAAATTTATTATGTAAGTCACTGGTACTTTGCACAAATACCCCCCTTCCCTCCCCAATAATGTATAATCTATCATCTAAATTAATTTGTAGTTTCGGTCCTTTTACAATATCAATTCAAGATTCGTAACTTATGAATAATATAATACGAGTATTTCAAAAGTGAGATAACATTATATATATCTTATAAACATTTTATATATTGTTATGAAAGTGGCTAATATGACTTAATGGTTGGATTTGTTTGATTATATTGTCCTATAAGAATTGAAAGAAAAAAGAAGAAGATGTGTTTGAAGTATAAAAGAGTATAGTTGGCTTGTCTTCAAGGTCAAAATACTTATGTTTGACTTGAGGGCAGTAAATTTAAGGGATGTGTTATCATCTGAAATTTTGAATTTAATCCGACCACGTAACTAAATAGATACATATTTTACACAATTTCATATGATCTCCAATTTACTCCTTCAAACATTTTTATAGTCAATTTTTCTATTCTGAAACCATGTTGGCAATGAGGGTAACCAAGGCATGAATTATAGTTGAGACCATATAAGACGCAATTTGTCTTTCAATTACAAAAAGAAAAAGTGCCAACACATTGAACACTAGTACACCACTCATACAAAAAATCTAGGAGATATTTATAAATATCTAAGGAGTAGATATTTGTTTCCCAACATATAAAAAAGAGTTGAATAGTTGTACTCTTGTGCTAGTGTATGTACAACTCCCATCCACGTCCGCCGTTACTGTAGCAATTTGAGTAGAAAAATTAGATGAAAGCACAACCACTAACGAGGAAATCAAACCTATTACATTTAAATCGTCAATTCTATTCTATTATTTTATGATTTTACTAGACTAAGTCCTTTGGATTTACTAATGAGGAATCCTAAGAGTAACCTTCTTCTCTTCACCATCCATTTCAAATAGAAAGTTTTGCCATTACCACATCTCATGCCTCCATTAGTGGACATTACCCCTTTTTCATAGTCAAACAAAAGTTGTATTGCTTGTCAAAATTCGTTAAATAAAGTACAAGTGTACTCACACACCTTGCTAATTCATTTTTAAGTCGTAGGGCATACTTATAAATACTCCGTATAAAGTAAACTATTAGTGCATTATACATGTATTTGAAAACAAATCAATATTCAACCAATTATAAGTTTCGATAGGAAATTAACCGGTTAGTGTTCTAGGTACGGACTTCATGTAAAACGGGGATATATTTCATTGATTGCTTGTCAAAATTTATTTTTTCATCTATTAAATAAACTTCACATAGTCACGTATGCGACTTTACAAAAAAGAAATTGATTGATGCTTGATGAAAGTAACATAAGCAGTTGCATATATAGTTTACATTTCTAAAAAATAAAGAGCTAATTCTAGAGTTTGCTAGTCCAAATTAGTACTCGGTATTATATAACATAAACGATCATTGTCTTTAATAAACAATTACATGCTAATAATGATGATCATACATACAATTCTTGTGATCTCATGGATTAATATGATTTACCATCATAATTCATAGCTATGATGTAATTACTAGTATATGAAGTGCTAAAATTATTATACTAGTACAATTTTTCTTTATTTTCATATATCTTAGTATGAATACATCACCATAGAAGAGGATCTGCAAGTTATTCTTTTATGGAGGAAGTGCAAGAGAGAATGATTCCCCATCTCTCTACTCAAAAACAAAAAATAAAGGAGTACAGTATTTTATTAGTATCATTGTCTTCCTAAGGCAGAATTATTATTTAATAGCCGAAGAACAAAGTAAGGTTGACACCTCCAAAGCCACAAAATAAAGATCAATAGCAGGAGACTCCACGTGTCCAACCATTGTCCATTAAATAGATACGAAAAACGAAAATATCTTTTTGGTAGAACCCACTATAACTACCTTATGCCCTATTTGACAAAATATCTCAAAGAACCATTGTTCTATGGTGGTTGCCTGAACTTGTGGGGCTTTTGTACCTCAGATGTTATATACTTGGTGTGCATGGCTGTTAAACGATTATTTCGCCTCTTTATTTATGTTTAATAAGCAGCGTTTCGTCTTTTGGTAAATTATTATTTCGCTTAAAAAAAATACTATTCGAATGCCAGATAGATCACGCATTCTCATATTCTCCTCCTATACTTCATTCTAATAATTTCATGTATTACAAAATTTTATGTGAATAGTTATTAAAAGATACTCCAATATTTGTGATACATAATTAACATGAATTTTGACTTACATTAATGTTACTTGTATCAATTAAAAGTGTAAAAATTGCAATAAATCATCTTGACACATCCTCTCATCTCAAATTGTTGGTGTGAATGTTTATATATTACAAAATGCCACCTTCAAAATAATTGGTTAAGAATTGTGATTAATATTTGAATGATTAAGATTATAATTTGAGCTAATTGGAGTAATTCTCTCTTTATTCCTAAAAATAATCCAGTTTTGGATTTTGATGATTTATAACAAATCATTAATTTTAACATATTTTACTATCAACATATCAAATTAATCCAAATCAATTTTGCATCAATTAATGAAATTTATTTTCTTTGATCACGAAAAAAATAAACTTAACGATCATTTAAGGACGAACGCATTAATAATCTTATTAATTAAATCCTTCAATAGTACTAGTTTTTGAGAGGGGACAAAAAACACACTTAAAACCGTCTCAAAAAAATGTCTCTAAATAAAACTCCCTGAAATATTACATTTACAAATAAAGGAGGTTAAAATAGTAATTTCATACTTTTTAAACATTGTTTCGATATGCTTATAGCAGTGGTGGGTTTTTGGATGTAGATATTAAAAAAGAAATAATTGATAGCCACCCACCAAAATCAAGAGAAGAAGAAAGGGACAAGTGAACCAATGAAACTTTACTTTTGGATCTAAGCATCCACCCTTAAGACGTGGCCATTTCCAACCATACACTTGTGAAATCATCCTTATTTCTTCCAGATATTTTCCAACTTTATAAAAAAATTAAATAATAATAATATTTTTTTTTCAAATTTCAACTACTCCTTTAAATTTTTCAAGAATCAATTTGAACCATCCGATTTGAGCTTTTAAAAGTGGTTATTTGAGGTCCAACATAGCCATTTAGTTGTCCACTTTGAGATATTTTGGAGATAAACATGTTGTAAGAATTTGGACACACTACATACAACTTGGTAATAAAAAAATTATTTTGTATAAGACATAGGCCAAAACATCAAAAGATCCAATTTTTATTAGTGGGGTTGAGAGAAAATATCAAAAGATATCAAATTTTTATTAGTGGGTTTTACAGAAATCATCAAAAGATCAAATTTTTATTAGTGGGTTTGAGAAAAAAAAGATAAAGATCAAATTTTTATTTGTGGGTTTGAGAGAAAAATAGAAAAGAATTGTGCGTTTTGAGTATAAGGAGTTATAGTAGCTTATACAATTTTTTTATTGTGAATTGAAGCTACTAGAATATTAAGAAATGGGAGAAGTTGTATTGAGTAGAAGTGAAATGGTGGTTAAAGATACAGATATGAAAACAGAGGATTTAGCAAGTGTTGAAGTAGAGAAGAAAGGTGTTGATGGAGGTTCAACATCTGCAGCTTCTTCTAGAGTAGTGAAGTGGGAGAGGTTTCTTCCTAATATGGTGTTGAGGGTGTTGTTAGTTGAAGCTGATGATTCAACTAGGCAGATTATTACTGCTCTCCTTAGGAAATGCAGCTATAGAGGTTGGCTATTTTGTTTAATATTCACTAGTGTTGTGATAATATGTTTAGTTGACTTAGTTCATTAGTAGAATTAATTGTATTTGCTGAATGATATGTTCTGTTCAAGATTTTGTGAAATTTGTACTGATTTTGTGATACTTTGTGTAGTTGACTTAGTTCTTTAGTAGAATTAGTTGTATTTGCTGAATGTTATAGATCTAAGTCTTGTTGTCTTAGCTTAATCTTGGCTAATTACTAGAAGCATAATTGAACAGTTTTGTCCCTTCAAATTTGTTTGTTTTTGGTACTGAATTTGGCTTGTGTGTCAGTTGAAGCTACACAGTTTGTTAATTTTGAGCATTGAAAATCAAACTAGACAATCTTCATTTGATGAAGGGAGTTTTTATTAGCTTCAAGCATCATACCTACATCCTAGTGCCTTGATAGTACTTTTTGTTCAAAAGGGTTATGTTATTGGAAATTAAGCGTTTTATCTCCGTGATTGAGCAGTTGCAGCTGTTTCCGACGGCTTAAAGGCGTGGGAGGTGCTGAGAGAAAGATCACATAATATTGATCTCATACTAACTGAGGTTGATTTGCCATCGATCTCTGGATTTGCTTTGCTTACTCTGATTATGGAGCATGAGAATTGCAAAAACATTCCTGTTATAAGTATGGCATCATTCGATTTTGTTGAATTATTTCGACTTCAATTCTATTGCTTTTTAGTTATCTATTGATGATCCCTACTTACAGTTTCCTTCTTTACTATGCAGTGATGTCTGCTCAAGATTCAGTGAGTACTGTTTACAAGTGTATGCTGAGAGGTGCAGCAGACTTTCTTGTGAAGCCTGTTCGAAAAAACGAGCTAGGAAATTTGTGGCAGCATGTTTGGAGGAGGCAAGCTGTAAGCCTCGTTATTTTCTACTATTTTGCTGTTGAAACGTTCCCTGATTATGTACTGAATTTTCAAATGAAATACACACATATCAAAATATTGAAATATTTGTGGTATCATTAACAGTCAAGTGGTAGTGCACATGGGCCTGTAGATGAGAGTGTTGCACAACCAAAGGTTGAAGCCACTGCAGAAAATAATGCTACAAGCAATCACTCGAGTGGTTATATGGCTTGCGTTCAGAGAAACAGAGAACGCATTGACAAAGGAAGTGATGCTCAGGTAACATTTCTTCCACCATTAGTTATGAGGTACCTTTCGTCCATTATTATATGGATGGCTTTATCTATCTTTATGAAAACTAGCTTCGTCAGATCAAAGTTCCCAATATTTTACAAGGTTTCACGTTCTTTTTGTATGCAGAGCTCTTGCACTAAGCCAGAGATAGATGCTGAAGAAGCAGATGTAGAATGTACTCAGGAACTTTTACAACCGAAAGAAAACAAGTCTGTTTCGAGCGATACAAATATGAGCCAACATGAATGTGCCACTGCAAGTAAGGATTCACATATGCATGACGAACAGCCAGCTGGTAAGTTTACAATTCTTTCCAGTAATATCTCAAACCCGACATTGTCACTTTAAACTCATAATCTAATTTCACCATATGATATTTAAATAGGACTTCAGGTGGCTACTACCAGAGATGATTGTGATACTACTGGAAATGTTGATGATCACTGTCAACAAAGGAATTTTGTCAGTGAAACTCCAGATAGCCATGCTTGTGCGAGTCCTCGAGAAGCAATTGACTTGATTGGAGCTTTTAATAACTACCTAAAATGCAGTTATCAAAGTCCTGCTCCAAATATGGGTGTAAATAAGACAGATCCTTCACCCCTATTGGATCTTTCTCTGAGAAGATCTAATCCTAGCGGTTCCGTTAATCAAGACACAGATGAAAGACCAATGCTAAACCGCTCAGATGCATCAGCTTTTACAAGGTGAGCTTCTGTCGCCTTGTTATACATTATGTATGCCCAACCTTCGATCAAGGTCTTTCTTCTCGAAAAGTTATATCAATTTGTAGATGGAAAGTGATTCATCAATGAGTGCACAACTGTCATAAATCGATATTGCCCTGAAGTACCCAGCCTTACTTTTGTTTGCATTGGACGATGTGTTAGGATTGAAGTAGTCATAAATCGATATTTTTATTTCATTCCTTCCTTGGAGGCATATTTCTAATAGTTATGAATGAAATATTGCCCTCAGGTATGTTAATAGGACATTGGAGCCGCAACCATCAACATCACCAAGCACTTGTAATCAGCAGAAAGACTATGCGACCTACTCTGATAAACAAATGTCCCTTGATTACAACTCAGACGCTCGTGCTCACACCATAAGCCAGAATTATTTCCCACTGTCCATCAGTCAACCAGGGCAATCTGAGATCACCTACTGTATACCGGAGAAGAGAGTAATACAAGCTCCAATTCCGTTGAGAGGTATAAGGTTTGAGAATTTAGGCAATTCTCATGGTCCAGCCATACCACAGAGATTCTGTATGCAATCTGGCTCGTTGCCTGGACAGAGACCAGGTTTAGCTAGTCATCAGCAAGCTTCTACTCAAGCAAATGTAATCCATGCTCGTCCAATGGATCAAGAACCTGGAAATTTACAGCAGTCCAATTGTTGGATGGAAAATACCGGTAATGATGTCACTGATCAGAGTGACAGTAGGCAGGAGCATAAACTAGAAACTTTAGATGATCGTGGATATTTTTCTTCTGCCACTGATCAGAGTACAAACAGCAGTTTTGGCAATGGTACTGCTAGTCACTTTCACAGCATTAACTACGGGAGCAACTGCAAAGTCAATGCCTTTCCAGGCATGAATGATATGCTACAATATCCTTCGAATAATGTGAATTCTCATCGAGCTATGCAAAGAGAAGCAGCTCTAAACAAATTTCGATTGAAGCGGAAAGAGAGATGCTACGATAAAAAGGTACCTTTCTATCCCAGAAGAAATCAAAGTTCATTATGCAGATCAAAGTTCTACGCCAACTCCATTTTTCAACAAGCATAACTGATGTTTTTTATATGTTGCACTTGTTTTGATCTAAATGGAAGTCGTTCTCATTATTGTTGACTTATTTTTTGCGCTCAGGTGAGATATGAAAGCAGGAAGAAACTTGCTGAGCAGCGACCAAGGGTAAAGGGACAGTTTGTTCGTCAAGTGCATAACGATGCTCCTGCTGGTAGCTCAGGTGATTAGTGTGCAATAAAATCAAAAGACATGATGAAGTCTGGCTAGATGAAAGTAGGTATCAGATTGATCAGGGACTGCAGGTTTCCCTCGGTGTCCTTGAAGTGAGTAGCGGATGGTAGTGCTGACAATTATGGTTCATTATAGAGCATTCCACATGATGTAGATAGATTAGAGTAGTGTTTTTTTTTTTTTTTTTTGCAGCAGGCACATGCTACCCATCTCATAGTGGGCTGCAGTTTCGCTATTGGTTTCTTGTTCATACATAGGAACACATTTCCAGTGAGCATTTGTTTTAGTCATTCTAGTTTTCCTCTTCCAATTATGATAAAAATTCACTCCCCTTATTTTATTTATTTTGTTTGAAGTTTTCTGTCTTGAAATCTACAGTTGCACCTTCTCTCTGACTAGTGTTAAGTTGTAACAAGTAACAACTATGCCTTATAGCTTTGTCCATAGCAAAGGACAAGTTTATTTGAAGTACATAGTTACTAGATCAGAAGGACATGGAATTGCCAAAAATCTAAGCAATGAAGGTTTTCTGTCATTTTTTTGGTTCGGAGAAAGTCATGTCTTCGAATTATAGTGATGGAGCTAAGAGGGGGCTAATGAAGACAAGAGAGGGATAAAGGGAGACGCTCAACATCGATTTTATAGTTTTTTTCTCACTCCTACATTGAAATGTTTGTCACAGTTACCTTAGCTTAAAAAACCATTATACATGAGACACGTAATGATTGAAGGCTCCCTCAAAGTCCTATTTTTAGATTCTCCATGTCTACTACTTCCTTTAGCATTTCCACATTGCTGTAAATCAATCAATGTTGCCCCCCTTGACTAACTCAATGTACAAAATTCAAAGCATTTGGTATGTTTTTCACACCAAGGAATAAATAAACAACCATGAATATCATGATTCATGACCCTTTTTAACAGCTTAAATAAAACAGGTAGGTCCAGAAAATATCAATTACTACATCATATACAGAATCAAGAGATAGGCTTTGTAATCTTTATTTCTTGAGCACTTGCTTTACGTTTAATAATTTTCTACCATCTCAAAGTGCTTCTTGCTTTTCTTAATCCTTCTTATGTCAATCATCATTGGAGATATTCACAGAGATACCTACTTGTAATAAAGTCTGCATGATTCTAGCTAAGTGCAATATCACTGCAAAGCATATTCATTCAATGATATAAAATGTCCTAATCAACTCCTACCATAACAACATTGATCTTACGAGCCCATAGCATAACGAATGGAAGTCCAAGTATAACTTGGGCATGTTACAACTTTGCAGCTAATTTTTTTCCCGTTGCAACTGCTCGTTTTTCCGGTAGCAGTAAAAGTGAATCTAAATACATGGAACTTTAGTCCATGCCAGTATCATATACATATACTAGAAATGATTATACACTTGAGAGAAGTTTGATGTAACAAGAATCTTTGCAATAAATTAATTAGTGTTAATTAAAAGATATGATTCAAGAAAAGTAGATGTGAAAAAAAATTAAAAAATTGCAAGCAACCAGGCATTGATTACTTTAGCATGCATGAAGTCAATCAATATCCAACTTTCAACTTTTGCTACTCTTTGGCTTTTGAAAAAGATCAATCATGTCCATTGCCGCTTTGAGTGCATTTCTTCTATCAGTCCATTTTATTGCCCACTTTTTTTGTTGGTGGAGCTTCATTAGTCTCCTAATAGTCATTATCAATACTCAATAGTAGTATATATTATCAGTAAAATATGAAATAAATTTAACCTCAACTAACTATGTAATTTTAAAAAGATCCAAAAAATTAAAGGCAAATTCCAAAAAGTTTTCATGTAAGTCTTCCTTCACAAAGTCACAACTACATGCTAGCTTCGAAATTAATCCATCACATAGATGTTTTCTTCATTTTTATTCCAAAAAGGATCGATTTATTCATACAAAATAAATAAGTTATTCAATTAAGATTATACTGTAACAAGAGCTAAATGATATAATTATCACTTTTTTTTTAATCTATGCAAAACTCTAGAATTCAAACTTCTGATAACACAAAATGGTAGTACATAAGAGTCCATTCACTACACTATATCACATCTTTTCTCATAAGTCATCACCCATGAAATAGATTACTTTTTGTGAAACACAAGAAGTTAAATGTAACAATTTTATTTTTACTCAATATTCATAAAAGCAGCAAACTTTTGGGACAACATGATTGCTTCTTTCTGCTAACTTTCTTTCTTAAGTTCACTTCCACATTTATTTATCCTCACTCCCTCTCCTTACAACATTGTACTCTAAACCTCTTCAAATCCACCTTCTCTCTCTCTCTCTCTCTCTCTCTCTCTCTCTCTCTCACAAATGTCTCAAATCCATGAAACATCTCCAAAACATTGTGCCAAGAAGCAAGGTTTCACCATTAACAAAAAATTCAACAAGAAATTCCTCTGTTCATTATCCACCTTACTCCTCTCAATTCTCTCCCTCATCTTACTTGTTTACCTCACTCTACATCCCAAGAAACCTCAATTCTCTCTTCAACAAGCCGACATATACCAATTCAACCTCTCAAACATTCCAAACTTCTCCACCCTAAACTCCTCCATTAGACTAACTCTACTCTCCAAGAATCCAAACCAAAGGGTAGGCATATATTATGATGAAATACAAGTTTATGCATCTTACAAAGGCATGCAAATTACTCAAAACACCCCTCTCCCTGAATTCTATCAAGGACATGAAGATACTGAGTTATTATCAGCTTCACTTAATGGAAACATGCTTCCAGTAGCTCCATCTTTTGGTTATGAAGTTGAGAGAGACCAAACTGCAGGGAGATTAATGATGAATCTTAAGGCTATTGGGAGGCTTAGGTGGAAGATAGGAACATGGGTTTCTGGTAAATATAGGTTTAATGTTAATTGCATGACTATAATACCCTTTGGTTCAGTGGTTGCTGCCTCATCAGGATCAGGTCCTTTACGTTTCAGGCAGGGCACTCAGTGTTCCACCACAGTCTGATAAATCATCAATCTTATTCTTCTCGATTCGATCACTCATGTATTCAAGAAATTATTTTGTTTATTACTGAATACAAACAGACTTCAATAATATAATAAGTGTGCAAATTGACAAGAATGATGAGTTATGGAATATGAACGTGCATTTTTGTTAAACCAAGAACATAAATGATCGAATGAGTAAACGACAAAATACAAGTGATCAACCTAAGTATTATTTTTGTTTTGGGTTGTTGTCAATCTATATATTGTATAGGTTTGTATAGTTTGCATATATGTTTTTTTGTTTTTTTATATGGAGGTGTGGGATGATCATTAGGTTAGAAATGTTCGTTGTATATATGTGTTGTATTTTGTAATAATTTATGAAGCATCAAGAGATAAATCAGTGAGACAGAAATGATTGTTTATTGTTTATCTTATCTTGGTTTTCCTTTTTCCACTATATTATATCCTGATTTTTGCATGCTTCTTTTTATCAAGAATGACAAGATTTAAATACCACTAAAAAGATGGCTAGTGTAAGCATGAGACATTAGTATCTTCTATGTGAATATGCAACATTAAATTTTGCATATTAGAATAAATGGCTATGTTTTGAATATACTAGCAAAGACATTTGAGGACTTTTGAGTGATGGTTTGAGATTCCTACATGAGAAAAAGAGATAAATCAACTCCTTTAATGACCAAAGGAATCTTCAAATTTACTTGTCAATCTCCACTCCTTAATTATTGAAGATTTATAGAGCTAATGGGCTAGGACTTTAATGGACCCCCTCTAGCAATTGCATAAATCTACCCCCTTAGATCAATAACCACAACTTTAGTTACAGTTCGCACCCAAAAATAACAAAAAATATGCTAAAGGATTAATCAGATGCTAATAAACCAGCACATACCAACATACATATTCTAGTTCCATTTTGGTATGATTCTTAGGTGGGATGTTCAGGGATGAGGATCAATCCGGCAAAAACATAAAACCTAGGAATAAAAAAGATGGAATCCTTAACTTCAAAAAGAAAATTCGGTATGAATATATAAAATACGATGAAATAAGGAACCCATTTATGTAACATTAAAATGTAATGATACACGTAAAAAATTACTACGTATACAATAAGTTACGTGTACACCAATACGATCTCCGAGATAAGATAAGCAAATAAACAATCATTTTTGTCTCACTTCAATAGATATACACCAACCCATATTGATTCCTGTACACATTAACTTCACAAGAATTTACAAACAAATAGATCCATAATTCCATATAATTGAAAGTGAAAGCTGAAGCACCCATATATATAGTTTTGAATGAGTATGACCCCAGTAAAGCTTGAAACTCTAAATAGATAAGATTTTTAATGAAATTAGGTAAATAAGATCATGTTAAGTGGCACCATTATATGGAGAGTTGGTACGTGACACTCCTTTGTATTTGGTATAAATGTCTATTGACAAATCACCATCTCTTTAATTCCAAAATTACTATTTGCTAGTCGTTATTTTAAAATATAAGATCTTAACTTGATCGTCGAATTATTTGTGATCGCTCAGCTGTAATTCGCACTGAGAATCGACGACGGAAGCGATTCGAGCCAGCGTTATATTGACGGTAGGATCTCGGCGCATGATAAAGCGAAAAAGAGCAATCATTACAATGCTGCCCAGAGGACCATATCCACAAGATTGTGAAAGTGAATAATACGATTGTAGTCTTGTAATAGAGTCCTTTGGATCATTGTAATCTATCGTTGTTAGCGGTTAAATTATCGGTTGGCGCCATCAAGAAAAGTTGAAAAGAATAAACCATGAAAATGCAAACATGTACGTTCACGGTAGGTTCCTTGAGTCACAACAAAATAACCCATCCAACGACAACACAGAATTAATATCACGAAAATATTAAAAGTGAGATACAAGGGTTAACAAACAACTACATAAAGAGCGAGAAAAGGACAATACGATCGTCTTCTTTATACTCGTTACAACGGGCATTGGCGACACAACTTAAATGGCGAAGTTCCGAAGAACTTCGGGATAACCACGAGAGAGAGCGGCTCTCAGCGCAGCGCTACGTAGGTATGCGGCTCGGGTTGATCAGCTACGCTAATTGCAACAAAGAGTTGGCGGACATTAAAAAGAAATGATGAAAGCATTAAATGCCGGCCCATTTATCACAGAAAGGAATGCAAAATAAAGATGTTGTTCATTGACGTTTGGGCCTTGGTTCCTACGCCTGAGTTTCATTCGCGCGATTCACCCAATTCAATGGCAGCGTCAGATAAAACACTTTGCAAGGATTCTTAGCTAAGGCGACAATCACATCCAATAATCTGCGTATTTATGCAAAGGCATTTCCAATAGTTTGTCAGTCGCGCATTAGATTGGTATGGCACACTTACGCCCAAAATCCATAGATTCATACCTTAAACGGCGGATGCCTTTATAGCAAAATTTAGATCACTTTATACAAAGAAATATCAAGAGCGAAGAAGCGATGATGGACATCGGTAGGCTAATGGAAAACCTTAAAAAAGTTACCAAAAGCACTATAACCCACGATTAGGTGGGATCGCGATCTTCGGTATGGATACTGTATATGGAAGGTGTGGTATCCACTTGATAAGAATCATTTGTTGAATGAACACTTAACCGGCGGGCTCTTTTGTCATCGAGATACTTATCAAACAACGGTTTTCCTCTAATCACAACACTTATTTGGGGCTTATCCAATGAAGCGGTTTTCCATATAGAGTTTCTTCACACATCTCCTTCAATTCCTAGATAACCACTCATCGGATGGGCAATAATATGTATAGTTTTGAATGAGTATGGGCAAATTCTTGGACTTTCTATATGGATAAGGCTTGGCAGAAGTTAGATTGAATAAGATCGTGACGATGGCGTCCCAGCAGAAGTTGGTAGCATGACACTCCATGCCATCTGCTCATTTACTAATCGCTCTCTCTTAATTCTAAATTACTGGCTAGTATATCTCTTATATTTTTGTACCTTCACTAAAATCTGGCCAAGCTTGTCGTAGTGTTTGTGATCGCTTCACGTAGTCACAATTCGAATCCGACGGTAGATCAGGTTCGGGACCATAAGATATTGACAGACCCGGATCCAAACACTTGATAAGCAAAGAAAGAAGCGATTATTACAATCTTTCTTAAAAAGGCAATATCGCATGAAGATTGTGAAAGGTACTTAAAGATTAAATAATGATTAATAGTCTTTGTAATAGAAATCTTTTGGATAATTGTGTCTATATTTATTAGCGGTTACGATTCTACCCAGCTTTTACTTTGGCTGAACAGCAGAAGACTTAGTGGTACCAATGTCTGTACTGCCAATAAGAAACCAACGAAAACTAAAAGAAATAAGAAGACAATAATTCAAAAGCTAATGTACTTTCCAAATTGTTCAAAAGTCACTAGAACCACTCAATATATTAGGCCAAAATGACCAAATGGTGTAAGAGGAATTTCCCAAGGAGATGCTTCACACTGAAGATTTCATATGATAATGTACACAGACTTTTCAAAGAATTGATTTGTAAAAAAGTTTACCTCATATGTATTGAAGATCAAAGGTAAAATTTATTATCAAAGTCAATATTTCTCCACAAATCAAGAAAAAGAAGAAACACAAAAATATACTGAGTATCATGTATGAAGTTGTAGACTAGTAAATAACCTATTTTCGAAACAATAATTCATATAAATAATTTTGATTGGAAGGGTCATACAATCATATACTACGCACCAATCAATTTATGTCAAAACTATAAACATAAAAAAATTAGAATGTTTAAAGTGATTAATCAAATCTCTCAATTAAATTAGAATATATGTAATAATAATAATATAGTATGAAGCTAGCAAAAGCTAATCATGACATTCTAGATTTCTAGTGCTAGTCATAAATTGAAGTTTCGTGTAGCTTTATTTTGCTTCCAATTAGGTGGCAGTCCTGATCAAGAAATGTCATTCAATGAGCAGTATACATACTATTTTTCAACTGAAATTGTGCTTAAAGTTTTCAGCATTGAAACACATACTAAGCCATGGTAATGGATGATTAATTAATGGACAAGAATAACTACAATAATTAATGGCAACAGTATACAAATCTATATAAACATTTTGCCATAAAATTAAATTTCACATCACATAGACTAATGGATCCAAGTACATTATTCCTCTTAAATAAGATTAACTAGAAACAATCACATATTTCAACATCGCTACACAAATGCCACCAATCACAATAACTTCTTAGAGATTCAATTTTTTCGACTACTATGACATTCCCCTCAAATCAAACCTTCAACAACTGCACCTTATTCGAGAACATAACAGCAAGCCAATCAGGCAATGCAGCTGACCAAGCATTTCTTTACTACAACGAGTTAAATTTCAAATGACAGACTCATAGATCCATGTACATTATTCAGCTTAGATGAGATCAACTAGAAACAATGCATCAATACACAAATGCCCACAAATTCAATAACTTCTTTTTTGACTCCTACGACAATACCTCACCAACCTTCAACAACTGCAACTTATTTGAGAACGAAGAAGCAATTCGATCAGGGAACACAGCAGACCAAGCATTTGTTTACTATAATTAGTAAACTTCATATCACATAGACTAATAGATCTAAGTATACATTATTCATCTTAGATAATATCACATATTTCTACATCACTACACAAATGCCAACAATCGCATGTTTACCATGATAACTTAAATTTCATATCACATAGACTAATCGATCCAAGTACATTATTCAATTTAGATAAGATTAACTATAAACTACATGTTTCTACATCACTACACAAATGGCAACAATCACAGTAACTTCTTAAAGGTCCAATTTTTTCGACAACTATGCCAATACCCTCACCTCAAAGGCTCAAACCTTCAACAACTGCAACTTATTTGAGAACGAAGCAGCAATCGGATCAGGCAACACAGCAGACCAAGCATTTGGTTACTATACCGACTAACTTTCATGTCAAAGAGACTAATAGATCTAAGTACATTATTCATCTTCGATAATATTAACTTCAAACAATCACATATTTCTACATCACTACACAATAACTTCTTAAAGGTCCAATCTTTCAACTCCTACGCCATTCCCCTCACCTCAAACCTTCAACAACTGCACCTTATTCGAAAAGGAAACAGCAATCCAATCAGGCAATGCAGCAGACCACTGCACCTGATTAATCGCGTCCCCAGCATTGTACACCGACATAGGATCAATCCCATTGGGGCCAGCCACAGTAGGCAAATCCCAAATCAACGCCTGGCCATCATCCCCCCCGGAACAAATATGCCTAGCACTCTGAGGCGCCCACCCAACCGCATTGACACACCCCCCATGCCTCTCCAACTCGGCCACAGGCAATGTCGGACTCCTAATATCCAATATGACAACCTTATTACTATCCATCAAGACCGTGGCCATATACCTCAAATCCTGCTTATTCCACGCCAATCTCAACAACGAAGCCTCGGGTTGAGCACTCTCGTATATAATCGTGGAATGCTCCTTATCCCTCAAATCAAATATCCTTACAGACCCATCACCCGAAACCGAAGCGAAAACCCCAATTTCCCCCCAAGCAATATCATAAACCTCTTTATCATGCGCAATTAATTGAGTCTCCACAACACATCTCTCAATATCCCAAATCGTACAAGTCGTATCAATACTACAAGTCCCTATTCTTTTATCATCCATTTCATTCCAGTCAAAGGAAGTCAACGGTGCACAAAATTCGCTGCTTTTGGAGTTGTTTAGAACGCAGAGTTGACTAATTTGGTGGTCGTTGACTTTATGGAGACGGAGGAAGTCGCCGGAGGAAGCGAGGAGGTCGGAGGAGGGGGTAGGGTGGGGGTGGAACATGAGTTTGGTAGGGGGGTAGGGGTGGGAGAAGGATAGGGTGGGTGTGAGGGTAGGGGTAGGGGTGGTTTGGTCGAAGGAGAGGATGTCGATGCGGTTGTTGAGGTCTTCGAGGAAGCTGCCGACGGCGAGACGGCGGTGGGGGGTGGTGGCAGCGGCGGAGATGGAGAGTGCGTAGGTGGGGTAGGGGGAGGTGTGGGTTGCGAGGTTTGAGGTCAAGGGGAGGGTCTGGAATGGCTCCATTTTGAGGGGAAGGGGGGCGTTGGTTATGGGCGTTTAAAGGGGTGGTTTGGGAATATATGGAAGGGGTAAAGTTGCGAAATTTTGATGATGATATGTTATGGTGTTTTGGGGGATTTATGGGGCTTTGAGGGTGTTTTTTTGGGGGATTATGAATTTTTGATGATATGTTATGGTGTTTTGGGGAATTATGGGGCTTTGAGGATTTTGGGGGAATTATGGGGGTTTGATGATGTATTTTTTTATAGAATTTTGATGATTTTTTTGGAGGAATTATTGAAATTTGATTATGTTTTTGGGGGAATTAGGGGAATTGATGTTTTTTTTTTTTTTTTAGAATTATGGGAATTTTGATGATTTTTTGGGGGGGATTATTGAATTTTGATGATGGTTTTGGGGGAATTGATGATGTTTTTTGAGAATTATGGGGATTTTGATGATTTTTCTTTGGGGGGGGTTGATGGGTCTTTTATGGAATTATGGGGATTTGATGATGTTTAGGGGAATGTGATGTTTCTTTTAGAATTATGGGGATTTGATGGTATTTTTTGAGAGCTATGGGAATTTGATGATAATTTTTTGGGGAATTATGGGGATTTGATAATGGCTTTTGTTGAATTATGGAAATTTTAATTATGTTTTTTTGCGAATTATGGGGATCCTTTTTTATAATCAAAAGAATTATGGGGATTTGATGATGTTTTTTGGGGAATATGGAAATTTGATGAGGTTTCGTTTTGGGAATTATGGTTGTTTGTGGAGAGATTTTAAGGTTGTTGAGAGTTTGAGTGTGTAATGATATAGAGGTGGATTTATGGTGTTTCTGGGAAATTGAGTGGGAAATGATGAGGTGATTCATGATGTTGTTGACTTTGACTGGTTGGAGGAGTTAGTTGATGATTGTGGGGTGGAGTTGCATGGAAACGACAATTGATTTGAGAAAAACTTTATACTAACCAAATGTCAAGGCTTAGTTTGGTCCTTACTAAAATTGTATATATCATATCGAGATAATTACATAAATAATTCATTTAATTTGGTTAAGGTGAGGGTAATTCTTGAATTTACTTGGTACAAATTACATTTTGACTATATAAACATTGTACAGATGATCCTTATATGTATTTAGTTCAAGAAATTGCATTGGTGCTAATTACTTCATGAAGTACATAAATGTTGCAGTGATGATACTTAATTTGTTATCTTCAATGATCATATTCCCATACTTAAAAAATTATGAGTTGTGTTTTAACATTTAAACAATGATTATTATATTATCCTTATTATAATATTTTAATTTATAGAAAAATATGTTTCTCAAATTTTAAAAATACTCTATAACAATTCAATAATTAATAAGTTTTAAATTTTGTCTCAAATTCTATAACAATTCAAATATAGTTAGGTTATCTCTTTCTCTTATAATATGTGCAAGAGTTTCACAAGCTTTTCATCATTATCTTCAATTATCATATGTTCATTACTCGGCTGCTCTTACGTCTAATTATATAAAATACTTTCGACATCTTTATCCAACGAGATAAAAGTGTTTGATATAATAATCTCTTTGATTTTTTTTAATTTTATCACGACAATAAGTAAATTTTATTTTAATGCAATGAATTAGTCAACTCATACTAATTTTTTTTGTATGATAATTATTTAATTATAAATTGAAAAATAATTTTCCACAATATCAAAAATTACTATTAAAGTATATCTAAATTATTATGATATTTTATATTCACGTTTAATGATTGAAATAAAAAGGTGTCAAGTTACATATGTAATACTCCCTTCATCCCCAATAGATTGTCACGATTTAAATTTGAATTTTTCACATATTAAATGTTAAATTCAATTTGTTGTTGTTGTATAATATTTGGTGAAAATTATCAAACAATAATATTTTCAATGTACTTTAATATTGACATTAAATTTTATTCAAATCAAAATTATGTTTATTGATGAAGGCATAAAATTTTGTTAATTTGGATCACATAAATCAAGCATGACACTCATTTAGTATGAAGAGAGTAATAGATTTGGATATTTTATTTCCAAAAATTTAAATTTACTTTTTTATTATAATAAATATAACATTTTAGTTTGATGCTTAAATAAAATATATTTATCTATAAACTATAGATGCAATAATTAATTAAGTTAGATTCAATATATGAAAGAAATTTAAAAATTCAATCTTCACCATTTAATATTGATTAGTAATTAGTAAACTAAATAAAGTATATTGTCCTTAATAATACTTATATTAGTTTCCTCTATGAAATATAATTCATCAATATTATGATGCAGAAAAATACATGCATGAATATGTATATATATATATTATAAGTATATAATTCAATTTATTGATAAACATTGATATACAAATCAATACCCTCTCATCTTTATGAATAACTTATTGTGACATTTTATATTTAAAGTTATTGTTATGTTTGGATATTTTAAAAAAATTCATATCTAGTAATTAATCACATATATACTATTATTGAAGTTTAACTTTTTATTAAAAAATTATTGTTCAATATATAGTTTTTAAAAGAGGTATGTCATCTTTATTTCATTAATTTTCAATATAATTCATTTGTAGTATTTCACATTCGAACAAGGACATCCCAATGTGGCTTTCTTTATTTCACGTATTAAATTGAGAGAATTTAATTTAAAAAAGTCTAGATCTATTCAATTTTGTGCAAATATTATTAAGTCGATAAATGATTAAAATATGTTAAAATGTATACATAAAATAAAATTGAATAGTATAATATGAATAATTTATATTACTAATCAAGACATAAATATTTACGTGCGATATTTTATTAGTGTACAACAAATACGGAGTATATAACACAAACTTCAGGACTACGTTTACATTTTTGCCAAATTCCAAAGAGAGTACTTGCGCATTTATCCGACATCCAATTCATTCTAGTAGAAAGACGAACTGATATCATCCGATTTGGTTTAAAAATACTTGAATAATATTATACGACCTTTCTTGAATATTTTCATGGAGTCATGTTCAGGGTCGTCTCATAAAAAACGGGAGTCATGTGTCTAAATATAAAATGAGGCCTCCTTTTTATTAAATCTATTAATAAATACTGTTTTTGGTTTAGTCGTTTTGAATTAAACCTCTTATCTTTATCGACTACAGTTGGTCCACATATTTTCGATCGTTTGGACATAGTCCTACTTTATATCGTTTCGGGCATGGTCGATCCGTTTAACCCAGAAACAAGTATATTTTTCTTTTGCCAAAATACCTATCCCATTTTAACCAAAAAAAGTACATTTTTCTTTTAATACATACAAGCATCGCATTTGAGGTGCGTGATGTGCACTTGTGTGATTAAGTGGAGGGCACATTAGTAATTTCATGTTTTGGAGGGAAAATCAGTCTATAAAAGCAGTAGGGCACATTATATTGTTGTATACTCAGCCCCAAATTGAAGAACCCTAAATTGAAAAATCCCCCAAATTGACTATACCTTGAATTCCAGCAGAAAGCAAGACACGTCTATGAGCAAAATTGATCTAAGCCCAGGGTCACACGAATCCGATATCAAGTGCTGGTGTGGCAGATTCGCTGTTGAGTGGGTAAGCTTCACGGAGAAAAATCATGGTAGAAGGTTTGTGAGGTGTGCAGATCGAGTTCAATTGGGCTTTGATATTAAAATTTCAATTTGATTTTTTGGGTTCAATTGTTTCAATTAAATGTTATTTTGGTTCAATTTTTTTTAATATTTCGGGCGAACCGTTCGAGGCAGTTGGCTCGAACCGATGATGAAACTCTCAGGCGGGCCTCGAGGATAAGGTTGGCCGTTTCGAGGCGAACCGAGACAGCAGGATTCGATGACCAACGAGCGAGCTCGAACCCGTCGATATTTGGTGAGGTTAAACTGGTTTTACCATCCCCTAGGCTAGCGAGTGAACATAAAAAGTTCGGAGTTAAAACAAAGAAAGTTAAACAGGTAACAAGGTTTACTTGCGTGCAAGCCTTGAACTCAGCGTTAAAAATTGATAGTTCTGAACCGGATAGGATAGGGTTGATTTAGTTCAGTGGGCGTCAAGCGAGGGGCCTCTGGCCCCAGTATTTTCCCACCCCCGCCCCCGAGTCCTCGTATTCGCATTCCTTCCCTAAATCATTGATCACGGACCGAACTTTTTGTGAACCGTTGAGGAACGGACCGGAATCGAGGCGAATAATAAGAAGTCTAAAATTGATGCGGACGAACTTGAACCTCATCCCGGGGATTGTGAAATCGGACCAGACCAGTATGTTAGAAAAAATGCGGACAGACTTGAGCGTACCATAGTTGATATAATTTGGTCCGTTCTGACCGCCGCGCCAAATTTGCTCAAACAAGGATTCATAACGCCCTCAAACGAGATTTCATATAACTAGTTCTACTTCTTTTCCTTCAAACGAAGGCTTCTTAATTTTCCTCAAACGACGCGGCTTCAATTTGGCTCTAACAATTCCTCATCTTCTTTATTGCGATTTCTCTTTGCCTATCTCATCTACTTTAATTAATTCTCATTCAAATGAATGATGAATTATTATCACCATATTCTTTTCGTCCCCCAATTATTATCTATTGTTGTTTTCTGGCTCCGAAACAACACACAAAAAAAAATCAAAAAACAGAAGTTGTCTTTTATTTTCTTTTTCTCAAAGGCAAATTCAACGAGTTCACTCCAATGAATTGATGCCGTCCATTTAGAAGATTTTTAATACAATACTCCATCAAGTTCAATGTTTTCCAATTTGTGTCTCCACTTCAGGCTCAATTTAATTGAGAGAGGGTGTTAGAGATAAATACAAGATGTTAAGGATAGTTATTAATAAATATTAACCAGTGTAATTAGTTAGGATAGATACAAGTTTATTTGTATTAAAGTACTAGTGTAACTCTAGTTTATATTATTTAGATTGATAGTGATTATTTTATGTTTATCTTATATTGTAAACGCACTCTATAAATATAACTCAAACCATCTGAATTAGATGAGCCTAAGACAATTATATTTCTCATATGTAAACGCACTCTATATTTCTCATACGTAGATGAGCTAGAGTCAAATAATTCTATTTTCCCGTTCTCATAATATTCTATCAGTACAATGGCGACAAGGTAACAATGGTACCATTAGTAAAGAGAGGCAAATAAAGTTAAGAAACAAAAAATTGAGCTAGTTACCCCCAAGTAACTATAGCCTTGGCAGTGTTGAAAGGCTCCATAGGATGAGGAGGAGCTGGATTCCTACTGGTCTTAACAGCACAAAATCTGCAGCCGCGTGTGCAAGTGTCACCTAAAGCATAATGAATTGGGCAAATGCCATCTCCTCCACCATTCAACACTCTCCCAATATTGGGGCATTGGGCTTCCTCGCACACCGTATTTAGTTTCAGCTTTGACAGTTGTTCCTTCACCTCCTCATACTTCTCCCCTTGTGGAGCTTTCTGCCTTAGCCACCCTGGCTTCTTCACATTCCGGTCTCCTACCCATTCTTAAGGCCCATTCCACCAGGATATGTGGTGGCGACGACAATCCAAACTTCTTATCATCAATAATGTTACCACTACTACTGGCAGACTCCAATCCAACGGAATTCGATTCACATCTCAAACTCCTAATCTTACTATATCTCGGCCCCTAGCTAAATGCGCCTCATAAGTTTTAACTATGAAAAAATTGATGATGGACAGTCTTTACAAAAACTTGATGGACCATTTCCCTTCTCCTCTAGATGCAAAATGTTGGAATCTATAACATCATAAATTTTTTCTAGTAACACTAATCAATCAAGACAACCCCACATGTAAAAACACCATCTTTATGGTTAACCTTTGGCAAATTCTTGATTACACAACAATATAATTTTTTTTCTATTAACAGTAATCAATCAAGAAAATACCACATGTAATAACACAATCTTTCTTAATCTTACATCTTATACTATAACCAACCTACAATAAATCTTGAATGCAGCCCATAATTTAATTTTGATACCTTAAATAAATGTCCAAGATTGATCACATATCAAAATAACTCTATAAAGATTTCTATAACATGAGCTCAAAATCCCATTTAATAATTGGTAACATATATAAAGTTGGACTAATTCACCTAAAAAAATTTGAGTCTTTTTGTTCATGTTACTGAGTTTTTGGCAAGACTATAATTCGATGATACCTAGGAAGATCATTGTGAACAATGTGAAACACTAGTGGGCATCTAAAAAACCTCAAAATTGGACTCGAAAAGTTCGATTCCAAATTTGGTTTGACATAGTTCCATTGCATTATTAATGCGGATCAGTTCAGTTGGTTTAAATTACGTAGAATCGAGCACTATTCGTCCAGTTCTCTCAAAACGCTTAAGCGGTTTGGTTCCGTTCGGATCGGTTTTCATACATTCAGATTCGATTCGGTTAAGTTCAATTTTGAGACAATTTTCAGAACAATTTTGAGTCTATAAAACTTTGAACTCTAGTTCCGGCCAACTCGAACCTCATTTATAATTCTCTTTTATTTTTTCATATTTTATCATTTTGAGGGTGAATGTTTCGTTAACCTCAAGCGGATTGAATCGAACCTTTGAAATATTCGAACCGGAGATAGAACTCGTTTTCGATTCGTTCAGACGAGTCAGACAAACATTGAATACTTATGTTTGAGTCGAGTCGAACACTGTTCAAGTTTGATAGTGTTCGGCTCGTTTACACCATCAACACTAGACCCTTTTGATAGTAATATCATTATTATTGTTTTTCTTTCTGAATTACAATTTCAAGCTCAAATTTCATAATCATAAAAATGTTAATAATCCAAAGAATTGTGGTGAAATTCTAATGTCTTGAAAATTTTAAATTTACAATAATTAAAAAAAAATTAATTATTAGGTAGGCAACATTGCTCTATTCCGGTAACAACCGGATAATTAAGCGATTCGGCAGGTAATACGATGCAGTTAAAGCCGACTTTGTTTAAAGTATTTTATGTATAAGTTGAAATTCACAACCCTATTTATCCTTAAACCGATTTTTTATTTATTTTTACATATTTCAAGTATAAATTGATCGTGTAACCGAATACCTGTTTAATCCCCCCTCTATACTTACTCGAATGACATCCAAGTTGAATAACGATTCGATAAACCCTTTATCCTATCGAACTCCGTATCCACTAAAACTCGACCCGATAATATTACTACAAATAGGGGTTGGGTGCCCATCTCTCTATTTCTTGAAACAGTGACACTCAACGGTACTCTCAAGTCTTTGTGTAGTAATTCACACCTTTGAAATAACAATTTTGTTTAGGTTTTTCTTTATTTTTTTCAGTTTCATGATTTTATAAAAAAAAATGTCTTCAGAAATGCCCATTTTTATTGATATAGATTCATCTTCATCTCCAGAAGGAACTCCTTTAAAACCCATTTTTTGTGTGAAAAAGAGGGAAAATGTTAAGGATATTGAAGATAGAGAGGAATGTTTCATTCTTGAATTTGATCCGTACGATGTTGATAATTCATCTGATAAATTAAATTCTGTTAAAAAAAATCTTGATGGAGATTTTGAGTCCGATGATGTCTCTGTTGTTTCTGAAAAAGGCCAGGTATTACATTACTCAATTTATTAGACTCGTTTGTATATGACGTCGTATTTATATAGCCCATCCCATTTAGTGGATAATAATTTATTTGGTTTGGTTTTGTGTATAGCCTTTGACAAGTTATGAATCGGGTAAGTTCACATACTATTTGACCCGTTACCCCACTTAGGGAAGCCTCTTCATTGGGGGGTATTGGTGTTTATGTATTTGTGTTCGTATGGTCGACCCCATTCAATGCGATAGTATTTTATTTGGTTTGGTTTTGTGTATCATAATTTGATAAGTTATGAATGGATAAGGTTGCGTACTATTCCAATCCTTACAGAGCGGTTGATTCTTCAAGGCATTGGTTGGTGTTTAGGTATGTGTGTTCATATAGACCCCATTTAATGGGATATTACTTTATTTGGTTTGGTTTTGAGTATAGTAATTTGATAAGTTATGATTGGGGTAAGGTTGCTTAACCCAAGCCCCTCGACCTGCTTAGGCAGAGGATTCTTTAGAGTTATTGGGGTATGTTGGTGTATTTGTGTATAGCCATTAGATAAGTGATTTGATTACTTTGTGATATTTTAATTAGGTAGCGTTTAATGATTCATTGTAGTTGCTTAAAAAAGTTTTGAATTTTATTTGTGGGATTTTTGAAAAGTTGGCATATAGACAATTATCCATATCTAGGCATGTTTTGACTGAAATATCAATTTGAGTTTGTGTCATTTTTATATATACATTTGACAAGTTATTTGCGTAATTGGTGACATACTAAATAAGGTATACTTTAATCATTCAATGTGAACATCGAACACTGTGCATCTGCTCCCAAGATTTTCCGTCAAAGCAAGATAATTGGAAGTGCTTATAGTGCAGCGGTCTTACGCTGATAATAGAAGGTTGTTTCCAATTGAAGCCAAATAGTAAATAATATTTATCTCTTATTTTATATAAGTAACAGATAATAGCATGGGTAAATGTAAATGACAAATTTGATTTATGTTAATATATCAAAGGCGAGAATATAAATTTTTTTACTCCATACACAAAGATTTATTCCATCAGTCCACTTTATGATCCATTGTACTTTATTAAAAATATCTGATTTGTACTTGTGGAATTTGTGAAAAGGTGGCATGTAGAGATTATCCACATTCGAGATATGTTTGTGTGAAGTATCCATTTGAGACAACCAGTCATCATCTTTATTGTAAATTGGTAAGCTACATCTTCTCATTATTGGTTGTTTAATTTCTATAAATTTAGTACTTAATCATAATAATATAGTCGAATCGAGTGACTGATCAAAATAATGATAAACATGGTAACCTTGATTCTTGTTGTTTACAGTGTTATTGTTTTGTGTGTGATGTTTCTGCTCCCTGCAAGAAGTGGACTGGAACATCAGGGCATTGTCATGCATTTGATAATGAAGCATGGCAAAAGCAGAGGAGAGTATCAAGAAGAGGAAAGACTCAAAAGAGACCTATAATTGACAAGCTAAGATTTGTGCAAAAATAAAGCTAAGATAGATTGGATTTATAATGCAATTAGATTTTCATCTATCTTTTTGTTCTTTTGGTGATCAAAGTGTATATAAATTTGAGATCATTTCAGTGTCTCCACCGAAATAGCCTTGGTTGTTTGATGTTGCTCTTGATAGAGTAACACTTTTATTTATAGTAGTTAGCAGTTCTGGAGGTTGGAATTGAGCTTATTAGGTGTTCTACTGTTCTGTAAGTTCATAGCAGTTGCAACCTACAGCAAAATGCTAGTAGTAACTATTTCCTTTTTCTTTTGAGCCCAAAATGAGTTGCTTATCTCTCATATCCCGTTAATTCGTGAGGAGGTTGAACTACGATTGTTAAGATTTGAGCATGGTCTTTAGGCCCCATTATGGAAATAATATATATGGTGGATGTATTGTCCATTAAATCGTCTTTGTTTCAATGAAATAATTTGATGAAATGGCTTGGCTAGTCTTATTTGCTCCGAGTTATTTAGTTATCTTATTATTATATCTTGGCTTTATAAATGAAGTATTTATTGTATTGTATTAAACATGCTTGCCCAAGCAATAAAAGATATTCTCCTCTTTATTTATTATTCTCTCTGTTTATTTACATTGTTCTTAGTTATATTCATAACACGTTATCAGCACGATTATGTTCTCCAATTGAGTTTGTATATATCAATCAATTACGAAGTACAAGGGACGAACGAAGCCAAGTGTTGATTGATGTTGCGGGGCATCAGGTATATATTTTTTTGTTAAATTGGAGCTAATGAGTCGGCAACACCTGAGGTAATACTTTACCTTGAATATACATAGTAATTAAGTCCTTACTCCGCCGTCGTAGTCGATCGGATGTTTTTTTAAACTTGTTTTCTAAAATTTCTTGATGATTTAGAAACTAATAATGTAATAAATCTATGATGAATAGTTCAATTACACATGTATAATTTATACAATAATTAATCTTGTTTGAGAGTTTTATTCATACTCAATATTGAATTACTTCAATTCATTAACTAGTATTGCTCAAGTAATCATCTGGTTAATTATAATCTTGGCCGTATATTCATTATTTTATTTTTCAATGGAAGGAGACATGGGACTAATTAAGCAATAATGTCTAAAACATTAATATCACAATTTATGTGGAATATTATTTTTTATATACAAAGCTTGCATCTAATACTCACCACTAGTATACAAATGTTAAAGATGATTTCAAAAAGACAATTATCAAATAACTAAATCTCGAAGATTTATTGATGATTAATTTGATATATTTGTGATGTATTCATAATATATATAATATATGATTTATCAATGATGTATTTTGAGTCCAGAAGACTAGTTCACCAGACTTGTGAATAATATTGATGGAGGATCTAAACTTGGACCTAAATCTCGAAGATTTATTAATGATTATATTTGATATTTGATTTGAGTCTCACTTGTTTTAATATGTGATTGATATTCACGTTAATATCTGAAACACATTTGAAATATATTCATATTAATATTCGAAAGACATTTGACATATATTGCTTGTGGGAAGATAACTTGATGTACAATTATTTGATTATATTAATGATTATCTAATGAAACAAATGCAATATCTATTACTCGTTATATATATGTCCTGAAGAACTATTGAGGTAGCACCTTATTATAATCACAATTAGTCGGTGCAAATATGATTTTGATGTAGCACCCAAAAGAACATTTAGTTATATATCGGTGCAAATATGATTTTGATTATAGCTGGATTCGGAGATTAAGGGCTTAGAATTGACATACATCTAAATTAAGGACTTTTGAATATTCCAAAAGAATTTTTATCATTCCCTCATTATTTTGAAAATAATACAAAACCGTATGAGTTCACTTATGAGACAGGAGCTCATATAATTTGAAATTCGGATTCGGTTAAATGGATAATTTTATTGATTAATTACTATCTATAAATTTATTATAGGTCGGAAGTACCATAAGATACTGTTGCACGAGAGTGTAGGCATATGAGGTAATGTAAAGTGTTAGATGCTCCGAAGAGCCAAAATATCATTTCTTGAAGGAATAATAAATTCACTGTCGTAGTTAATTATTGTGATTATACATATACGAGCTAGTTTGACTAAGGAAGATTTGATATTTAAGGTCGCTTGCCTTGCATATCTTTCTGGACCTTACGGTATAAATTTTCAATTTCAAGCCAAGATTGACACGACAACATGGATAAAAGGAGAAATATGTCTTTGCGGATAGTGCAATGACTTATACCATTCTAAAAGATAGAGAAATACTTTTCTTGTAAAATATGGCTTGAGTTTTATTGTCTCGGGCGGTCACGAGAATTAGTAGATACTACAGAGATAACAGATCGGTGCGTCAAAAATATGTATTCAAGATGCACCATATTATTCTAAGTCTGAAAGGAATCTAAACGGTTTCAAAAACATTTGTCAAATTGTCTACCACATTGAGACAACAAGTGAAGGCTCCAGAAGAGCTAATATTTGTCAAAAGTGTAGCAAAATCAATTGAAGGCTCTGGAAGAGCTAATATATTATTACCTGAAGTAACAAACATGTTTGCATATCAAAATACACTTTTTGTCAAACTGGAAGTTTGAGAATTGTGAGAAATTTTATTATTTGGCATAACCGGTTAGACCATTCCCGAGTTGAATTCTGATGTGAAAATAATTAAGATATTTAATTGGGGAGACTCATTGAAGAGTTAATAAAGCTATTAAGTTTGAAGAATTTATGAGCTTAAATAGTGTAAACTCAGGTTAATTTGTGGAGCACATTGAATTACATACAATACCCTAATTGATCATTTTGAAATGTTACACTAGTAACACTTGATGCATTATGCCCAAATTATTATACAACTCCCGATATAGTTGGTTTTGGTGAGAAACCACATATTTTACCCTCAGTTATGCGTGCGTCATATATTCTTAGTAATATGCACAAAATGATGACTTTAAATGATTATTATACGAGGAAAGGTATGTTAATCTATATGCTTAAATCTGAAAATCGAAATTAATTTATCAAGTAATTCTTCATTATTGATATATCAATGTTTTTTTTCAACATTGAGGAGAATAGTATACAAGCGAAAAATAGACTATCTTGTATTAAAATATCCCTATATTAGATGATCCTCAAAGCTGAATAAATATGAACTTGAAGTTCAAGAGAAAATAGAATCGAGGATGATATGAACGAAGTTCACTACCAAACAAATTTACGACAATAAGATAGCAATGGAGTCTTATACAGGTTATGTAAATACCGAATAAATTAGGTTCTGAAGAACCGTTATAAATAAAATAGTTCCACCATTAAAGATATGACATTGAAGATGGTTTAGGAGAATATCACCTCCAGAAGAGGTACGTGAATATATCATGAATAAGCTAAAGCTCTAATGTCTAGAAGACATTTACATGACGAAATTCATGACAATAATGAGATCTCAGTTATCATGAACATGATGGAACCAAAATTAAAGAATTGTCGACAATAAATATTGCATAGAATTAAAGAGCTCACATATAATGAAACAATATAGGGGATCGAAGTCTAATCAATTAAGATCTCCTTAGAGTAGGCTGATATATATATACATGAATGATCAAAGAGAAGCGCAATCAAAAGTACACAAAATTCATTATATAAATGAAAATTTAGGCCCAGTCTAATCAAATATGATACTACTATAGTATATATTGGGTATATGTACAAATAAGCGAAATAAAAGATTTATACTTTAAAATTTATGTAAAAGCACTAATTGAATTATATAAAATGTCACATACACTTTGTGATGGAGGTATCAAAATTATAAATGTTTGGTAGCAACACAAAAAGATAACCTCTCTTGATTTGCGTGCATAAGCTTTATAATATAAGCATTACAATACGTATACATGAAAAACTTGTAGAAGGATTTATGATGTGGCTTTATATCTATATTTCCGGGAACTTAACTCAGTTGAGTTAATATGAAAATATTTGAATATTTAAAGTCATTCGGAAGATGGATTGCAAGTTGAACTGCATTATTAGACATTTATTTGCATGATCATTTATTGAGCATCGTGTATGCAAATCTATTGATAGTATATGATACATGTTTCTAGATTTATATTATGTTTTATGTAATTGTATAATATATTTATTTACTTGTTAAGTGATATAAGACATTTGAATTATTTAATTGTAAGTTGACATAGATCTTACATATCTTTCTTGTTGATTAGTTCTTATTGATGACCTAAATATTCATGATATTATAGAAGATTCATTATAGTTTATAGAGATTAGAAGAGTTCTAAAAGTTGAATAGATTATCATGAATAAGTTAGCTTAAGAACTTTCATAGGGTTCTCGGTTATTAAAACAAGATGTTTATAATCAGTTGGAATCAATACCTTATAAGGGTACATCAAACATTGGGCATGTAATTATATAAATTCATATTCACAGCAAGGTTCACAATTGTCAAAGCAATATGTCACAATCTAATTTGAAATTAAATACTTTGTAAAGATATATACATAATAATTATGCATGTAAGTATAAATCCATATCATATTTGATACATGGTAGAATGTTTAATCTCGATTAGATGAGATTATAAGAGATAATTCCGATTATCTAAATTAGGAAAAAGATAGACAGTGTGAAGTACCAATTTTAATGTATATCTTACAATTGATACATGATTGCATAATTATGCAATATTGACAAGCAACATGGCGTTATTTGGATGTCTTTGAATAATCTAAGCTGATGATCTAAATCATGGAGAGATATGATATAGAATGATGATCTGTGAGGAGATACGATACGCATTGCTCTTTTACCCTTCACTAAGTTTTTGGTAAGGTTTTTTAATGAGACAATTACTTGAAGCATATCTAAAGAGAAATATTATCTTTTATTTCACTAGGTTTTTGTTCCACAAGGTTTTCCTAGTGACTATTTAACCCAAAGTTAGTTTAAGCGATAGAAGCTATCACGAAATCGTACAGCTAGTGAATGTATTTGGTTAGGGGATATGATCCAACAGATCCATATTAATTGTCATTTATCATATGAAAGTTGGTCCTGATAATAATTGTACATGTATTGCATGGTTAAAAGATTGACATATCCAGTAGAGATGGGAGCAATATGTAGCTTTTACCCATGATCTTGAGGATGGGTGAAATTGATTTCAACAAATTGAATATAATAATCGGCGAATATATTCGCTAAATCACTTCAGCTCAACATTGTTCGAAAAGCTATCCGAAGCATAGAACTTCACGTTGACTAAATGATGTCAAGTGATGTGCTCATGAGGGAGTTATGCAGCATTGTACTCTTTTTCGCTTGTCAAGGTTTTTATTACGAATGATTTTCACGATAAAGGTTTTTAATGAGGCAACATTGTAAGCGTATATTAAGAGAATAATACACTTTTTTTCCTTCCTTTGGATTTTTATCCCAGAGGCGGGTTTTCCTAGTAAGGTTTTAACGAGGACATATTCTTGTTGATTCTTTAGGCATTCCAGGGGAGGTGTTGTCGATAATATATATATAATTGGATGTCTTGTCAACTCGAAATCGTCTTGTTTACCAAGAAATGGAATTTCTAACAATGAGCAACATTAGATTACTTATTTACCAAATTCTTGGTTACCTTATTATTGTATCTTGGCTATAAACTAAATTTCGTTAAGGTGTATTATCGATTCATACAAAACAATAAAAGACTATTCTCACTCACTTGTTTATTCTGTTTATTTACATTGTCTTGGTTATATTAACAGAAGCCAATATATTGGTGGTGCACTTACAACTAAATTATGCTCGTGCATACATTTTTTTTGGCTTTGGGCCAAGGCGCGAGCTATGGCGTAGTGCTTTTATGTGGTGCGAGCTTGTGTAGCATGCGAGATAGGCCTCATCTGTCTTAGCGTAAGACGCGCATACGAACAATCGTTCTTGTTAAGTACATCCCTTAAAATATAATTTTTCGCATTTAAATAGTTAAAATGAAGCTATTTTACCCTAACATTATCTGAAGAGAATAGAACGCGTTTAAAATGTTTTTATATAATTAAAATAAAATTACGCTATTTTATTTAACACAGCTCGTATCCTTTCACATCCCTATTCTTTATTTATACCAGAGACTTTGATTTGAAATTGTTAGAACCGATTGAAGTTATTTTCTAGCTATCAAATATTAAAAGTTGAATAATGTGAGAAGAAGATCTTCTGCAATTTGGAAAAATCCATGAATTAGTGTCCTCTTCTGCTTTTCCAAACAAAGTTCTGGAACCCAATTCCTCTCTGCTGAACCTGTTTCCATTGATATTTGTTGCATGAAATGAAACCTCCAACTGAAACACCAAAAGAAAGAAGAAGAAGCAAACAACCCATGTTTCTTGAAAATAATACATTATAAGTTCTTGAGATTTTATATTAGCATGGAAGTGATTTTGCAGCTTTTGAATGACAGTTGATTTGAAGATTCTGTTTAATACTCCTTTGTCACTGTATGTATTGGTGGGGTGGGGTGGGGTGATGGTGGTGCTAGGGCTGAACTGTTATACACTAAAACAGTGTTTGTTTTGGGTGAAATGACTATTTTGCCCCTATTTGTAAGTGTAGTAGTTACAGGAAATTATGCTTTCGAGGGGGGTAAAATAGTGTTTCAGTACTTCCCAGATTGATGTATGTTGGATCGGCTAGGGGTAGGGGTAGAGATTGTGTTAGAGTTGAGGGTGGGAGATTATGTTAAAAGAAAGAAAAAATGTGGTGATTTATTTTAATTATGTAAAATATTTAAGATGTGGCCTTTATCCCTATACTAGTGTAGTGTTAGAGATAAAATAATTATTTTAATATAATGGTAATATAGTCATCTTATGTTTTATCTCTTGTGGTATAATGTAGGGATAAAATAGTCATTTTACTATATGTGTTTAGGTTTAATATAGTCATTTAACATGTATTTTAATGGAAAATTAGGTCTAGAGGTGTACCCAGAAAAGAAAAATAGTATAGGGTTTGCCCACACTAGATGAATAAGTTTAGGACTACATAAAAAACTACGCGATAGTTCAAGAGTGTATTGTCCAAAAAGGCATTTTTTTTTATATTAAGTTTTGAAAATTCAAATTCCAGCTTCATCAGGTTTGAACTTCTGATATTGATCAATAATGATTTATGATCAACTTTGGATATGAATATTAATTTTAAAATGGCTCATCATTATTCTTTTTGAACATGAAGTCTGGAATAAACTATTTAGGACACCAGTAAAGGTTTGCAAGGATTATAGGTTAATTAGAAATAATTCCAATTGAAACTTCTAAATCCCAAAAAAGCAAATATCGCCTTGCATTGTGTTCATTACACACAAAAGATTTAAGCAAAAAATAAAATGCACCACAATTGCAAAACTTTCATCCAATAAGAACTACTCCAGTCACTATAATCAACTCTAGGTGGTGAGTTCCATGATGGCACTGACAATGTCACCACTGTGAGTCTTGAGGGCCTTGACGGCTTTGCTCCTCGACACTCCTGCTTGTGTCATCACCAAATCAATGTCACGAGCCTCAACGCCAGTGTCATCAACCTCCTCTTCTTCCTCCTCAGCTTGGGCAGCAGAAATTTCTGGCTTGGCCATCACAGAACCCATATCTGGCATTCTGAATTGCTGGGCAGCCTGTTTCTGTAACTGGGAGCTCAAATCCTCAATCTTTGCTTCTCCGAATATGACATAAGTATCAGAATTTGGGCTCTTAAAGACATCAGGTTTCGAGATGAAAAACAAAACCTACAGAAACATAATTATGTTGAGTTAAACACGAGCAAACCAGAAGAGAAAGGGCGCTACAAAGGAAAACAATTGAAGCCGCGTTTTGGTCCTCTTGATGGTGACCCTGCTAACACCAGTAACAGGCTTCATGCCCAACTTCAACATTGCCTTCCGGCTTTTCTTCTCGCTTCTGCTTTGCTTGCCACTTTCAGTTGCACCTGCAAAATATTATTTTCAATAAGAAGATAAACAGCAATAGCCTATAATAAACACCCCAAAACTAATTACCAAAGTGTAAGTACATTTTTGAAAGGAAAAATGGTTAATGCATAACATCGGAAGATTTAAAGTAGAATAATAATAGTTGCAAGACAAACCATTATCATTGCTAATAAGGAATAATAGGAGAATCCTATCAAGGAAGAACAAGTAGAGACAGCTTAACACTGTGGCGATGGAGTTCGAGTCATTTTGGCTTAAGCACCGATACTGCAAATTATTGTGAAAAACCACAATAATTGCCAAACACCACATTGAACCATAACAGCCAAGCAACAAGAGTAATTCAGACAAACCAATATAACTGCTAAAATTGAAGTAGACAAAAATTCACAGAATACCGTCTATTATTGTAAAAAAACACAAATAATGAGCAAACACAACCGTCTAACATAACAGCCAAGCAACGAGAGTAGTACATAATACCTACAAAAACCATAAACACCTGTAACATTCCAACAATGATCATCCTCTACACTCAAATAAAATGCATATTAGATCCTAATACAATATAATTCGGCATCATACACGTTGTGAAGCAAATCCTAAATGCACTCTTTATCAATACCAAATAATTAAATCCAATCAACATAATAAATAGTCATATTGCACGATTCAGCTCATAATAAACTCAAATCAACATGAAAATTCAATCGTTTAAGCAATTAAGTTGAAACCTAGAGTGCCATCTTCTTTGTCATCCTCTTCATCATCTGAGTCATCGATGTCATCCTCCTGGTCATCTTCTACTTTTACATCTTCCACAACTGGCTCGTCATTCTGTAACTCAATTTCAAAAATATTGTCTAGTTTATTAACTTTACGATTTGAATTGACACATAACTTTCACTAAAACTAAAATTGTTTCTCGGTAATAGTGCATTACAATTGAAAATACAATATTTTGATATACTTGTCACCAAATGTTTAAAAACTTATACTGGAAATTTGCAAAAAAAAAAAAACAGCACCTTTTAGCAATTTTGTTGTAAAGCTAGCACAAATTATAAAATTTATAAAAACATGAGAAATTATTTTTAAAAAACTATCAGAATAGCATTTTGTATTGTTTTGGACAAAAAATACCCTCATATGTATCTACAATTTCCATCTATAGCATCTATATCTAAACAATCTCTGAGTATATTTTCATACTAAAAATATAAAAGGTTCTATTTTTGCAACTTCAGATACTCCCTCCGTTTTTTTTATTGGACGTTTTCGTATATAGTGATCGTAAGTTTGAAAATCAATTATTCTTAAACTACATGCTGAAAAATTATAAGAAAATAATATTACGAAACTATTTTCAAGAAGAATAACGAGTAATTAATAATTAATTATCAAAATTAAACCTCAATATAGGAAAACGGCAAATAAAAAAAGGGAGTGAGTATTAAAATGTGGTATTCTTACAAATGTACACAACATATAGACATATATTCTAGTACAATAAAAATTGAATGGACAATCTTTTTAGCATATATTAATAAAAGTGTGAATCCCTCACACACTAACGGCCTCTAGAGTATTATGGGAGATATTAATGTTTCCATATACCTGGAGGTTCTTCTCAAGCTCGAATTCTTGGATAACTGGACCTGGCATTTTGTGGACAATCTTTTTGGGACAAAAGTTTTTATTTTTGTGTTGCTTCAGTTAGGATAATGCTATAAAAATGTCGATAAATTTGTGAGTTCTAATCAAGGCTTTAGTCTCTAGGGTTCGTTTTACTTGGGCTTGTTTGTTTCGAGTCACAAAGCCCAATGTGAGCCCAGTTATTTTAGTTGGGAACTTGGGAATTGGGATTATTCATTTGAATTATTAGTTTGGACTTTGGAGTGCAAATACTATTTATTACGGAGTAGTATTATAGCCCAATAGACTATTACTTCAACAATAGATAAGAATGGCGCTGTTATCGGTCCGGTTCGATCTGGTGTTGGGTAAAAAATTTGGACTAGAAATTATTATCGGTCATGTCCGGTATGGATATCAGGCAAATAATTTGTATCGGTGCCGGACCGATAACATACCGGGTGGATACTTGGTCCCGATTTTTGGATCTAGTATGGATATCGGGCAAATAATTTGGACCGGTGCCGGACCTATAACATACCGGGTGGGCAAATAATTTGGATATTTTCGAAATATATACAAAATTTGATCGGGTATCGGCTACTAAATAATACATGTTCACGGACCGCTAGCTTACCAAGTGAGTATCGGTTCTGATAAAACTGGTACGGTTCTCGGGTGGTTTTTGATTCATCCGGTCCATTTATAGCTCTAAATAATTAAGAAGCATAGATATTATAATAAGGCTCCCATATAAGCAACGGTGGAGGAACTAGGAAGAGGCGGCGGGGGAGCAGTCGCCCCCTAAAATTTGGAAAAATATTTTTTCAGTATTTAAAATGAAATTTTACCATTCATTTATTTAAAAATTAAGTTTTTCGTCCCCCTGAATTTGTATATTTAATTTTTCTTTATTTGTATAATATTGGTTCCTCAATCCTCTATATAAAAAAATTATGTTCCGCCACTGATAAGCAGGATATTTATTGAAAGTGAATGAATAATTCAATTCAATTTACTCCAAAGATATGGTTTCTTCACATAAATTTAATTTGAAGTCGGAAGGATGTTTGGCTACCATTTGTGTTCTTCCTTTAGGATTTTTTATTTGGTTAAATGTGTAATGCTACAGATTACCGAAGCTTTTTCAGAAGTGGAAATAATTTCCAAATAGCTAAATGAAAATTGGATGATGAGCTTGCTAAAATGATATATCGAAATTTGAGTAAAGTGGGTTGCGCTTTGACAACGACCGATTCTAGAATTTTAATTTGAAACTATATTTGTATAGGTAGATATCACACTACAATATTTATTTGATGAACAGTTTGGATATCATCATCTTTACATTTTTAACATTAAACCCATCGAATTATATATTCTCCTTGACAGAAATTATCCTTCTAAATGTGACAAGGAATTACATCAGGTGCATGTTATAATAACAAATGAATACTCTTTGAGTCTTTAGTTTAAGGAAAGTTTAACCTCTACTTTTTAAGACCAACAAAAAATAAGTGGATTATGATGTGGAATAGAGAAAATATGTGTCACCCTTCATCCTTTTTTCAGTTAGAAGTCAATCAAAAAAGGTAGAGCATTATTATCAGCCTTTTGATGGTAGTTAGATAGTCATATTAATTAGCTTTGATCTCCTAACTCATGTGGCCTGTGTTACTTAGTAAAGAAGTTGCGGCCTTCAAAGTTAATCATCAATATTCCACAAGTTTTCGTTTACTTTATTAATTTGAAATTAGAAATATATAGAGTACATGCATTGAGAATGAATTCTTTTGAATGGTATTAGGAGATTGCATGTTCCATTATTGCTCTTTCAATATACCAAGGGCAGTTGAAGGAGTAGGACCTTTGTCTTCACAGAGACATTAATATTATTAGTTATATGTGCACAGTCTTGCCTGTGCAAATTATTTTATTATTTTTATAATAAAATTATAATGAATTTTTAAAAAAAAAACCTAAAAGAAATAAGATGAAAAAGTTATCATGAAGAAAATAAAGATGGAGGACTGTAAAACAACTTTTTATTTTGTCTTGGTGATAATTACGGAGTAGATAATATTTATAGTAGTAGTTTATGGAGAATTTATCTTGTTAGGCGGTTACACCATGAAGAAGTTACTATGAAAATTAAAAAAAAAATATCAGAAGGGTAAAATAGGAAATACATTAATTTGGCTTCACTTTGTAACCGCCAACCCACCCCTTGCACATTATATATAGTATAGATTATTGCATTTAATTTGTCGTGTTTTAATCACATTATTACTTGCATTGAGTATACTAGATTGATTATTTATGCATGATTGGAAAAACATGGTATTTTGCAGATTCGAATTTGGTTGATGAATGATGAGATTTAGTTGCATGATACCTTGTAAACTAACCACTAACCGCTCAAGTTGGCGGCTTGTCCTCAACAAACCATGTAACAAACTTGTGCAATCAAATTAAATAATGTGCACCTAACATGAGTTAGAATGAATTTCATTTGTAGTATAACAAACGTAATCATCTTATAATAACTAATCTTGCCCTTTCATACTAATTAATTATAGTGTGGGCCACTTCACCTCAACAATCCCTAAGTTAACGATCATTTATTTAGCTCCAATAGATCGAAATTACGCCTAAGTTAAATAATATAGACTTTACAAAATGTACAAACTTCTGTTTGGACATGAAGATTTATGCTATGCTTCACCACTTAACTATTCAAACAATGGATGTACCCAAATTCATATAATTCAAATTAATTTTAGTAACAAAACTTAATTACATTATTGCAACTATCTCCAATGACTAGAATAGTCTAGATTCTAGAATTACACATATCAATTATATACTCCTAATAATTTATCAATATTAGAGTATTGTTATATTGTGATTGTAAGGAATAAATTCATCCAAATAGGACAAACAAAAGGGAATTTGGAAACATGATGTAATTTGGTATAAGAAGACACAGAAAAGTGGGATCTAAGAGTATCAACACCTATAAGCCCACCCCATGTTATGGAGGGTGAGATGGGGCATTGTGAAGGATGATGAGTCGGATATCCAATAACTTGACCAATGCGGTCCCACCACGTGGACCCCATTGCCCGACTAGAGGAATATTGGTGTCCCCACATCACGTGCTGACCAATAAAATTTCCTAAAAGTTGAGTTGGGTCATCCTAAGCTTACATTCATATATGTTGATACCCTCAACTAAGGGCGTTCCCGCACGGCTAGTCCATCACTAATGTAGGGAAGTTATTCGAGATATGCCTCAGACGGGTTCGTAGCCACCCCATACACAGCGCCCAGCATAGCCAGGTAACCCCGTAATACCGAGACACGATCCTGAATTCAGCAACAATTACTTGCTGCTGTCAGGAACCTAAGTTTACATTCATGTAATTACAATCCTTAGAAAGTAGATATCAGAATTCAAAATCATTACACCATGACGATTTTATTCTATGTGTTAGTGTGTAATTCGAGCACAAATCCAAACTCCGAAACTTATTTTAACCTCGAGAACCATCATTAAACCAAATTCAAACTGCCAGAACTAAATCTCAACTTCTCCAAACTCCAAAAAATAATCTTGCAATTAACTCTAAAATTGTAATTTAGGCTTTAGACCATTGACAAATTACACTGCTATGCATACAGGAACACAGATTATAATAATATATATTATAATAAGGTTATACATTATTACTATAAACTTTTGGAGCCACCAGTTTATTTATAGAATTCAATCACTCACCAAATATTATACAGAAGAAGAAGAAGGAAAAATAAGTAACACTCCAATACATTAGTCTCCCACCATGCAGAAGAAGAATAATTGAACCATTTCACTAGAAAAAAGATCACAAAATAAAAATCTGTGAACTTCTCATTATTAATAATAATACAATCATCATTATGTGATGCAGCAAGCGTTTGGATTCTCATCAGAGAATAGTTGAGGTGGAGGGATTCTCTCAATCATATAAAGTGGCTGATAATGATACATCATTTTATGCATCATTTGTTCATGATAATCACCCATACTATTATTAATGACAAGAATACCCTCACCTCCTCCCTCTCCCCCTTCACCTACTCGTTGCTCTTCAGGGGCTTTATTGTCATTTGGTGGAGCATCACCCCCTTCTTTTTTCTCCCCCTCTTGTGGCTTTTCCTCACCTTCTTTTTTTTCCTCTTCTTTTTTCTCTTTGGGCTTAGGTTCTTCGACGGGCTTTTCGGGTTCGGGTTCGGGCTGGGGGACAATTTTGGCTTGTTTTTTGGTACGTCTATATACGTACTCGACCAACTTGTCTGCGTCCATTGTTCCGGTTACTATAACTTTGCCTGAGCTTGCATCTGTTTCTGCTCCTCTTACACCTATTAACAAGTAATTAATAACAATTTATTACGGAGTAATTAGTTTGAAGATTAACAAGTATTTAGCGACATAATTTAATTACTTTAATGAATAACTACGGAGGTTATACATATTGTTGTCAATTGACCGAGTAATTCAATACAAGTTCGATATGATGCTAAAAAAATCTGACTCGAGTTGCTATCAAGTCGGACTCGAATATCACTTTATACTCGATATCCCGAAAATCTTAACTCGAATTTGTTATAACAACAATAATAGATGTGAGGGTGCTATTAATCAATTGATTATTATTACCTTTCATTTTGAGAATCTTTCTCTTAAGCTGCTCGGCACAAGCATCACAATGCATGTTTACGTTAAGTTCAACGGTAGTTAACGCACTAACCTGGATTTTTATTAAGAGAGAACAATAAAACATAATTAATGATCAACTCAAACAAAAACATTAGCTATTACTATAAAAAAAAATGATCAAAAGTTTATTCCGAATACACACAAATAACGTCAATTAATTTAAATTGAAGCGAATAATACTATAGATAGTAGTAAGTACCTGTGAAGCAACAACTTGAGGCATAGGTTCACCTTCAGTTGCTGGTAGAGGTGATAAAACTTTAGCTGGTCTCTTTGTTTTCTTCATGATTATGTTACACACTGCCTCTGGCTCTATTACTCCCTTTATTGTCACTTTGTTTTCAGCCATATCTATCACAACCCCTTCAACTCCTGTCATTTTCAATACTTGAGATTTGAGTATAATAAGTTGCAATTATAACACTCAAACTTAGAGTAAAAATAATCATTTTTAAGAAAAAATATATACATGAAAATTCAGAAAATTTCATCAACGAAGATCCTCTACATACTTTATATGATTTATTATGCTTTCTACTTAATTACAATGAGGTTTGCCCATCAATCAATCAAATATACATGATGTATGATAAGTTAAAACATGACATGTAACACCCTATATTTTGAGAAGGTAGATGATTATATCCTTTATTTATTACCTCTAATCTTTAAAATGGATCTCTCAATCTTCTTTGCACAACCCATGCAATGCAAGTCCACAGACAAGACAAATGGTTCTGGTGGTTTAGGTTCTTCCTTCTTCTCCTCTTCTTTGTTTTCTTCTTCTTTTTTCTCTTCCTCAGCCTTCTCTTCTTTCTTCTCCTCTTCCTTGACAACTTCTTCCTTAGGTTTCTCCTCCTAAAATAACCAAAAAAAACATTAATATCAAGAAACATGTAACATAACGCAATTTCTCAATGATTCATAAACTAATATTTCAAGATACTAACTTGTTTAGCTTCTTCACCCATTCCAATAATAATGTCTTTTCTTAGTAACTAAAAAAATCAATGGAAAGTTTGAATGAATAATCAAAGTTTGTGGAGCAAATATAGAGATGGGATGGTCTAATGAAGAGAATGAAGTAGTTGTATAGTAAAATTTATAATCTAAAATTGTTGTGTAAAGTATGGACGGTGCGATTATTATGTTATAAAGTAGAGCTCTGGGATGGCAGAGCACATGCAGACCCACTAATTATATATAGGGAGGTAGAGAATGAAGGGTGGGTAGGAGGGGAGGGGGTTGTCTCTTAATTAAGTTATCCTCTCTTTTTTTTTAATTTTATTAAGATGATGTTATATGAAAATTATGTTCATTTTTCATAATGCATTCAACTCAAATGAAAAATGAATGTGTAATATAAATTGAATAATTGTCTCGAAATGATGTTTGTGTGAGGTACTTGTAGTTTATAGGCTGCTAAATTGAAAAATTAGTCAACATTTAGTAAGATATAATGTTTTTTATATACAAAAATCTGGTAATCGAATAATGATCGAGATTCGAACATTTCAACCTGTATTTTTACCAGTGTTTTTCTGATCATTACACCAATCCCCTCCTATCCTTTGGTAAGATCTAGATGATCACAAATCAACTAACTACACACTAATTGCCATTGGAAGCAATAATTTTAGCAATTTTTGCTTAGGTTGCAAGAATTAGTTTATTTGTACTAAGAGATGTGTCTATGCGCCAATCACCTACCTAAAATACAGGTAGTATTTTGTCTAGGCGAACGGCACATAGAAACTTGTACAAAGCTAAACGTTCATCGTTACTCATCAAATGAAAATTTGTTCCCCTTTCGAAGCGACCTCGGAACCACCACCGGCGTACCATTATATATTATCGAGGATTCGAACTTCGTGGCTTCCAAACGCAACAATGCCATACCGTCTATTTGAACCCGATAGGAACACGCTACGCGCAGGCAAATACTTGAGAATCACCCGCCAGCGACCTCGAGAATACCACCGGCGTTCGAAGATATCCTGACTGGCAGCTCACAGCCTACCACTAGAACCCGTCTAGCTATCTCATTGGAATACACACAATCGAGTTCACTTCAAGTAAGAAAACCTCCTACTCGTGAACACTTTGTGCTATTTTTCTCAAAAGAAAAAGTTTTACTCTTGTGCGTGATAATCTTTAATGGATTAGATAAAATTATTACAATTTAAAAGCACAATTTGCTCCTTACATTGAGTAGATATATAAAATTGAAGCTTGTTGAGATCTTGTTGAGCTAAATAAGACATTGAAACTCTTGAACTCCCGTTTAGGCATTTGATTTAAACACACCTTGAATGCGCTTTGTTTTCCAGTTTCTGTTTCAACATTCTCTTTGATAATCCTGATTAAAGCTCATTGTGTTTTGAGAAGTTTGTTTAAAGATGAAATAAAGTCTCAAAATGTTAGGATCGATTAGAAGAGTTCGGAAGAAGATAGAAGAGTTGGAGATTTTATAGGGATGAAAATAGGAATTCAAGCGATTAGCTTGGGTAGTTTAACTGCATTCAGTGCTCCATTGAGGAGCTCGATGAACTGCGAAAAGTTCACTCGGAAACCATCGAGACGCCATGAACCCATTCCGCCGATGGGCGCACGATGACAGCTAAAGATTTAGAAATTCATTTCCGTTTAGATTATAACTCCGATTTTGGCGATTCAAAACATTGGAAAGCTTCTTTTCCGAACCAGCACAATAAAATGATATAAAATCACGGTTTTATAAAAGAAAATTAAGATTTTTAAAAGCATTTTATTTTACAAACATATAAAACATTGAAGCGATTTAAGTTCTTTTTTTTATCGAAGCCAGTTTGAAAAATATCATCAAATGAGAACTTCAATCAGGAATGGAAGAAAGGAGAAAACAAAAGTAAGATTCAAACCATAACTTTTACCTAATTTTTTGGCTTGCGTCAATCTTTCGTTTCTTTTTCGATCTTATTCTTCGTGAGCTCTTTCTTTTGGTCCTCGCTCTTGAGCGGTAAATGATCGACTATTCTTCATCGTCATTCTTTCACTTTAAAGCTTTGTATGGTTGATTCTTCTTTATGTCACCGTCACTGCGTGCTGGCGTTGTATTAGCGAAATCGACATTTTCTTCATTGTCTTGTCTGGCCGATAACATTGCTTGCTTGATGTCAATATCAACTGCGTCGACAAACACCTTTCCCAACATTGCCTATGAAATAAATCACTTAAGAACATATATGTTGAATGATGAAATCAATGTTTTAGGTCGTCGTTAAAACAAGGTGTAGGGACACGTAATCCGCATAACTAGTATGATGACAAGACATGAGTGCAAATACAGTAATCCATAACTAATTATAAGCACAAGGACATGTTTGCTTTACACATACTGAATAAAATGCAACATTTAAAGCATACTAGCATGACATATTTCAGCATGCATAACATTAACTTCCCCTTTTTTGAATCATCAAAAAGATTTCAAAACTGGCCTGATGGATACCATGCTTAACTTACGTAGCTCATGATTGATAAAAATAATTAGGCACATAGACATGGTTAAAAATAAGAGGAAACTCATGTTAAGACATATAAAACATGTAAAGCATACTAAGCTGGTTTCCTTAAAGTCAACGGTCAAAAAACCTCTTAAAAGTGCATTGTTCCATTGAAATTTGTATTACTTTGCCCAAAAATTCAATGGTCAAGCACTCTTAAAACACTTATTAAATCCCATCCCCCTAAGGTTATCATGTAAATTCTTTGCTTTCATGATTCAATTCACAAGAATATGCCTTATATATTATATATTTTACTAATTTGTTACTCAACATCAATATAATTTTTTCAACGTATGTTATTTTCAGTCTTTAATAGTAATGTCCTAAGTAAAATAATAGTAATATATATTTTGTATAGAATTATTATTATTATAATAGGCATTAGTTAAATAATCGTATATTTTTTTTATAATAGGTATTAGTTAAATAACCATAAAATTTTAGTAGGAGTATTGTGTATTTAATTTCATTGCAAACAGATTTCTTATATTGGGATCAACAAAAATTTAAATTGTTTTAAATCAAACCAATTTAACCGACATAAAAATAAATGGTCGATAATCTTTATTCGGCGGAACAACTCGAAAAGAAAAAAGAAGTATTGTTAATTTCTTGGTACTGGTTCCAGTTCAAAGTACCGTTTGGCCACAAATAAGAATCCCGCCGTTCACGTGATTGGCGAAACACCCTTCGTTGTGTTGATTTCTTGCTACGTATAGATAAGATATGAGGATCTGTGGGACGATTACTTAGAGGCTGTTTTTGCTATTCACCTGACCATTTCCTATTTGATAGAAAAAGGATCCAGTGATCTGAACCGATTTTACACAGGATCGCAAATCAGTTTGTCTATGAAAGTGATAATTGTATTGGTGTCTATAATTGATTTCTTCGTGTAATACTAATCGATATGGCCTCGTTGGTAGCACTACAGATTTCACGTTACACATTGGAACCAGTGGTTTATGGACCGAATCCAAAATTAGTATGGAACATTTTCTTTTTCTAAGTGAAATTCCCTAGTATATGAAAAGAGTGAAAAATTACTTTTCGTTTGTTGCGAATAAGAACAACCGATACATAATACACGTATTTAATTTATTCGGGGCTATTAGAGCGAGGATTCACTTTTAGGAAATATGAGTCGAGCGATAACAAGAATATTTCTAGTGGAACATCTTCGCGATCCACGGATGAATGGTTCACTAATAGACGAGGATAAAGTAATTCGACTTCATTCAGCGCCCCGAGATCATGAATGTTTGGAATCCATATTATGCGAGAGAGACATTGCTTTTTGCTAATTCAATTGAAAATGTCGGATCTATTTCCGACACACGTATCCATAGTTAGCAGAACCATCCCTAATTAGCGGTTTCGACTCTGTATGAAGGTCCTATACGATATCGTCAGCAGCGTCGATATAGTGCTAGTGACGATAATCAATAAGAAAACCTTTAGGCTTGTTTATCCGAGAATTGATGATCGATAGTGATGCGTCGATGAAAATTCCGTATTTTGATAAATTGATGATCGATTCGTCGATACGTTTAGTCGGAGGACGTCAAAATGGTTAAATTTAATGCGCTCTGCATGGACGTCTCGGTTCGGTATAATTTCTACTCTCCACATACAGGCATTCGTGTTGTAATTTTTTATATTATACTTTAAAAGAGTTATTTGTGATCAAAGTATCCCCGCTTTAAAAATAAAAGCTACTAATTAGAAAAAAATTCAAAAAGAGTGTAAGTTTTTCACAGCGATTTTTAGAATAATTTACCAATTAAACATAAAAATGTATTAAATATTTGAGGAAATGGGATTCACGTGTAAATGCGTCAACGTGCCAAACTTTCTTGTATTTTATAAGTATGGATGGGAGGTACATGAGGGTTATGGTTACTAGTCCAATTTATATAATTTGATCTCATAATTTTTTATGTGGAAAATAAAAAACTTAATTAAATCCAAGTATGCTGTATATATATACTCATTGAATTTCATACATCAGATGATTCAGTTTTGACCTCAGTGAATTAACCTTAACGCAAAAGTAGAGTGACATTGAGTTAGGATATATAGGTCCTACATGCATTGGATATCCATCAATCACTGGTCTCACCCACCATGTATAAATTACTTATTACCAAGGACAAAACCACAGTTAAACTCCATTGGTTTGAAAATGTTGTTGGGTTGGTGTTGTCTTTAAAATTCTGGCCTCATAATTTATGAGGGATTCCCGAGCACATGAGGATATGCTTCGTACTGAAGGTATGAGTGGTAAACTGAGTGGGCTGAAATCTTGTACAGCCAAGCTGAGAAAGCGTATTATGATTTGTCTCGCCCGTGATATGCGCGGATTTACTGCTTGACAGGCTGTGTCGAGGGAATGATCGTTTTTTTTATTACCAGGGACAAAGCTAATATTCTCAGTGGCACATTACTTTTAGATTGAGAATTTTAAAATTTTGTTTATATATTTACATTTTTGACATCATGATACATTTTAGTGAATATGTTACATTTTACATTTATTAGCCAATCATTCAAATTTTAATTTCTCATTTCTTCAACTTTTAGGAAGCACTAGAGATTACATCCTAAAAGCATTTAGTAATTTATAAAAGAGGCTGATTTCCAAAATATTAGAATATTTTGTAGATATTATTGTAGTCAATCATTGTATATATATAAGGCAAACTGATTATTTGCCGTTATTCTAACATTCTACATTAAGGTAGAATATTCGTAGCCTTATTCTTAGCAAACAATAAGGCTATGCATATCACTGATCAGCTAAGAAGAAGGGCCTTATTCTTTGCTAGTTGCTAGTTAATTATTACTGCAATTGTATATATTGAGACAAAATCACGTAAATCAGATCATCACCGACTTACTGACTTCACTGCTTATTATCTTTCAAATAGGGGGCAAAATAGTCATTTCGCACGTGGCCGAGGGTGATTTGACTAAAATACCCGCTACGAGTTAGTGTTTTGAAAACCAGTTTTGGCGTCGGGACAGAAATTTCTTAGGTGTCGAGAAGTGGGTGATGGAATGGAACGTGTTAATGGTGGTGATGGAATGGCGGAGTAAAGTTCGGTAGTTAGTGCGGCTGTGCTTTAATTTTTGTTAAAGTCTTGTGGCTTTCTAGAAACCATGTTATAAATTCATGATGAGATTCCGTCCTAAAACTTATTTATAATATAAGAAATTATCATGACCTTATAAATCCACAAGAAATTTATCAACTTTTCAATGAGAGACGACCTTTTTCATACTACGGTATTGGAAGTCATTATATGTAGATGATGTACTTGTCAATATATCAAACTTTAATATGATGACATGGTGGGAATAAATAGGATTGAAAAAGTAAATTTGCATGTATTTCAGAAAGGTATGGAATCAAGAAAACTTAAAAAAGTCACAAATGTTGAGCCAATCCAAGAATGAGAAAACACACTTGGGTTAGATTTGCGTGGAAATGAGTCAGCAAGGGGACAACCATTTATTGCAATTTTGAAACCCACAATGAAAGGCAAAGTATATACTGGAGAATGATGAGATTTGAGCACTCAATAAACCAAGTGAAAATCATCAAGAATTAAAGATGAACATGCATGGTTTATGTTCTAGTAGTAGGATTCTATCCAAAAGGACGATATGGAAAAGAAAATTGATTGCATATGTTAGGTTGACCACAATTGATGAACATACACCTACATACATTTGTGATGATAGAGTAATTTAAAAACTATTCCACCAATATTTTTTTGTAAATTGAAGAATCATAACTGAAACTTTTCTATCAGACTATACTGCAGCAACTAAAGATTTAATTATATCGATTGTTTTTATAGATTGGAAAAGATACATTTTGTAATATGTAAAAAAAAACATCTTATTAGCAACCTCTATATATATAATAGTACGCCATGATAAGAAGTGGTTTGATGCATCTAGCTAGACAGACATTTGTTTAGTTGTACCCAAAATTCCTTTTGATTGTCTTGAGGAATCAATTTTGTGGTACTTAACTACAACATCATTTACCTAACCGCGTCTCATGGGAATATTATTTTAATTATTTGGAAGTATATCATAATATATATGTATATATATGATTTTGATTAGCTAAAATTGGCTAAAGTGGTTGGTCCAGGTTATTAATGATGGAAAAGTATTGCCATGATTTTAGTTGATGCAAATTGATATTATGAAGATCGCATCGATTAATCAGTCTTGCTATCTAGGTATACGTATGCCTTGCATCATCTGGGCGATTAACTATTACTCTCCATCCCTTTATATAAGGATCATTTTTCTAAAATAAAAATCACTTTTTAGGGTCTCATTTTATCAAATTAGGTTAAAAAAAAAAGTGGAGGGAGGAAAAATTATGTTTGTGAGATATATTTAAATTTTTTTAAAATTTTGTGTAAAAGTAAATCTATATCTATACAACACAAGTAGCGAATATGGTTAGGTGTTTTCTTTCCATTTTATGTTAAGGCTAGAATTGCCACTACGTAAAGCTGAATTACAAGAAGCACATATTAATTATGAAAGTTGTTTTTCCCACTGGAAACTATATGCAGAAGAGCTGTTATTAATTATGAAAAATCACAACTAAGGGAGGAATTCACTTGATAGTGGTTGAAAAAAATAAAATAGTTAAAAATTATAGTTAAATTAATTAAATAAATTGTTTATAAAACACAAGAAGGTATTATTAATTATGAAAAATCTAACTAATGAGAATTAAAGCGATAGTGATGGTTGAAAAAATAAAATAGTTGAAAATTATAGTTAAAATTGTTTAGAAAATTGTTATAAGCAATAAGCTATTTATTAATTATGAAAAATCACAACTAATGAGGAATTAAAACGATAGTGATAGTTAAATAAAATAGTTAAAATCAAAACTTAAATAAATTTTTATAAAGAATAAATAATTGTGAAATCCATAGTGTGAGAGATAAGAAAAATAACAAAACAAAAAATTGATTTGTATTTTAAAAATTAACTTTTGAGTTAATAAAATAGGTAAAAATAATTTTAAAAAGTTCAATACTTTATTAAATTAGTTAGCTCTAAAAGCATTATTAATCCAACAGATTAAATAATGAAAGTCAGTAAAATAATATATTTAAAAAAAAAAAAACCTTAAAACCTACAATAATAATAAATTATTTGTAAAAATTTAAAAAAAAAATTTCATTTGTAAAATAAGTTAAGAGTTAAAACAATTATAAAAGTCAAATAAATTCAATCATTAATTCAAAATAACTTGGCTTTAAAACAAATAATAATTTATAGTAATGACAATTAAAAATAATAATGTAAAAATAATGAGGTAAACAAATAACTTAAAAAATAATGAGAGAAAATAGAATTAGAGTTAAGACCATCTCTTGGGTTACATGAGTTTTAATTCTTATTAATTACAATAATTAAATGGTGGAATCTGTAAATAAATAATATTTAAAAATAACATTTAGCTTTTTAAAGTTCTATAATAATAATAATAACATGTTTATGAGGGTTAAAAAGTGATTATAAGATGATTTGGGATTAAAAATAATTAAAATAGCTCTAAAAAAGATTCAGCAATTATTGATAATAAGTTGACTTTAGAAACTACAATAATAATTGACAATACTAACACATAAAATATAATTTTTAGAAATAATGAGACTAAACAAATAAAATGAGATTATGCTTGACAAACTTTTTGAATTAATTAAAAAATGAGTTTGCAATTTGTACATACAAAGTAATCGGTTCAAATAATGATTACATCAAAGGGGTATGACGCGTCAAATATTGAAAAATTAAAATAAATAGTACATTTGTGTATTTTACTCCATATTACCTCCGCATTTAAAATGTTTGGAGGATTACATGATTCCTCATTGTTCAACATTTCATGGTTATAAAAAATAGCATATTATTTGTTCTCTAAATACATTCTTTATCTTAAGTATTATATAATTTCAGCGTTATAACTTTCAAATAGCGGAAGAAAAGATTACAATATCAACTTTTATTCATTTTTCTTAGAATGATTCATATACATGTTGTTAGTCATTTTTGGGTAAGAACTAAAAGAAAGCTTCAAGGACATTATAATTTAATCATTTATCTCCAAACATTAATAGTTCTTAGAGTAATTTTTTTAAATACTATTTATATTCTTTAAAATAAGTATTCTAGATAAAATTATATCGGTGTGTTTTCGACTCTATTAGAAATCGATGAAAAACCGGAGTGGAAGATGTCAATACATTTTTATATTTTCATTAAATATTTAAATGAATACTTGAAAATATTCATTGTGGTTTGATGTTTACATTTAATCACTTTTACATTTCTTTGGGGGATTAACATTGAAGTTGTTATACTTTTCGATGGTGGTAATAAAAACCAAAGTTTGAATATAAGTAGAAATACAAAAATACATCCTTTTGAATTAACTAAAAATGAGATTATAATTTATACATGTAAATGATCAATTTCAAATAATGGTTATCGGGCCCATAATAATAATAATTAAATAATATTGAGAATTAAAATCATTAAACATAAAACACCTCTTGAAGAGTTACAGGGGTTTGTGTTGCGTGACTACATTGGATAATTAAAATAAATAATTGTGTTTGTGTTATTACTTCATTCTAAATTATAGCTCATAATTAAAATATTTAGAAAGTTACATGATTCCTCAGTTATTTCTGACTTTTTGAGAGTTCTGACGATATTGATGAACTAAAATAAATAATTATAATTATGTATTTACTTCATAATAACTCACATTAAAATATTTGGAAGTTACATGATTCTTATTATTTCAACTTTTTCATAGTTACACAAAAAATAACATATTTATTTATTCTGCTAAATACTCGTTTATTTTATACTAGGTGTTATGTAATTTTAACAACGATACCTCAGATACCGGAGAAAGAATACAATATTAGCTTTTTATTCAATTTCTTATATTGATTTGTATACATGTTGTTAATATTTTGGAGTAGAAGCACCCAAAACTGAGATGATGTTATGTTGTGGCTGCTCTATATCTTTGACCGTTAATAGAATTTTAGGTATTCACCAGTACCATTTCTATTCTTCTTCAAACCATTATTATAGTTCGAATTATATTATCAGTATGTTTTCTACGACTGTATTAGAACATAGAAATCAATGAAAGATGACGAAAGAGATGCCAAGACATTTCAAATTTTCATAAAATATTTAGATGAATAAACAAAAATATTTATTATAGTTTGATGAGTACATTTAATGGATTTTATTTTACTAAGATTTAATATTGATGTTGCTATACTTTTGATGATAGTAATAGATATAAAAGATTTGAATATAAATAAATATGAAAAACACATCATTTTGAATTAGTTAAAATAAGATTATAATTTATGCATGTAAGTGATCAAGTCAAATAATTAAATCTAAGACTGTCAACTTATACTAAACGATGAGAGAACTCCCAAAATTTCTTTCGCAAAATTTATGTGATTTTTTATATACTCAATATTTATGAAATCTTAATAATTAACTTCATTTCTAAGATTCTACGTACTTTTTTAGATTCTACATTACTTTATAATATATATTTATGAATTTTTAATTGGGTACAGAATCATATACAATTACTCTCATAATGAAGTATAATACTATTTATTAGTGTAATTTCATATACATGTACTTATTTTGATGAATTTAACTATTAAAAGGTGAAAATATATCTTTCAGAAAAAAATAATATCCTTTTAACTCAAATATAAACTACTATGACAACTTAAAACACATTTGATAAGAAACACTTTTGAAGTTTGGAATATATCGATAGTAAATCCACGGTGAAAAGTCTAATGTCATACTTGACACAAAATTATAATAATGATTGTTTATATTAAATTATATTTTTATTTTGATAATGAAGTATAAGACTTCGTCATATGTGCCAGTCAGACTATTTGAAATTAAATTATACAAGTTGTAAGTCGTTCATTGTCGCCGAACTTGTATTAATAGTAATTTTTGTTGTGAGACCTCCTCGCTGAAATAATGTAAAATTTGAAAAGGTTTGCAAAATTATTCTTTTATGTCAATAAAGTTAAATTTATTTTCAAAAAAATATGGAGTATTTTAGAAAATTGAAAATAGTAAATTTCAACACATATAGAGAAAGTATTTGAAAAAGAAAAATAATTAAATATAGCAATTAGTAAAAAGTATAATTCAAAAAACAAAATGGGATATTATTTAGAGATTTTGACATAAATTAATGTCAATATGAAATATCTATTCATAATTTACCTATTTAAGGATGCACCCAATCTATAAAATTTAATATTTATTATTATTATTTAATTTCGATAAAAATATATGATTATATTTATTTATGACCAATATATTGGAAATTTATCGTTATTATAAATTATTTTTTGTATTTTAATAGGCTAAATCTCAAAAATGAATTTTTATATATTTTTTCATCCCTGAAGTTGTCTGAGAAGGCGGGGTAATATGCTAGTGATCTTAAAAGAGGGGGATGGAGGTTTCACCATTATTGGGAGGGTACACCAACATTTTTCATGATTAAACTTGACCCAAGTATCCATCATGCCAGTAAAAAAGGTGTATAAATAAAGAAATCTTCAACTAACGAATTGACCCTCAATACGTTGGAGAACCAGTAATCAGTTGGTCTATTAATTAACTCAAGATAAGAGGTGTAACATATTAATTTGATGTTTATTAGTAATTAATATGATTATCACAATAGTAACATTAACATGCATGTCACGGTGCCTTTGATGTTACCTTCTAATTATTCATTGCTTTTCTTATTTTTTTAATATTTTAAAACTTGTACTCCGTAATAAATTGAAAAGACAAATGCATGTATTCTAATCATATCTTTATACTTAAGCATGAAATTATATATTTTTTTCTTTAGAATCAAGAATTTAGGGATACTTAAGAAATGCATAATATTGTAACGACAAACACTAAAACTAAGAACTTATGGGTTTGCATTGACTGATGACTCTCATACCTAAAATCAATTCAATTAACATTTGGGATAACGTAACCGATAATTCTATTAATCGATGTTGTACACTCAATGTGGGAAATATTGTCTCTCACCAAATCTTTGTTATTTTCATGTAACTAAAAATAGTGAACAAGATGATGCTTTGCTTAGCTTGTGGCTATAGAGCTTCCAAGACAAAGTAAATCAAAACAACCTACGTGATTAGTCTCCTAAAAAGGAGCCTACCCTGTAGGATCCAAAAATAGAGGACCTCCCTTGACCCCTTAAAGTATCCAAATAGGATCATTTCTAAAATTAACATATGATGTTAATATGTTATGCTAAGAATATTTGGTTCAATAGAAATCATAGAACATGGGATGCCAAACTATTAATGTACCTTTGAGTTGTAAGAATCACAAATTTAGATAACCAAATAATAAAACTCACCCTACATCTTAGTATTATGCAAAAGCCTAACAAATGAACCTAAAAAGAATGTGTAGCCATCAATGGGGACCCTTTGAGTTCAAATCAATTCTATCTTTTTCATCTCATATGTTTTTAATAATGACAATTGATAATGTAAGAGGACGAAACACTCCATGTTAAGCAAATGTTTAGTGACCATATTCACTCCACAAATCCTGAAGGTTCTCGAGTCGTCTCGTCTAGTCATATCCTTATCATCAATCACCATCGACCAAAATAAATAGTGGCGGAGCACAAAAAGGGCGTTACACGAAGCGATTATTCTTATAACTGGGTGAATTTTAGATTGTTTCTGTGTTGGTTTGAAACACATAATCAATCAGCGTCTAAAATTGTGTGATCCTGAGCCCCAAACTTCAACAATCAACCCACCTAGAATGGAGGTGCTAAATCCTAAATACTTAACTTACACCCTATACAAGCTCCAGAGGACATAATTGGGAGAAATATGGGTGTTGGGACACACTAGCAACAACCTTTGGCATTTGTAAGGGACTAGTACAACAGCGACATTATTTGGGTTACACAAGCACATACCTGATTGCCATATCTAGGTTGAACAAGATATAATTTTACAATATGCCGAAGAATTCTTGTTACACCACAAATGAACACCAATACCTTGCGTGTATACATTGAAAAGAATAGAGGGATGCAACGCTGCCATTTTTTGTCCTCAAACTTTGGCATTCAGCTGATGTTCGCTCAAGTATATCTCTGCGGTTGCAGTATGCATTGCAGCTCCAATAGGCAGGGCATCTTCGTCGACAAAGAAGTAAGGATTATGCGGTGAATACATTGAACCAACTTTCTCATTTCTAATCCCAATGAAGTACATTACTCCAGGAATCACCTGTTGGTAGAAAGCAAAATCTTCACCGGCCATAACCTTTTTGCCTTCTCTTACATTTGATGGTCCTAGTAGTATTTTGCCCACCCTTTCAACATGGTGATGCAAGCTCTTATCGTTGATGGTTGCTGGGTATGCAGGGTATTCTTCCTCTCTCATGTCAATCGAAGCCATACACCTATGTACAACTGCCTGTGCTTCAACAACCTGCAACCAGGGTACGAGAAAGTTTCTGGTGAACCACAGTTAACTTCATGTCAAATAATACTGAACAAACTTCTGTTATCGATAACTTTCAGTTCAAGGAAAGATCTGTACTTTCGATCGTATTATTTTATATATACGTTGTGTCAGATTATGGCAGAAGAATGGGTTCAATGTTTAAACAGATGTATACCCCCTTTCCCTCTAACGTGCCCCTCTTTCTTATGACACTGCAGGAGAATGGGGTTGGTTTGCCAAAGTTACTTCACCAAATACCAAAGCGATTGCAACACAGGCTATAAATTTCAAGAGTAAACTGTACCTCTTTCACCCTCTTCTGCAGCCAATACAAGCCTTCAGTGGTTAGACTTCTAAGCGTTCCCCCAATTTCGACATAGGGTGGAACTACATTTAAAGCCGAGCCTCCTTTGACATATGTGATCGATAGAACCTTCAACAATGAAATAATTCATTACAAAAACTAGAGTAGAAAATTCAACGTCATCAAAATTGCACCTAGCATAAATAAGCTGATATTGATCAGGAGTCAGGACTAAGGACACCGCTAGATCTGGTGACAATTTATTATTGAACTCACTTGTTCCGATCGCATGGAAGATTTTATGTTGGAACTAAAAAATGGAATGAGAAACTTGCTCGCACACGATTAAGTTGGCGGCTAAATGTGCAGTAGCCTAATCGTGTTGACTTAATAAATTCTTCCTTAACTCCAGGAAAAGTTAATTGTGTCACTGCATCAAATTAAATGTGCTAGAGCCATGGTAATAATTTTCTGTTGAGGTTGAAAGTATAACTTCATAGTTGACATCTGCATTAGGCACCAATGAAAACCACATACTATAGTGAATAAAATTTTAGTGATGCAGTCTGGTTTAAATAAACACATGGCCAATTCAAACAGTTAAGATATATAAAGACGCCAAATCTATTAAACTCTAATTGTAAGGAACCAATTGTAACCGAGAGTCCGAGACTCCTATGGAGAAGGCTTCCCATCCTGATAACTGGATATTCACTTAATCACTTCATCAATGTAGTAGTTATTTTGTTCAGTTTTTGAAGAGACAATTCCCTACACGTAAATATATGGCTAATTGTTTTTTAATGCTGAGACCCTTCGAAAGTAACCTGGAGAAGAAAGAACATATACCACTTATCTGTTGGACAAAAGGAATCCTTAAGCAATGAGAACTGTAAAGGATATATGTGTTGGATACATACTATACTCTGGAGGGGATCAACTTCTCTTGAGATTAATTGTTGCAATGCCAAAATCGTGAATGATGCAGCAACTACTGGATCTATAGCATTTTGAGGCATTGCGGCGTGGCCTCCCTGTCCTTCTATTTTCACTTCAAAGAAGGATACTGCTGCTAAACAAGGTCCAGAAATACTGGCTATCACTCCAGTCGGCGCAGTAAAATCATTATGCATCCCAAAAATAGCTTCTGCATCACCCAGAGCACCTTCTTTTGTCATATAAAGTGCGCCAGCACCTCCCTCCTCTGCTGGTTGGAAAAGAAGTCTTACAGTTCCCTTCAAGAGAATAAGAAACATAATTAATCTAGACACAAGCGAAAATTCATGAATTAATTATTTTATATGATTCTCAACCCCATTGTTAGTGACTTGTTAACATTCCACTAATTGGTATCTTTACTGACAAGATAATTTATGCTTCAGAAGAACATATGCACGCGTTTCAATGATAAATGAACAAACTTTAACATAATTTAATACATTTGCACCAGATATGAATGCTAAAATCAACTCAATGCCGAGAACCTTTACTGCATTTGGTCACACTTTCTAACATTTACAATACTGAAATACTGATACATTCAAATGAAAAGCATTGAATGCAATCAAGAATTCACCTTCAGCTTGTCCTTTCGCTGGTTGAGCAACTTAGCCGCACCAAGCAACATCGTTGTGTGAGCATCGTGCCCACATCCATGCATCTTACCGTCAACCTTACTCTTATGCTCCCACTCAACTAATTCCTAACATATCAAAAACATAAATTTCCAAAGCCATCAGAAAAACAACTAACAATCAAACCGTAAACTTAAAACATCGCCTAAAAACAAAATACACCCTCCATAACAAAAAGACTGTCCATTTTCGAACTTTGATGGTCAATTTTCTAAATTCTGAACTCAAACATATTAGTACATTTTGAATAATATTTGGTAAAAATATATCAAAAGATTGTATTTTTAACCTGCTTTACTACCATTCCACCAACATGCTTATTTTGATTCAATCAAAGTTATGTGCGTCAATTAAGTCTACAAAGTTTGAAACTTTGACTATTGAAAATCAAACTGGACAATCTTTTATGATGGTTAACTTCTAAATTCCGAACTCAAATATAAATAGTAGTATATGTAGAATAACATTTGATGAAAAGATATCAAAAGACTGCATTTTTAACTTACTTTACTACTAGCATGATTATCAAAAACCAAACAGGACAACAATTTAGGACAAAGGGAGTAAAAACAACAACAAAAAACAGTGAATTCATCACCTGAACTCAAATATATAGTGGTATATGTTGAATAATATTTGGTAAAAATGTATCAAAAGATTGCATTTTCAGCCTACTTTACTACTACAATGATTATCAAAAATCAAACTGGACAACAATTTGGGACAAAAGGAGTAAAAAAAACAACAAATACAGTGAATTCATCACCTGAAGAGGAGGAGCATCCATATCAGCTCTCAAAGCAACAACAGGAAGCAAACCAGTACCAATTTGAGCAACCAACCCAGTTTTACACATGTTGAATAATATTTGATGAAAATGTATGAAAGATTGCATTTTTAACCTACTTTACTACTACCATGATTATCAAAAACCAAACTGGACAACAATTTGGGACAAAGGGAGTAAAACCAACAACAAAAACAGTAAATTCATCACCTGAAGAGGAAGAGCATCCATATCAGCTCTCAAAGCAACAACAGGAGGCAAACCAGTACCAATTTGAGCAACCAAACCAGTTTTAGCAAAAGGGTATTCATATTTAATCCCCAACTTATCTAATTCATCACGAATTAATGCACTAGTATTATATTCTTCAAATCTTAATTCTGGGTTTTCATGGATTTTTCTTCTGATTGAAACCAACCAATCTTTATCCTTTTTTGCTGATTCCAGAATATTATTACCATATTCTTGATCAAAATTTCCATCTACTATAGATAAAAATGTTGTTATAGATACTAACAAAATACAATAAAAATTGATTCTTGAAAGCATTTTACTCCTTTTTAGTTGAAATAATTATCAGGGTAGTGTTGATTTATTTGGTAGTTCAATTTCAGAGACTTTGGTAGGTGAGTGATGAAGTCAATTGAAATTTTACTCCATTTTTTATTCAGTGACCAATCAAAATTGCCCTCAATTGTTCAACAAAATAAAATGCTAAAAATGAATCAGTAATCTCAGTTCAGATGACAATTACATCAAATTGTAAATTGAAATTATATCAAATTGTTCTCTTAAATTGATCAGCATCCGTTTATAATAGTTGTAGAAACTATAAGTATTTTATATTTTTAGCTCGATATGTATTTAATAAATCAAAATTAGCCATTATACTATATACGTTTTTTATATTTTCAGAAAGAGTAGATTTGTCACGCCCAATCTTATATTACACTTTACGCAAAACTATTTGTTGCATGTTTACTATTTGTCCCTTTTCAATCTTTCAAAGATAATTATCTTACTAATTATATTTCTATCTGAGATATACTATTATATCTAATTTAAAATAATTATCATTTCATGCTTTTCGTAAAATATATACTAATATTAATAATTTTAATTCATTTGAGTAGGTGATAACATTAGCGATAATCGACAATAAAGAGACATTAAAATATCGAAAAAAATGTATTAAATGTGTTTAATAAGAAATACCGCACAAAAGGTAACAACGGATCCTAAACTATTTGTTGTTTCCTTACTCTCGTTTGTGTTAATTCAGAACAATATCTACTATCACATACGAAGGCCAGATATTATTCGATCCTTCTACCTCACTTATGCCGTCAAAATATTTGAATACGCTGATGTTGAAATAGATCATCATCTTTTGCTCCATATTATGAGCACAATTGACTTAAAGCCCATCTTTTGCTCCATATTTATGAGCACAATTGACTTAAGCACTATGGCTCGATGCCTCGAAGTGAAATTTATTCATTTGATCGAACGAATAATTGACTCATGCAACCATCATTTAATCGAATAATGGACTCATGCAACCGAAACATTAAGTTAATATCCATCATCTGAATGATCGAATAATTGACTCATGCACCGAACTTTAAGTTAATATCAATCATTTGATCATGTTTAATGAGCTAATCGGATATCAAGCCGTTCACAAATACTTTCATTGCCAACCAATCAACACATTATCAATTATCATGAAACCATAATGAGAACTTTTATACCATAACATGTATTGTGTAATGTGCACTTTTAGTTTCAACTATACATGCAAATTTCAAAAACAACATAAGAATGAGTCCCACGAAAATGTATACATTCTAAAAGTTCTATTCACAAGATCTTTACAGTTTCAAATTAATAATTGCTATTTTCAAGTTTTGATCAAATGGTATACAAGGCAAAAAGCCAATGCAGTATCAAAAACTGAAAGCTCTTGTAGAAGGGGGTACGATCTCCATGACTACAACTAGGGATCATCCGCTCGACATCTCTACAATGTACATACATCTCAACTCTCACCTCTTCTAGAACAACTATTTGAACTCCTATTCGTTCAAAATGATGCAATCAGTACTTCATTTCGAAGGCCAGCATATTCGGATTGGTTCTTGAGTAGCATGCAATTTCTCAAGAGCTGTCTTGTTCTAAGAGGAATCTGGTCGATCATAGAAATGTCAGACGTGAGCAAGGCATTCTCACGGGTGAAAATACAACTGTGAGCCGAGCATGATCAGAGAGTGAGTAATCTTCCGGCCACATTCCTTTCTCCACTTCCGTGGGAAAGAGTACTGCATTCTTGACTCCAAAACCAATTGTTTGCTCAGTGCCATAACAAACACCACCAACAACCTCAGAGTTAGCTTCCTCTGTACGCTCTGACCATGTGGGGTTCCAAATGCGTTGCTGTGACATTGTCATTAAAAATATGGAAGATTTAGTCACGGCTCACAACTTTAGAAATAACTTCAATTGATAAATGTTGTACTGGTACACAACAACCGTTATATATATATATATATGAAACTAATATATGCGACAATGGTCAAAGATTAATACCTGAAATTCATCATAATCAAGATCACCGTTTCCATCAATATCTGCCTGGACCCATAAGTCTACTGTCTCATCGTTACTCAGTCCATAACAATGGCCAATCATACCAAGCTGGACATCAAAGAACAGTTAGCACATGGTATGGTATCGGATAAATCTATACCAAGACGACACTTTCAGTTTTAGATATTATCCTTACACATCTGAGCGACAAAAAGATGAGTAATTTGCCTACTTGGTAAATTGAAAGAACACTCTTCTTCACATAACATAAACAATGAGACACCTCTTCCAAGGCTCCATCACTTAATTTTTCATCATGATTGCTTATAGTTCTCTTTTCTTAGAGATCTCAAACCTATGAGCAATTTCAGCCATCCTAAATCATGCTAAGACATAAAATATACTCCCTCATTATCAATTTGTTTGTGATATTTTCCTTTTTAGAAATTTCAAAAACTGTGACCAATTCATTCCTCAAGAAAGTCATGAGTCAACAATTTGGGACGGAGACTACCTTATGTTTTGAGGGGATCTTCGTACCACTCCTAACCATTAGAATTCCCGAATTGCCCATTATCACTCCCCTATCACTAGTAATTGCATGCGCATTTGATTGAAATAGAAATCATACCTGGCGCAACGCTTCACAGAATCCAGTGTAAGTAATGTAGTCACCATCACTATCTGCTTTTAAAAATGCAAATGCATCATGCTCGGTCAAAAAGGCTCGCCAAAGTTGATACTGAAATTAAACATTTATATATTAGATGATTGAATGTTCAATTAATAGAATCTCATTAAGCAGAAAAGTAAATATGAGATCTCACATAGGTAGATGCCTTAAAATTAGAATTTCTGGCGACATGAGAAGTTCTATGAACATAATCCACATATGAAGGAATACTTATTTCATTGCCTACTGCATGAAAGTCAAAGCAGATCACTTTGTTTTTTTACCGCAAAAACACCATCAACACAACACCCTTACAAATTAGGATTTTTGCCTCCATCCATATGTGTTCCATAAAACATAGCTTTATCTTTGGGGCAATGAGATTTTTGCAGCTCTATACTGTATCAGAAAAGAACTTCGAAACTTTGCATGAAACCAATTGCAAATTCTACCAATTGAGTAACAAACTAAACAGTATCAGACATAGAGCAGCAATTGGACCTAAATGATAGCCCTAGGGATGCAGTGATTTGGTTTCACTCTGTCACTGTCAGTTTACTTACTAATCTGGAACCTCATGCAACGTCTTTCTCCGAAAAAAAAAAAAACTCTGTAACTACCTTTATACAATGATACCACCTTTTAATAGAACACTAATATTAAATGCAACTCGATACACTAAAAATCCTGATACTAAGCCAAAGACCAGAAACACCAACTTTTTAACGTGGTCGTGTTAAAACAAATTAGTAACTGTTTAGTGAGAATAAAAAAACATGAATAATAAGAAACGATGGTCACAAAATCGTCATTCAACATGGCACAGGAATATTAAAAATGAGAAAGAAACTACACCTTGAACATCCCAAACACTGCTTCACTCCAACTTGTCTTAAGTAACTTCCTATATCTGTTTGGATTAAGAAGCCATATGAAATCAACTCCACATATGTTTCCACGGTGATTTCGATGGCTCACCCACTGCAGAAATGTCAGAACTTGAGTAAATAATTGCACATGAAGTTAGAAGTGATTAAAATAGTTAAATCAAACAGAAAAGTTACCTTATGTGCATCTGCATCAGTGTACTGATGAGCTGTATCATATGAGGAGACAAATCCCTGGGATCTTAAAAACTTGTAAACATGTCCTTTCTTGCTCCCATTCCAGTCACTGGAAAAGAAGAAATCTCAAAACTGATGCAACATGTCTATGCGGACGCACAATGAAAATTCCTAAAATGAAGGAGGCATACACATACCCGCAGAGTATTATAGGCAGGGGATTCAGCTTTTTTTCCTTCTGATATGCTTCTACATATAGCAATATTTTGTAGACCTATACAAGGAACCATGAAACATCCAAACATCAGATTTTGATCATAAAAGAGAGGAATGTGATTATGTGAAATCAACCACGGCCTTCCTTATTGAAGAGTGTGTCCTACACTCCTACCTGACGCAGACGTTCCAGAGATAAACTTGAATTATGTGGAAATAGTAAGTGGGTGTTCACTATTAGCATTTCCTGCCGAACTTTGCTATTTCGACATTGTGAAACAGGTGCGTTCAGTTCTACATGCAATAACTGAGCAACACGATCTCCAAAATCATTGAAGAGCAACTCCCTGTGATCTATTACCCTAAAGTAGTCTTTATGCACGGCAGTCAACAGACCTATACAATCAAGCATGAAGGGCTGGATAAGGAACTACAAACGATAAGCAAAAACCTTAAGTAAAACAGGTAAGGACACAGGGAAACCACTGAGCATTTTATCCTATCAATTAATACATCCAAACAAGGGAAGTAAGCTCCTTTTCATAATTTCAACTGGAACATGTCAAATTTAAAGTGGATAAATCAGTGTGACTATCACTCATCAAAACTAAACAAATCAAAAGCTAAAAACAAAAAGATTGAACTTCAATCGAATCTAGAAGAAACATGAGGACATTCTAAAGTAAAAATCATATCAAATTCAACTAATGGCATACACTAAACTAAGAAAGGAGATGAAAGATATACCATCGCCACGGTTATTTGTTCGGGCAAGCTTGAAATTGATATAACCAGCATCCCCAAGTCTCTTATTATAGATACTTACAAGCTCCTCATTGCCAACCCAAAATTCCTTCACCAATTAAAAAAATGTCAGCTTGTCAAATACCCTTCTTAGAGACAGTTCAAAACAACCACCCCAAGTAAACACACCATTAAATATTGACAAATCCAATCTGAAAATGATCAATACCTGAAGACAAATTATAGAAGATCTCTCACATATTAACCAATCCAATATTCTGTTGTTCCTGCTCAACCAATATTCCCTTTTGTCACTTTCTCTCCTGCTTTGATCCTACCCTTTCCAACAATGCATATCACAAACACATAATCAACCACAAAAAACCCAAAAACCATCATATGCAAATGCAATATCCTACATATTAATGTGACTATACATGAAAAAATGCAACAAAATCACCTTTCTCAATAAAGATTGAGTCTTTATCACCTTTCAATAAAAGTTGCACTCCATACAACCCATACTATTTCTTGGTAAAAAATACCCATCAATATAATTTTGTATTTCTTACTTAGTATCTAACAAGTAGCTCGATGCTACATAACATCTATTTATAAGCTAATATCTAACTTATATCCAACAAGTATCCACATAATATCCAATTGAAATAGGATTAATGTTACAGGATTAAGGATTAATGTTACAGGATGCAACTTTTATTAATGTTACAGTATCCATATAATTTTGTATTTCTTGGTACTTTTGCCCGAAAAATAGGATTAATGTTACAGGATGCAACTTTTATTAAAAGATGGTATAAATATAATTGTATTTAAAAAGTTGGCATTCTTGCAATTTCCCATGTGACTATACACATCTAAAAAACAATTGAAATTGCAAAAAATCATCAACAAACAATACCTCATGGCATAAACGCTTATAAATGGGTGCAAGAATGTTGAAGGTGGTACAAGAAATACAAGTGGGGTCGGTTATGGCTGATGAAATAGCATAGCTACCAATTTTTGACACCCTCCCTTTTGCAATTGTTGAGTTTTTCCTCCCCATTACAGAACAAAATCACAAAACCAAAACGTTGGTATTGCAGGTAGGACTTGAGGGGTGGTTAGTGTGATCGTTTTACACTTTACCAAACCAAAACGTTAGTATATACCTCGAGGGGCCGTTAAAGAACAAAATCACAAAATCAAAACGTTGGTATATCAGACAGGTACCTCGAGCGAGGGGTGGTTAGTATGACACATTATGAAACCAAAACGTTGGTATATATGTTCAGTAATAGGAAGGAATAATAATAAAATATTGGATATTGGAAAAACAATTTGGGAAATTGGAAGGCTGAGACACAAAAATGATGAAGTTTTAATGTATCAGCCAATGTACAGAGAGACAAAGAGATGAAGGTGTAGTATTATATATTAATAGAGAGAGACATTATGTGATTGTTGAATTTGTGCGTACCACGGCTAGATAGAGATTTGTTTAATTGTTTTTTAGGGAAATTTTATTGGGAGATATTTTTATTTTATGGGGGTTTTAAATTAAATATAAAACAATAGTATATTTCTTGATGGGATTTAGTAGTAATAATAATAACTAATATGACCAAGTAATGTTGTCTCCCTGCATGTCCTTTTGTTATAACAATAAATTGGTTTTTCTTTTACTATGAAATAAAGTTATATATTGTTAATAATAAATTGATTTGAATTGTGACTCGTCAGCAAATACCATCACAAATAAATGTTGCTAGTAGCAAATCTAACCTCTTTTAAATATAATTTATTAGTTGATGTATCTTACATGATGAAATGTTTAGAATGAGTTAAATCAATATTAATATAGATTTGAAGTACTAATTATTCAAGAACAAATGCATTTATTGTAGAAAAATAACATACATTACACTAAATGATATTTTCACTTATTCGTCTTTTTATAGTGTAAAATTACGAATTTGTTATATTTAGCATGTTTTTTTATAATACTTATTTAATTCTAAATAAAATATAATTGTAAATTTGCACTAAATTTAGGATTTTTTCAGAAACATCAAAAAATGAAATTTCTTTTATACGAAACAATTACTTCATAAAGTTTTAACAACTTTTAATTGTCACAATCCCATTGAATTGACAATAGAAATGCCCTCAATATTATTATATGCTAAACGACCCTACACGAAATTGAAAAGAATATTCTTGAGCAGCAAAGTGTGCCACCACCACCGCCACCACCACCATTCACCTCCATCCTTATTCAAAGGCCAAAAGGTAGTAAAACCAATAAGTGGCTGAAAAGCGTAGATATATCTCATACAATGGCTATGTAATATTCTATAAACACTTAATAATATTATTATACAATAGTAATTATTAATTTGAACCTTAGAATTGTTAGTGGAAGATGCTCATGTTCTTATATTCTTCTATCTTCTCTTTTATTTGACTTGTAAGCATATGCTATTAGTAATAATAAGTTACAACAATTTCCGTCATTCTGTCACTCATGCATTTATATATGTTTTATTTACTAATAATAAAATATACTCCCTCCGCTCCTAAAAAGACATCCACTTTTAACTTTGATAATTGGTATTTTCAACTTCACTCCAATATATTGTTGTTGCCAGATAACATTCACAAAAAAGATATCAATATGTTAATTTGAAATGCATTTTCATTAATATACATCAAAGATTATACAATACAAACAAAAAATATCTACGAATGCTTAAAAGATAATCAAAAGTTAAAATGGACAATATTTTAGAAATAGGGAGAGTATTAGAAAATTTACAGTATATTGTTATTGTAATTAAGTATTTATATGTAGTTTTTATTTTCGCATGAGGTATTATTTATTTTGATGATCTTGAGTATAGAAGGGAGTTGAACTTTAATTTACCTGATACCTTACTGCGGTTGTGATATTTTGGCATTGCGACATCTTTTGACATTCTTTTTTATTTGCATGGGTCAATTCTTTTCTAATCGATTATAAATTGGGTTTATAAAAAACATTTACACCTGGCCAATCGGTACATGAATACGTAAAGCATTTTGATCAGATTCAACTTGAAACCATTCCTAAGCATACTATACTCCGTATATATTTATCATAAAATAGACCCATTGAGTTTCGCGTAACACATGACCACTACACCACATAATATAGGAATCATTATTGATAACACGAATGGGTTAAAAAGCATTGCATTGAGCAATAATGGGAGGTCTTAGTGCTGAAATTTCACCTTTAAATATTATGGGGTTGGACCTTTGTCTGCTTTTAAGGGGATCTCAATTGGGCATATATTTTTTCATTTTTTATGCACACGATTAATTAATTTTGGCCCTAATGATTGGGTCATTACATTTTAAACAGTAGTGTTATCTATAAAATTATTAATTTTGACGACTTGCAAGATGTCGGGTAAAATAAAAATATAAAAAACTCAAAATCTTGGAAACCAACTTGGAGTAGCATGCATTCTTGAGAATGTTATGTTTATTGTGGACAACAATATAGATTAACGGATATGTGACGCCTTACCCACGTTTAATAATGTGTGGTAATAACTAATAAGAGACTACGAATCAAGAATGTATGATGATGTTACGCTGTTGAATTATAATTTGATTATGATGATGATTGAATTGTCCGAAAGCAGAAGGAAGAATCTTATAATTATATGAACTGAAAACAACTTACTAATAATACTAGAGTGAATTGCGGAAAGATATTTAAAAGAGACATCAAATTGCATTTTAATAATTAATAATAATATCATTGTAGTTTAGTCATGATCAGTTGTACTTTGATAATCAATTATCATTGTAGTTTAGTCAGGCCGGTCCAAACATTTTCGGGGCCAGGACGAAAATGAAAAAATGGACCCCTAAAATACTTTAAAATTGAAATTTTGTTATCGAAAACAATCGAAAAAAGTGTGTTTAAAACTTGAAAACGATCCAAAAAAATGTGAAAATCCGCCAATCATATTGATGAAGATTCAAAAATGTTCAACATATTTGAAAAATACTTGTTATAGTGATAATAAATAAGTATTTTTTTTGAAATACACCTAAACTTAAAATATTCGATAACCATAAAAAAATATCATTTTATATCTAATGGTACACTTAAATACTTTTACATAACAATATAAATCATTAGATATGGTACTTTTTTTGAAACATCACACAATTTTTAAAGCTATGAGTAATAATAAGTATTTATAAATTCTTAATTATAAGATCGTATCATGTAATGAAAATAATATCAATTTTTTATTATCTACATTAGTTAAAATGATAAATGAATTGAGTATTAGCAAATTCATGTGAAGCGAATATATGTTATACTATTATTTGAAAATTAAGATTAAAATTGTGAGTCTTGGTTAAAAACATTTAAAATGTAACATAATAATAATTCTTAAGAAAAAAAAGAGTCTCAATAAAATATAGAATTGATAGGAATATTGAACTCAAAACTTCTTATAAAAAAAAGGTAAACTTACCAATTAAGCCATAAGTATTTTTATAGTAATGTACCTATTAAATTTTATAAATAGTTTTTTTTTTTTAAATTTGGGGGGGCCTGAGCGGCAGTCGACCCTGCAGGACCTTAGGGCCGGCCCTGAATTTAGTCATCGTCAGCATCTCGTACCCATAAAAACTCACTTAGACTATTTATAAATTCGACACTTTTCTCCCCGTCACATCGCCTAAGATCATCAAATAACACCTTACTTTTTAAAGAATGTACTCTCAAAGAAAGTCATATTCAAGCCACAAATTAATTTCTTCCATATTATTATTTTATCTTTCATTTCACAAAATTTTTTTTTTCAATTTCAAAAATTCATAATATTTTAATACAACTAATGAAAATTGGGTAAAAATTAAAAAAAATTTGGGTGTCCAAATGATACAAACTTGGGGCTTCTATTTATGATCTCGAAAATAAAAATAGGTATATATATATTTTTTATTTAATTATTGTACAAAAACGATTCAAAAGTTAAGAGAATAATAAAGCAAGCCAACCACCTGCTGCCGACGGCCGGTGGCCAATTCTTTTTTTTTTTGCTTTATTTTATTCCTAGCGGGGCCCACTGTTTGCAAAGAAAATAGATGGTCTCGGATCAACTTTACGAACCCCTCTCGACTAATGCTATTTAATCTCCTGATGGCTATGATCTTAGTGTTAAACTATCACATTATTTGTGACAAACATGAATTCTTGGACCAGATCTCTTGGTTCCTTTATTACCGCTATTCTCATTCGGACATCATCTACTTTTTCTTTATACTTCTTTACGTTGTGGTATATATATTTTAATATCATGTATTATATAATTATAGAAAACTATTTTATGCATAATGCATAATTAACCAAAATAGAAGATATATACAGAAGTACAAATAAAAGCTTCAATTTGAAATTTTACAAATTTTTTTTGAAGCTATGCCGATTAACTTAACGGGCAAGTACTATCCTGCATCTCTAATTGCTAACTACCCGAATCATATATCTTAACGAGTCGAGTTTTACATTAAAATCTACATTTTACCCGACCAATATTCATCCGACTGCTATCTTAACGAAGTCGAGTCGGTTACTTCTATAATTTTAATTCGACTTACTGCTTTCCCGTGACTAATCATAGATGTTTCCCTCAATCTTTTTGCTCTTCAATCTTTGTAAATTTTTCTCAAATTAAGTTAATTAATTGAATAACTTAACTAAAATAAGTAAACAAAAAAGACACGCTCTTACGTAGCAAACAAAATTATCTATAAACCATACAATTCTTGGAATAATGTTATTGCTCTTATTTATGATTATGTATTGAACATATTTTTTATAATATTTTAAAACTTTGACAATTTCTTAACTGACCTGAAGAATATCGAATGAATCGTATTTCAAACGAAAGATCACTGAACAGATCCGACTCATTAACTAACAAACGATCTATCGAATCAGTGATTCTAGCCTCTAGCCGAAGAGATAATCTGAGTTACTCGGTTCACGCCAAAGACTATCTATCATCTATCAAAGTATCAATTATGCGGCCGTGGCGGTGTGACCCGGTGCTTTAAATTGACATAAAGATAGCACCATCATTAGCAAGGAACTCTTTTAAGCCCCCAAAGAAAGTTTGAAGTTAATATGGTCTAGTTGTCCCACAAATTATCATATCAAATTCGATAGTACATTTAACGCTTTTTGCCCAATAGAATTTTGAACTATCAGATAATTTTTTATGTGGTTTTTGAACTTATTCATCTTGTCTGGCAGTTTTTGTATTTTCCTTTTTGTTTGGGCACACTCCTGAATTATCGTTCTTGTCTGAGGATATCCTAGACCTAATTTTCTACTAAAAAACATAATAAAATGATTATTTTACCCCTAAAATAGACAGTGAAATAACTATTTTATCCCTACATTATACCACAAGAGACAAAACGTTAAATAACTATATTATCAGTACATTAAAATGACTATTTTGTCCCTAACACTACACTATAGAAACTAAAGTATAGTATAAGAATCATACTTTAAATATTTTACATAATTAAAATAAGCCCACACTTTTATTCTTCAACATACTTCACTCATTTCTTCTTCAACACACCCCATCCCTTCCAATACCCCTCCCCCAACCAATGCCCCCACCACCAATGCCTCACTAGCCTCTCTACCCCAACCCCACCCTTATCGCCCTCGCCCCTTCCTCCATTTCCACACCACCCCATTTCATCACCACCATTTCGCACCACCGCCCCCTGTTTTTTCAAAAAAAAACAGCCCTCCCCTTAAATCACCACCACCAACCCCGACCTCCCCACCACCATGCCCATTCTTGTATTGATTTCTTAAAAATTTCTTTCTTTTTAAAAAAGATTCCATTTTTTTCAAAGAAAAGTTGTAATTTTTTTTATGTACCACTGTATTTATTGGCCATATTCAGAATTCTCCATTTTGGGTGTTTCTGAATTCTTGCTTGGTTTTTGCTTGATGTAATCAATAAAATGAATATTTTTGCAAAAAAGCCGAAAGGGGGAGTGGATTTTGCGGATAAGCGACAAAGCAGTACAGTTGCTTTGCTGGCTGATGTAATTGTCAAATGAATGTTTTGGTGAGAGTCAAGTATGACGCAGCAAGAAAGCGCTTGTTTTGCTTTTTTGCTTGATGTAATCGTCAAGTCGAATGTTTTTGTGAAAGCCGAGGGGAAGTGAAAGTTTCAGGAGACGGGCAGGATAAAAGTGACATAGTTAAGAAAAGCTATAAAATCTTATTTAATTATATAAAATATTTTAAAATGCACTTATTTTGTGTAATATTAGGAGCAATAAATATTTTAATCAAGTTTAAAGCTTTAAAATCGGCCTGTGCCATCGACAAGAACGATAGTTCGTGATCACATTTAAAATTACACGAGGCTCGCGAGTATCTTAGCCAAAAAAAAAAAAAAAAAAAAAGCCTACATTTAATTACTTTATTTATTTAGATTTTTCAGTATTGATGAAAGGTTACATCGAATTATCAATTTATCATGTAGTCTAGTTGGCCCGTTGGTGCCTGTACGTGGTATCTCGTTATTACTTCTAACCAGAGGTATATATTATTTGGTTTAAGTTCTCTCGAAAATTATTTCTTGCTTTGTAAGATTCAATCAAACATTGTAATAAGTTGATGTATTTAGTACACCATCCAAATTAAGACGACATGAAATAAGTTGGTAATTGTTGTCGACTTTGGCTGGACATTGATTGCCTAAAACTATTACTTTCTTTTCAAGAGTTTCCGGATTAACTCGATTAATTAAGAAGACTTTACTTGATCATTCTTCCATTATTAGTGGTCAGTGGAGACTGGAGACTCCTTTATTAAGACTTCTAATTTTACTGGAGCCGTATTAATTTTTTTAGACACAAAATTAAGTTTCATTAACACATCAGTTAACTTCTTTATTTTGAATAATTTTAAATAGAGATCTAGACATTTAGTAGTCATTGATTGTTATCAATTTCACTTTCATACGGGAACGGTGATATATTACTTTGTCTAACAGACCGGATGATGTGACTGATCAGTATGATAGTCCGGATCGGGTTTGAGTTTTGATACAATTTGGTTCCAATTTAAAGACCACATCGTTTTTCCAATTCGAGTTTGTATCAAGTTACTATTAGAATTCTTTAAGGACGAAAATTATAATTTATAACTTGAGTTTGTATCGAATTATTTATGAGTATCTTATAATTAAAGATGAGCATATCTATACTAATCTTCTCAATTAATTTGAAACAATTAGTGTCTCAAATTATTATGACTATTAGAAGCGAAATCATCATCAAGTGCAGGAGTTACTACTGCTGTTAATTCATTCAATTGGACCCCTCCAGATTCAGGCAACACTGTTGGAATTTCATCAACCATCTTCCCTTTTGCTGGTTGACCATTTTTCAACTCCATGTTTTTTCCAAAGAGGAAAGAATACAATCCGACTACTATTATAGTCATCCCTATCAAGCTGCATACATGAAGGGCATTATTGAATGTGAGCAACACATATCACATCTAAAACAATGAATAGGGCAATGATATTTTCATTTCAAAAAGTGTTACAGTAATAATGAGTGTGCTATTGCTCACGAAATTCGATTCAAGTATTTTAATTACATTTATTGGGCCTATCTTCGGAGTACTACTATATGTTAAGTTTAACGTTGCCTATAATAAGCATAATAATATCAGATTATATTCAAACAATTAATATTCGCCCAATATATTATTTTATATTACTCTATCATTCTTATTGGCCAGACAGCCTAAGATCCTTCGAAAAGCAAAAAATCCGGCGTCTCGCCGGTGAGGTTTTAATATGCGATACCTACTCCAAGGATTTGGTTCGATGTTTTTAACTTTTAAATCAAAAATTCATATTGTTTTTTTGGCCTGATATTCAAATGATATTTTTGTTTCCCCGCTACTTTTCTATTGCCCTTACCTAGCCTGCCTTCAAGATTAAACTACATCATTAGATATCTTGAAAAACTACTTTGTATCTAAATCAGATTTTATATTCAATCAATTAATAGTCAGTTCAATATATTATTTTATATTACTCTAACATTCTTATAAAAAAATCGATGCATTCAAGCCGTGCCGGAGATTAAATCATTACTGAGAGGGGCCAAAAGATTGTCCAATATTGAAACGGGGCAGTTATTGCTATATTTGACGTAAAATGAATTATAATTATTTGTAAACTGTAATTTTTTTAATTAGTATATTGATATTCTCTAAACAAAGGATGGATGAGATGGTAGGGTACCTTCCAATTGTGATATCTTCACCTAGAAAGACACCCTCGACAATGGCAACTAAAATTAAGGAAATAGGATTAAACATTGAAGGATAAGTCGGTCCATGTTTTGCAATTGCCCATGAAATTATGCAAAATGTTGCACCCGAAGCCAATGCTCCCTACAAATGTTTGAACTTCTCAAAAACCCAATATTATAATAATGATATAATCTTAAACGCTTAATCAACGTACTGTATCCAGAAAGATCATCATTATTATTATGTACAATTATTATTAGCACATACTCCGGAGTATATAAGTAGTCTTACCGAGTATATAATGGTAATTAGTTGCAGATTCCAGCCTAATTTCCAAGTGGACTTCGACCTATCAATGCATAATCCTATTACTGCACTTTGCATAGATGCAAAGACACAAGTCAACACCGTTGCCCAAAACCTATGCGGAAATACTTTGAATGCTTTCACCTGATAGTTATTATTATGAGTTACAATCTTGGGATCATTCACATAATTGCATATTCATATCAAGCATAATTGCATAATACTAACACAAAATAATGAGTGACGGAGCTTGAATCGAAATTAAGAGGGTGTAATAAAAATATTAAATCTATTTAAAGAATCTTTTTTTAATTATTTAAGGGGGACAATTGCTAATCTTTTTCTAAAATGATTTTTATTTGAACAATAAACTCTAAAATTTTTAAAATTTAATAGAACCGTTGCTCTCTTTAATCTTTTCTAAACTCCGTCAGTGAAAACAACACATAAGAAAAAGGTTTAATACGGAGTATTATTTAACACTAACTATTATTAAGATTCGAGCTTGATAAAGAAAATTTAATTCAGACTACTCGTCAATTCAATATTGTTTCATGCCAATTATTTATAGTCCAGTGAGCTGAGTGATGATAATAATGACTTACCGTGTGTAAAGTGGATGAAAAATAGTAAAGGTTCGTTTAGTGTGGATGGAGTGTGATGATCAAGAAATGAAGTTTATAAAAACATTAATATTGTCTAAATAAAATACTATGGAGTATAATTACAACATATATACATGAACACAACTCCTGAACCAATATACATTCCTCTCTAAATAAAGAAAAATAATAATAGAGATTGATGTCTCATCATCATGTATGTATCATAAATTAACTCACCTGGATTATGAACCAGAGGCCATAAGATAAACAGCTGCAGACAAGAAATATAGTGCCCCGAGTCCAGTCGGTCTTAATTTGGCTAACAACGTTAATTGTGTTATTATTATCGTAATTCCTGCTGGGATTGACCACTCTCCCTTTGTATACAGTAATAATTAGTACTCCTCCTAAGCATAAAACTGCACCGCATACTTTAATTTTTCCAGCTTTTCTGTGTAGTCTTAGCTTTTCAATTCTTCAAAATATAGAAAAAGAAGAAAATAGCAGAATGTATAAGTGAATGTTCTCAATTATATATAGTAGTGATATTATTAGAGGGCCTTTGGTTTATTTGGTGAAATTTATATTATGATTAAGATTATAAAATTACACTTCAAATTTTAATCATTTTGGGGGATAAGAGCATGATTATATATATTGCACGAGTCAACTTGATGATAAATTACAATTATATATCATGTTGTTATATGATACTCCATAGTATTATAAGATCCAATATATATAATAATGAATGTATTAATTAAAGAATGTACTAATAATTAAACCAATAAACTAAATTACATCTTCTAAGTTCTACCTTAAAATTGTCGACAAGACAAAGGTGACAATTGGAATTAGGTTCAAGAAATTGGTAGCGTATGTAGCACTTGTGTCACGCAAGCCACAGTAGAAAAACCCCATGGCCATTGTAATCCTGCAAGTTCGTCAATATAATTAGCAGTCTTCAGAATTCAAATATATTAGTGCGTGGTGCCAACTTGCATCCCATATGTCTGATTAATTGTTTACCAAATTTAAACTATTTCAAATTAAAGCCCCAATGAGCTGTCATCATCAATAGTATATATATTATTACGGATTAATTTCTTGTTACTCCTATATATCGCGTAAGTTTCCAATTACTTCCTAATATTATTATTAATTCAAGTTGTCTTCTAAACTACACTAAATTTTAAATTGCCCCCTCAACTATCAAATTGCCTGCTGATGTAATGAAATTTTGTTTTAACAACAGGGCAAACTTTGTATATTGATACATATATGCATCTTTATACAAGAAGTCAAGTACTAAAATCTCAACAAATGAGGAGCTATATTAGCTCAGATAAAATTTCTTCAATACATTTGAAATGTTGTTATACCAAACTCCTATCTACACGGCTCTGAGTTATCTTTCAAATTCAAACACAACGACTGTTGCGGACTATGGCTAACAATTACATATATAATAGACTTTTGAGGCATTTTTTTATATATAACTAAACCTGCATAATTATTTAATAATAACCAAATTATTGACGAACTTGGAGGATTACAATGGCTATCGGAACCAATGAGTAATTCCTTAACAAATTATTTTTTCCTTTAATTAATATCATACTTGATAACTTGATTTCTTTAAGAATTATTTGATCATATTTATAATTTATTTTCGGATTAGAATTCTGATATTGTCATAATAAGTTCATTATTGAAATAATTGAATGGTCTAACGGTTGAGTTAGCACTTTTGATTCTTGAGGTTAGGGTTCGAATTTCATATAAGGGAAGGAGATTGAAAATTATTGTAATATTAACTATAAAAAATAAAACAAAAAAAAATCATCACTAAACATGCACGTACTAGTTTATATATTACAGGCACTGAGGCACATAGTCTCTAAGTAAGTGACCGGTATTTATATATAGTGCAACTTGAATAAACTAAGCTTGCCTAAATACACATATGTCGGAGTACTACTTCAATTTGTGCCACAGAAATTACTCTGAAACTAATGGAGGGAATCAAACCTAAATTAATTTGCCAACCTATTGTTGGTTGCTGGTCGGTTACTACTTGCTCAGCTAGTCAATTATTATTATTTCACTGTACCCAGTATGTCTCACAGACTCATCACACTCTCACGGACTCGGTCTATACCACCACTGCAATGGAATAAGTACCAAAAACGACGACAAATCGATTATAATAAAGAACGACAAACTCGTCGTTTTAGACAAAGAACGGATTATATAGAACAACAAACTCGTCATATCTTATAATTGTTTTCACTATATATAGTCTCCTAATAATTTTAATATTATAGTAATTAAATAATCAAGTATTCAATTAATATTATCCCCATGTACTTATTAGATGGATATGTCATTAACTATAAATTTTAAAACGTTTTATGGTGATGATATATGTATGCCACTTGGTTGTTTGATGAAATATAAATATCAATGAATAAAGCTTTTAAATTAATTAATTATTAACATAATAATTTCAATTCATATAAACACTATGCTACTAAGACTCCGAAAGAAGTTGATTAAATTTGTCACCCCCAAAATAAACATGACTATATTTTTGGATACTAGGAAGTAAAAGTAATTATTTCTAACATCAACCATGAACTTATATATATATATGTATGTGCATACCCGATTAATGCGACCAAGAAGATCCAAAAGAAAGCTGACCAACTGAACTTCACTTCGCTAAGCCTGCAAATCACCATCATCTAATAATTTTATGTAAAAATCATAATCATTTTATTGCAAGAAATCAAAATGATTGCATATAATGAATAAACCTTTCACGGAATATGGCAAAGGGGGCAACAACAATTGCACCAACAAGGAGACGATATGCAATGAGAGCAAAAATAAACATCCCCTCCTTCAGTATAACCTTAGACAAAATTTGCAATCCCGCCGCAATGATTTGAACCATCAACATCCCCATTCCTACTTGTGCATCCTGCATAAACTTTTTCGCGTCCATACTAAAACAATATAATCTTCGGTTAAATTTTTTTGAATATTATCTAGGTTACAAATTGGAGGAAGAAAAAACTAAATTATTAGACACCTCATGATGTACATTATATTACTTATTTGAGTTTTGCAATATTTGCACATTGTTTCAAATTGGAGAAATGAAAGGTTGATACTGCATAGCTAAATACTGTATTTACAATCTGGTATCTATCAACTTCTTTGTGGTTCATGATAGTCAAGTAGCATTGTAGCAAGAGTACATACATGTGAAATACATCCACAAATTTGTAAGATTTGCTAATTGAGTAGTCATCTACTCAGAATAACACAATCCTAGTCGTCTAGGACTCTGTAACTATATGTTTATGACCCCATATAAAGCTAATTGACTCTGCGTCTGCTATTATTACACTTTATTCTGGTACTAAATAATTGGGTATGCTTAAGTGAATACTATAGCAATTTGGGATAGTTCAATTACATAATCAATTTTAAATGATGATGTTATTCTTTGCCTTCCCTCACATCTTTTCTTCTTAAACAACCATGCAAAAACACATCTTCAACAAGAAATTACTCCTTTTGGAGAAGAATAACCATCATTTTTGGTGGTTTTTCTTCCCCGAACAATATTTTTATTTTATTTTTAATAATCTAAAGTGTTAGATCTTGTTAATCTAACATTTTACACAGCTTAGCCATTTTTGTGATTTTTCTTCCCCTTTTAATGTTTTTATTTCTATTTTCAATAATCCAAAGCTGTTGTATCTTGTTAATCTAACATTTTTTGCTAATGTGCTTAGTGTCATTTTTGGTGATTTTCTTCCCTTCAATGTTTTATTTCATTTTTGGTATATTTCTATATGTATTCTAATGTATTTTCATCTCTATTGCTTATCTGGGGGCAAGCATTTATATTCAATTGATGTAAAAATATCCCATTATTCAATTGTATCTGTAGTAATTCTAGAGTTTATGAATAAATATTAATCACCGTTTCAATTCAAAAAAAAAAAAATTTGAACGATGATGTTATTTTGGAGTGCCAAACTTATTCCCGATGTGTGATGCGGGTCAAGTGCAATATATGTACTACTAGTATTTGGGCACAATCAATGATTGTGCATTGTCATACTGTTAAATAAAAATTCTAATAATTTTAATAATTCTAACAAAATATTAGTTATCACATATCATATGAAAATATTTATTCAAATAAGTAATGGTTTATAAATATTTTATTACAATAATAGCACATGTCATAATTTTAATTGAAAATTTTAATCTAACATGTAAATGAATTTGATGACAAATATTAAACATATAAAGAGCCAAGTGTCAAATTAAAAAATTACCATGCATTAAAAATAACTTCCACTTTGTTAAAAATTGACAAACGGCACGCCTATCGAAGATTTGGTGATTCACCATGCTCCCACTTTATAATATGGTATAGATATTCAATAAAACTTGTTTATATAAAATATATAAAACTTCTTTATAATCTTGGAACCTTAATTTGTTCAATCGATCCATCAATGACGGCAAGAAGATTTTCATCTCGATGTCCAAATCTTTCTTAATCTTGTCCCATAATATCTTGGGATCTTTTGCATTCGAAAGTACTCTTATTTGTAATATATCATCACCGTGGGCGCTTGATTATCCTATTTACTCTCTCTACTTCATCGACAACTCTTTCTGATCAACTATCGGTGTCCCCATATTATCACCCTCAAGGATTTGGCCGAGTCCTCAACGCATGCACTCTATTGTTGTTATTCCAAGTTTAGTTGTCCCCTGCTATGTTTAGAATGTTGAATTGATGCTTAACGTTGGACATGATTATATCTAAAATACAAACAAACATGATCAACATCCAATATATAAGCTATGACAAAAAAATGTCATTTTATTCAATATTACACTCACCCATTAAATATACAAATTGAAATCTTATTCAATTACAAATACCATGTTTATTTTCATGAAATCTCTATCAAACAAAATAAACAATCTAAGCAGATTAGAAAATGGTAAAATGTCAAGTACCATAAATGTTACATTGCTCATTATCTCTTTCAACATTAATAAAACCAAAGAATAAAAAGACAAGTTGTCACATGGGATAAACACTAGAAAATATTTTGTCATTTTGAAAATATTTATAAAATACTTTGAGAAGGATGTTTTAGAAATGTGGAAGAGAATGAAGTATTTATAGAGTGAGATTTATCACCGCTTATTACTGCTTTCGAGGATAAGAAAATACTTGATTTATCAAGCTCATTACTGCTTAAAGCAAGTAAAATATTTCAAGCAAGCAATATGACGTAGCCGCACGCACAAGCCATATACTCATATGATCGCAATAACACATACGACGAATTAACATATACGATAAGGTAATAATTCATACACAATAAAATAACACAATAAATGGGTATAACAATATAAGTGGTTTTGTTCTCCACAACGTGAAGATGCAAAATTAAACTCTCCACATAAATATAAATTTATAAATAAATAATATAAGTACAAAAATTAAACTCTCCGCTGCGTGAATATGTAAATTTATCAATAAATAATATAAGCAATATAAATGAAGATTTAATTTTTATTATGTCCGATGTTATAATGTAAACGAGGATGAATTTTATTTACGTTCAAGATAATATATTTAATTTTATTTATGTCCATAATATTATATGTAAATGGAGATTTTAAACTTCATAAAGATAATCTAAGATCACTACTAAATTATTGATGATAATTTCGAGATTTTAAGCTCCACATAATTAGTAAGTAAATAAATAAGATATGGAGATTTAAATTCGCATAAAATAATAATGTCCGCACTTATTATAGAAAGACTTCGACAAGCCTCGCGCTTACTATACTGCGGGTGAAATTATAATAATAATAATAATAATATATTTGGCTTATAGATTACTTGACGATCAGCGCTTTCTATAATATTGCCGCTTTCTATAACAAAGTAACATATAATAATAATAATAATATCCGTTTCGACATGTATCATATATTATCGCTATCTATAATAGGGGAACATATAATAAAATAAATATCAAAGTGATAAGGATAAAGCGATATGGGCCAAGAGTTTAATTCGGAGCAGACGACGCGCTGAGCACGCTATAATAACTAGATAGTTAATAGCTCAAACTAATATGATAATATTATATTGCTATTACTACTACTATATTAGATAGGCAAAAATAGAGAATGAAGTATAATATATATTGTTGAATCTCCTCTGATATATTTTACAATGCAGGAATGAAGGGGTTATTATAGCCTAAATTTTACCAAGAAAATACTATTCAATTTCTTATTATTAAAGATATTTCAACTAAAATCAACCCCACTATTTTAACAATTTGTACATTTTCATAATTGATTTCTACTGCAGTGTTGTTTTGCACGTTTCATAACATCTTCAACTTTTTATTGATTTGTCTCACATTTTCATTGGATATAAATTGATCTCTACTATAAAGTTAATTTTACTTCATCTCTTAATTTCATACCTTCTCGAAACATGTATTTTATTGCTAAAAGATCAATATTTGAGGACACAGTTGGTAATAAATGTACAATTATTATAAACAGCATGTACAACAATTCAGAATGTCCAAACTTTGAAGCTTATGACAACTCATATTCAATATCCAAACAACTTACTTTAAAGGTTGAGAATCACTTGAATGAAGCACAAGAGTAGCCAGTGCATAAGCCTAGTGTACTATTATATGGAAACAGAGAAAGTGGTCTACTGAATGGCAACTCAGGAATTGATGTTTCCAAATTTAGGAATTTGACCACTTCCTCCATTGCAGGTCTTCCTCTATTCTCATTCATGGTACACAGCAACCCCACTTCTATAACCCGAACCGCCTGCTCGGGAATCACCAAAGACCCCATCCTCCTATCCACCAGCTTCACCCTCTCATCCTTCTCATGCAATGACCATGCCAACTCCAACAAGTCAACCCCACCAGGTCCGGATTTCCTGTTTCGACCTGCAACAACCTCCAACGCCAACACCCCAAACTCGAACACATCTGCGGTTAGGCTCACAATGGACTCGAACCGCGTTGACCCGGCTGAAGGTAGAACAAAACCAAAGTCACCCAAAACAGCTCTGAAGCTAACATCAAGAAAAACACTGCTAGGTTTAAGATTCTTGTGAGCGAGTTGCTTCGAGTGGAGATAGCTCAGTGCCTCGGCTACACTTTCGACAACCTTAAACCTCCTAGTCCAAGGCAGAACTCCAACCCCATACAGCCATTTATCCAAACTACCATTTGGAACATAGTCATAAACAACAATGCTTTCTTGTCTATCAAAACACCATCCTCTAATGGGAACCAAATTCGGATGGCGAATTTTGCTTATTGCTTTGATCTCCTTGTGCACCCTTTTTCTATCCAAACCATGTGAGCTAAAGAACTGGGTCAAGAACCGTTTCACAGCAACATTACATCCATTCAACATGTTTGCTTTATAAGTAACACTCCTTGTATCACTACCCAATATTTGTAACTCTCTGAAATTTCTTGTGGCGTTGGAAATCTCCGTGAGGGAAAACCTGCGGGGCTTATTAGGCGGCCTTGGGCGCTGCTTCTTCTCAGGGAGGACAATTAGTTCTTTTGGATTACCATTGTTTCGTCCCCTAGTAAAATAAAAGTTCATCAGAGCAACAAATACCAGTATAACAACAGCTACAAAAATCAAGAAACTAGTTGGTGTTTTGTTGTGCTTCTTGATTTCCTCAGCTTCTTTCTGGTCTACAAGGATCTTGCTTTCACATGTTTCAGCTGAAGGGATCCTTAGAGATGCTTGGGATGTTGAAGTAAAGTTCCAGGAGAAAATGTTGTGAATTTGTGTGTGATTACCAGTTGAGGCAGAAAAACCAATGAACATATACTCATTCAAGTAGGATGATAAATCCAGGGAACCAGAGTAGATTAACTTTCTATCTTTATCAGATCCTAAATGAATTTGAATGAATCCTTTGTTACCATCATATGATACCCAAGCTCTGTGAACTGAGCCATCATTTAAATCTATACCTGCATCTGAAGCATTGATGATTCTGGATGAAACTATGCTGCTGCCTAGGTTGATTCCAATATGGTTGTCATTGGGGTCGCCAAACTCGGGGTTTTGTCGTGTGTCAAACTCAATGGCGATGCTCTTGTAGTCTTCGTCACACGCATCGTTTAGTATTCCCAGCCAGGGTCCAGACCTGCCTACTGTGAACTCATCCGGGACAATGATAAACGAGAACCCGCTACCACCATCCACAGGAGATGACATGGTGAAGTTGGAATCTTCACCATTTGGGAATGACAATGAGGAGTTGGAGAGACTCTGGAATTGGAAGCAGAAAGTTGTTTCGAATGATGCTGGGGATTTCGTAGGAGGGTCCAATAGTCTAATGGGCGAGCCAAAAATTGCTCGCCCGGCTAGATGCCTGACATCAACTTCTTGAGTTGTGTCAGGTATCTGAATTGAATTCTTTTCACTTGAGATAATGGCACTACCAAGAAGATTGATTTCTTGATCAATCTTGAAATCGGGGAAAGATATGTGTTTTCTTACAGTGATTACAGGACCATTATTAGCTGGAATTTTTTCATTTGAATCAACTGAAGTTGGATATGCTTGGATGATAAGAACAATGGATAATAAGAATGAAAAGAAACAATCCATTAGGAAAGAATGGTGCTAAGGAATGGAACGATCAAGAAATTATAGTCCAAGCTTATTTGCCATAGGACCACTAGAATCTGAGGTGAAATGTGACCGACAACAATTTGGCAATTGGAATTCCATACTGCCAAAGCGTAGTTTGGTACGACATAAAAAAGAGAAATGGAAATAACGGTGAAAAAAGAAACTAAGGACATAAGAAGATAATAAGATCGTGTAGCTCATCTTTACCAAGATTTAAGCTCAGCCACGCAAAACTAATAATTAGCGTTTATCTTTTACTAATGAGTCATGTTAGGCGAACAATTAGTCTTATCTTACCTTCACCAATAGTATGTATCAGTCTATTAGAAATCTGATGGTGAGTTGGTGCCCAACTAATGATTGACCTCCTCAGAAGAAAATCAAGCATTTTTATTTACTTTTGTTCTGGGATTACTGACACATATTTTATGTTTAAAAATATAAAAAATTCTGGTAATGACAAAACAACATAATTTTTAAAAATAATTATAAATTTTTAGAAAAATACTTAACAAAATTAATTTTTTTGAAAAATTAAGGATGGTAACTGCGCCATGCCTTCACCAGATCGTCCTCCACTGACCTCTTGTATGAGTTTATAGTTACTATTGTATATTTATTTATGTAACTCATACTGTGTAATATTTTTCCGAGATTTCTAACCATACCAACAGTTTCAAAAGAAGAGCATGACGGCTCTGTCTTAATTGAATTATAATTGTCCTCTTCTCTATTATTATGCAATAAAATACTAACAGATAATGTTGAGCCTGAACAACTGTATGGTCTTGGAGCTTAGCAAAAATCATTACCAATTGTTATATCCAATAATGCAGAACTGAAAAGGCATCGATGTATACGAATTGGAGATTACTATTATCATAAATCATTATTGACATTACAATAATTAAAGTAACTCGTGCTTATCTATCACAAATTTACATCTGACAAATTATTTAGCACAAGATCATGTCCCAAGCTGATTTAGCTCATTAACAGGTGATATTATTTTCAAGATACTCATATACTATTACCTTGAAAATAAGCTTGACCCTCTGAATCAATACCCTCACTCGTTATCCTAACAATTTGGTTCGGGTATTATAATACCGAGCCCCGACAAGTTTCTATCTAGCTCGAAGTGTCAAGACTAGAGAATAAAATAACAAGGAAGCATATCTCAATTAATTCATTGATCTACCTTAGCTACTAGTCCAACACCAAATTTAGTAGCATTATTAATCTTCAAATCCTCAAAATCCTTGAATTATGTTGTTATCTACATTCTTCAATGTCCAACAGGGAATATTGTGAATAGAGAAATACCTACAAGCAAGACAAATAGCAAGTTATTATTTCCCAAGCTTTTGTCTGTGTTTTTTTTATCTTAAATACTTACATATGTCGTACAAGTATTACAAACCAGTGCCAGCCATACTTGGTTGTCCCAAAACAATGTCCATCAAATATGAGTTACTAAGTAGGGGAATGTTTTTTAATAAGCCAAAACTCAAACATTGATTGTCCACAAACATAATAATAAGACACCTCTACATAATCATATTAGTCCTCACAAGTCACATGAGGCACAAAATCGTTTGAAACAACGACAATTAAGCTTGTCCATCAAAGGTTATTAGAGATAGAGATTTGATCTTAACATCTATATAATTCATCTTCTTGTCTACATTTTGGTTCAGTCGAAACAAACACAAGACATTCTCTCGAATAAATTGCCTTCTTCCGGTTCATCCGTTCCCAAATAGCCTCGCCCGAGCTTCCGACTTTCCTTCAATAATTCATCATGGGAGCCTGCGTGACAAAGTTCAGCGATGTGGACACCAAGGAGGCACCCGTAGAGACCCCCGTCAGCCCTAAGGCCGAGGCCGAGGCTGCCCCCCAAGTAATTAACTATCTGTTTATTTGCTTTTACGTTATATCTTCATTTCTTACACTAATTTGATATGTTTGATTTTCAATAAATACTCGCGAATATTATTATGAAAAGAGGTTGATGATAACTCAACTGTCTACAAATTCGATATATGTTCTTATGTGCATTGCAATATCATTATGTCACATGCTCTTTTATGATAAAGTCAAATAATATCTATAAAATCCAAACATGTTCTTATGTACATTCCAATATCATTTGTCACAATATTTTTTCAATTAAATGTTGCGCTTTATATGATGGAGGGGCAACAAATTATAAATAACTTTTTAAAAAACTCTCATTTGTTATGATTTCAGCAACTTAAAAGCTATTTCACCTACCTAAATATTCATGCATGTTTACCTCCTCATTTTTACATTTTTTTCTCTATAAGCAATTCTTTTTTTTTTTTGGTCTCTAATGAATATGATGTGATGAATAATTGTAGGAGACCGAAACCACCCCAGAAGAGCCAGAGGCCCCCAAGGTTGAGGAAGTTACCGCCGAAGAGGAGGCAGCTGAGGCAACAGAGGAGGAGAAGGATGAGGCTGTTGTGGAAGAGGAGGCCAAAGCTGATGAAGCAGAAACTAAGGCATAAATGAAAAATCATGTAGATAATATATAATATGAGATGGGACTGTTTTGTGAATTTGACTTGTGAGGCTCATGTAATAAACATTCTGAAACAATAAGAAAACAGAATTAAGTTAATTTTGTATTCTTTTTATTTTTGAATGAATTGGGCATTGCAATTTTGTTGATACAAATCTTTTGTCCAGCACAAGCCTAAATTTAGACAAACAAAAATATTGTTTGAACAATGTCTGCCTAAAGATAATATTGGGCTAATCATATAATTCTTTATCAACATATTGAGTGTCGAAAATTGAAAACAATGAAACAACAAAGATCAACATAAATGTGTTCACTCTCATTTGATCAATCACCGTTTCATCAATCGATAAATAGAATCCGAGCTAATTACAAGAAGGTCGTTGATAGTTATATATCATGAATGAGGTATATTATGTCTAGAGATCCCAATATCAAATACTGTTAAATCATTGTATCATTAAGGCCCCACATGAATCAAATATGGTTAAACAACAACATGCCAAAATATATTTTAGTTCAACTACAGATTGAACTTCAGACATTTGCCAACATCTACATGACATGCAACATATCCAAACTAATTACTCTCCACGTCTAACACTTGCCGTCGGCAATCTACATCGTCTTGCATACAATCACCGCCACCGTCGCCGCCGCCATCAGCCACCGCACAAAAGTCAAATGTGACATCAAGAAAATACAACAAAACAACCAAAACAAGGCAACATGAAAACATAGGAATAGGACCAAAAAGCCACAAGAACAAAGGAAAAGAAAAGTAAAATGCCCTCAAACCTAATGACCAAAAATAACTCCCCCTATTCACTGTCCTCCCTACATACTCAGCCGTGGCTGCAATGTTCAACAGGGGTTTAATTATCCGTTTATGTGGCGGCGGAACGTTGATGAGGATGCTTGCATGGCTATAGTACCTGATTGATTGAACATTCAACAAGAATGCAACCAAGAAACATACCAAAATTGAGAAGAATTTGATGGAGAAACCAAAGCTGCTTCTATCTCCATAGATGAAAGCTATAGATGCTCGATCTACCCTTCCTCCACTTGCCATTAATACAGCAATGAGTGAACTTAGCATTATTGCTGTTGAAGCCAAAAGGGTCGATGCCATTATGTTGTTTCTTAATGTTTGGACTGACAGAACACCATTTTTCGATACATCCTAGAAAAAAAAATAGCAAAGAAACCAAAATTTAAGATTAGTTTAAAAATCAAAATTTATTAAGATAAAAAATTACAATGTAACATTTTTGTTTAAATACCTATATATTTACATAAGAATGGAAGGGGAATAATTTCTCACACATGTAACAACATCCACCCTATCTCAACAATGACTTAACATGAGTAATTGAGTATACATGTTACTATAATCAAACTCAAAAACACAATACGTATTTCATTTCAACTTAACTGAAAAGCATCTTATTAAATAAATAGTTGTTATACTTCATTTATATAAGTTTGAGTTTTATTATAAGATTATTTTTTCAATTAGATATTTTACACTATGCTATTGAACATTAAACAAGCAATATCAATATAGTGTAAAAAATGAATATTTAAGTAATTATTAAAATTTTCAATCAAAATTGATGTGAGGTATTATCTTAAGATAATTATAATTAAAATGATAAAGGTAATTATGTCAATCACTTCAACACTTAATCCCCACCACACGGCTACCCATTTATCTTAAAACAAGAGCCTTGCAAAACATCTTATGAAATATTTCTAATACTATGAATATCAAAATCTTTTGTTTCAAATTATTTATATTGTGTAAATTAAGAATGAAAAATCCATTTACCTCCATCATGGCGGTGACCCAAAGACGGCGGTTGACGGCGTTGATCCCGACGATGGTTCTGGTGGGATTGTTTCTTATTTGATAAAGAAGCCAAATATGATACGAAACCATTAATATAAGACCTAACGGAACCAAAACACAATCAAGAATCTGTAAACTCTCCATAAAAAAATTATTTGTTGTAGCAATATTGATGTAATATCATATAACTATTAGATCAATATGTTGAATTATATATAGGTATATGTACCAAATAATACTGAATAAATCTTTGGGAGTGGGGGGAGGGATTATAGAATTTGAGTTCGTTATGTAAATTAGGTTACGTTAGAGTGTTAGTAAATAATGGAACTTTATTTATGAATTAGATTTGCGAAATAATATTACAATGATAACAACATGTATATTTATACTTTATTTTTTCTAAAATTATTGATGAAAGTGAGGTAACTACCTATGCATCTCACATTATTCATTGGTGAGTTAAACTAAATATGTAATAAGCATCGTACATAATAACTCTAATTACAATCATACAAAAAATAATGACATCTCCAACACATTATGTAGTACTCCGTAGTCCGTACTAGAACTCTAGAAGGACCGACTATCACCAAAGCTGCCTTTAAAGGTGATAATAATTACGTATACGAGTGTATATTAACTATATTTGATAATAAACTTGATACGTTGTTAAATACTTTGGGTGTTTATTAAACCCATTAACCACTTAAAATAATTTATTCATTATCTACTTATTAAGTTTGTTTTGTTAATAAATTATTTTAAATACTTACTAAATTAAGTACTTATCAAAATCCTTAACAAAATTTTTTTTAAATTCAAATTATCTATTAATTTATTTTTCTACTTAAAAACTTAAGTGATAAAGTCCAAATTTACATACTTCTCCTCCCATAATTTTCTTCACATCTCACTTATCCCTCCATTATTATTATTATTATTATTATTATTATTATTTTGTAATAATAATAATAATAAATTTATAAAACTAATAATAAAATAATAAAAATCAAAAATAAACATAATAATAATGATAATAATAATAACAAAATAATAATAATAATAATAAAATTAAAATCAAATAATATATTAATAAAATAATATTAATAATAAAACATAATAATAATAATAAAATTAAATAATAAAATAACTAAAATAATAAAATAATAATAATAATAATAATAATAAACAAATTAATAACAAAAAACAATAATAATAATAATAAATAATAAAAATAATAATTATAATAATTATAATAAAAATAATAATAATAATTATTATAATAATAATATTAATAATTAGAATAATAAAAATAGAATAAGAATAAAAAATAATAAAAATAATAATAATCAATAATAATAATAATAAAAATAATAATAATAATTGTAAAAAATAATAATAAAAAATAAAAAAACAAATAATAATAATAATAAAAATAATAATAATAATAATACAAAAATAATAATAATAATAATAATAGATAAATAAAACAATATTATAATAATAATAATAATAATAACAATAATAATAATAATATTTATAATTAATTATTAATAATATATTTTTAGTAATCATATTTATTATATTCATATTAATAATATTTATTATTTATATCTATCAGAGTATTATTTATTTAATATAATACGATGCACATATAAATGAATAGAGCGTATGAAAGTTGTCACCTAACTCAATTCTAAAGTTTCTTTTTTTTTTAGTTGTTATCAAACGCCCAAATATTTTCAAGATCTGGGATTCAAGAGTAATTCAGCTACTATTCGCTAAACTCGAAAACTGTATAGCTAATGCGTGTCACTATCTGAGACCAGCCAAGGACACTACGAAAAAAAAAGCTCAACTCATACCCATTATCTCGAGACCATTTTGACAATTAACCCGATATCATACATTAATTAAATTCTAAAGTTTTACAACAGTGAGCCTAAGCTCCAAAGAAAGTGGTGCAATCTAAATTGAGAATATGGGAGAATATATCCATTATCCACTCATTTTGACAATTAACTTATATATCATATTAATTAAATTCTGTGTTTGTTGAACAGTGAGCCTAAGTCTAAAGAAAGTGGCTACTTAAATTGAGTAAATATGTATATATTCCTCCCGCTAAGAATCGAACTCTAAGATTCCTTCGATAGCTCACGCCGGCACTAATAAAATATTAAATTCACGTATACGCATGTGATGCTTCCGTTAGGTTTGTTCGATTCAAATGTTTGAGGTCGATTTTTAAGATGTTGTTTAACATTAATGTCAACAATGGGAGTTAATTTTATACCAACCTTCTGAGGCTTTGGGCCCTCGCGCTTAAATCAAGTTACAGAAAGAATCCTCGAAAAGCTACAAAGATAGTTCTCAAGATCGAGTAACAAATATTGCACATTCATTCTATTGCTAAAATAGGGACGACATGTGAACATTCATATCACTTTTGAGACCAATATATCACAACATAATTATCACGACCTGAACTACAATTTAATCTCATATCTAGGATCAAATGAATAATTACTTTTAGCTAAAACCCAAAGGCAACCGTATTTTTATTTTGAAAAATAAAATTTTACATTTCTGTCCGTTGTCCTGAAAACGAATCCGCCGCCACATGATAGAGCTATTAGCTCACAATAGAAGCAAGTTGCAACCCTTTCACCAACCCCTTTTCGCTTTGAGTGAAAAGGGAACGAACGGCTACAATTTTTTTGATGTACTTCGAATTTATAACTTAATTGTTAACATCATAAAGCTAAGTGATAGCATAAGGTATCTATACCAATTTCCAACTCAATCTGCCAGACTCCGTAGCATGTGTATGTCATTCTATAATCCACGAGTTATAAGCATCCTTGAAAGAGTGATTTGAATTGGATGTTGATCCGCCATATTCTAGTTGTCTTGGGCTGTTAAATTACGGACGAATCAGATAATCAACAGTAAATGGGCGAAATAAATCCTTTATGGCATTTAATTACAGTCTTGTACTTAAATCTCCGGACCGCCAGCTGGGTTTTACTCTCGAACACGCGATTGATCTTCCTTGAGTCGTCGTTAGACTGAAGCGAGGCCTTAATCTACCATGACAATTCGACGATCAAGCTAAGAATGATTCAAATAAGGGTAAAATATTAAGAGAGATGAAATTTTGTCATTACATCAATGGTTGAATAGTACCGCATTTATAAAAGATAAGACAAGACGTACCTGTGGGGCTTAAACTGATCAATGTAAGCATGACACGTGTCACACATGTTTAGTTGCTAAGGAATATGAGATAGATCTCATAATACGTCCAACACCTGATTGTGACAACCAATTTATTTACATTTAATTATATTCAATAATATAAGTTCGTATATATGTTCGATTGTTCGATTAACACATATAAGGAGCCAACTCGTATTGACAGTGTTACGAAGCTTACTAGAGTTCGCCATATAATCTATATATTAATACAATGTTCGTTAACATAAATTAATATATTACTTTGTCAATCGAGCCTAAGAGGTCATTGAATACCCACAACACGATCAAACTAATGCGAATTATAACTTCCTGGGTTTAAAGTGAAATATGAAGGAAACATTCGGGACGAAAAATCGAATCCCGAGATAGGGGATATGGTCGACTAAAGCATAGTAGAGGATAGGATTCCGGAATCTTCTTCAAAAGGCATAATTCTAGAATATTCTATCTAAAGATTTTAAGGCTCTTTTATTTGGGGCGAATGTTAGTTTTGCATTTAAATCGAACTCCCCTCTTGTCAGAGCCTAATTAAACACATGTAGCTGAGGTAAGAGTTTTGCCACCTCCATCAAAAGTTCCCAAAAGAGGACATTCGCCTCCATAACAGACCACTTTTGGAGTAAGAAAATTGTCTGTTTTCCATTATTCATCTTTTTTAGGGAGAAAGATGAAAGAAAACCTCTCTCCCACCCCCCCTCTTTTGTTCGCCATATAAGAAAATCCCGGTTTTTCTTCCTCCCATTTTTCCTTTGTTCACTTTAATTGTTCTAGTAAAACCGACGGGAAGTGTTTCCGATCAATCGTCGCAAGGCTAACTATTCTGCATAACCTACGTCATTGTTCTGGAGACTCCTCCGATATTATTCCGCTACAACTTCAAGGTGTGCGTGACATACGAAATCTCCGATGAATTAATGCTTTTATAATCTCGTGAGAGTTCCCGGGTAATCAAGTTAGATAATTGTTATTTTTAATCAGAAACCCAACAAAGCCGGGTACAATCGTAGACCTAATCAACCCGCATTGGACGTGCATGGCCCATATCCGCACGGCCTGCTAATTGTATAAATATATACTAATCCACCCTTTAGGTTATTTATTTTATCCCATATCAATTGCCTCCTTATTTCAGGTAATCGACATTCTTTGGATAACTTAAGAACGGATGAACAGTGGAATAAGTTCTATCTTTTGCATGTGTTGAATCCTTCATTATATGATAAGCGTGTTTATGTGAGGAAGTGTCCTTATGCAAAAGTTGCGAGTCCCGAGCCCCGCTTGGAGTCACCTGCGACTCACTCATCTTATGACGAGTCGTCCTCTGATGACGAATCATCCTTATCCGCGAACTCACCTATTCCTCAAGTGACGGTTGGGAATAAAGTGGTCTCGAAAATCACGCCGAACAATGATGATGTCACTGCCTATAAAAGGCCAGATTTCTCCTTTTTTATATTTTCTTTTTCTCCAATCTTCCCTAAACACCATCCAGCTTCATACCTTCTTCAACTCTCTTGCGAAAAAATTTCAACTCCTTCGTCTGCCTCGAACTTGTCTCTTCCTAAACCTCATCCTCATAAAGGTATGTTACTCATAACCGTTGATTTCTTCCTGATTTTCAAGGTTTTTGTACATCTTTAACTTCCTAAAGAATATGAACGGTTTAGGAGTTTCGAGTCCGAGCTGGCTGGGGTGTCCTCATTTCGACAGACAGCAATAAGTATAAAGGCCATCTGCTTTTGATCGTATATCCCTTTGATTTCTCGCCTTTGCAACTAGACATTTAATTTTGGAGTTGGTAGTAAAATCTATTTAAGCTTGTTTCAGAGTCGAGGATGGTAGTCGGGCTTTTAACTGAGTCATGATTGTTCATCTTCGACTCAGTCGTGACTCGCTATCGGGTTTCGACTTTTCTGCTTGGGGAAAAATTGGTAATTTTAATTTTCCTATCATTTTACATATTTTCCTATTATGCTTTTTATCTCTCACGATCACTTATTCTTTCTCTCTCTCCGATGTGTATAAGATGTCTCAATCTTTGGAGAACCAAATGGATAACTACGAGCTCCGCCCATGCAATAATCCAAACCATACAACGTGGCTCCCGAGCCGAGATGTTCTATTACCGGGCCGAACAAACGGCTCAAGAGCCTCCTCACGCGACTGGGCACCCGCCTCCCTCGTGTGGCCTCGAGGGGTCGGCTCACGACTACCCCTCGCGGGGCCTAAAGAGCTTCAGCGGTGCTATCAAGGCATTACGGCTTCTCTACCCACCTTCCTTAAGGTGCTCATCATTCGCCGAATAACTATAGATCAATTAGATGGTTTTTCAACCTATTTTTCCATACCTTTTGATAAAGTAGACACTCACCTCCCGGTTATACTGCCTTATATGTCGAGTCATTTTCTTATGGCATGCGACTCCCTTTTTCCTCTTTTGTAAATAACCTTCTTATAACAATAAATAGCCGGTCAGTCGAACCCTATAGGAGGTTGGTTGAATGTGACTATTTTTGAAGTCGCGTGTAGAATCGTGGTCGAAATCCATCCGTTTATTTGTTTTCCACTTTATTCACTGTCACCCATGGTGATTTCAAACCAATTTCGGGCTCGTCAATATAGAAATATCTTAGGTAGGAAGCCATTCCAATAAGGTTCCCTCGACACTTAATTTTCAAAATATTTTACACTGCTGGGGCGCTAATAAGATTCTCATCCGCCCTTCCCCTTAAAAACAGCACACTCACCCGACAAGGGGTTGGTATACGCTTTGTCGATGAAGTCATGTCAAGGCCGGGCAGTGTCTCATTTATGATATGATTTTGACCCCTCGCTAAGGATGATCCTCCGACTTAGGGTACTGACCTTTACCTTGTTATTATTAATTCAACTATTTTCTAACTTTAACAATACTTCTATTTGCTGCCAGACGAGCTGCTAATGCTTATTACCCGCGATCCAAAATGAGTGAAGTTGATTACGCGACGATTGTGGTAGACCTTCCTTTTTTGATCGTGTGAAAATCGTGATCCAAGGTCAAGCCCAAAAGAGTCTACGCGGTGCTCCCCTGTGACTTTAATCGGGCCGACCTCTTCCCTTCCTAGTCCTTCGCTATCCCTCAAGTTAAAGTTAATATTAACGAGATACGAGTGAATTTTCCACACTACCTCCAAACTTCAAGAAGGCCAAGAAGGCTGTCCCTTCCAAAAACCTTCTAATGTCTTGCCTCGGGATTCTCGAGGAAGCAGCACCATTCCCAAAGGGTCAGTTCTCGGCTGGCCCAAGAATTTAAGGCGACGCTTCCAACTACGTCATGAGGAACATCTTCGATATGCTATCGATCCAATGGCGAATCATCTTAATGAGGGTCGCCTCTCGCTATGCAGAGGAGTTGAATGCCCATTTTCCCCCTAAGGCTCCCTCCCCAACTCCTATCAAGGCTTCCCCACGACTCTCGAAGAGGAAGTATGTGATAGGAATGAAAGGCACCTATGCTCGCATATGACGGGAAATATTTAGAGACTCCTTCCATCCCTAACCGAAGGTCTCTTGACTTACCTTGGAATGCTGTGAAATTCCATTATCACTCATTCTCGACTACTTTTCTCCAAGAAAAATACCGCTCAATACAAGCCTCCGAGATCCCTATGCGGCTCTCACTCGCCTATGAAACACGTTGTTCAAAGTTAGTTCATTAATATTTCTCATACCTTTCGCTGATGCCTTTCTTCAAATTATTTTAAATTTATCATCCGTCAATTCCGCAAGCCATGAACGGTACTAAGATTTTGGCGAGACGGGCCGATCACTTGGCTCGAGTGAATGCCTTTGAGTATCAACTTAAGTGTCAAAGAAGGCCTTTTCCCACAAGAATACGCTCTAAAAGGCTCGACAATCGAAAGCAAAACTAACCTCAAGATTGAGTTGAGGCCGTGGACCACTAATCAAGGAGGAGCGTGCGAAAAAGGTGGAGAACTTAATGCAGTAACTGCCAAGCGAGGCGAGGTCGCTTCAAGATGTCAAGTATGTTTGGACGCTGCAGAGCCAAACTGATTTAAAAGCGGACTCTTCGCTAGCTCACTATATCGCACTGAGCGTGCCAAGGTCAAGTAATGCCTCGAGGACATCAAGCCCTTAATAAAGATAATAAGGATACGTACGCAGCCTCGCATCTGCCGCTCGAAGCCCATTTCAATTTAATGTAAGATCGTGAGTTTTTAAATAAAATTCCCAAGTATGAATTCAAAATTAGCAAATGAAAAGCGATACTGCGAATCCTGGGCTCAGCACAAGGATGTTTCCGATCTTCACCCTCTTTCACAAGAAAAAGTCTGCCTTTACTATTCTACATTTAATCTCGATGTAACAAACAATGTTTCTTCGTAGTTTTATGACAATTTTACTTTCAGCTTTCTTTCATAGTTCATCATCCTATATATATATATATATATATATATATATATATATATATATATATATATATGTACCTTGCCCCTCGCGATAATTATTTTTTTCTATCAGTGATTGTCACAATCCTTCGAGCCTCAGCCTCTTAGCTTATGATAGTTGAGATTCGCTTCTAAGCGATATAACGTTTTTATATGTGTTACTTTCAAGATTCTTCAAGGTTATTCGCAGTTACCTCGTGGAATTTTGATGGATCTTTGCTAGGCTTAATGTTCTGACGAAGTTACCTTTCTACGGCGGGTTTTTATGAACATTCGCTCTATGATTCGCGGGTTACCTTCGAAGCGGTTTCGGTATCCAATCAGCGAATGTTAACAGAGTTTATTTTTATGAATGATAAGTTCACCTTGCAATTATATGAATGTTTTATTAACAAGCATTATTATGAATCTTATTTATAACGTAAATGGTGGATCGGACGAGCCCACAAGATTCTTTATTCATAAGTAAAGTGTGGGCGGATATAACCGAACCACATGCATACATCATGAGCGGCGGATGCATCGACCACAAGTCTGGACTAAACATAATATTTGACCAATTTCGAGGTACGCTAAGTGCAAAGGATTGCATCTTCATTCATTTTTTCCAACTCATATGTTCCAGACTGCCACCCCTACCGACGCTATGTGGCCCTTTTCATTTTGGACTCAACTTACTTTTATCTTCGGGACGAAAGTGATAATACAGCCTTTAAAGCACCAAATCCCCAATTTTGAACCGCTTTGTTCTTCAATTAACATTGTAGCCGGCGAACATGAGGCTTGTATTTCTCGCATTTTATATAAGTTAGTTTGATCACGTTAACTCATCCATGAAATCGAAGTTGATCCTCATTCGCTGATCATTTCTTCTTCTCATCAATCAAAGTCAGCGTAAAAGTGGTAAAGACATCAAGGGAAGCACCGATTTCGAGCCATATACTGTTTAAAGGTAGCCACCCGTGGCACGCGCGAAAGACTATTCCGAGGGACCACAGGACCACTGGGAGTTCATCAATCCACGCCTCTTTTCACTCGCTCAATCATATTTTCTTAATACCTTTAAAGAGTATGCAATCTATTACCTCGACCTGTCCGTCAGACCGCCGGATAGTAAACCGGTGAGAATCGGTGCTCTATATTATACTTTTCGCAAATTGCCAATTCTTCGCTTTCAAACCGTGCCCATTATTCACTTCTTCCGGGCGTCGCTCGGTGGACCTTATTTCCTTTGGTAGATTCTCCAAATACTTTGTTGATCGCTTTGGTCAACCTATCCTTTAAGGCGGGGGTATCCAATACCAATGCCTTCTTCAACTTGCCATAATTCAGGCCACGGTAAAAAGCCATATAAGCTATCTTGTTATCAATGCTTGGAATATTATTCAAAATGGCTTTGTATCAGACGCTTAAAGTCCTTCGACTCACGTGGGGCCCTCGTCAGCATCCATTAAGGTCTCTTGTCTTGTTTGTTTGTAATTGACGTGTTGTACTCGGCAATGAAAGCATCCGCCGTATTAGTATACAAATCAATCGGGAGACTATTCGGGAAATGCCTGCATTTAATATCCCGTCATTCACGGTAATAGTCATTTGGGCCAAAAAGCCCTTTAAGTGCTTCTGCGGGTCCCCTATACCACTATACTGTGTAAATTGAGGTAAAATGAATCCCACTGGTATAGGTACTCAAGATTTAACCTCACAAGAATGGCATAATCGTATGGGACAAAGACGGGCCGGGTTCTTCTAAGTAAGTGAGGCTAAGACCGCCGCTTGAATTGCCGAACACTCAAGCCTTGCATCACTAATACAATAAGAAGCTGTTCTCGCGCTACCATACTCGGGCAAAGATAGACTCGCATAAGGACCGTAAGTTGAGTATACGGGCGGTCATCGCTGCTATGATTCCCTTTTCTCTCTGTGATTTCTATGTTTTACGCCACGCTTCTTCATCAAGCCTTCTCGCTCACGAACTACTCTATCTCTTTCTAGATAAGATCTACCTGCCTCTCGAATCTTCTCGTTTTCTAGCCAACAACCTCTTCTTTTGAACTTCTTCATCGAATTTCCTTTCCTCGAATATCGCTTCTATTCAGGAACGTCAGGAGGACACTGTCATTGCTGAATGACCAAGTATATCCATAGGTGCTCATGCTCGGTTTGAGTCGCGATGAGTTTTGATTTTGGGGAACGATTTTACGCTCCCCACATACGCCATTTGATCCGCCATATTCTCATTGTATCGGGCTCGGGGCTGCTCAATTAATTTTAATCATAACTGAACGGTTACCACTATAGTTTGGCGAGTCAAATCCTACTTAGCATTTAATTCTCGCCGTACCTTAGGCCCGAAATTTCCGACCGCCAGTAGCTTTACTCGAACAAGCGATTGATCTCTTAAGTCGCCAAGTAGACTCGAAGTGAGGCTCGAGATGCACTACGTATACTCGATTTATCAAGTTAATAACGGTATTCAAATAAGGGTAAAGTATTAGAGATGGAATTTTGGCTACCTCAAATGGTCAATAATACTAGTATTTATAGGCATAGTACAAGGCATGTATTGGCGAACCTGATCAATGTGTTGCCGACACGTGTCCCACATACCGGCCGTACTATCAAAGACCGACCAGCCCGCTTGGGCCCAAGTGCCCATATCCGCATCGCCGTTACTTGTATAAATGTATTACTAATCCAACCTTTAGGTTATTTATTTTATCCCACATCGGATGTCACTAATTACTAACACACTACTAGTTGAATTTAAAAATATTTAATGCGAACGACCTGCAGATCATTACATTTGCTAGAATTCCCAATTCGATCATCCTGTCCACTTAGGCCGTCAACACCGGGTTCCTTGTAGAGGAAAAGTTGGAATCAAGTGACTTTGTAATGAAATTGCATTTTTTCGACACTTTTTCACCTTTCCACTTCTTCATCAACACCGAAATAGTCCAACCTCCGTATTCGGGCTTTCATCAACTTTCTTGTGGATATGATCAGAAATTCAAGGTTGGTTGATGTAGAAAAAGGTATAGAAACCCGCCTCATGGAGATCGAGAAAGACAAAATACTCGAAAAAATGTGAAAAGTGCCTAAAATTCAATTTCAACCCCTAAAAGTCACGCAGCTACCAACTTTGTCATCTACAAGGAACTTCAAAGGATCGAAAAACAAATTCTAAAGTGGGAACGTAGGGATCGAATGGGAATTTTAGCAAACGTGGAGCGATCTCTCGAGCCATTCCATTTAAATATCAACCACCATCAAGACTATTTATTGACGGTGTGAATTTTTGGGATGTCCTCTGACATATAATCCTTGAGGAAATGTTGTTCTGCTCCTCGTCCAGTATCAAGAATGAAAAACTTTTAATAGGCCGGGTGAAAATATCCTCTCTCTCAAGAAGGCAGAGTAAATTAGGAGAAGCCACATATGTATTTATCTAGCAAAATTCATTGTATTAAAAGGAGTTCATCTCTCTGCCTCATATAGTAAAGTAGTGGTGGCAATAGGTTTGTCCTGGGCATACCAAATAGTAAAGGAAACAGAGTGATAAAATGTCGGCACCCTACCCTTTTCATGCAACAGGTTCGAGTCAATGCAGCGGCAGACCTCAGATTAAGTAGTTTAAAGCTCCGTCTCCCTTGTCGCTGAGGCACATCCGCGATTCACCTCCTCCGTGGAAACCCGCGTAGGATCTCTGAGAGGCCGCTAACAGAATCTGCTTTCACACTTTGGCAAATAGGGTTATCCGCCGAACAACACGTGTTCATTAATGACGAACTCGAACGGCTCGTGGCCGTGTTCGGCACGTATCAAGAATGCATGATCTTAGAGCATATGTAGAAAATATTCGATAACCCAAAGTTGAAATTTAGAGTGGTCCAATAAAACATATGAATTGCAGATGGACTAGCTTAGTCTGTAAACTCACATATGGGCCGATTCTAGCAGGTCCATATAAATCAGACTACCGGGCCGGATAGTCCACCTAATGAATTAGGAGCAATTTGATGTATGTGAAATGTGACCGGCATGTTTAATGCCACTACTCTAATAGTATTTCAAGATTTTATTAATCAAAAGTAGATCAACTACTTTTTGGAGGTGAACCAAGAGAGTGATGATCATAGTGGATTCCAAGAATATATTATGCCTAAAATTTGTCCTAAAACTTTATTATTTTGAGATAGAATTTTAAATGGATGAGCTATATGAAGTCGTGAAAAGTTTATTCACGCAATTGAAGTTGAGATAAAGACATAACTAATCTTCATATTTTTAAACATAATATATAATTACGTATTCAATATTTTAATTTTTTGCAGCTTCAAAATGTGATTAAATTGAAGGATGATTTGGTTATGAAAATTTCGTGTGTAGAGATTTTTATCTTTATGTTAAAATGAATATTCGTCTAGAAGAAAGGATATAGTTTTTGAAAGAGATCGAATTGAAAGATGAAGGAGTGTGGGGGACAAATTGAAAAGATACGTAATTTGAGGTTGGTATGAGGTTAAAAACGAAAAAATGAAAGTATTTATGGGCATCAAATGAAATCGGCCAAACTTGTAACTACTAGACTAGAAGTGAGCTAGAAGTATGCGACTGAAATACATTAATCCAAAGGAGAAAGACAGAGCAAACAATAAGAAAGATATTATAAAAATAAATAAAATAAGAAAAGAGACGTTGTAGGATAAGGAAAGGTCAAACCAAGTGAATCCAATGAGGGCACGTCAAAATACATCCATTGCTTCCCATTTATTCACGTTAAACTAATGTGCTACCAAAATTCAATACATACGAGTAAAAATACAATACACCATATATATATATATTCACCTTATTATGGTAATTATAAATTTATAAAAACTTCTGACTATATAAATAGTCTTTCCAAAAAGTCTATTCGCTATGCTGATTGATGTGCTCGAAAAATGTTCAAGCTTTGTGATTATTTAATATAAAATATTCCTCGTTACGTAGTATATAACTAATCGTCATTTACGTATAAACGATATCGCTTATTTAATTTTAAAATATTTTTGTATAAAAACTTTATATATAATAAGTGGTACATATGTTATCAATTGTATACTTAATCCAAGTATTTCCATACACTTGTATTATAAATATTGTTTATAACAAAAATAAAATATTTATATTATATAGAATTATTAAATGTGAATGCATGTGTAGTTAGTGTAATAAAATAAAGCATGTATCTCCTTAAGTTGAGTACATAAGAATCGGATCAAGACATTATCCACTAGTCTATAAATATTCATTGCCCCCTTTCACTTCTCCCCATTTCTTGTTTTCTACTAGGCTAGGCATCTTCTTCTTATTCTTCTTTTGGGTCATTGTGTAAGTTTTTTTTTTTTTTTGTGTTTATTTCATTCTTAGTTTCCTTATATATATATTGTTTTTTTGTTGGAATTATATAGTTTTTTTGTTTGTATAAAGGTAGCTAGTTTGCATGATTTGGATATGTTTGGTCTAGATCTTGACATTTGTTGTGTGGGATTTTGGGTTATTGGTTAAATTGGTAAATTTGGATATGGGTATTTGTTTTTTCGTTTGTTGCTTATATGGTCTTTGTTTTTTTGTTAGTATGTGATTGTGTTAGGAATTCATTGTCCCACCAAATTTAATTGGCAATATGGGAGTAAATTAGTACATTATTAATTAACTTAGAAGAAACCAGAAAGTTTTAATCTTTCGTTTTAGGATAAATGAATTATACTCTCGTGTAATCCGATCCACATGGACCAGGTTACAAACTTACATATTGACTTTAAGGGGTTGGCTCTGATACCATTTTCTTGAAATCCGAAAGGAAAAAATAAGTGTGATTTAGCTACTTTTGCATTCTTCTGAAATTTAACAAGGTAGGTAAATCATTATGGGTGTAATAGTTGATTTGAAGAAATGATGGATGTGTCGTGTGTTAGGGTGATATAGATTCGAAGTTCCAGCTCATTACAGTTCTTTTTGTTTATGTTTTTCCTTATATTTGCTCGCTATTTGGACGTAATGGCTGTATGTTGCCTTGTTATGCACATTGATCTTAACCCTATAGGCTACATCTTTCTTTAAATATGTGTTAATTCTGCTGTTTGATGATTCGGCCTCTGATTGATGATAACTAGAATCAGGAAACTGGAAGGTGGTAGATGTAGATTAGGTGGAGATAATTAGCTTTGGAAATGTTAGTCAGGCTTCTTTTCACCTTATGTCGTTCTTCATTCTATTTTTAGCTATATAGTTTGATGATGTTTTCCTGAGCAGATTTCTTAAAAGACATGGTTAGATGTAGAGCACCATCCTTCTGGTTAACTTATGATTTCCCTTGTTGGTTGGGTCATTGTAGTATCTGAGGCATTCAAAGATTCTGGAGCGAGTTTATATTCAGGAAAGAAATGGAGGTATTAGGAAAATCTGTGACAGCTGTGTCCACAAATGTTATTTTTATTTCAACAATTCTTGACCAAGATGGCCCAAATCCTGTTCACAAGTGTGATTGGAAATGTGAGAACGAACATGTGTTTGGAAACATGTATCGCTGCAAACTAACTGGGCTGACTCACATTTGTGACAAAAACTGTAACCAGAGAATCCTCTATGATAATCATAGCTCCCTCTGCAGAGCGAGTAAGAACATTTTTCCTTTAACAGCTGTTGAGGTACAGGCGGTCAAAGGTATCCGGAGGAAATTTGAAGCAGAGACTTCCCCTGGTGAAAGCTGTGCTTTTAAGCGCAGACGGGATGCTCAGTTTCATCCCTCACCATTTGAGAGGCCATTCTACACCGTTCCCCCTATCTGCAGCCCAGTTGGAGATGGAATGGATATGAATTAGATCTTATAACAAATAATTCCTGAGTTATGTTTCTTTTTTTTATGCCTTCCGTGGACTATTATGGAAAGGGCAGCTTGTCATAAATGGCAGATGCAGACATGAGTCTTGCCTCTATCTATGTAGGACGAATAATAAATCAGTTGTAGTTCTGAACTAGCTTGAACTTCTTCTAGGAATGTTGTCTTCATTAACTTACTATGAAAAATGAGCTTCACTTTATGCTCTGTTGAGGGCTCTGATTTAGCAACCCAGCTGCATTACTGTGTAGTATTCCACTCTTCTTTGCTCTTTGTTACTCCATTTTCAACAGATTACTAATTGTAATTCCACATATGGTGTTCTTGTAATATTGCTGCATTTCCTGAAGTATATGTTCTTCAGGCTTGCCCATCATCATGTTTGATTGAGGCAATCCATTGCTGTTCAATCATTTTGCAGGGCTTAGATTTACCCTATTTCTTCCCCTCTTCCTCTTTATTCTTCGCTTTCTCTTTATTCCAGTGGTAGTTTAATGTGTTTCATTATATATGTGAACTTACACTCTTCATCTTTGAGCCATGTCACAGGTTAAGGAAGAGCATTGTTAATATATCCTTGTCTTGTTATTATTTTCTATCTTTATTTTCATTTTTAAGGTTTTGGCAATTTTATCTGAAAGTTACAGTTAATTTTGCAGGACTTGGCAAATCTACTGCAGGAGAATAAAAAACTTGTTATTTATTTAAATGGACCAACTTGTTGCTATCATTTCGTTCTCTGGGTAGTATTGGTGAGTTTCTAATACGTTGTGTTGGTGACATTGCAGGGAAGATTGTTTTGGCTTTCATCATTTCCCAAATTGGATTGAAATGTGTTTCCCTGCTGCTTGTATATTCTCAAGATGTTATGTCCAGGGTTTTCGTGTAACTGAGATGGAGATATTGGATCCAGATTCCAGCTGACTTGTTGCTGTTGGATCCAGATTCTCAATAGGAAGGGTAGTGTCAGCAGTCAGCCTAACGATGGGAATGCCTATATGTACTTACGTTGAAGTGCATTGATATGCCCCTAATGTGCTTCGGATAGCAGGTGGTTTCCCTTTGTTCTGAGGTCGAGTCTAGACATCTTTGATCATGCCAATACGTTGAGTTTCTGCTTATGAACGTCTATATCTCCCTGAGGATAGCAGATGGTCTTCCTTGTTCTGAGGTCGAGTCTCGACATCTTTGATCAGGCTCATCTTGGAGTTTTGAACCATCTGAATTTTTGGCTTACGGGCATGGAAATCTTCATGAAATGCTTCAGATAACAAATGAGTGCCCTGTATTCTGAGGTCTCGTTTGCAGTTTAAAGAACTCAGAAATACTCATTTGATGGAACTGATTTTTGGTTTCATGTTTAATGTATAATATAGTATGGAGAACCAATAGTTCCCCCTCTTAGTTTCCTTTAAGCCAAGAGGTTGTTTATGTAGGCAACTTAATGTGATTTGCATTTGATGCAAAGATTATTGTCAATGTTAGTCCCACTGCCATATGAAACAAATCTAGTGGTAGGCCTATTATCACATTTCAATTTAAATTAATTGTGGTTCTATTATCACATTATCAATGATAGTCCTAATTGTCATATGAAAAAAATGTGATGGTTAACTTCAATAAAATAAAAATATTTATATTAATTTAATTTTCTATATTTTGTCTGTTATTAAAAGCACAGATCTTGTCGGTTGGTTGGGAATTTTATAATGTACTTGTTAGGTTCCCAAAATTATATCTTCCACCACTGAAAACAATGAAAACAGGTTGATGAAGAATATTAAATTGCTCAAATAAATCTATCATCCCTTTATCTTATTATACTTCTGACAAACCATCATAGGAATCTTTGGATTTCATATGGTCTTCTTTTATGCATTTCTTGAAGTTGGTTCAGCTCCCAAGATATTTGCAAGATAAATAAAAGTTAAACCTGATAAACTGAACTTCCGGCCACCGCAAAGTCATTGATACGCCCCAACGCTCTTGTCAAAAAGAGATAAAAACTAAGAACGGGTCTAATAATATGCAACTTTACCCATGCGATAACAAGGGTGCTGTTTGAAAGTTAACCAAAGAATGTAATAAGACTCTTTAGGAGAAAATTTGTAAAATAACCAAATCAAGCTAACATATCTGATAAAACCTAAGGAATTATTGTATCATTGTATGCTAATGACACGGAAATAAACAGAATATAGGTTCCAATGTCTTTTAATACATATAAAAAGAATTAAAAGATACAATTGTAGTGCTAAATCTAGAAACAAATTGAAAATGTGTGAGGTAGCTATTATTTCCTCAGCTGCGAGAATGAATGTTGACAGAAATAGATGTTTTTTTGTGGTGCTAGAAATTGTGAAGGACAAATATAACATGGTGTGAGCCTATGACCAAAAAAATATGAAGATGTACATACAATGGATCTCATTTCTTAGTCTTGCTTTTTTGGGGAACCTGGGTCTTCTTGGCTTTCTTTGGGGGCTTTTTTACTTCAGCTTTAGGCTTCTTTCCTGCTACAACCTTCATGCAGAAAAATAATGTATTAGTAACAGAAAAAACATCATCTTAAGAAAGGAGTTCTAGTTCACTAGACAGGCAGAACCTACAGTTGTTTTCTCGGGTTTCTTTTTTGCTTTTCCCTTGGATTTGGGTTGCTCCTCGCCAGCCTCATCTTTACCATTTTGACGACCTGTGGCAGCTCTCGGGTGGTCAGGCTCCTCTTCCGAATCGAAGGAGAATCCTTCTAGAGTACCTGGTCATGCAGGAAAAAAAAATTAATTGCATTGTTGGCTCTAGCAACTGGTGCATCAGAACAGCTATGCTTGGCTACAAGATCATGGATTACCTTCAACCATGGTCTCGGCCTCGTAAACATTAGATTGTGGTTTTAGCTGAATAAAATCATTCATGATTGCCTCAATCTGTGTCAATGAAGTGTTAATGTTAGTTCCGACTGCTGGAATCCTATTATCATAGCGAATATAAAACAATACTAAGATACAATAACTTTTCGAGACTTAACTTTTGCGAATGGAAGGGTTCAAGCCTTTCATGCATGTGACAGAGTGAATACAATGGTGCAAATAAGAAATAGGACATGATAGAAAAAGTAAGTATGCATATATCAAGCAATGTTTTACCTTTGCTTCTGATGGACCAAAGGTAACCTGAAAAATACAAATACAAGGATCATGTTAACTGAGAGAAGTCGGAGCATGAAAAAAGGAAAACACGAGGTTCTAAATGGGAAGTTACAATACCACACAAAAGGTCCGGGAAGGAACTATGGTGGTTTTGTAAATTGTACCTGAATTTATACAACAGTCGCTAATCAGATGAAATCAATAAGTAAAAGGATAAAAATGGAATTCAAGATTCTAGTGCTTGTACCCCCCCTTTCTATAGGAATAACTCACAAAGTTCTGTGCTACTAGGACATCAACTATTTTTTAACAGAAATAGGCATATAAAAAAGGCTTTAGTGCCTCGGCAACTAAAGAGTGATATTCATTTTGGTTTTTGTTAACTGGATTTAATTAGGGCCTCGGGCTAAATATTAGATCAACTTTCATGCAGTAATGACTCATGATTCTTAGAAATATTCTAAGACGACAATACATTAGAAAGAAGGAATAACATATAACAAAGTGCATGCCTTTCAAATCTAATAACATATCATGATCTCCAGAAGGACTTTCAGACATCATGATCCTCCCAACAGCACCCACATCGCCACTCAAATCTATGGAATCGCCTTCACATTCCACAAGAGCCTGGAAAATATAACTTATCAGAAAGGAAGGAGATAGTAGAGGATAATGTTAAATGCAGAGAGCTGGTACACTATAAATCAATAACATGGGCTGACGCTAATATTCAAGATCTGAGGGAAGTTTTAGTATGATATTGATATGGCAAGATTTCTTTTTTATTTTAATTCAAGCATTAAGTGATGGACTATCCCGTGGGAACTTTCCACTGTCTAAGGGAAATATTAATATGATTAAACATCCTGACCACAGGCAGACTGAGATAGGAGAAATTGAGGTTCATTGTGCAGCAAGCATGGTCACTAAGAAGGCACTAAATTTTGAGAATAAATCGTGTAAGCGTTTAGCTACACAAGATTTACTGACCTTAGTGCGTTGTACTTTCTCAGAAAGAACCAAGGACATCCTCGATGAAGAAACCTACATGAGCATGCCCAAAAATGATTACATATGTATAAAACTGTAAAAGAAAGTTATACTGCACAAAGCTTCTAACTTGTGGTCCTTGCTTCTCAGTTGTATCTTCCTCCTGAATATTAATTTCATCGTCATTCTCTGCATCATCCAAACAATGGATATATCAGATCTACTTCAAACAAAAAGGTAGTTCTCTGGTGACTATTCCATTAGAGTACTTAATTACATCGTGAAATATAAATTAAAAACATAATTATTCACTCTATACCTTTGATAACAACTTTGTTTTCCTCCTTCTCTTTTATCGATTGAGTATCCTTTTTCAACTTCTTTTTTGGGGACTTCAGTGCGGAAACCATGTTATGTGGAGGTTTTTCATCTTCCTCAAAAACTGCAACCTTACTTTCTCCCTCCTCAACATGCTGAACTAAATCATAGTCAGCTAATTCTTTCTGATGGTGTTCTGTTCCAAGACTATCATCAGGGCAAGACTCGGAATCGGAAGACAATGCCCAGACAGACTCCATTTCCTGTTTTACAAACACAGGTTAACAAGAGTGAGAGGCCAAACTTTTTCTTTGAGAACCATGAAATTGTTTTGACGTTCTGAACATTAATTACAAAGCTAAAATGTTGGCCATTTGATATATAAGAGTTTCACGGAGCTAAAGTCATTAATTATTTCAATTGAATGAAGGCAATAACACATGCAAGTAAACATATATAAATTACAGACTCGAAGGGAGAAAGAGCAATCACTTCTCAGAGAGCTTCTAAAATCTAGAGTAGTGGAATAGTCATAGAGAAATTCCAGCAAAAAATGGTTCAAAAAACTCACAAGTGACCTAGACATGAGTACATGACACACGAGTAAAGAAAGAGATAGAAGTGTGACAATCACATATATCCATGTACATCTAAACCTGGTTGGGAATGCTTCTTACCTGAGCCTTGGACTTCTTTGGAGCTTTTCCTTTCTTGACATTTTTACCTGTAGGATCACCTTAAACGACATATTGTCAGATATATTAAGTTACTTTCATAATGGCTACTGTTTCATTGTTGATTGAGAATAAACTCACCGACCTTGTTTTTCTAGGGGAAGATCTTGCCTCTTCCTTTTTCTCCCAGGCGTCTGTTTACCATCATTCTTCTCATTCTGCAGCTTCACTTTTGGTTGTGGAGACTCTTCATCGTTCTTATCAGATACAACGGCCTTTTCATCTTTTTTAAACAATTTGCTAAGACTAACGTCATCCTCATCCTCATCGTCATCAACATGGACTGGATCATCATCTAGAGGCGATTCTGACCCCGACGACAAAGTTAAAATCGACTGAGTTGGTGCCTATACACAAAAACAACTAATCAACAACATTACCCATAATTAAGAGCATCAAGCTACAATCACCAATTACACAACATCCCCAATACCACAACATTGAGTCTGACAATAAACAAACAACATTTTAAGGAAACCATTACTTCAAACACCATAAACTCCAACTAATCAACTCTTTGTATCAATTCTTACTTTGCAGAACACGAAACTGAGCTGAAAAATGGACTGCAGTATACTAAATACTACCTCCGTCCTTAAAAGATTGTCAAGTTTTATTTTCAATAGTCAAAATTAACGAACTTCACGCCTTTATTAACCGACAAAACTTTGATTTGAATCAAATTTATCATATTAATAGTAAACTGCGTTACAAATAAAATCTTTGGATATAAATATTACACATACATAAATATAATTTTGGTAAAAAAATATAATTGATTTTTACCAAATTAAAGTTCAAATTCATTAAATTAAATAAATTAATTAACTAAAACATTAACCCAATTAAGCTTAATTAGCACGCTCAATTAGCAAGCTCCACAAATTTGCATGCTAAGAATAAGTTAATTAACAAAGTATTGCAATTAATGCAATTGAAATTAATTAAGATTTTACAGTATACCAATTTTTCAATTTTAGCAATATAAATGTCAAAACAATTAAATTAATTAACTAAAACATGGACCCAATTAATTAACTACAATAATAAGTTAATTAAGAGAGTATTATAATTAATGCAATTGAAATTAATTGGGATTTTACAGGATACCAATTTTTTAATTTTAGCAATACAAACTTCAAAACAATTAAATTAATTAACTAAAACATGGATCCAATTAATTAACTAAAATAATAAGTCAATTAAGAGAGTATTACACTTAATGCAATTGAAATTAAATGGGATTTTACAGTATACCAATTTTTTAATTTTAGCAATATAAATTTCAAAAAAAAAATTAATTAACTAAAACATGGGTCCAATTAATTAACTACAATAATAAGTTAATTAAGAGAGTATAGTAATTAATGCAATTGAAATTAATTGAGATTTTACCTTGAAAGATTTTACCCAATCAGGTGAATCTTCTCGAGAATCGCTCATTTTCTGAAAATTCAAAATAAATCTGAAATAAAAGGGAGATTAATTTATCAATTCAATTGAAAAGTGAACAAATTCAAACGAATTAGGGTTTATCTAAATATTTCGCTCCAATTTGGATCCATGTTATAAATTACTCCCTCCACTGCTCCACTCCTAAAAAATTATCCGATTTTGAATTTTAATCTTAAATTTTTTTATTATATAATGTTTGATTGAAATATATTAATGGATAATATCATTGATATGTAGTTTACTATTGTCATAATATTTTTTTATTTGAAATCAATATTATGTTTATTAATTAATATAGCAAATTGCATATGTTAGTCTTAATCATTGAAAATCATGACACTTTTTTAGAAATAGTAAAATTATATAATAATACTTTCAATTCTTTCAAGTTGTTCTTTCCATGTGGTATTATGAAATACCAAACTCATGCAGTAAAATAGTATTCTTAAGCGATTGTAAAAATACCAAATTTACGCGAAATTCAGTATTCTACAGATTGCTAAATACCAAACTCATGCGAAATGAGACAAGTGAGATCGGTAAATACCAAATCACGCGAAATCAGATTCGCCAGATCACAATAATAAAATCATTTGAAAACGACATATTCCCTGTGGTATTATTCTCTTCCCAGACACGAAACACCAAATCATGTAAAACTATGATTCATGTGGTAATTAACAAAATTCATTTAAAACGATATTCTTCACAGATGTAAATATCAAAAATCATCTAAAATTATTCTCACAGATACAAAATACCAAAATTACGTGAAAACGATATTCTTGGCGATACAAGAATACCAAAATTATCTGAAAATTAAACGATATTCGCTGAGCATCGGGGTACCAAAATCATGCTTAAAACGACATTCTCGTGGTATTGCTTGGGGGTCACCAAAATCATTAAAACGATATTCTCAGGGAATTCAAATACCAAAATCATGTGAAAATTGTATTCGATATCACAACACCAAAATCACGAACGATATTCTTATGGGGTGATTTAGAAATATCAAAATTATGGATAATGGTATTATTGCATCGGTAAATACCAAAATCGTGTGAAAATAGGATTGTGCGCGTGAATCAACTGGGTTGGGAATTTAGTTTTTATTACTCCGCAGTATTCTATAATTAAAATAGTAATCGTATTCTCTACCCAATAAAACCTCAAATATATACACACATCTCAAATAAATACGGATGCAGTGATGAAACGACCATTTTTTCCCTATTTACAAATATAATACTGTTAAAGCTTCCATTGGCGACAAATTACTCATTTCACCTAACAAGTTGTTTATTCGCCGATGTGTCTATGTTGTTGCCCCTTAATAAATAAACATATTACAAAAGTATAACTATTGTAATTATTGAACAACGTTATCCATGAGTCTACATTTCTCCCAAAAAACATCCTTAACTCCTACAAAACTCCATACTGGAAATCAATGCAAACCTTAATGTGAATGGACATGAGTCAAAATCCAATTAGTCAACTCCAAACCAAACTGACAGAAATCCAAACCAATTTGAAGACATGGGTATCTAAGCAATCCTTGCCAGTTGAAGCAGCAGTTGTGACAGCCACAAGTGCCCTTCAAGGGGGTGTTATAGGGGGCTTTATGGGTACCCTTACGGGGGACTTAGCGTCCTCTCTACCTCCTCCTGGCTCACCTAACTTCAACCCTCAACCTATGGCTTCTCTTCAACAAGCCCAGGTGGGGATCAAGAATTCACTTTAATTTACGTTTTCCTTTTGAAGGTGGCATTTTTGTAATATACTCACCTTCACAATTAACATTCAGTCTAAAAAACGAAAACATCAACTAAACTTGTATTTATATATATAAAAATATATATATATTAACTAATGCAATTGTGAAAATATTTTAATAATATTAATGTATGGTTAAAGTTTATTACTCCCTATATTCTATAAAGATTGTCTACTTTTTTTTATAATTGTATTTTTCAAACTTTAAAGTTCAAGAGATATAATAATAAAAAGTCAAAATTGGACAATCTTTTTTTTTGGAATGGACTTAGTATTTTTTATTGCTAAGTCGTCCAACCTGCTAGTTAAATTGGAGTGGTTGTGGTATCAAATTTATTCATTTTTCTATACAATTTGAGATAATTAGAGTTGTAGTAAATGTAGAGTATCTTACCCCTAATTATGCAACATTCAGTCTCAAAAAGATTGTCTAGTTTTAGTTTTAATTGTCAAATTAACAATATTTGTAACTTAAATTGACTCACAGAGATTTAAATCAAAATTATTATGATAATATTAAATTAGATTGTAAATATTAGCCTTGATAATAATATATTACACCAAATAGTAGACAAAGTAAACAAAAATATTTCATTTCAAAATTTATAAAGTCAACCGTCAAAATTCAAATAGGCAATCTTTTTGAGATGGTTAGATTTTTTATGGAACATGGTCTTTGTTTGTTTCCTGCATTGTACTATTAAGTTCATATTGGTTTTTTATTTAAGCTATAATCTTTTGGAGGTGTTTGATAAATAATAAGTGCTAGAGTTGATTTTTTCATGAGTTATGGCGTCTAGTTCTCACTTGATGTTAGAATGTTTGAACTATGTATGACTACTTGAGCTGATGAATACACAGTCGATTAGTGTCCAAGCATCCAGGAATTCTAAAAAGAAAAGATTGAAGAGTATTTTGCTGGCACAAGGTTAGAATAAAAGGAATTTCCCCGTGCAAGAGCCAGTCCATAGATTTTCTTGTGCTTCTTTTCGAGTTATCTGCATTTATTTGCAGTACTTCTGCAAGCTTATAGATGTTCTCGTTAGTTATGGAGGCTCGCATTAGCTTCAAAATTATAGATCCTATATAGTAATTGATCCCATGTGGCTCTATGAAGTGGGACGGGAAGATTGGTAATACTGTTTTATGATTTTGCAGGCTCTTTCCGGAGGACCACTGATACAAGCGCGTAATTTTGCTGTGATGACGGGGGTTAATGCTGGGATTTCTTGTGTTTTGAAGAGGGTGAGGGGAAAGGAGGATGTGCAATCCAGGTAAACTTTCAATGTCTGTTAAATATCTATTGATCACCTTTATCATGATTATTATTTACAATCTTGGATTAGTTGAATGAAAACATCTATACATTTCATTGACTATCGTAAACATTTCTGAAATTTATTCACATCGGTTATATTGCAGCATGATTGCCGCTTTTGGTTCTGGAACCATGTTTTCCTTAGTTAGTGGCGTGGGTGGCCCAAACCTTGGAAATGCTGTTGCCTCTGGAATTTTCTTTGCGCTTGTCCAAGGTGGAATTTTTAAGGTAACATGTTACTATTTATATTCCCCAGAGGTCTTCATTTATGGGCCAAGCTTAAATGAATGCGTACTATTTGTAATTAAGCACATAACCTTCTTTTCTCTAGAGAGCTTAAGAGAACAATATTAGTATATCTTGTACTGTTCGTTGAGATCATTTTAGAATGCTTGAATTTGGGTATGAATATAGTATTTGATTGTGCTGTCTTGTTAGCCGACATGATAAACGTTACTTTCATGTCCCACTCAGATAGGAGAGAAGTTTGGGCAATCACAACAATATGAAGATGTAAACTACATAAAAACAAAGTCGATGCTTTCTAACCTTGGGCTACAGAAATACGAAAAGAACTTCAAGAAAGGCTTGTTAACGGACACCACTCTTCCTTTGCTCAACGAAAGGCTAGTTTTCATACTTCGCATTGAATATTAGTTGTCGATTTGATGCATATAAAATTAACTATGAAATCTCTACTTCATTGCCTCTAGTGCTCTTAGAGATGCAAGCATCCCTCCAGGGCCAAGGCTTCTCATTCTCGATCACATAGAGAGGTCTGATCATTTCCCTCTTACTTCGCCATGTTAAATATATCATGGATCCGAAATTCAAATGAGTCTCGGTTTCCATCAATAATATTCAAACTAATTAGCATGTATTCGTCTCCAGGGATCCGGAGTTCAAATCGAGACAAGCAGGCAGGCAGAAACGTTAGTCGGTACTTCCAAGATTTGTCTTTTCTCAATTGCGTATTTGCCTCAAGTTCCCTTACTAATAGCAAAAAGTTGGTTCTGATCCATCCTCCCCTTTAAGAATATGTATTAGCCACATTGGTAGTAATTTCCTTTATGACACTATATGTTCTTATTGATCTTGCAAATAACGTCCTTTTTCTAATTAGCCCGAGAATATGGTTATGTTTTGTTTATTTGTCACACTACATGATATTGTTGATCTTGCAAATATGAAATATCCAGTACTTACACTCAAAATATTAATACGCCAATTATTTTTACAATGAAGAAGCAAAGAAGTAGAGCATAAATATTCATTGCATATTCCCTTTTTCTATGAAATCAAATTTGGTTTATGTACTTCATGTTCTTCCCCCTTTGGAAAATATAATAAATATACCTTTATTGTGGTCGTGTCAGGCCTTTGTTCCAAATGAAGCCATGCTCCAAATGATAAAAATAATTTTGCTAGACAAAATGGGATAATTGTGATTGAATTAAAAAAAACCTTAAAGAAAGTTAAATCTTCAACTATAACAAAATAAAAAAAATTTACGACGCGATCCTATCTCACCAAATGAACAAACCTTAAACGTAGTTAAAATCATCAACTATAACAAAAAGTTAATAAATATAAGACTAACTCACACATAATGACTTTTTGTTCATAATATTTATTAATGCTAATTAAAAACTTTATTTCAGAATGCACATAATATATAAAATATTGCAAGCCTTTAATTTGGTGCCCAGGCGAAAGACGCTTTCAACGCTTCAAAGACTAGCCTGATTGTGGCCTCATTAGTACTATAAAACCACTTTGCATAATTTCAAATAACCATACTATTTTAAAATGGCTGCCGAGAGGCCCTCGAATCATCATTTAATTTTCTATACGGCCCCGAACTATTTTTTTCTGTCTTGACAGCCCCTATACTATTTTTACCCTTAGAACTAATGTTTCAACTAAAATACATAAGAAACACTATTATCCTTAAAATAAAAAAGTAAAATCTGATGACAAGCATAAGAAACGACTATTTTGTTTACATTACTAAAGCATATATAGCAGATAAGTGACAAAATAACCGCTACCTATTTATTACTTACAACACCCTACTCCCACTCTACCCCCACCTCAAAACACCCACCCATTTATTCTCTTTAACCCACCCCACCTCATCCCATCCCCAATATGGGATCAAACAGCCTTTTTCACCTACCCCACGACACCTATTTTAGATTTAACTCGATTAAAAGTGCCCATTAGTAACACAAGATAATTCCAAGTTAAATTCCCACATAATAAAATTCTCAGTCATGCGAAACCACTAATGACATACGTGTTCCATTGACGCAATTGGTTCCGCATTCAACAGTAAAGGAGCAATGCAATGCCCAACTGTCAGAAAGTTGAGAAAGGTCAATGGTTGTATGCCTAATTGGGAGATGGGGTAATGCCAAAAAAGAAAGGGTTATAATGCTTTTGACAGAAAACAGCTGGCGCTACAGAGTTAAAAACGAATATGAAGTATTTCGCCTATACTTTAATGTTAGTAGAAGGATAAAATAATATTTTATCAGAACATAATCATTTTACTTTATATTTTGTATAAGAATATAGTCATTTATTATGTATTTTACTTGTAAACATTAGTTCTAATAGATAAAATAGTATAAGGCCGGCCAGACAAGAAGAATGGGGCCGGCATCACATAAAATGAATAATGATGTTCAAGACTTCGCCAAAAAAAAGCCTTTTAAAATTAATATAAGATACTTTGAAGCATGTTAGTAATTTAATCAATTCTATCATATTATCGTGAATCAATTAAGACATTTGTGGAGATAAGCGACAAATTTAGATTAATCATTTGAACAAATAATAATGTAGCTCTTTCTCAATCAATTTTCAATATTTCTTAATAAAATATTTTTAATCAAAATAATTATTTATTTAAAATAAAAAATATATGATCGAAAACAAATTTTTAATTGGTGGCAGCTACAAAATACTTATAACCAAAATATTTGTATTTATTTTAAAATAAAATATATGGATCTAAAAATTAAATCTCTAATTACTTTTGACAAGCAAAGCAGTTTATAATAAATAAGAACGCCCGTTTACACATGAGAAGCCGTGAGGCAAGCTACCTCTTAATGGATTCTCCCCAAAAATTAAGACATCGCAGGAACCCATGGTTCACATATCGATATTAAACCCGATAAAGCACAGATACTACATCATCTAGCCAAAAGGCCGAGAAAGGTATGGAACTTGTATTTCAAAGCTGCCTATTTTTATGTTAATTTGATCACATGTTCACCTAAACCTCTTTAGCGATGTGGGATAAAGAAATTAATGTTCCTCTCTTCATCACTTTGTTCTGCTACAAATAGGCAAGTGAACATAATAAGCAAATGAATCCTAGGACACCTAAGGAGTTGGAGATTGAAAGTCGGTAAAGGGGCGACTTTACTTGTTGAATCTGTGCCAAGTTAAACAAATGTGAATCATTTTGTAATATTCATTGAGATGGATTAGACAAATGTGAACTATTTGTAACATCCATTGAAACGGTTTTTATTACTCTTAGGTTGGGTTCTTATGGTAGTATTTGATTGATTTGGGTTGTTGATCAAAAAAAAATCTAGTGTTGTGTTCCTCCATATATCACATATACAAGTCTTGAATCTTTGATCATCAAACACAGACAATGAAGCAATATGAAAGCTACACTCAAACGACATAAAGAAAGGTCAAACAAAATTAAACAGTATTTTACTCTTTAGTAAATCCATATGGTTTCACAATTCACAAGTGCAATTTAGGGTACCAAAATTATTTTCAAATTTCTTAGGTGAAGTACATCCGTTCCCTTTTAATTGTATTTTTACTCATTTGCACATAAAAAAATAAAAAATAATCAAAAAATATATTGAAAATGTTAAATGTTAATTAGTTGAAACTATATAATTAGTTGGTTGATAATTTAATAACAAAAAGTAGTCAAAAAGTATATTGAGAATGTAAAAATACATGGAACAAAAAGAGTATATATATTTTTTTGGATTCAATAAAAGCATTTAATGAGAGGATTTATAATAAAATATTACTCAAGTATATCTCTAAACATCACTAATTCATATCTTAGATGTTGATTGGATTGGACAAAAATCTTTTAAACACCCTAATTTCCATCTTAAGTTAAAAGAATGTAAATCAAGAGTAATATTTTTGTTTATCTTAATTGGAGTCTTGGTTTATTATTCAATTTCATTATTTAGTGTTACATGTTTTATCTTGATTCATCACAAATCTTTTCAATCCAAATAAATATATAACACTTCTAACTCGACAATAGAAATAGTATTATACAAATAATATTTTAAAATATTCACTTTAATTCATAATACCATACATAAATTAATTGTAAATTTGACCAAAGTCTTACAAGACATTAGTAACCCAATTAATTAATTAACAGAAAAGTAATAAATTTCATGGTGGATGGTGGGCATTGGTGGTAAGTATGGGCCCGAGAAGTTTGGTTGGAAAAGTTCGATTCAATGTGATCGAATCGACCTCCGGAGCCTCAACCATATAACTTTTTATTTTCATAAAGTTTTTTATCTTTAAAATTGGAATGTCTGTTGAACTTCAACGAACATCGAACCAATGCACCCTCAATTTTTCGCTGATCATTTTTGAGCTCGAGCCGAGCCGAACCGAATCTTGAATTTTGTCTTCGACCCGAACTTGAGCCTATCCAGATTTGGTAAGTTTCCGCTTAGATATAAAGATTCAATTTTTTTTATTGGCAAAGATTTTTGTCTGCTTTAATATTACAAGATTCACTTACACGATAGATATAAATCGGTGCAAAATACTCCCTCCAATTTTTTTATTTGTCGCTTTTAGCAATTTTCACATGTGCGAAAATAAAAAGAAGCCAAAAAGACATTGAAATGTGTGAATGAAAGTCATTTAAAAACTATATCATTTGGCTGATCAAGATGGTAAAAAGTAATAAATGCACATTAAAATATACTATTAATTTTTACGCAAAGAACGATAAATATTAAAAAAAATTAAATTTCGTAACAACAAATAAAAAAAAATCGAGGGAGTATTAAAATATAGGGTATTATTGAGGAGCAGGCCAGCCTAGGCGCTCCACGCAATCAAATTGTGTTCTCTAATTCTCTTCATTATGTTTTGCTGATTGCTCAACACTCAAATTCATATCTATATTATCAATCAATTATTGAAATTCACAAGTAATATTCTTGCACTATTTATTTAATCAACTTTGAATTACTTCAATATTCACTTTAAGTTTATTGATAAATGATTAACTATGTTATAGAATTTTTGTCATGTTCTTGATCTGTTAGTTGATATAAAAAACATTGTTAGTTCAACTGCAACGCCCAGAGATCCTCAGTTAAAGTCAAATGACCAGAAGAAAGTAGTTTTCATTTTTATTTGGGTTTTATATTTTTAAAGTTCAGAACTATTTGACTAAAAGAAGAGAGACACTCTATTTCAAAGTATTGAAGCCAAAGCTCTGCATCAGCTTAAATCATACCTCAAGCTATTATCTAGAAGGCCGAGTTAGGCTAGGAATTTGGTATGTGGAAATGGATTTCAAAGAACATGTACAAGATTCGAAAAATACTGATCTCCTATATATGCCTCCCATATAGAGTATAGAAGTGAAAGAGCTGGTAAGTGTCTCAATCTGATCAGAGATAGCCAGCTGAGCCTCGATAATCCTGATGGGATATCTGCACATATCTTAGTAACCTGCCCTGATTCAGCCAAGGACCCCTGCATCTTTCCCTCCTGAAATCATAACAGATTATGTTGGTAGCCCTTTGACCTGACCCTCTTGTTTCTCCTCTCACTATCAAGAGTCCTTTCTATGGTGACAGTTGACAAGTGTCTAGAACCAATCCCCGCATCCACATTCATACACTACTTCAATTAACTGAACTTATAAGATGCAAATAACAGATCATAACTCGGCACAACTATACTAGCTCCGATGACTACCAACTCTCTCCTCCTTTCTCACCATCTCCTTCACCATCACCTCCAACATATTCCTCCTCTGGGGGGACTGAGATGCAGGATCGTTTGCGTTCAGAAACTTCCCCTGTCAGTATTCCTCATCCGATCATGGGCAGAAGCCCACGGTACCTTTATCCCAACTTTTCTGACCCAAGCAGACTTGCTCTTCCCCCTCTATCCCCTAGAAGCACAAGATACAATCTTTCCTCTCAGGAATCTCCATCTGGAATGAAATTACTGCGCAAATCAGAGTCGTTAAGGGTGGGGGAATCAAGCTCTTCGATGACTAGTCCTAGTCCAGAGGTGTGTGTTATTCTCTTTTAGATATATAACAGAACTGAATATTTCGGATACATTTACTGTTTAATCCAACGTGCCTTTGTTCTTCAGATGTCAAGAGATTGCAGAGATGATTCAGGGAGGTTTTCTAGTTTGTCAAGCAGCTCACCGCGTGTTGGCGTCTCAAGGACCTCGAGTAGATTATCTTACCAGGATGATTTAGATGATGGTGATTTTTCATGTCCATTTATAGTTGACGATGTTGATGCTCCTGATGCTAGACATACCTACTTCAAGTTCTTTTCTTCTTGTGTTTCCACATTGTCTATTTAATTTATGAAGACTTATGTCAACAAGTCTAGACCTGCCTTTTTCTAGAAGGTTAACTGTGATCAATATATTATCCGAAATACAATCCATGGTCCATACTATACTCATTATACTAGTGCTAGATTCTTATTTTAATTTCTTTTATTCTTGGTTGAACAGACATACCCTGGATGCACAAAGAGTTTCGGAATTCTCTTCACAAACATCTTCAACGTCTAAAAAGTCGCAAGACACTGCTGTTGCTGCCCTTGTTCATTTGCTAAGAACAGCACCACCTCTTCGTCAGGATTCTAGTTCTTTTTCCTCTCAGGACAACAAGTCCGAACTTAAGGAAGGAGAATTTGCTGCTTCAAGATTCTTTGCACCTCAAAAAACATCGGACGCGTTGGAGGAGTTGAGATCTTATAAAGAAATGAAGGACTTGTTACTTTCCAAGAGTGAAGATGTTAGGGGTTTGATATTTCCCAAAAGTACAGCTCAAGGACCTAATGAGGAAAAAAGTTAGCCCAATTGCACTGTTACATATTTTACTTCATGGAGATACTCCAAAGAACAGATGAACTAACAAATTGCATATGCATACATTTGAGTTGAATGTTAGGTACTCTGTTCTAGCATGTTTGAAAACGTGCTTAAAGTTTCGTGGCATCGAATACTACCTTAATGTCAGTTGACAATAGGCCTCTGATATGAATTCCTTCTGGAGTGTTTCCGAGGTGGCGATGGGGTAGGCTTGGTATATATCCTGTTGGAAATGGATGTGAAGAAGATGAACAAGTTTGTTGTGGAGCCATTAGGCTTTGCTTTGTTATTTATAACATTATCTTTATTATTTGTAACTATAGATAGTGTTGGTTGTGCAAATTAAAAAAATAAGTGTATAGTTTGTTCAGAAATGTGTGTTTTTTCTACAACTTATTTTCGAACAGTCACTAGTCAGTAGGGGAAAGGCCAACAAAATACAAACCGACCGAATCAACCGAAAATAACAGAATTTTTGAATCGACGAACCGAATCGATGCAGCTTTTGATACCTGGTAACTCCGAACTAATTTGTGTCGTGATTCAAATAATCGAACCGAACCTAAACCGATTTCTAAATTTTGTGTAGGCTTTTCAATTTTTATTTATTATCCTTTTCGAAGATTCAGAAGATTTCGTGACAGCATATTTTAAATAAAAATTGTATTTAACTTGTTCATTATTAGTATAATAAAATAAAAATATATATAAATCTTTCTAAAACTAATAATATAGGAAATACAAAGATATGTAAAATAATGGTATTGTGTATCAATGCGACGTAGATTGTATAATTAATCTTAAAAGCGAGCTATCGAAATTACAAGCGGTTAAATCTAGTTTAAAGACTTAATTTTGAGTTCAAGACGATATGCTCAAAAATGTCTCAAAATCGAAATTTAACCAAACCTAACCGAACCGATGGGGAACGGATCGAATCGATCGGAACCTAACCAATTTAGGTCAGATTTCGAGATAACCGAATATTTAAATGGTGCTCTTCGCTTTTATAATTTTACCAAAATCGAACTATCAACCCTACTAAATAAAGACTGAACTTCATTGGGCCTTTGTTGAGATCAACTTGGGCTGGACTTTGTTCTTCTCTGACTTAAATGGGCCATACAAAAGCCTTTGTCCATCATATCTAGGTCATCAACAACCAGCCAATGCCGTTTATACTTTATACGGAGAAAATTATAAACTAATTTCAAGACGGTACAAATTGTTTCCCATTTTATTCCTATCGATCAGAGCGAATGCTGGTGGAAAGCATAACGAACAAATGTTCCATGTGGTCGATAATATAGGTGAAAAATTGATACATAAATATTTAATCAATTTAACGCATCAAACGAGCTCGGTCAGAGCAATCTAACAAACGCGACCGGGGTTTTTGTTTAATGAACAAATATTGTGTGTTGGTTTCTATAACGAGCAAACACTCCTGTTGGTTTCATAATTAATATACTTAATTAATTTAAGATTCATTATGATATATATTAACATAAAATGGATCATGATATATTATTAACAAAAAATTAAAATATAATAACAATAAGTTTAATATTTTTTACACAATGTTCTTCACATTGATATAAAACAATAAGTTTAACATGTTTATTCAGAATTACTAACTTTAACATTTTCTCAAAACATTAAAAAAAATTTAAAATATAAATTCATAATTCCTAAAACAAACATAAAATTATAACATACCGAATCACAACATCCAAAGTTATAATTTTCAACCCACAAAAATATAGCATACCGATTATAATTATGTTGAAATAAAATAATTATGTTGAATATTTATGTCAAATATTAATATAAAAAAGTAAGGTCTAACCTACGGAACATATGTTCCATATATACACCGGCGCCCAAAGGCCGCTTGATATAACGAACAAATGTAATGCAGTTCAAAACATTATCGACCCCATGCATTCTAATTTATTTTAAATTATTATCTTAGTGTTAAGAATTTTAAATTTTGATCTTAATTTTAAGAATTTTAAATTGATTAATATTTATTTTTCATCTTAATAAAGAGTTAATGTTTCAATTTTTTAAATCTTTTATGTTAATGATATTAAAATTTAATTTTATCATGTTAATAATTTAAAACTTATTTATAGTATTGTTTACATCTTTCAAATGTCAAGAATATTGTGTTAATAATGTTAAATTTATATTTATTACGTTATTGTTTTATTAATTTTTATCATGATTAATTTTATGTTAATATGTACCATAATAATTTTAAATTAATTAAGTAAAGTAATTATGTTGAATATTTATGTCAAATATTAATATAAAAAGTAAGGGCTCCAACCCATTGAACATGTGTTCAATATACACACCTATTATTACAAAAGGCGTTATTGTTTGGTATATAACGCAGCAACATGTAATGCTCAAAATATTATTCACCAATGTCTAATGAAGTTCAAAAATTATTTTAAATTATTATCTTATTGTTAAGAATTTTAAATTTGATTCTATTTTTAATAATTTTAAATTAATAGTGTTTATCTTTCATCTTAATAATGTTAATAGTTAATGCTTCAATTTTTTAAAATCTTCGTGTTAATGATGTATAAATTTAATTTTATCATGTTAATAATGGAAACTTATTCATGGTATCATGTTAAACTTATTGTTTACATCTTTCAAATGTCAAGAAAATTGTGTTAATACTTAAATTCATTTTTATGTTATTTTTTTAAAAATTATTGGTGATTAATGTGTGATAATGTATCATAATATTGTTAAATTAATTATAAAATAATTTTGTTAAATATTTATGATAAATGTTAATATAAAAGTAAGTACCAATTGCAGAACATGTGTTCAATATAAGACATACCAGCGCATGCAGTGTGTCTCGCTTTACAACGAGCACATGTAATGCACATTCAAAACATTATCGAGCCCATTATCTATGTGTTCCAATTTATTTTAAATTATTATTTTAGTGTTAAGAATTTAAATCTTGATCTTAATTTCATTAATTTTAAATTATTTAATATTTATCTTTCATCGTAATATTAATAATTAATGTTAATTTTTTAAAATCTTTTATGTTAATGATGTTAAATTTTAATTTTATCATGTTAATAATGAAAAACTTATTTATGGTATCATGTTAAACTTATTGTTTACATCTTTCAAATGTCAAGAATATTGTGTTAATAATGTTAAATTCATTTTTATTATGTTATTTTTTGTTAATTTTTATTACGACTAACTTCAAAGTTAATATGTACCATAATATTATTAAATTAATTACAAATAATTATGCTGAACATTTATGTCAAATATTAATATAAAAAGAAGGCTCCAACACGTGGAATATGTGTTCATACATATCGACATACAAAGTGTGTGTCAGGTATATACGAAGAGGATATGTAATTGGGTTCAAATATTATCAGCCCATGCTCCATGCGCCGAGTAGCAAATGAGCCCATGACGCTATGCTCATTAAAGTTTTTGAACCCATATTATCTGGCGCGGTCGCTATGGGTAAATCAAAAAAATTGTGCGTTGGAAATATATACACTTCGCCCATACAAAATTAGCAAATGAGCGTAAATTTTGTTGCACGCTTCAACAAAGTGGGTCAGATGTTGCTTGGGGGTTTTCAGCCCATCGAAATGTTGGAACTTGGGTGGCCGGAGCAGCCTTAGGCATTTTCACTTCCCATAATGGAGGTATATACTCTTATATAGGTATACATGACTCCCGATCTTCATGACCTTTATTGCCCCCTAATATATAATTCTTCACTGCATCACTGAATCATCCCATCCTACGAAATGATAGAGTTTCTACCGTGTTCCTCGCTATTCTAAGTGACGACTCGAGGCATACGAGTGGATACGGGAGTCAGTCCCATCTCCATTTTAGAGGTTGTAGGCGCCTCTACTTTGCTTTAGAGTAAAGGTCGTCAAGCCTGTCTGCCCGACGCCTATCTTTCCCACATCCGAGATGAGTCATCTGGTGTCGCATCTTTTACAACATGCTTTCTACCATCCCTGTGTAGCTTAATCCGCTCTTCCAGGAGGTAATACTTACCATTGCCGGTGCTAGAAGTTCGCAGAGACGTAACGAGCCAAACTCGATCGCAGATCCCCTGGCTGTGTGTATTGGGTGTAGAACCATAGTTACTTGATCTCTCCGCGTTCGTCCGGCTCTCCTCATCTATGTGTCGGTAAGGTTCCTCACCGGCATCTCAAGGCCGCTTGGCCGCCTTCGTCATGACTGGAGCCCATTTCTACGTACCCCGCAATACGCTAGCCACAGACTTTAATGTGGTCTGGTGGACATCTCCGATCGGGTCTGTATTTGATAGAATTATCTTGACGGGACTCTTCCTAGTAGTAGCCTTTATGCTACGGAAAAGAGCCGATAGTCCTCGTGGTAACATCTCGCCGGTTGTCATAGCGATTTATGGTACTGATACCCCATGCATCGTAATGCTAAATTTTTTTTATTTATGATGGGGGTACAAAATAAACTCAATGTAAGGGAAAATTCTGCATGTGTTTTATCAAATCAAGAGGATCGATCATTCAAACAATGTAACCCTAAGCGCTTGCTAACGACGGCAGATTTCGAATTTGCTTCGACTTGAAGCTGATGAAGCTGACGGCTTTCATTTGATTTGAGCTTGAGGTCGACTTGATTTGAGCCCATTTGAACTTGACTTCGACGGATTTGATTTGGATAAGCTTCTACTAGCCGGATATACGCCCGGCCTCGGCGGACTTAAGCACCGTCTCGACTCGATTGCCCAAGCCGGGAGCCTTTGGCAACAAGATTCTGGCCAGTTGTACGGACTTGAACTTGATTCCGGTCTACTTTGGACTTGACGGACTTACCGCAAGCGCTTGCGTTGTGGGACTTGATTCGAGTACTACCGCGGACTTCGATTTTGCTTCACCTTTGTCATGTGGGATTTGGCAATGGATAAGCTATTTGTCTTTGATGCAGATTTAGTGCCTGAATATGCATTAATTTTGATTTCCAGATAAGCATCCGAGATTCGAGTCAGGAGTGATAGGAAGTAAGTGTTGAAGCACACAGTTTACTTGTACTACAACGGCCCAAAGAAATTTCTTTGTCATTGTAGGAAATGAGATTTGTGAATACGCCCAAATTTTACTTAAATAAATTCCTACCACTTAGACTTAAGGAGAGATTTTGGCCTCATGACTTAGTGAGATTGGGGTTCATTTTAATTTTAAATGGTATTTGACCTCACTGGGACTTACTTAAGCTTTGAAGTGAAGGCATTTCTAAATTTTCACTACAAATGCCTTAAGAAATTGTTATCAGAGATTGACAAGATGAAAGCGAACTTTCAACCTCATTTATACCGATCAACTAAACAGGGCTTTAGCAACAGAGCTTCCGCCTAATTCGGGTTATAGTGGACCGAACGCCGCTTATTCTATATGGGATTCACGAATCAAACCTCGAGATTTATCGATGTTCATCCAAGTTTTGAATAATTGCGGCTACGTAGCCTAAGATCGAATATTCAAGCGCTCTTTAGAAACTTTCGCTTCCATTCTCATCGTATTTTGTTTAACTTGAAGAATTATTGCTTATGCAATACTTAATTTCAAAATTTATTTTGGCAACTGAGGTGTTTTTCAAATTACCACGCTGTGTTATTGGCGGCTTAGAGAAATCTCAACATCAGCTTTTTTCTATATTTTCTCGTGGTTTTGTGTGTTTTTTGGGTGGTGGATATGATTAAAAGTTGATTGATTTGTGATGAAACTTTTGGTCAAATGAAAGATGGGGGGTATTTATAGGTTTATGACTCAAATGTTTGCTTCTAATTGGCCGGTTTGATTTCCTACGATCACGACCACCGCCGACTTCGAAGCAGCATGACAATGATAATTTATGGGCGACTTTTCCCTCCACGTAAAACATTATAGGCGATATTTTCAGCCGGGAAGAAGGTTCGCGCTCTTTTTCTGCACAAGAGTTTTCATATCAATTCTGACCTTTGGAGCCTTGATTTTGAGCCACATAACTTCTGGGGTTTTGATTTCGAACCACACAAATTTTGTAGTCCTGATTCTGAACGACATAATTTATGGAGTCGTCATTTTAAACCCCGTGATTTTTAGATTCTTCATTTTGAGCCACGTGGCTGGAACGCTCCATATGGCCGATTTAATCAATAAAATTAGGCCTTTCAAGCCTCAATTTTAATCGACATTTAATGCGAAGTCAAGTTTCTCTAGAACCCTATTCGAAGTTCAAATTTAGGTTTACTCATCGTAGAAACCCTTATTTTTGTACTTCAATTAATTCCGTGGCTTAATTTCCGGGAACTCTTGCTCGATCGGTGGTTTTAATTGTATTTTTAATCGGTAACCCTAATCAATCACATGACATTTTTTAATGACTCGACTCTTAATTAATTTGATTAATTCATCTTAATCAATTTAATTATTACTTTGATAAATTTTCGATGTCTACCTTTGTCTTTTCAACTGAAATTGTTTTCTTCTGAAACATGGGAAAGGTTCACATATTATTGTTTTTGCACGAAGGGTAGCTGTCGATTATGATGTAAATAAGCAAACTTATCTTTGGACTGCTACATAGTTGACATACAAGTTGACATACTTAATTAAGTTGACATACTTAATTAATGAAACAATGAAACAACCCACGTGAAATCATTGAATGTGACATATTCTATATATTTCCTTGACATTGTAATCCATAATATAGTATGGGAAAATCAATTCAAGTTGAACACAATTTTTTATTATATCTGAAAGTTTCATGATCGATCTGACTGATATTAATGTGATAGCTACCTGCAAATTATTGTTGAGAATTGATTAGTGTTGGAAATTTGAAGCAATGTGTGAACAAATTGAAAACAGTGTGAACAAATTGATGAAAGCAAATGTCTGAACTAACACCAGAAAATTAAACGACCTCAATTAATATGACTATTGGGTTGTTTTATTTCATCCAACTTTAACACTTATGCATCTCCTCAACATTTCACAAATCAGAAATTCACAACTACAATATCTATGAAATAAGCTCCGGAGTACAATCACTTGAACAAATAATATGAGCCAATGCCTGCCTTATTTTTGTTTTCTCAAGTACTATTGGCTCACTACTAGTAATAGTATTTTAAACTTTTTTAACTATAGAAATTATAGATTATAAAGACGGAAAATTCCAATATATGGTGGTACATAAACCACAATAAACAACTTCGTTTTCTCTTTGATTGTTGCATCAATCATTCTCGTTTGCATCAATCATTCTATTTTAACTTTAAATGATTTAATTTTAACTTTAAATTAAAGTTAAATATTATTTAAGATCTTGAACGTTTGAAGAAAAATATATCAAAGATTTATCACTTGTTGTCGTTATGAATTTCCATCCAGAGGCCCTTTACAAAAAATCCTACCGTCCTAGTTATTTCTCAATTTCAAATTATTAGAAATTATTTAATGATCAAAATTTTTATCCTTTGTATTTTTTATTTGAAAATACTTTCCAATCCACTTGACTGTTTTCAGTTAAATCAATTTAATTATCAATTCAATTTGTCTATTATTCAAAAAAATATAAAATTTATATAATTGGTTTTACTTTTTTAAAAATATTTTAAGAATATTAATTTTTTAATAATATAATTAAAGAAAGAATCAAGACAAAATATTTATCTCGAGCATGCTAAAATTCAATTAAATTGACGTGAGGGAGCAATAGATTCTGCAATTATGTGTAGCTCCCTCACATTAATAACGATACAGATTTAAAAACCTGGCCTATGAGATTTAGTTCAGCAGCATGTGAACTGCAAAACTTAAGATATTAATGGCTACAACTTGAATTGGGGCCATTACCATTAGTATTATATTATGATACGATTCTTTATCATATCTACACCAATAACTTTGCCATCCAATTACAACCTTAAACGTTATAATTATAATACTAATTATGTCCAATCTTTTCATAATAGTTGAATTATTAAATGTTAAACTTCATGTTTTATACGTCTTGCATGTACCGTATTTTCTAAGATACGTAATAAAATATAGATATTGGAGTAATATTTTAATTTATTTTATTATCGAAAAGATCATATCTATTCAAATTAAAGTTATATTAATTAATTAAGATATTAATGTCCAGTTCAAAACAAATTGAACAATTATTAGAACTAAAGTTAATTTTTTAAAATTTTGCATCAACAACTTTCCCACTCAATTTCGAATCCCTCTAAAATCACACAAAAACAATTAAAAAGATTATGAAATAACTATTTTATGTTTAAATAAAACTTTCTCAAAACACTACACTTACAAATAAATACGCTAAAATAGTAATTTCACTCATATTTGAACACTGTTTTGGACTTTTGGTGTGCTTTAGCAGCCATGCTCAATTCTATATATCCCATTTGTTTCAACAATAAAAAAGTCAAATAATATTTTTCACCCACCATTGCCGTGTGTCTTAATTCTTGATGATTTCATCCAACTTCCTCAACGTTATCATAATAAATTCACAATCATAACTTTTTTCTAAAATTCATTTTAGTCGATATTTTTATTTTTCATATTACATGTGATTATTTATTAATAGTCTCCATTTTTTTTATTTGACGCTTAATATCAACGCAAATTACCATTAATTACTAATTAATCATTATTTTAATAAATATAAAATTTATATCATTAGATTCATTTTTGAAAATAGTTTTATAAATTTTTATTTTTATTTTCGAATATATAGCTTTAAGCAAAGAATTTATAACAAAAGCTTCCACTGATATACAAAACGTTAAAAACGGAGGGGAGTACTTTTTGCCTCTTTATTTAAAAATATAAATTTGATTTGAAACAATTTGATTTGTCTTTAAAATATTTTCATAATATACTTTTCTTATAATTTTTCATAATATATTACTCCCTCCGTTTTTTTAGTCGTCGTTTTAGCCATTTGCACATGAATTAATGAAAATAAAAATACTAAAAATTAAAATATAGAACTATTAACCAATCGAAACATTTGGCTGACATTAATTTAAAGATAAAATTGGGTGAAAGATATTTGAATGTGAAAACGTTAATGAAAGATTTATTATGCTACAACCTAATAAATAAAAATAAATTTATTTGGCTAAAACGACAATTAAAAAAGTGAAAGGATTAAAAATTAATCTATAATCAAAGCTCCATATTTAAAAAAAAACGGCCAATTAAAATGACCCACATCTAACTATGAAACAACTCGTTTTTGTAATGTTTTTAGTTGAAGTGGAGCAATATATATACCAACTTCTTAGATAAAAAGCATGCCCTAAACTTCAGCATTTCTCACTCACAAGACAAAGCTAGAGAGAGATAAAGAGGAGAGACAATGAGTGAACAAACATCTTCAATGGATAAAGAAGAGCAAATAAGCTTCCTAGTAGTAGATGAACAAGAAGATGAAATTGAAGACTCTGCATTGAAACTCATCAGAAAATCTAAGCTTCAAAACAATAATATTAACATGAATTCAACAAATGGTATTGATGAAGCTTCAAGCAATGAAAACAATATTCATGAAGGAGAGCAGGGACTTCGAGGGGATGTTAGTGTACACTTTCTTAATGGGAATTCAACAACAAATGAGGCTGCAAATGGGGAAAATGGGTCTCTTCGAATTGTTGTTGACCAAGGTCAAAATGGGAATTCAACAACAAATGAGTCTGAAAATGGTGTTGCGGTAGTTTTTGAAGCAGAAAAAATTGGTGGGCACCAAGAAAAAGAGAGTAAAAGTATTTACTATGATAAAGATGAAGGTAATAATAAAAATTAGCACTTTTTTTTTAAAGAAAGTTGTGTGTTGTAGTTGGTTTATTTTATTTTTAAGATTTTTGTGATAAAACAGAGAATAACAGTGTTTACTATGATAAAAATGAGCTCTTTTTTTTCAATAAATTTTTTAGTTGGTTTCTTTTTATTTTTAAAGTTAAGATTTTAAGGATAAACAGAGAATAATATTGTTTACAATGATAAACAATAAAAATGAGCCTTTTTATTTGTTCGTCGTACTTAAATTTTTATATTTTTCCGTATTTGTATGTTACGGAGTATTAAGTTATCCAAAAATTCTGATCCCGCCATGATAAAATTGAAGGTGACACTAAAAATGAGCCTTTTCCCCCCAATAAAGTTCAGTTTTTTATATGTTCTCTTCATTTTTGGTCAAGATTTTGCTGATAGCTACTGTTTGCTGACTTCTGTGTTTGGCTTCATTTGATTGGGTTTAAAGTTGTTTGAAATAATTGGGTTTGGAACATCATATAGAATATAGCTCAGTTAGAATTTTCATGGACCCTGTTATAACCCTACCTGAATAAATATTTAATTTGAAAAGGGACCCTTTTTCTCAACTTATTCACCTAATTTCTCCCCTTTCAAAAAGTTTTAGTTGTAAGAAAATTGCAAATGCCAATTTGCTGCATTTTAATGGGATCTTGAAATAATTTTTTCAGGTAAATTAACTCTCTAAACTTTGTGTAGATTGGTTTTGTATTTGTTGTCAGTAGATTTTTACTGCTGAATAATCTTTGCTTGCTTGAGTTCAGCCATCTTTTGCTTAGTTAGATCTTATTTGGTTCTTCTGCGATTGATCGAATCAAACATTGTATTTTGCAAAGATGCAATACTAGTTGAGTTTGGAAAGTTGTAATATTGTTGCTGTAGTTTTGTTATGTGAAATGTTTCTAAGTTAGATCTTATTTTCCTTCAAAGTGCTGCTGCTTATAGTCCTTAAAAATTACTGCTGAAGTTATGAGTAAATGATGCAAGAGTTTAGTCTCAGAGCTGTTGCTACCATACATATTCACTCAAAAGATTTCTTGTACTGAAACTGGAAGTTGAAGCTCATCTTCCATTTCCTTCTAATTAGGGACAATTGCTGTCTTTAGACCACTAGTGTAATAAAAGAATTAATTCTCAACGATTGGACATAAGGGGTTCATGAACGATTGGTAACTTTTTCCTTTCTTTTTCACTGAAGGAGTATGGAAGTGTCGTTTCTGCTGTTGGACTTACCAACCCGGAAGTCTTTGTATTGATCTCATTGATAATGCTAAAGAGCATTTGAATACTGTGATGAATGGAAAAACGTTTAATCAGCCAGATCAGTGTTTCAATTTTGATATTAAAGGTCAGTAGGCATCTTGGTTTTAGAGAAGATAAGGTGGTTGCACCTCTCTATCTGTAGTTGCACTCATATATCAGAAAGTATGAGAAAGAAAATTAGTAGCCTAGATGAGGTTTATTAGGGAAAACTTCTTAGCTGATGTCAATTACTCTAGACGTCTTCTTAGTTTCTGGAAGTAATCTGTTGTGTAAAATGCCAAGACCACTAGCTGTTTTTCCTTAGGTATAGTGCTATACAACCTCAGGTTCCTCTCTACAATTTTCTTGTCTTGCTTGGTGCGTATGAAGGTTCGACCTTATAGATTTTCTTTTCTTGAGTCTGGTATCCTCAAATCTGACTAATATTTTTCATGAACTTTTGAAATACAAACTGATTTTTAGTCATGCTACGGATATGTTTGCCTGTTATGTTTGTATTCTTATTTTAAAATGTATAGATTAGATAATATAACTGTGTCATGTAACTACAGGAGGAGATTTCGTTTCAGCGTTCTCTGGAGAAGAATCTACCAAAGAAGGTGCTACAATTGAAAGCTCGGATATTGGATCCCAGAATGGCACTTTTGATACGAGTCCTAATTCAGTGATTAACTATCAGCATGAGGAACATACCAAAGATGATAGTTTTCATAATTCAGTGACTGACTATCAGCACGAGGAACATACCAAAGATGATAGTTTTTCTTCTTCAAGCCTTCAATCATCTGGTGTCATAGATAATATAAATACCACAAGTAAAGATACTTCAACTTTAAAGGAAACAGAAAATGCCGATACTGACTTGATTGATGAAAGTGCCTTGGATGTCGAAGAGATAGATCTTGAGAAAGTGCTTCAGAAGCAAAAAACACACGACTTATATTGTCCTAATTGCAATTCCTGCATTACGCGGAGGGTTATTCTTCGTAAAAGAAAACGCGGAACTCGACCTCTCAGTGAAGATTTTATTCGTAACAAACCAGAAGCTGAGATCCAGACTGAAGCAGGTACAGGTTCTTTGGAGCCAATCAACAATGAAGGCCCTGTTTCCTCGAATGCCCGTAACAGTACTACGATTACTCCAGAAGAAACCTATGATCGTGATAGAGACCCAGAGATATTCAGATGCTTAGCATGCTTCAGCTTTTTCATGCCTACTGGTACAGATAACGTTAAACATTATTTGAAAATCTGTCAGCTTTAGCACATTTCTCAGTTTCTTTAGTCTAATCTAATTCGTCTTGGATATACTCTTATACTTGTTAAGTGTTTTGTTCTTTATAAGGTGCAGTGTTGTCATTTGACAGTAAATACTTCGTATCTATTAGCAGGAAATGGATTTAAGTTATTTGGGAGGACGAGCGAGAAATCTACCTCTGAAAAGGATCAGATATCACAACCAAGCAAAAATTGGTTTTCCTCCATTTTTGCACTAAATAAAGGGAGAACACCTCAGGAACAAGGTACCATGTGTTCCACACTTCCACCAAACAGAAAACATCATGTGTTTGTACATTGTGTATTAAATTGGTTTTCCCTTCAAGCATTAAATTGGTACCTAACAAATGCCGAATATTATCTTATCTACTGACTAGTTTCCATGTCCTATGGATTCAGAAAATTTATGTTTTATGGCTCTTGGATATAATGGAATAAATTGTTTGCTCTTAAATGTTTAGCCTCGATTGTAAGAGGAAAACAATGTTTGTACACTATGCAGTATCTAGAAAGGAAGGGCAAGTACAATGAGTGCTGATAGCTTTACTACTTTCAGTTGTTAAAATTAGACCAAACATGTGATCCAAGAGATGAAATTGAAGTTTCTTGATAGGATTATCATTACTACCCTAAATGATTGCAATAAGTCGTTTCCTTATGCAGGAACTTTGGATAAGGAAAGCAAAGAGAGCAACAACAAAGGAGCACATGCACCTTTGGTTATAGATAATGGGAACAGAGTATCCTCATTAACCGATCGAGCCGCCTCTTCTTCTCTCATTACTGACGAACTTCAAGGAAGTGTGGCCACTGAACCTCAAGAATCTGCACTACTAAGAAATATGGAAACCAATGTCTCTTATAAATCCCAAGGTATGGTTTCTACATATGACTTCGGTAGTAATAAATGTCACTTAAATTTAACATTTCAACTTCAAAATAGCGAGCCATATAACGATTGGAAGTCTCTTGTTTCAGTGAAGTGTTATATTTTACCTGGGTTACTCTCTGCTACCTGTACTTCCTTGCCCTTATTATGTTCAATGACTCGCAACACAGTCAACCTTTGGATAGAAGATCAAATAAGAATTCAATGTTAATTTGACAAGTGTTTACTGCTATTCCAAATGTTACCTTTCTGGAAATTCGGAACAGTTTCATGGAACATTTTTTTACATTTATCTTTGCATTATATACTCTATGTTTTCAATAAATGCTTGTATGATTAATGGCGTCCCTGTACTTAAATCCTACATTTTCTAGAGCAATTTTCTGTTTCATCATGCTAACCTCTAATCTCTATGATATATCAGCGCTTTTAAAATGTAAACATCCATGGCTTAGACAACTTAATAACTGAATGCCTTCACAGAAATTGAATTTGTTTACTATTCTCAACTTATTATAAATGCAGACTATGTTGTGAATTATGAACTTGGAGTAGATAATGGGAAAGGAACTTTGCCCTATCAGAAATTTGATGAATCTGTATCAATAAATGCTACCGTCACTCCTAGCAATGGAGAAGGTGCAGCAACAGGTGTTTTAGAAACTCATTTAGATGGACTAAAGCTTCTAATATCTTCTAATGGAGGACCTGAGCTTCTTGGTAGATCTCCAGCTGATCTGAAGTATGACATGGAATCTAATAAATCTCCAGGTTTGGATTTCAAAATGAACCATTCGTCTGAGTAGAGTACTTTGTAGGGACACTGCCTAGTTACGTTGACGAATTTTCAAGGTCACCCTGTAGACTTACAAAATTAGCTTTATTATATTTTTGGAATGTGGAGATATATTCATGAAAAATATACTTACTGTTAATGGTCTTAATGTCAAATTGTATTCTGCAGATGGCGAAGCCCTGAGAAACAATTTTGTTACTAATAATAAAGCTCATATTGCTGTTGATATTCCTCGTGAATATGAGCAACCTACTGAGACCTTGCTTGATGCTGATATTATTGATGTCAGAGACACTGATGAAGGTATGTGATTCTATTGATCTGTTATTCGTCGTAAAGCTTGCTCTTGCCTGGTTAGCTTCATTTCATTTTTTTGTTGTGAGGCATAAAATCATTGTTAAAGTATATGAGTGTATACTTTGATATATGATACGAAGTATCCATTATTCACATATGAATCTCTGCTCTGCCTCTGAGTATATGCGTGTATGTCATTGTCAGGTAGCATCTCGACAAACAGAAACCAAATCTCAATCAACAAAACTGACATTGACATCCAAAGTGAGGACAACTTGCAAGCTAAATGGGAGGTAGTTTCACAAACTACTTCATGTAAGGATTGCGATTATCTATTTCTAATTATTACCAGTAAATGTTAATTACTTTCGCAACTGGAGAATTTTGTCCTAGATACTGTTGTTAAAATTCTAGATAAATGAGTTACTTCCTTGAGTTGAGAGTTTTGAACCTTGCTAAATTTCTTAGAGAATTTATACACCAGGAGCAGCCAGTGATGCAATTATAACATTTTACTCGATGGCAAATGCTTATGTTATCATGTGCATGGTCAACTGGTTAATTAGCGAATGTTTCGACTTTCTTTATCAGTATGTTTCATTTCCTTTCTAGTAACAGCATACTAGAAAGCATTCTTCCCTTATGTCATCCTCCTGAAGCCCAACACATTCTTCATCAGAATATTAACCATATGAAATGCTGTCTTCTCCTAGGATCACTTATTTCATCTGATAATTATTAACTACTCTTGCAGATAAAGAAACAATTGTAACTGTAGGAGCAGGGACAACGACGACTTCCCAAATTACAGAAGAGTCAAGTGTTTCGACTCAGCAAGTGGCTTCACAGACAAGTGGTCAAGTCAGCATAGTTGAAAGAAGGGGTTCGGAAGGAGGGGAAAGTTATGGAATTGAGATAATTAAAAGTATTGTGTATGGCGGTTTAGTCGAATCTATTACAAGTCTGAGTGTCGTTTCATCTGCAGCTGGTGGTGGTGCTGCAACATGTAAGTTTTCCGTATTTCTGCTACCTAGCTAAGCTCAACATTTTAAATATTCGTTTATGAACTTTTCTTTATAACTTTTTTCTATTATCCTTTCAATGCTATACCATAAATGGATTTTCTGAAGTATATGGAAGAATTTGGTATACAAACGGTCTTAGCAACAGAGTCTCTTTATTCTGCATTCTGTATGTTTACAGTATTACTTAATTTCTTTAGGAACTTATACTTCCCATGTGACTGCATTGCAAATTCTCGCGTTGGGGCTGGCTAATCTGATTGGGGGAATCTTCATTATTTGTCATAATCTGAGTACTTGTCATAATGTGAGTACTTGTTACTAATCATGATGGTTTTTGTAAGCTTTATAATGGGATCTTAAATATTGTTAACCATGCTTTTGCATTGATAAAGCAACCTAATTCTTGCACTTACCATTCTCTTCTTGATAAATTCTTCCATGATGTTGCATTAACGTCACATGTGATCTTACAGCTGTACCAATTGAAGAATGATCAAGCTGATGATGCAATAAATCAAGTGTCCGAGATGAACAATGATCAAGCTGATGATACAATAATTCAAGCTTCCAAAAGGAACGATAAGTATCGAGAACTACTAGGCAAGAGGAAGAATTTTGCACTGCATGCTTTTGTGGCTGTTTTATCCTATCTGATCTTCGGGTTGGTTCCTCCCATCATCTTCGGCTTCTCCTTCCGCATAAGGGATGACAGGGAACTCAAGCTTGCAGTAGTTACAGCAGCTTCGTTCCTGTGCATCCTTGTACTAGCAATAGCAAAAGCATATGTTCAGACACCACCCAAGACGTACGTTGGAACTGTCCTCCGCTACCTGATTTTAGGATTTATGGTCTCTGGTGTTTCATATGTGGCTGGAGTCTTATTCGAAAGGCTTTTAGATGATCTTGGTTTGTTTGAAAATTCGACTTCGGTTCCCACCTTATCCTTTCCTGTCAAGCCATCAAGCAACAACCAAGCATGGGCATCTTTCTGAAGAAAAGTTTCCAGTCAACAGACAGGAAAAAGAGTTGGATTTGGAGCAGTTCATTTTTGATGGTGGTCAGTAGTTTTAATGTAGTATCTTTTTTTTCTTGTGGAACTTAGTTTCTTGTTAAGCAGCTCGTCAATTTCTCCATTTCTGACACGAGGTGTCTATGCATGTTATGGCAATAAAATCTGATCGGTTATAAAATATATATGATGATATTAACATAATTTAACGAAAAATGTCACAGTGTAATAGAGGATTCAGACTCGACTTTATTATGCTACGACATTTACCAAAATTTGTTTTCCTTGGACTACAGACGGGGAGGATGAAAACGAAGTCGACCCCTCCCTAGGTTATTTTCTCAATAAATATGTACTAGTAGTTTAATGCTCTCTTCATTTTTAATACTTGTCATTTTACACCTTTACACACTAATTAAGAATTTGTAGATTCTTACATTTAAACCCTTAATTAGTGAAAAAAAAATTATATTGATATCATCAATAAAATGGTTTCTTAGATCATCAAGTAATGAATTGTATATGGGGAAATGACAAATAAGTTAACAATAGACAAAATAAATACAACCGACTTTCAATGTTATTTAATCAGAACATATTAGGAAATATTAGGAAAAATTGAACTAATTATGCATCGAAAAATTAAAAGGTATTTAGAAACAAGAATTTTAGGCTAAGATAACAAATATAACAAAGCGGAATTGTGATAAACGGATCCAAATCTAATTTCCAAATGATAGTCATGACAAAATTGATTAGTGTCATTGATAAAAGTCCACTGTGTAACAAAATCTTCACAAACATTATTCAACAACACATTTACTCAAAATTTGAACAAGGAATCAGGTAGGTATAGAGTATTGGATGTGCAACACAAACTCTGCAACAACTAATAATTTCCTAAATCTCACATTTTCAAGAATGCATCACCAAACCTACCAGAATAAAGATCTAACAACCACTGCAAGAATGGTGTAAAAAAGTAGCTATCCACATTGGTATATAATGAACTCAACTACCTTCAGATATCATTGGTCGATATCACGAACTCTTGTCCTGATGCAGATCTTGTTTACTTTTGCCTCTCTTCATCTTCGCTTTAACCCGACTCTTCGTCGCAAGAGTCTGCACAGTATTTGTGAAATTCCCTACTGCCATGATTACTAGAAGGATCCCACATGTCACAACCTGTAACGAAATATTTCAGGGTCTAATTATGCTCTTCCAAGTATGTCACAGTTTAACTATAATCACACATGTGATAAAATTTGATGGCAGACGGGAAACTTCCCAAGCAAACATTGTAAGTAGCAAATCTAAGACATTTTTTTTTCCAAAATCACAACTCAAAACATGTTCGGAGCGAGGATAGGAAGATATCATTACCTGCCACTCGGAGACTACACCAACAACTGCAGTTTTAAGCAATTGAATTCCACAATATGCTTCAAATATCTGAAAGAAAAGCATATACACTTCATTGTATTACTATTAAGCCTCAAGGTATAAGTTACTGATATCACAGGTAGGAAACAATGGAAAAGCAACACATCTCATGATTAGGCACATCAGCGAAAAAATACATAAGAATGTAATGTCCTCCAGCAAACTACCAATTTATTTTATAAATACGAAAGACTTTTCTCATATAAAAATCACTCAATCAAACTGCTCTACTAAAAATGAAGCAGCCAAAAATATATAAAAGCATGTAGCATGTGCACATTGTCATCACTAGTGAAACTGAAATAGAGAAATAATTTTTGATATCCTTCTTACCTGCAGGAAGAAAAGCAGAAAATATAATAATTTCAGCTGGCCTTCAACTCCAGCAGTTTCTCCCCATACAATGTCCATTCTCCGAGCCTACAAAGTGAAAAAATAAATTTTTACCATTTAAAACGCCGGTGAACATGGATAGAAGTCGAAACGCAGAAGTACATACTAGGTTAATATTATATCCATATAAAGTCTTGCACCTTTCCCAATGCAATTCGAGTATAGAGTCTTTGTCGCTGATATCTATTCTGGAGAAGCATTGCAACTCCTTGGACAATAGCCCATATCAAAAACAGCTGCACTCCCAACTGTTATATACAGTTTCTATTAATTCAGATCACTGGCAGGGGGAACAATGAAATACGCAAAATACGCAAAATCCTTATATGAATGTCGGGTTAACTTTAAGTCGATCAAAACACCAAACCTGCTTCTGGGAACAGTCTGGAGCCTTCTCAATCTCCCAAGTCAGACTGATAAGTGCCATAGCCATGGCACAGTAATGATGATATATCCACCTGAAAAGGCATACATATCATCCAGGATACACATTCTGCCTCTAGATTTATGATAGAGACATCATCTTAAGAAACTTTGAATTATGTAGAGATTGCTGATTTCAGTATAGGTCAGGCCAAGTCTAAGCAGAGTCGCATAGGTTCATTATTAACCATGAAATGCATGCATAATAACTGCCATATATCCATAGAAATCTACCATGGTCGAATATCACTTCCATTGACTCTCAATATGTTTTCTCTCAAAGCCAAACCTGTGTAAAGATATAACAACCAGGCCTGAAAAGTGAAGAGGGGATGGGGAAGCAAAAGAAGGAAACAAAAAATTCAGCACATCAATAATTGGTAAACAAATAGAACAAATATTCTAATCTTCAATATTTAAATCCACATTCAAGAAGTCATTACCTGATAAAGTTGAACAGGCAAGGCAGGTAAACATCCACCCCAAACCCTTGAACTTAACATGAGCAACAACGCTGGGAATAAGATGAACAGAAACGCTGTTCTATCCTGCCATAAGAAAATGTTGGAATTCAACCTATTGTCGCAAGCCACCCTGTATATCGGACTATTCTTTTATCCTAATGCAAACAAACAAAATCCAATCCATATATCTGATTGCCTGAACTGCTAAATGTTACCAATAATATATATATCAATCTTAAACTTGGGATTTTAAGGAAATTTCAGTACCAAATATACCAGAACCAGAAACATCATTCAGAACCTAGATTATTACGATGCATATCTAGTTAACAGCAGTACTCTGTGTTATTAAGCAATAGCTCGTCTTATTACTCCCTCCATCCCTATTTGTTAGGATGTATACTTTTTCACACTTTTTAAGGACAATTCAAATACATCTATCAAGTATCAACCCCAATTTTCCCCTCAACTCAGTTGTTTCACATTTTCTCAAAACAATAGCTTAATTTGAGATTTCTAAAAGGCGGTCATCCCTAATAAAAGGGAAGGATGTAATTCAACATTGTGAGATAACACAATAGTTCCTTGTTTATGGGGGTAATTGGCAACTAAGGAAAAAACATCAGCAGATTGTTTTACTAATGTTTATACTTTATACTGTATGAAACATGATGGAAGCTTGAGAAGTAAATAACTTACTCTGAAACTATTGTATTCCTCTTTCACTTTGAGCTGAATATCTCTCCTATTTGCACGAACATTTATTGGACCAAGGAACATCCTCAAGAACCTCCCTATGCATAATATTTCAACAAACCATACTCAATTCCAACTAAATCTACACGAAAAAGAAACCTAAAACAGAAAAGACAATGAAATACATCAAACATGCGATTGATACTGTAGATTGACAACGGAGCATTCAAAAATACCATGAGTTTTTCCGGGCAGAAATGCTGCCGCATCGCTTTCACTCAGCACGTATCTTGCTTTAAACAAGTCTTCTTCCAACTACACCATATTATAATAACATCAGAACAATCCATATATGATTATATTCCCTCCATCCCTCCAAAGATTGTCAAATTTGATTTTGAAAAAAATTAACAAACCTAGCCTTCTTAACCGACAGACATAACATCGATTTGAATCAAAATTTCATGTTCGCACCAAATATCATACTCCCTCTATGCCATGAAAATTAACAAACTTCATACCAAATATCATACTCCCACGATTTGAATCAAAATACATTAAAACACTTGACTTCCCAGTTTACAAAGTCAACCATCGAAAATCAAAACTTGACAATCCTTTGGGATAGAAGTAATGCAAAAACCATAAATGCAACCTCATACATATTAAAAATCTCACCTTTTCAGCTTGATTCAAATCAAAGCGATCATGTTAACAATAAAATACATTGCATATACTACCATTTGGTATATTTTCCACCGAAATCATAAACCATACTTGACTTCACAATTTACAAAGTCAACAATCAAAACTGGACAACTTTTGGGGACAAAAGTACTACAGAAACCACAAATGCATGCTCATACACAATAAAAACTTCAACTTTTCAGCTTGAATCGAATCGAGATTGGTTTTCCTAATGGAAGAGCTTAAACGTTGTATATTACTATATTGATATCAAAGTAAACAAACTTCGTAGCTTTAATTGACTCACATAATTTTGATTTGAATCAAAACGATCACGGTCAACAATAAAGTGCATTACAAATACTAGCATTTGGTATATTTACCATACATAAAAATACTTGAGTTCATAATTTACAAAGTCAACCATCAAAAAATCAAAACTGGACAACTTTTTGGGACAAAGTAGTACAAAACCCACAAATGCATGCTGATAAACAATAAAAACCTCACCTTTTCAGCTTGATTGGAATCCATATTAGTTTTTTTCCTAATGGAAGAGCTCAAACGCTGAATATTCGAATCAAGCGAGGAAACTCGAGCTCTTAACGAGTCTTCTTCACGAGTTGTTCTTGAGATCAATGAAGCAGCTACATCTTGCAACTCCTTTGCTTGCTCCACAAGCCTCGAAACTTCCTCCGCCACCACTTCCGCCGCCGCATCTCCTCCGCCCACCGCCGTGTCACCCATTTATTCCGATCAAAAGGGTATATTTAATTGAGTGGATTATGTTAATTAACCCCTTTTTGCTACCTCCTAGGTTAATTGTAGCGTTGATTTATGATGTCCGAATAAATAGTGTCTGAATTTTATCAGACACATAAATAATAAGTGTAATTAAAGAAAGAGAAAAAGTAGTAAAATCATCGTAGATGGAGCCAAGTCCCCGGGCATATATAGTAAATAGCTGGTAATCGTATTTATTGTATTTATTTGTTGAGTGTGTTTGATTCGTTGTAGGATCGATTCGCGTAATGAGTTGGTTTATGAATAAGCTATCTGTTTCAGTAGATTTAGTCATGGTATAGCCGTATAGGCTTCAATGCATGGGTAGCAATATTTTTAGATTAAAGAGTTTCGACTTTTTCGATAGATGGAATCAAAGTAAATTTGGTTCAAGAATACTTCACGGTCGTTGTATTAGAGGCTTCAATTTAAACGGTTAAGATTATCGGACCCAAGTATGGAACATTTAAAGACTATCCAATCGAAATATGAGTCGTTTAGGAGTACAAGCACAAGGGGATTTAATTGTTTTTATTTATGGAGGGTGATTTTATTTGGTGTCTTAATTTAAGAGGAGGAGATTTGTAGAGTGGCGTGGAGAGGTACGGAACAATGGAACACATGGGGTCAGCTAGGAACAAAACCGCATGAATTAAAGAACAAAATTGTACATAAAGGGTATCTTTATTTGATGCCATTGGATTCGATATAACTCCATCATTTCTTATACTTTAATATACTAATATGTATTTAATTTTTCATTAATAAAATAAAATAATATTCATTCATAAACTTTATAATTACTACAAAAATTGAATAGGAAAAGAGCATTACATAATTTATCAAAATTAAAAAGTTCATTTAAAAGATAACTAATCGGAACAAATAGTTTGATCTATTAAGCAGCCTTTCTCCACGTATATGAAAACTTCACCTTATAAATCGAAAACTTATCAGGTTTTGTGGTTTTCACTCGTAAAACAACAATATTATATATTGGAACTACAAGTTCACTAGTTCGAGTGTACAACGGGTACTTGATTCCGTGACATACATGTCTTGTGGTGACGGGTCCATTCTGAGTTCGAATCTTTCTCACAAAAAAGCGGCTTGATCGCTACTGTGAATCGTACTCGAATAAAAAATATTACTTGATAAGCAGAGATAATTGTCAAAGCTGATCAGTATATAAATCTGATAAGTGCGATGTCAACAGCCGTCAAATAGCACACTCCCCACCTCAACCTTCCACAAAAGTAAAAACTAAAGTTAGAAAACCAATCTCGACCACATTTTGATTCTGAGCCATGTCGACAACCATGCAAACCCACCACCTCCATCTCCGCCACGTGTCACCACTCTCCTCTCGCCACATGTCCCCTACCATCTCCTTCCGCCGCAGCGACTTCGACGGGTTCGCGCGGCGTAAAGTCAGCGAGGCATGAAGAGAGCGTGGAGAACAGCAAACAACAGCTTCGAGCAGTTAATATACGAGACAAGAAAAGCAGCGGAGAGAATCGATAGGAAATTCGATGTTTCGAAAAAGATAACTGAAATAACTGATTTGGCATCGTATAGAGCTCGTGAGCTTGATAGAGATTACGCTATTAGTCAACGCTGGAGGACTTTTAGTATGGATTTTGGAACCAATTTACCCAGGGTGTGTTACTATGTCCCAAAAAGTTGTCCAGTTTGCTTTATATAAAAGATTGTCCAGTTTGGTTTTGTATGGTTAGAAGTTAATAACTTTATTTTTAGTAGTTAGTACTCACTCGAGTTTAGTTGAAATTGGTTCAATGTTTGTTTGATGATGTTAGTAGAAATTGTCACAGGGTGTGTTACTATGTCCCAAAAAGATTGTCCAGTTTGATTTTCAATGGTTAAAATTAACAAACTTTATTGTTATCATATTATTAGGATTTATGTTTAGTACTACCTGCATCCCAAAAAGATTGTCTAGTTTGCGTTTCAATGGTCAAAAGTAATGAAATTTGGAGCCTTAATCAACACAGTTTGATTTTTTTTTTTAAGATTGTCCAGTTCGATTTGTAGAAAAGATTGTCCAATTTGTTTTTTGTCTTGTTAGAAGTTCCTAACTTTGGTTTTAGTATTGATTTTTGTAGAAATTGGCTCAGGGTGTGTGTTTTCCAAATCCCAAAAAGATTGTCCAGTTTGTGCTTCAATGGTTAAAAGTGACTAACTTTGGTTTTAGTGATCTAGAGTGACTTTAGTAGAAATTGTTCTTCTAGAAGAGATTGGCCCAGGGGGTGTTCCTAAATCCCAAAAAGATTGTCCAGTTTGATTTATATAAAAGATTGGCCAGTTTGTTTTGTATTGTTAAAAGTTAATAACTTGGGTTTTAGTATTGATTTTTAGTAGAAATAGGCTCAGGGTGTGTGATTGTCCAATTTGATTTAAGTTACTATCTTTATTTTTATAGTTAGTACTCTTTAGTTGAAATTTGTCCAATTTAGTTTAACTAACATTGGTATGTTTATTTTTATACTCACTTGATTTTAATAGAAATTGGCCCATGGTATGTTTCTATACCCAAAAAGATTGTCCAGTTTGGTTTTGTATGCTTAAAAGTTACTGACTTTGGTTTTAGTAGGAATTGGCATAGGGTGTGTTTCTATGCCCCAAAAAGATTGTCCTGTTTATTTTTGTATTGTTAAAAGTAATTAACTTTGGTTTTAGTGTTGATTTAGTAGAAATTGGCTCAGGGTGTGTTATTATATCTCAAAAAGATTGTCAAGATTGGTATTACTAGGACTTCAACCCGGAACTAATTTTACTTTTAGTATTCACTTGATTTTAGTAGAAATTGGCACAGGGTGTGTGACTAAATCCCAAAAAGGTTGTCCAGTTTGTTTTGCTATGATTGAAAGTAACAAACATTGGTTTTAGTGTCCCTCAATTTTAGTAGGAATTGGCCCAGGGTTTGTTTCTAGCTATGCATTTATCATCTGATTATTGAATTGAGTTTGTTGCCTAGTTTGATTGAAAATAATCAAAATTAACGTACTTTGCACTTTGAAGACTTAATTTATGCTCATAACTTTCGAAGTGAGTCAAAATTATCATTTTTATCATTGTTCTATATTTTTCACCAAATATTACATGTTCAAAATTGAAACTAGACAATTTTTTTGTAATTGCGGGAGAAAATCTTTGTTATCAATGAGCTGATGGTGTTAATATAGTTGTGGTGAAACTGTGATGTTTGAGTATTTTGTAGTTTGTTAATTAAACGCAATCTCATTCTTTGCAGTACAGGAGGCAATTGAATGATTTGCTGGACACACCACTAGGTCGGAGCTGTGTAGTGAGTACTGTTTTTCGTTAAGATTGGATGCATTTAGTACTGTTCAATTTATTGTGTTTATGAACCATTTATATTGATCAATATTGTGAAAGTTATACTACTTTCTGTTCTTGTGTTTTTGGTTCACATTTTATGAGTTCAATGTGATATGAGGTTCTTCTCTTTTTGGCAAGTCATTGTGAATTTAGTCCTTTTTTGTGACGTTAGAGAGTTGGAAATGGCTGATGACCTTTTGCTTTACATATAGCAGCTGTGGTGTTTTCTTGCCACTACTGTGTATCTGAGTTAGCTTAATTCCACTGTTTAGGATTCTTCCTAGTTCCAAATAGTAAGGTATAGGGTTCTAGAATAGAAGTAATGTGATAGTCATTTCATGCTGCTCTCTCTCTCGCCTACATGGAGCACTGTGGATTTGTAGCAACATGGCATAACGCCCAACAAATGTTTGTTAATTTAGTTGTTAGATATTTTCCCCTGGTTACAATTACATATCATTTTACTAGTTGAACCATACCTTGGATCACTAGAATTTTCGAGGAAATTAATCCTTGTACTATGTGTATGCATCTTATTCATATATGTAACTATTGTGCTTGAAATATCTAAATCCAAATATTGTCGCTTGCAGACAATCTTCTTTCTATGGTTTGCTCTGTCAGGATGGCTTTTCCGCATTCTTACATTTTCACTATTTGTGCTTCCATTTGCTGGACCTCTTCTGATCGGGGCTGTTGCCAACAATCTCATAATTAAGGTAATCTTATCTAGTTTTGGTTTATAATTATCAAGGTATTGAGCTAAAGTGTCGTGGTGAACTGCCAAGTGTTGCTTAAAGTTCTAGAACTAAAGTGATGTGCTTTATTCGTGTAGTCCTTCATTAATTCCTTAAATAGTTCCATTGTTATCTAAACTGCATAGTTATACTGAAACTTAATGCACTGTTATTTAACTGTTTGAGTTTAAAGTATTAGGTGCTTCTTGTGGGCACTTTGGTTAACTTGGTTGTATTTAGTTTTTATTTGGCAACTTTTCTTAAAGCTTGAATGTTTACCTAAACAGGGAGAGTGCCCGGCATGTAAAAGACAATTTGCTGGATACAAAAATCAAACGGTTCGATGTTCGAATTGTGGAAATATTGTGTGGCAACCGAAAAACGACTTCTTTTCTGGAGGCAGCCGCGGAGGCACCACTCCTTCATCAAAATCGAGCCAGGATGTCATCGATGTCGAGTTTGAGGAGAAATAGAAGATTCTCGAATGTGTTCAGGATGTGGATAACAATGCTTAGCATTAGTGCATAGAGGTGTAATGGTGATATGTGCTATTGTAATTTTGTTCTTCTAGGTTGAACCAAAATTATATTAGTATTTGATATACTATTTCTTACCAAATATTATTTCAACGTGTACACAAATATCCGAGTCAGTCATCAAAATTCGAAATTCAATTTCCTTTATGAAGGGCTAGAATACATATGACCTAAAATTCACAATACTTGCCATAATTATGAAAAAATTGGCGGTCATTTTAAAATATGTTTCCCCTTATACAGACTAACACATTTAAGATACACTGTTATTTTGTTTATTTTGCAAATTTGGATTCCAGTATTCTTTTGATGTATAATTGATAATTGTTATGATTTTTAGAAAATTATTTAAAGAAGTATGTTAGATGCATGTAATCATGATATGGTTTTTTCTCAAATATATATTCTTCTATTTTGTATGGAAATACTAAGATAATTATGATCATTTAAGATATTTGCATATATTCACTACCTAATACATTATTACCTATTAATAATACAATCATCTAAAAGTAAATTAGTGATCTACATATTTTTGAAATCTAACTAAATAACCAATATAATTTTTCAACCATTTAAATATAAAAGTTATTAATACTACATGCTAAATTAATTCTAAAAGATTGTAAAATTTTCTTTTTCAATAATCAAAAGTATTTAGATTTCAACCAACAAAAATTCAAAATTATAAATATTATATACTACCTCCATCTCTAAAAGGTTGTTCGATTTTCTTTTTCAATAGTCAAAATTATTAAGAGTTAACCACTAATATATTAATACTACATACAAAATATATCTCACAAAAATGATTGATTTTTTCAATAGTCAAATTTTTTAGCTCAACTGACAAAATTTAAAATTATAGAAAACATCATAGTACTTGATCTAAAGATTAATTGGTTTCTTTTTGGATAGTTAAAATTGTTTAAAAGTCAACAACTAAAATTTAAAATTTATGAATACTAAATTTCACATCCATCTTTAAAAGATGGTTGATTTGTTGATAGTCGAGAATTATTTAAAATCAACCGACAATTAAATTACGAAGACTAAATACACTCAATACAAATGTTCGTGAATTTTCTTTTCCAATGGTAAAGTGTGGGAGTGGAACCACCAAAATTCAAAAGAGCATAGCCACTAATCCTACATCCACCAAAGATTGTCACTCTTGATTTTTTTAATTTTTTGTGTTTTATAATACTTGATGAAAAATATATCAATGGAAAAAAATTATTGATATTTTTTTAAAACACAAATAAAAATATCTACGGTCGAAGTTCAACTATGAAAAGTGAAAAAGTCAAAAGTGGACAATCTTTGTGGGATGAAGGGAGTAATAAATATGACATCGTTCTTAAAATATCGTTCGATTTTCTTTTTCAATAGTCACAATTATTTAAAATTTCACCAACAAAATTGACAACTTATGATTACTATATATATATATATTACCTTCATGCTTAAAAGATTTTTCAATAGTCAAAGTTAACAAATTTTATGATGTTAATAATTGATATACAACTTTGGTTTGAATCAAAATTATCATATTAACAGTAATGTAAATTAAAAATATTATATGTTGATAAACATATTTCACATAATAATATAATAAAATTTTATAAATTTTTTGAGTTCAAAATTAAAAGGTCAACTTGTCATAATTGTTACGCCAATGATATATATGATTGTGGAGAATAATTTAATAGCTTACACAAAAATAGTTAGCAACTTGCTCACAAAAAGGTAAAAAGGTAAATTCACACAAAACAGCCTAGTTTAATCACACAAAACATCTCCTTTGAATTTCCCTTTTTTTTAATATTAATATTAGCGAGTGAAATTTCTAAAATACTCTTAATTTAAAATGCAAAAGGATAAAAATAACCCTGTTTAATTACAGCCGTGGGATTAGATAGATTACGCATGGCGCAACGTCCCCAATGATTACATGGCGCTATAAGCAAATCACAAAATTGGGTTGATGGTGTGTTAGGCCTTATAAAAGTTATATAGATAATAGATCTTAATTTTAATTTATTCAAAAGAAAATCAAGACTTGAGACAATTAAAGAATTTTATAATAATTTTCGATGGCATGCTCTAGCGTTAATGCATGACTTGAGACAATTAAAAAAATAAAAATGTTTTGATGTAAAATTATGTCTTTTCTCATTTCGTTAGTAATATTTAACGGTTAGTTAATTGCAAGGGAATATGGTGGTTGATTTATAAGTTTATTAGGGGATAATATACCGTTTAAGTTCACAGGGGATATAAGTTCTTTCATAAAAACTTTATAGGAGGAGTGGGGTGCAAATTATCACATAATTTGATTACTTTTTATCCATTAGAAAGAACTATCTAAGATTAATTTAATGAACAAATTCATCGATTTATATAACATTGATTTGAATAACAAATTATAATATTTTTAGTAAATTACCTTAAATATTAATAATTTAAATATTTTTCATCTTATATTATATAATACTCCGTATGAGACTATGCTAATTCTTTTCAATACTATTTTTAATTACTATATGTGAATTATTTAGCTACAAATATCAATAAGAAAAATTCTATATGTTTCAAACAAAATTTTTGAAAATTCTTCAACTTTGATGATTGAAGCTCAACCAACAAATTTAAAAATTATGAAAACATCATTCTACCTCCATCTCTAAAAGGTTAATTGATTTTCTTTTTGAATAGTTAAAATTATTTAAAAGTCAATCACCAAAATTTAAAATTTATAAATACTAAATTTCACATCCATTTCTAAAAGATGATTCATTTTAGTTGATAATCGAAATTATTTAAAAGCTGGCTTGACAAAACTAAAAAATTATGAGAAGCTGCATTACCTACATCTACAAATGTTCATGAATTTTTTTAATAGTTAAATTATTTAAAAACCCAACCACAAAATTCAAAATTTTATAAATACTAAATATAACGTATTTCGCTAAAAGATTGTTCAATTTTTCTTTTCAATAGTCATGATTATTTTAAAACTCATGACAAAATTGATAGATATTATTACTACATATTATAAAGTAAGTTCAAAACATTATATGTTGATATACACATATTTCACATAATATTATAACAAAAATTTTATAAAGTATTTGAGTTCAAAATTAAAGCGTCAACTTGTCATAATTGTGCATCATTCGTACATAATTTGAATATTTTTTATCCATCGAGGGAAAGATTGTTTAGATTAATTTTTTAATTATCAAATTAACAAACTTTGTCATCCTAATTTATTTACACAACATTGATTTGAATAACAAATTTCAATAAGAACAAATTCTACATGTTTCAAACAAAAAATTTGAAAGTTCTTCAACTTTGATGATTGATTTTTTAATTATAAACTCAATTATTTTTATACAAATATAATTTTGAATAAAAATGTGCAAATAACTAATATTTTTAACCCAAAATTATTCTTAATATAATATTTTGATTATTCAAGTAAAAAATTATGTGTTAATTTTATATCAAACTTAATAATTTTATTAAGTATAATACTATAATTTCATACATATCCAACTTGTAATAGGATTTATATTTGTAGAGTCCTACAAGAAAATATTTCTTTTAAAAAAAAAAAAAAACCCACCACGCCCTAAGAGAAAATATTTCTATTTGCATGTAGAATTGTATATTATAGGATTTGTCATAATCTTTTTAGTTTAATTATAATTTATTAAAATATAATTATACCCTTCATTAAGGGTATTTTAGTCCGTGCAGAAAATGAGAGAAACTTTTAAGACAATTCGTGTTTTTAAATATAGATAGATATATATAGATAGATAGATATATTAATATGCTTCATGAATCATGTGTCCTCTCCTGATTTGGGAGATGGCTACTGTCGTAATTAGCAAACAACTGTTCAATTTTCCATCACAATCTCTCAACCTTTTCCTAGGTAAAAACTGTGAACTAATTCACATACACTTCAGTAATTTATATAACAGAAAAAGAATGCATCTGCTAAAAGGAGCACCAATTGATTCCTGAAGCAAATGATCGTCGTAAACCTCGACCGAAAAGGTATGACAGTTTTTACTGAGGCTCCTTGAACTTGGCCTTTTCACTGAGGTCTGTAAAAGCATCTACTAGATTCTGAAGCCTGGCAACAAACTCGATCAATAAGGAAGTAAATGTCGCTAATGACAATGCGCTTGCACTTTCATATGTTCGTACTTCACGTTCGTTTAAGACAACATCACCAAGTATTGAAAGCCGTGAAGGCCACACGGTTTGCTGCCTTAGCATATCTTCAGTGGATTCCCATTGTGCTGATACATTGATACTCATGTTTGGATTATTGGGATCAAAAGGGCGCATCGCCTGAGTTGATTTCAGATGGAGATTACTAAGTGAACTTATCATCATTGGTTTGGGCTCGTTTTCTGTCAGTTCCTGAAGCTGTTCAGGGTCCTCGAACTTTTTCGGTCTTTTAGCTCTTTCCCAGCTTTCTGCCTTAACGAGAAGATAAGATTTTTGATCAATCTGCATCTGTAATACCTCAGCAGCCTCATGCACTGTTTCGAGCAGATCTTCAGAACTCAGTTTTTCCATTTTTTCCACCTTTTCTCCAAGCAATCGCAAGACGCTAGCACCTTCAACACCAACTTTTTGGATTCCATTCTTGAAGACTTGTCTTAATTCAGATGAAGACTAGAAAAACAGAAAATCCAATTCAGTCGTAGATAACACATCTCCTATACATAGTCCCTCAATCACAAGTTCACAACTCAGTCTTATCGTCCCTTAATAACAATTGATAAAGCATGTGCATGTGCATTTGCATAAGTTCGTTGATTTTACCAGACATTACATTGAATTGCCGTGTTCGGTAATAAGAAAAACAGTCCATATCAATAGCAACAGCAAAAGAGTTTGAAAGCAGATAGTACCTGTATTTCGGAAAGTATACACCCATGCATAGCCATGACCATAAATGCACAATGCCTCAGTGCACCACTAACTTTGACATACTCACTCCAAGGATAATTGAACATCTTGTAACGGCCATGAGGTGGCTCCCATTCAGCAAATCCTAACTACAAAAGGTAAAAGCGATCTCCATTATGTGTCATAATCTGTTTAACTTGTGGTTTATCTAAATATTAAATGGATAATAAATATACCAAAGACTCCTCTTGACTTGTGGACTCCACAGCAGCTCGGTATCCACTGTACACCACATCATCAGAAGCCTGGTAGAGAAGAATTTTTGAAGGTATTCTTTCATATTCAACATTCTGCAAATATGAATTCACGCAACCTAAATACAAACTGCCAGGTATTAGTCATATGTATATCAATGCAACACAATTAAATTATACAACAAAAAAAAGATTTCAAGTCATGTTGGAATAACAAGCTACCTTCCAAAGAAGTAGCAACTCCCTTGATATTTTTCACTACCAGTTTGTGCAAATCCTCACCAGCCCAAATCGGATAAACACACACATTTATAATCAAACACACGGCAGCCCCAACACCAATCAGCAACAATCGTGAAACAGCTGTGTAAGTGAAATGTGAAGCCCCTGATACCAGCACGATACAGTATGTCAACAAGAACACGCGGAATCCATATTCATATTGCTTAAATGCTGGATACAATTTCAAGTAACTCGCGCAAAATCCTAAACACAATACAACAATTTATTAGATCACGGTCACTTGTCATGTACAATTGCAAACTATTAAGATTTTATGGAAAATAATACGGAGTAACTAAAACTTAGTTTCCTAATATGAATAGGATAGGTACGTTTCCTAATTCTAATATATTATGGATCCATATCGATACTCTAGTATCTTCTAAATACATCTCAATACAAAAACAAAACAAAGTATTATAATACTACAAACACTATCATGTCATAGTTACTTTGATCAATATTAATGGAAATAGTCTAACCTGCAATGAATATACTGATAACCACCACAACTTCTTGATATTTCCCAGCTAACAAGGACAACTCAGCAATACCTAAAGAGAGTCCTCCAGCAGAAAACGTCCCCAGTGCACGATTAAACCCTTTACTGAGTGTAGCACCTAGATATCAATAAACAATAAATAAGCTAGAAAAAATATACAATAATCCTCAAACTTCAATCACCACCAAAAAGGTTCAATCTTTATATGAAATCAACAAAATGGCAAATCAATTGAGGCACATCTCGCGATTAACTCCTCCGTGGTATTGCACGGCAGGTACCTCCAGCGTCGTTGGTACGTCCAGTGTCCTTAGTGTGACAGTTTCACACTTTTTAACAAAATGGCAAATCAAATTACACCACATTTGAGCATAAACAATAAATGAGCACTTAAGCAGGAAAAAATATATAGTGATCCTCAAAGTTCAATAACCACTAAAAACACCAAGTTCAATCTTTATACTCTAATAACCAATATGGCAAATGAAAACACCCAATTTAAGCATACCTATGCTGAATTCAAACACAACCACCACTGTAAGAATAGCCCATATTGAATACTGGCTGATATAGCTGAGGGGTTCCTTAAAGAAAATAAGAATAGATACAAAAGCAAGAGCTAAACCCATTTTCACAGCAAAAATAAACTTCCTTGGATCCTTTTTACCCATCTGATAAGCTTTATTACCAAATTCTTGAAAATCATCAAAAAACCTCTTAACTCTTTCTTTAATGGATCCCATAAAACCTTCATTTGATACATATGATGCACCCCCATTTAATCCAAACTCGGAATACCCTTTTCTTGATATAAATTTTTCTTTCCCTTTATCTATAAAACTTTGCTTTAGTGATCCTAAATTGTTTGTTGCTGCCATTTTTGTTATTGGTTTTTAATAAGCAAAATAAGATATCAAATAAATGAAATAATAATTTGAAGAGGTGGTGAAATTAACATGTACTTATACATCTTCATCCAACATGTAGGTGCTTTGTCTTAATTTTTTTATTTTATTTTTTGAAAGTGTGAAACTTTAACAATAGCAACCCTTCACGGAATAGGTGAATTGTGTAATATGTCTCAACTGATCAGGGGGACGAAAACTTCATTTCATAGCTTCGCCCAATTTCAATCTGATATTTTTGTCGACAAATCGACTTCGGCTATTGCTTTCATGAAGAAGTTAAGATCTTAAAACTTTATCTTATCATTTCTTTTACCGATCGAAAGCTTATTTTATTTTTTTCTTCCTACATGTAGATGTGTATATATAAATCAGTACCAGAGTAGTATTTATTATTGATATGATAATATTAATTAAATTGTTTTGTCAGTTGAGTCAGGAATAAATCAATAAATAAGAAACTCCATCTAGATTTTGAAGGGCCAATAATACAATTTGGTATGTTGTGACAAACTAGAACATAGATTTACGTGTCGAGTATTTTGAACGAGGATTGACACCCGTTAATCGTCGAATGTGCCTACAAAAAATCCGTAAATCAAGTAACTAGACAATTTTATATGGCGTGTTCGATGAAAAGAATATTGGTAAGAAATGAAACGCGTAGATTTACATGAAATATTTTGAAACTAATTTTGATATCATTTCATGTATTCTTTGTTTTAAAATTCGCACATTATACATTAAATGATTAAACTGCATGATGTCTGATATTCTAGAGCGGAAGTACTAGATGATGAAAATGAATAAACGATATTTTTTTATATCTATTTTGAATTTTGAACATTATATAATAATTGGTTATATTACAATTACATATGATGTATTCAATACATGGTTTATGATATTTTAAAACAACAGACACATAAGACTGCATCAAAATATGTAAAGAATCTTTTTTTGCCCCTAACTTGATAATTTATGCTTATTGACCAATTAAGTAGAGTATTTTTTATAAAAAGTAGAAATATTTTAAATCCGTTAAATCCAAATTCATTTTAACATTTTAAGAAAGACGTAATTAATTCCAACCTAATATACAATTGTTTTCTTTCTCAATAATCTCTCCATAAATGTTCTTTCCTTCGAGGTTGTACAAATCGCCGTCTCAGCCAATCCTAACAATCTAATAGAAAACTTGATAGCGATATCAAATAAGAACATTTAAAATGTATGAGTAGTCGTTTAGAATAGTTTGAAAATAGTCGTTTAGAATAGTTTACAAAAATATAGATCTATTACAAAAAATTATATGTCCAAAATCATAAAATAAACTACAACATCACCTCATGTATGGTAAAGCTAATAAACTACAACATCACCATGTATGGTAAAAACTAAATGCACGACAATTTTGCAAGAGGAGACAATTTTTCCATACTCATCATGTATAAAATATTGGTAGCTAATATTATTTCGCAAATGCATAAAAAACAACTGTCGAGATTTTTTATTTTTTATATAAAGCATACAACAAAAATAGTTTCGAACATAGGTTACACATTATCAAAATAAATTTACTCACAGTGCTATTGTGAAAATCTTTATCGAGGTTGATTTGAGGCATTCTTGGAATCAAAATTGTATATAAAAACAAAGCTTTGATTCGTGATATCATACTATAATTTTTTGAAAAAAACAAAATAAAATTAATTTTATTAGGAAAATTAGGAGGAAAATGAGGAGGAAATATTTGTTTATACCCATAATTCTTCCACTGATTTGAAACTTTATGCTCTATATTAAATTCCATATGATTAAATTCAAAATATTAGGTAAAATGGTTACTTTTCTTCAAAATTAAAATTTAATAATTTCAGCCTTGCAAGTTTCGTCTTAACTTTAGAGTTGAAGTTTGAGGAAGAAAATTCCGTTGGACCTAAACCTCTAGAGATGATGAGCATCTTCTTAGTTTTACATCTACTGTAGATAGGATGAGCATCTACTTAATTTTACATTTAACTGCAATCCTATTAATATAATATAAGAGGACGTGCGAACAAATCAAAGTCACATGATACTACCAAATCAAGGTAATAATCATATGTTTCCCCACAGATAAACGGCTTTAGTGGTTTAGGTTTTTGAATTGATGTTATCTTCACGCCGATACTTGATTGATGAGGGGTTCGGTCCGTAAGGGCTATCTTCGTCCCCAAGTATAGTGAGTAGCGAAGATCAACAAAATATCTTTGTGGCTGAGTCGTATCAGGGATTTCGTCATCGTAATATATAAGGATTTGTAACGGCGAGAGCGCGATCAGGAAATGATCATTTTATATATTCCCCACAGCTGTTTGTGATTAGTTGGCCTGACCAAAAAGAATCGTCAGATCCCACGTCTATAGTAGTCGGTATGTCGTTTTAGTGCTAGTGAACATCTTTTCAATTATCATGGCTTAGCCTATCTACTATATCTAGTTTTTCAAAAAATAAAAACATCTTTACATATCATATTATTCGTATTAGCGTCATTAAAATATTTTCAAAATTATTACGTTACTGTAATAATTGGTTTTTGAATAATATTTGATTTTTCTTTTCGTCATTACGTATCAAAACTCCCCGTCCGCTTTTGTCATGAAAGGAGAAAGTTTTTGAAAAACTTTCCAAAAAAAAAAAAGGAGTTCCAAAAAAGTTGTTATTGGAGGAGAAAAAATAATTTTTTCACCCAAAAAATAGCTATTAGAGATAATCTTGTCTTTTGACGTCAATTTGTAAGATTTTAAGTCCCCATTTATTAGATTTCAATGATTATGTGAAATTAGAACAATATTGAATGAAAATAGGCTACATACATGATCAAACTGTCTATTATGAAGCTGAATCTTTCTTTGTTGAATTAAATTTACTATCTCTATACTTTGTACGAGTAATTCCTATCATTGAAAAAAAACATATTTTTAATTATATCATATAAAATTACAAGAAAATAATATTATTACTAACAAATAAAAAAAATGTCCAATTTTAGATTTTGATAATTAATATTTGGTCTTTTGAATTCAAGTATTTTTTCATTTGTAGACTACATTATCTTGTCGATTGTCACATACCAAACATAATAACCAATTACTTTTGGCTTAATTTCTTATTGCCCCTGTACTATCGAGTAAGTTTCAAATTGTCCTCTAATATCATTATCGTTTTAAGTTGCCTCTAAATTACACTTTATTTCAAATTGACCTCCGAATTATTAAAACTAGAGGAAAAGTTTTCTTTAACATAGTAAATGTCATAAATAGCCCTCTATATTCATATTTTATGGCCTTTTGAAAATAAATTAAAGATAAAAAACAAACACTAATCCCACAATCATCAACCACCATGCCAAGACCAAGTCCATTTTTCCCCAGGAGAACCTACGCATCATCACTTTCTTCAAATAATTGCCTCAACTGCACAAAAAATCTCCCTCAGCTAATAAACCAAAGGCTTCAAACCCATCTTCAAAATCCCAATTTTCTTCAAAGCAACTTTTTGTAAAAAAATTATTCACCAATTTTTGTTGCTGAAATCAAAATTTTAGAAATTAAAGTCAACTCTTGAGGAGGGGAAATTTGATTTCATTTATATTCATTCATTTCTCCTTCGATCTCAGCATACAAATGGAACAAACTTGATATTCATATTAATTCCAGAATTTACCTCTTTTTTGCAGTTTTGGTTTCAGCATTAAATTGGAACAAACTTGATTCTTGAGGTTGCTTATTGAATTTGGGGGCTGGGGTGATGATTGAAGTTGGTTATTATACAACCCAAATAGTGTTTGTTTTGAGAGGTGAAATGGCTATTTTGCCCCCCTAATTTTAATTAACTAGTAGTTGCAGAAATTATATCCAGGGACGAAAATAGTCATTTCAGTCCTGAAATTACTATTTGGGTGCGTGTATATTGAATCCCCGGGAGAGAGGTTGAGTTCTTGTTTTTGTCTTTAATTTATTTTAAAAGACCCCAAAATATGAATATAGAGGGACATTTCCGACATTTACTTCATGTCAAAAAAATGTCCTGGAGGCAATTTTCTTGATTGAGGGGTAATATTACATAAAATGTAGTTTAGAGAGCAATTTGAAATGATAATAATATTAGGGGCAATTTAAAATTTACCCGATAATATAAAATAATATAGGGGAGAATAAGAAATTAAGCCATTACTTTTTGCTTGGTTGACTTTAATGGCCAATACTAAATATGGTCGGTTGAAGAATTTTATGCGGCCTAGTTTATGACTTTGAATGAGCACAGGCGTGAAACCGTGAATTAGAAGTATGATAATCTAGAAGGACGGCAATAAAAAATTTATTCGCCCACATCAATATATCCCAGTATAACATTAACTCTAAGCTAAAACAAAATAAAAGGATCGGATAATATTCAATTTTTCCTATATGATAACATACATATTTCTGAATTGATTCAAAATTATACACTATCTTCTACTTCACAATATACATAAAAATAACTTTTTATAATATAAAATATTAACTCCATAAAAATTGATAACGTTACATCAATCAACACACTTATAAATGCCCGACTAAAGTACATAGTTCGTCGCATGATTAATAATATGGTATTAAAATGATTTGAAGCTTTTGTCCTCATGCGATTGAAGCCTTGTCATAGATTTCACCGCGCCGAGAGGCTGAGGCTGGCGTGTGTGATTTTGTGACTTTTTACAATTTTCTAACAATGACTTGAATGTCTATCCAGCCAACATGAACAATTTCGATTTCTGTACGCCTCTTGCACGAATAATGCATCAATAACTTCCCATTCATACAACCCCCAATCATATTAAACATGGCTTCAAAAATGCCCCAATTCGGATATTGATCCAACAGATGAGATGCATTTTCTATATAGAAATAAGTAAAGAGAAACCATTTCAGATATAATCGATTCATATTCAAAATCAAAAACTTGCCAAAACACTGCGAACAGGCAATAAATTTGACAAACCAAAGTATAAGGGAAAATGTTACGATTGATAAGTCCACAATTAAGATGTGATTTCATATTCTCGACTAACAGTGCAATAATTAAAACTAGTTCAAAAAGGACCAGATAGAGAATCTGGGCACTGAAATGCAAAACACGAGTTGACATCATAGAGGCCGAAAACAGTTTATTTCTTGTCTTCCTTTTCAGCTTCTGCAGCCCTCTTTGCTCGGACACCAACATGTCGAGCATTAGTCCTCTCCAAGCGCAGCTTGTTGTAAGCTCTGAACGACTTCATATCTTCAGTGATTTTAACGAGCTCAACTGCTGGCTTCTCAACACCAATAGGCAAGTATTGACCTTGCACTTGAGTTGCATTGGCCAACTCCTCCAGGAGCAAGAATCACTAGTTTTCCAAGTCCAAGGCATATAGAATTGTCGGAGCAAACTCTTTACCACGACTGAACTATAGATGTTCCAATTACTATGTGATGGATGAGGTTATCTAAATTATTTACAAATCTAAGTCTAATTTCTTGATAAGACCTAGCAATAATAAGGAAAATTAGTTTCCGATCAACTCATGTACAATTTGTTATCCATCAACACAAAAATAAAAGGTGACCAATGATGCAGAAGAATTACAGTGATAGGAATTCATAAAACGACATGCCATAAAGTAAACAAAATATAAAAAGTACTAATATATAATACTTGAAATTGTGAAAGACCACAGCAACAAAGAAACCGTAGATGCATGATCTATTAAAGACCAAACAACTAACCTTGAGTTCTTCCAATGTGAATCCCCTGCCAGCTCTAACCTTCATGTTGTATTTGCGGGTTTGACCATGAACAACTGGGCGAAGTGGTCCAGCAGTAGGACGTGGGAAGATCTTCACAGCCTTCTTCTGCCTAGCTGAGAACAGATAAGTTCAGTTGAGAATAGTCGGAAAACTGTCGACTAATAAAATTAAGAGTAAATATAACAAAATGCATATGAAATAATCTTATACCAACTCTTCTCCTGTGCTTGCGAGCCGGTTGGTTGAACCATGTCTTAATATAGTTCTGCCAGTGCTTCCTGAAGTGCTCATTCGGGATGACATTGTTGTGCTTCACCATTTTTCACCTACAGCAGAAAATATAACATTACACTACAACCTATTAAACTGAAATCAAATAAAAGCTCGATCTATTTAACCACTCCGAAAACCAAGTAACGAGCTGAACAACACACTTCCTAACCAGTAACCGTACAAAAAGACACCGAGCAGAGTACAGAAAGCTAAGCCATAATCGAAATCTAAAGTTACATTACAACCAAATAACTAAATAAGATGAAACCATGCAATAAAAGCTCGATTCTATATCAATACTCCGAAAACCAAATCACGAGCCGCATAACACACCTCGTAACCATTAACCATACAAAAAAGTCACCGAGCAGCATACAGTAAGCTAAGCCATAATCGAAATCCAATGCTACATAACAACAAAACAACTAAATACGCTGAAAAATCGTGCAACAAACACGTAAAATATATTACAACAAAATACCGTATCGCTAAGCTTATCGCACAAATATTAATCAACAAACATACAAAAAACACAAAAATGTCACAATCAATTGTGAAATACGATACTATTATACTAATACCATTTAATAAAAATTAGAATAAATAACAAATAATATCTTATACTCCACAATTCGAATTCAGATAACGTTATACTAAGCTCCACATGTATAAATGATAACATTTCAAAAATAAATACTAAATACAAATAATAATAGCTCAAATAAATACAATATATTAAATTAAATTAAATTAAATTAATATAAATTGAGAGATTACGGGGACTGAGATGAAGATTATGACTCAGATCTTCTACTTTGATTTTAATTTCTAGGGTTGTTATCCTTTTATATATAGTTTTATTTATTTATTTATTAAAACCCTAGCTTTATTATTTGGGTTAGAGGCCCATTTTATATAGTCCATTGGGCTACCAAGTGAATAAACAGGGTTTCGAATTGGGCCCATTTGTACTATGGTGGACTAGGTACAAGATGGAGATGGTACATGCTTCGAATAGTATGTAAAGTTTGACAAAAGTCGAAATTTAGTATTTGAGAACTGCGTTGGTGTAATGGTAATTCGTGTAGTTACTGAACAGAATATTGGTTTTCATTGATTTGATATGTTTACAAGCTAACGAAGTGATAATATTACACTCTAGCAGTTACAAGCTTGATGTTGAATGATGATGATGTGGCAGATTTTGGCCGAGGCAGTGCTGCTTTGTTTATATCCCAGTTCTTGAGATATAACAGTCATGTAAATTGGGTTATAATGGTTTGATAGTCGGTGATTATGATACAAGATTAAATCTTGAATGTCTAGTAGCTTGTAGGGTATTGTTAGGCTTAGGAATTTGTCAATTTTCGTGGATAAGTAAACTCGAGAACCAATAGGTTTCAAATTTGTAATTATATTGTTGGTTAAGCAAATGTTGTTTTGAAAGAGATAGGCGGCGTATGTCAATTATGAAGGGGTGTATCTTTTTCTGGAGTAACTATTCAACTCATGTATATGATGATTTCTTTAATGAAACGAATCCATATATATTTTACATTTCCTCAAGTGATAGATAATTGTAGTCTCGTAGATGAGGATGGGGAAACTTTCATAACTTATTTGATCAAAGTGATGAGCATTATAGCCTTGTGATTGGGTGATGACATGTTTTATCTAAATTCTATCCAATAATGATCCTAATTGACATCTCTTTCTAGCTAATCCTTTCTCTCAGTCATGACGATGAGTAGCAATAGAAGAAGCAATAACGCATACGTCTTCATCTCCTTCTTTGGCTCATAATATCCATTCAATCAACACTTTTGTAACAATGCCAAAAACTATCCACTCAGTTTACACTCATCCAATCTGTCTATTTCTTCCCTCCAAGGAACAAAAACCAACAATATATGGAAGTGATTATCAAACATAATATCGAGTATTGATATAGGTATATACCATATGGCAACGAATACATAGCTAGATACCAAGTCCTCAAACAACGGAAGCTAAATAACAACCTTCCACATATATATTACATTACCATGCACTACTTCTCAAGTCTCTTTAATAGTACTTGATTATTTTAATAAGATATATCTTAGCTCCCAACCCTGTGGCAGACTTCAAGGGTGAGCTGGTTTGTCCAGGTCTTCCTGGGGACGAAAGAAGGATTTCTGCTCCAATACAGACTCCTCGCTTGCAGACAATTCACGCTCCCCAGTAGCGGTTGCCTGATGATCAGTGTCGGGTCCAAACACCCCAGTTTTAGGGTGAGGGGACCAGTATTTCTCCGACTGGACTTCAATCACCTCATCTGGGACCAGAGCTGGACGGACATGGTCGTCCACGTTCTTATCATAAACAGAAACGTGCACGGTCCTCCTGGAAATATTACTATAAGATAATTTAATGTTACACCAGTTCAACTATGGACTATAAAAATTAAAGGGAACATATTGAAGTTCAATTGTTATATTGCAATCACCATCAACATGCCCTAATGGCTATGACGAGGCTCCCACCTTAGCGGGATATGCGAGATCAGATAGTACCCCTGTGGAAACACGAAACTGTTTCTGAATATTGCAATGAACTTTTTAAATTTAATTATCAATATATTGCATTCTTTAAGTTCTTGTAATGAAGTGAAATATCAAAAGATGACTAGCATGATGAACCATTTGACTACAACCATCTGTGAAGTACAACAACACATTGCTAAAAATAATGTGCATCTCCACATGAAACTATGAAAGAGAGCAAGCATTATTATGATTATTTCAAATACTTTCACTATGGTGATAAGGGCAAGAAACCAATCATGAAGAAGGTGGTTGCTTCATAAAGGTTAAATGATTCAAAATCATGGGACCATATTTTGTTGCATTGTTATGGCACGTTTACTTTTATGTCTATGTGGGCCTATATCTCCACCTATTTCAATTTTTTTGGATTAATCAGTTTACCAATACTCAAATTTTGACCAAAGTTGTGAATAGCGTTTAAGTCAGTCATGATAAAGGCAGGCTAGCGGTATCGTAGTGAGTGCTTTTTTGGAGTTTCTAATATGACATGTTATATGTCAGCGGTGTTAATGAAGTCCATTTTTCTAAAAGAATTAACCAAATTCGAAATATTAATTATTACATAGCATATTCTATTACAAAATAATCGACTCAAATGATAAATTAATGAGCTTTTATAACAATTATAAACACATTAATAATTATATCACAAAGTATAAATTAATCAATATAAATTAATACAAATATCAATTAATCAATATAAATAATTCAAATAGAAATAAATTAACAAATTAAAACAGAAATTAACAATTAAAAGACAAAATTAAAACAAATTAAACAGAAATTAACAATTAACAAATAAATCATCAATATCAATACCATTAACAAATTAAAACAGAAATTAAAAGACAAATTTAAAACATATTATCAATTATTTGAAGAAGAAAACAAAAAAAATACCAGCAAGGAGGAGAAGGTGGCAACGGCGCGCGAGGAGGAGGAGGTGGCGAAGAAGAAAAAAAAAGAGGCAGTACAGTAGGGTTTTCTGATTTATGATGTGAAGGTAGGAGTTTTTATTTTGAACTCCCTACTTTCCGCGACCGCGACGCTGCCATAACGGGCGGCGAAAAAGCGACTTTTCTCGTAGTCGACCACGACATGACACTGCGACGCCGCGATAGCGCTGCTATTCGGCGCTATTAACAACTTTGATTTTGACATCGAAAAATTAGGGTAGTACATTATAACCTTATGTAAAATGCATCAATTTTGAATGAAATTTTTATAGAACAAAGTGAGGTTAAAAAGGAGAAATTGGAGTGCGATTAACAAAAGTATTACTGTATTAATTTGTCAAATGATTCACAATAAGACAAAATGAGGAAAAGGCGTAAAGCCCTAGATATTTAATCCCAAAATTTAGCTGCACAAACTTTTACCCCTATTTTGTCTCCTTATCTGTTTCTCGATTTTGTGTAGAAATTATTTTCACTTATTTTTACCCCTTAAAAATTACTCTAGATCCACAATAATCAACACTAATAATCATAAAAGAAAATGAACACTTCAATTAAATACACTGATTTCCACATTTTCAGGAAGCAAAATGAAAAAATAACCAAATTATTATGTTTTTTTTAAATATCCTACGTCTCAATTTATTTGATCGTTTATAATAAAATTACTTTATTAAGAAAATCATTGATTGTAATGTATAATTTTCAAGGAGATAAAAATGATATCAACCAATAGAAAAAAAAAATATTAGGAAATAATACAAATTTCAATGAAAAAAATTGTATTGGTAAATAAAACGATCACTGAAAATAGAAATTTTTGTTAGACGATCAAAGAAATTGAGATGGTAGGAGTAACAAAAATAAAAATATTGCTCCATTTAATTTATATATACTTATCCAAATATTATATTAACACATATAGAAATATTTCAAATCATCCTTCACTATGAATCCATAATACACTGAATCAAAAACGCTAAAAATCAACAACCAAAATCCGAAGTTAAAAGCTGATGTAAATTAGTCTCTGTATCCTAAATAGATTGCCCACTAACAAAATTATCATATTAATAATAAACTACATAAAAATTACCAGGTCTCATTTAATATTTTTTTCTCTAAATATTATACAACATTTATAAAAATATTTGGAAAGTGGACAATAATTTTGGGACATTTATATATAAGTACCTAAGAAGAAGAGAAGCAGAGGGGCGAGAAGTGATGACGTGGCGGAGGAGTTGTTTTCCGACGGAGACAAGTTTCCGGGTAGGCAAATTGGAGGCCATGCAAGTCAACAAAAATAAGGCTTTGTTTGGTAGAGAATAAATCTGATTCTTGTTTTGTGTGTGAGCTCAAATTCTGAGTCATGAAGAACAAGTGGTGATCATATTTATAGTCAAATGGACCATGTCGTTGGTTAGGTGGTGGATGTAGGATGAGGGTATTTTTGGAATTGGGAAATGATAATTTTAATCGAATGTAATAAAATATTAATTCTTTGGGATCGGGATTATCTTCAACATATAAATTATAAATTACAAATATATGAAATTCAGATTTCACAATAGAACAGTTTCACTTCTATTTCACTACTTGTATCAATCGTCATCGTTTTTGAATATGATTCAGGTCTGAAAGCAGATGAAATCAATGAGTGAGGCGTAAAATTGCACGAAGTGAGTGCTTGAGAGGAAACTTCCAACAAGGAAGATGAAAATATCATATAATAAGTGCTTAAACATGTAAAGGGAAGTAAAAAACACTCATCAATAATAAAAGTTGGAAGGAGAGAGACTTCTTTAATAAAAAATATTACTAGATTATTAAGTTATTGGTTTGAGATAAGTTGAGTTGGTGAACAAATGTAGGATCCCATCTTTGTTCATGCATTATCAAGATTATGTAACAATCTAATGAATGGATAAATCATTGACTCATTGTATCTCGAGTCTTGATAGGATAATAATACACTATTAGTAACAACATATGATGCATTCATCAAGTGTTTTATTCTTATTTTTTAAATTAATTTATAAAAATAAATACTTGAGGAACTTATGTTGGGGAGTTAAGGGTAATTTGGTGATCGTAATTTATGAGTTGGATATCGCGTTAACGCGTAATTCTTGGCAGTGCAGAGTTTGGTGACAACCTTGCTCGCTAACATGGTTAGAAATCGGCATAGAGGATCGTTGATACTAATATAAATAAATCGTCAGGGCAAGTAGAGAGTGTTGTAATATGATAAATAAAGTATCTACATAAATGCTTTCGTTGAACAATTTAGATTGTGATCGATTTAATCATTCAAGAGTTATATTCATATATATATATATATAAGTTCAATATATATTAGTTGTTAAAAGACGATTAGTATTTAGGAAATAAAGCGTATTGACGTTAAGGGAGTTCACGATGAACTGCTTCCATTTCATTTCGTAATTTATATATTCAAAATATCATATTAGGTTAATAATATTTAATATATTACTATTCATCAATTAGTACTAAGATGTCAATACATATATGACTAATGAGAGAGCTACTTAATAAAATGTATTATAAACTTCAGAGTGTAAATTAAAGGAAGCATTGAACGGAAAAAGCAGCTGTGAGGCTGGAACGAACAGCTTTGATCAGTGGGAATCGGTTTTTGGTGATTTAAGAGAGTTGGAGTTTTAGTAGTATTTGGTTCGCCCAAAAGCTACGTAGTATTGCTCTAACTTAGAATTTGCATGATCGAAAGATAGTGCAAAAAAAAAATGCTTTGCTCTTATTTTTGGTTTGCAAGAATCAAAACTCTCTCTCGAATTTAAACCACATACGAAATATCCCAAAAAGAAAGACAATGTGTTTAACATTATTTTTATTCTGGATTTATCTTTAATGGATTACAGTAGGCGTCACGAGAAATTAGTTCGGCCGATTTGTCGGTATGGGCGTTCTTGGAATGCTATTTTTGGAGTATTATGCTTGATTAATTCAGCTCACAAGCCTCGTTGATTTGATCGACTAAAAATTTTTATGACTTTGTAACCAATTTTGTTTATTGTTTTGTTCGATTTGTAGCGTTTGGGGGATTAAATGTCAGATTAAGTTTAGAACTTATAATATGATTAAGCGCTGACAGTGACCAAATCGCTATATCGTCAAAGATCGTCGTCCTCAGGGAAGTCGGAGAAAGGTACTTTTGGAACACCCGATAGGCATTAGGTAAATTTATAAATTATATTTTCATTTTATATTATAATTAAGATTTTGTTCGTATTCGTATGATTCATTAAATTTTTTACTAATATAATTTTAAATAATAGATCTAAAGTTTGTTATCATGCTACTCTTAGATTTTTTTTCGATGTTTAATAAAAAGAATGTAGCGTATGCAATTTGTTATTATTGATATCACTTTTCTCTTTTAATAAAAAGGTGCCTTATGTTATTTTATTTATTATTAGAAAACATCGTTTTCAATTGATTATTAGTATAAATTATTAGGATTCTATTTATTGATTTTTTATGTATTCATTTAACATATTTTAATTGATAATTGTTTGATAATATTTCTTGTGAAAACTAAATAATATCATGACTTTTTATGAAATTACCTAACTAATTTTAATTCTGTAAGCTGTCGAAAGAGGCCATACGTTAGATGTCGCTTGTTCGAATGTGAGAAATACTGAAATAATTATATTGAAAATCGATGGAATAAAAGATGGCGTACCTCTTTAAAAAGTATATCTTATGCGATAATTTTTTAATAAAAAGTTAAACCTCGATAGTATATATGTGATTAATATTACGATATGGAAACTTTTTTGAAATTTTGACATAAATAACAACTTTAATATAAAAGGTCCGCGAAGTCATTGAGTAAAATGAGATCTGGGTTGTCACGTCGAATGTTAAATGATAAAGTGGATTATATACTTATAATAATATACATATTAAATTAAATGTATTTTTATATCGTAATATCGATGAATTATATTTAAATATAAGTGGCCAATATAATTATGATTATGAAAATATACTCTTATTTAGTTTACTAATTCCTAATCAATATTAAATAGTGAATATTGAATTTTTTAATTTTCTTTCATATATTGAATTCAACTCTAATTAATTACTACCTCTATAATTTATAAATAAAGATATTTTGATTTAAGCATAAATAACATGTTATCATATATTATAATAACAAAAAGTTTGAAATAAAATATCGAATCTATTAAATAAAGTAAATCTTAAATGATTGTGCTTAATTTAAGTGTTTAGAGTGACAACCTTTTACGCGCCGTCGATAAAAGCGTAATTTTATTTGAATAAAATTTAATGTCAATATTAAAGTACCTTGAGAAAATATTATTATTTGATAATTTTAAACAAATATTATATATGAGGAAAATAAAAATATTTAAATTTAATATTTAATTTGTGAAAAATATAAATAAATATATATATTCTTTAATAGTAATTTTTGAATAAAAAATTGTTTCAATTATTTTTGAATAATTATCATACAAAAAATTTAGTATGAGTGAATATTCATGCATTAAAATAAAATTGACTTATTGTTATGATAAAATTAAAAATTAAAGGCAATATATCAAATATTTTTGCTCTGTTGATGAAGATGTTGAGTATTTTTTATATAATTATCACAAAGATGTTGATAATGAGCATGTGATAATTGGCATCGTATTAAAGTAAAGAGTAGATAGCTTTCCATTATGTTTTTGAATTGCTAAATTTTTATCTGAAATTTAAAGCCTGTTGTTATATGAGTCGTTTTAAAATTTTGTCGAAACATATTTTTCAACCAAATTGAAAATATTATAATAATTAATAATGTGAAAAGGAAAGAAACACAACTCACACTTTTATAAATAGGAAAATTTAAATACTTTACAATATTATTTCAAATATGATATTATCTTTCATAGTAATAAAATATAATATCAGAATGGGAAATATAGTTAACAATTTTAATAAAAGAATAAAAGAAATATATTGCTTACTGATTTGTAGGAGAGAAAAGAAAATGTGCTTGCTACCTCCCCTAGCCAAGTCGGTCCAGCTTACAAAGTCAATCTTTGTTATGCTAATTTTCCTAATTTTAAATTTGGTTATTGGTCAATTCGAAATATAAATATAGAGACAATGAAGAATCTTATTATGTTATTCTGTTGTGCCTTTCTTTGGACCAAGATATAACTCATTCCACAATATATAAATGAATAATGCATATATTGTTCATGGGTCAAGTGCATCATTAGTTAATTGAATTTAAAATCTCATTACATAAATAAATAGATGAAAAATAAGAATTAATAATAGAAGTAAGAGCATCAATTCAAAGAAATCAAAACGCATGGATGGATAATCACAATAGGAAAGAGTTTCACAAGGGAAATGTATTACATTAATTAAAGAGCATCAATTTTCTTATCAATTTATCATGCCACAACCTCTTCACCAATGAAAAAAAAAATTGTTTTCATATAACATCTCATATATATTTTCCTAGAAGGTGATTGATCATTGACATTCAATATTATCAGTGAATTTATATTTGTATATAATGTTAATTTATAAGTTTCTCGTCATAATTTGATTAAGAGGCTACTAATAATCCACATACACACACTCTAAAATCAATCGAGAATAAAAAAATAACACATGATATGAGATTAATAATATTGGAATGTGAACAAAATTCGAAATCGAGCCGATCGAGTCACTCGACCAAGCCGATCTCACATGATCTCCCACTAAAATATGCATTTGCAATTGACAAACCAAGCATGGAGTGTGGCATTTTTTCACATCCACACGCTTTGTCAAATACCATTAGGATTATCTGTAGACCAGATATGTGATCATATCCACAAAAAACAAATGCAATTTTTTTTACGTGGCTTCAACATAATCATTCATCATCATAAAAAAATATAAACATATTACTCATACTTCACAAACACTTGTTTAGTCTTATAACATTTTCCCTCAAAATCTACAAACATGGCAATGTCAGCAAATGTTGTTACAGGAGGAGCTTCATATTCAAGAAACCTTGTAGTAAAAACCACCTCAACCAACTCATCTCCAAAGCCTCTAACTCCAGTCTCCTTTCAGGTATGTTTAGTTTGATCAATTTACAATTTACAATTTACATAACATTAACGTTAAGCATTAAATATTTTTAAGTGACTTCCATTTAAGTAGGATGAGGTCGGATAATATTGATAGCATCCTCCTGTAATAGCAAGGAAAGGAAGGAGAATTTATTTTCAAAGATATTAAAGGCAAAGTCATTATTGTCAATGCCCTTGATAGATAGATAAAAGATAAAATATTTGGCTCGATAATACATTTATGATCCATTTACTATACTCATAGTTGACAGTAGTTGAGTTATTTTGTGTGTGTGTTGTTCGGTTAGAAAAGTAATTTCCAGGGGTTATCACTTCAAGATGCTAAGAAGAGCATGTGGGATTGTTTCTCAGCTAGTAGTAGTCAAGAGGTGGTGATGAGAAGAGGGCTAGAGATCAATGCTAGAACAGCAGCAAAGAACATTGAGGTTGAAGTTGACAAGCCATTGGGATTGACTTTAGGACAGAAGCAAGGTGGTGGAGTGATCATCACTGTGAGTTAGCAAATTGTTTTAGTTTTTCTTATCTTATTTATTTGCAAACTGTAGTGTATACTAAATTTATTCTTCTGATTCAAGTTTCTTGAAATATTCGCTTACATTGCTATTGCCAGCCTTACATAATTACATGCCTATTCATAATTTGTTTAATCAATTACATCGAGCCGAGAGGTTTGGGTGCTCGTGTAGTGGTTAGACACCGAGTTGTAACTTGTAAAGGTAGAGGGTGATGATAAGTTTAAAAAGATTAATCAAGTCAAATCTAGTTTTATATTCATTTGTGTGACAAGCCAAGATAACTATTTCCAAGTGAAATGGAAATAATAACTTTGCATGAATGCCTGTTATGACTGTGGATTTTGTTCGTAGACTTTTAACAAAGTCAGAAATGTATTTATGATAGACGATAGAAATGTAAACGCGTAATGGATCATTACTAGTTACTTTGTAAGTGAAGCGATGCAGGGGGTAGAAAATGAAAATTTGTGCTGCAAGCTTAGGGCTTAAGCAGGTGACAGGTGATCTACACCAGCAGTTTCTTCGAGGGGAATGACTTTGTACTGCCGATAAGCAAGCTACTAATAAATGCTGGCTTGATTCTGTGCTTTTGTTCGGCTTAGGGTTTAACTTTACTCATACTTGTTTTGTCAAATTGTACCTCATTGCTGGTTTTAAAGTATTATTCTTACCATGTTATGGAGTTGAAAGAAACAGTTTGGACTTCTTCCAACAATGCTTTAATTTCTTTACCTTATTTGGCTGTTTTGAAGCTTAAATCACTGAGTTCACATGACAATAAAGTCAAGTCTTTGCTCTCTACAATATGCTTTTTTTCTTATGTGTCTTGTTATAATAACATTAGCGGTGAAATCTGTCTGTTAAATTACCCAAAAATTACATCCTGTACGATCACCAATGCAACTTTCTCAGATTTGAGACCAGCTGAAGTGTTGTGAGTTGTGACTTCTGAAGAAACCTGAATCCATCACTATTAGATGTTCTCTTCTTAGTGGAATCCTCTCTAAATTTGGATCACCTGGGCCTTTCAGACACACACTTACGAATACCTTAGAAGTGAAGAATAAAAAAGCAGATGATCTTTCATTCCTTGTTATCAATAAATTTGATCAACTGTTTTTTGCCACTTCAACTCTGTTCAACCACAGCACTCTGTAATAGTCTTTAGGTTAAAGCCTTAAAGGTATACTATTTTCTCTTTAAATTATATGAGTTATTGGTACTTGTTTAGTTTCAATTCTATAGACAACTTACAGTGTTCTTCGATCATTGATACTAGACATCAGCAGTATCTGTTTTATATGTTCTTGTGGACTAGAAACTTCATCAATATATGCCTTTATGAACAGAAAATAGTGGCAGTTTACATAGATACTTGGCGGAGGCGCAGAAGTGGTGCAGATTGCCCAAGCGTCCAAAAACCATACTCGCTTTGGTAGAGTTAAACCTTGAGAGACTCAAAGGCAGAAATCAAATCTAGCTACCTTCTTTGCTGACCCAGGTGTTCCCATGCAGTTGAAATGTGACTGTATATAAGCATGTATGTTAAATATGGTTTTGGTATGTTTCAGGCCCGCGCAACCCATATCTGCCTCGACTGTGGATTCATTTACACCCTCCAAAAACCATTTGAAGAGCAGGTAAGATTGAATTGGTTCATCTCTTTTCTCTTCTATACTTCAACTCCAAGAACATGATCCAGGACCCCAACCATTCAAAACTAACCATTCAAAACTAACTAAAACTATGTTTAGAATGAACATTATCATAGTAAAGTAAGTCTAAATTGGACAATTTAAATTGGATTTGTGTTGCAGCCGGATGACTATGTTTGCCCGCAATGCATAGCACCAAAGAAGAGATTTGCAAGATATGATGTGAACACAGGAAAAGCCATAGGTGGGGGACTACCTCCCGTCGGTGTCATCATTGGACTGATAGCAGGGATTGGTGGCGTCGGCGCCTTGCTGGTGTATGGTCTTCAATGACAAAATTAAAGCTTGGTCCATTGTTCTAGTTGAAAAAACACTTCTAGTATAATGCAAGTGCCTAATAGTTTAGTACACTTTCTGCTAAGATTCAAACAGACTAATAGAGGTTTTGCAACTTCATTTTCACGTGTAGAACATGAATGGTATAATGTCAATTGTCATAGAGGAAATGTTGAAGCCTTTAATTGAAGTTTTCACTTTTTCGAGGTGAAATTTTAACTATAAATAACTCTTTAGTTGTATTAGAAAAGTACTAAAGTATATTATGAAATTATTTTTTAAAACAAGTGAGGTATCATTTATATCTATATGGATAAGAAATTAAAAATAAACGGTCATGTAAAAAAATTGGAAGGAGTATTACGAAGTATTTTGAAAAGACATGAGGAGTATATTATATTGTTGATTGATGTATGTTGTTTAAGAATTTTGCAACATTAAATAAGAGTTTAGAAATTAATCTTACATTATTTTCCCTCCTTTTATTTACTCACAAATTGGTCAAAATGAGTATCAATTATGAGATGTCTATTTTGGATAAAAACACCCTTATATTATGGAATGGAGGAAGTATTAAAAAAGATAGATTAGGAAATGAATATATGTGAGGTGAAAATTAGATTACATGAGATTATTTTTAACATTATATAATACTACAATTATTTTGGTTTTCTAAAACTTGCATTATATGTTTCTGATGAGAGAACGTGTTGAGTGTAAGTTCAAAAAGAAAAGTTTTAGTCACAAAGAATCGATTGAATTAAATTAATTTTAGTATTAGTAGGGATAGAGGGAAATCAAACACCGCTAAATTTCACACACACCTTAATAGTCAAAACCATTAAAGAAACTATATTGTAGGAAGTTGTATCAACTAGTTGTCCAAAGAGTCCTCTCACTAGTTAATGTCTTAATGAGCTATTTACAGTATGGTTTAATTGAAGCTTAACTTTATACAACTCTTCCCAAAAGTTGCCACTTTCTTTATCTCTCTGCTTCATTTCCTTCTTTTATAACCAAATTTATCATTTTCTTGAATATTCTAGATCATATTATTAATTATTACAAAAAAAATTAGAATAAAAAACCAATTTTTTTGGTTTTTTAGAGTGAAAAATAAGGAAAATGGAAAAAAAGGTGATAGTGGTTTGCTGTGTTGTGGGTTTTCTAGGTCTACTTTCTGCTGCTACTGGCTTTGCTGCAGAGGCTACTAGAATTAAGGTGACAAAAAAGAAAAAATATCAATTTTTTATGTAAAGAACGTTTTTTTATTAATTATTCGCTCCGTTTTTTAGTTTTCTTTTTAGACATTTGCATGTTTGCATATATTGAAAAGTTTAAAAGTGTTATTTATAATGGTAAGACGATAACTATTTTCAAATAAATTTCTTTACGGAGGGATTACATTGATTAGAAGGAGTTGAATTCTTTGGTTTTTAAATGGTTGAGTGTGTTTTTTATGTTTTGCTGATATTAAGAAATTGGTGGTAGGAAACATATTTGCTTGGTAAGTTTTATTTTCCTGTGTTTAGCATAGTATTATTGAAAACAAATGTTGGATTTGGTAACTTTGGATGTATTTAGTTATTGATTATCAAGATTTGATGTTTTTTTTGTAGTATCTGGGGACTATTGGACTAATGTTAATGTGTAATGAGCTAAAATCTTATATTTTTTCGCATTGTTATTAGTTAGAAATGATTTTGTTATAGTATGTTTAATGATAAAATGATCTTTAGGGAGTTTTGGACTGAGGTTAATATGTTATGAGCTTTTTTAAGTATCTGACTAAGGTTTATTAAGTAGCGTAGTCGCACATTGATAAATTAATACCGTGAACTAATAAGGTCATGGTCCACTCCGATTGGTTTTAGATGGAACCCAATTCTTAACACGGTAAATATTTAATTTCGAAATTTTAAAAAACTTATCTATTAAAATTCAAAACTAGACAATATTTTTTGCGATGAAGGGAGTAAACAATACCGTCTTGGGTTTTCTTGGAAAATATCGATTAAGGCGAATGATTGCAATCTGGAATTGGGATTTGCGCTTTTTTTTTTGCTCGATCTCTTACGGTTTTATGTCGCGATGTGTTGTTTGAATGTAGTTCTTACTTTGAGATGAGTGGCTTGTTAAACGCTCCCTCAATGTTCATTTTATGTTGTTTCTGTCATTTTGCTTGATTCCTTTTGGATCTCCTGGCAGGGTTCTGAGGTTGAGTTCCCTTCCCCTTCCGAATGCGTTTATCCAAGGAGTCCCGCTCTGGCTCTTGGATTAACTTCAGCTGTTTCACTTATGATTGCAAAGATTATCGTCAATGTAGCAACAGGCTGCATTTGTTGCAGAAGAGGCCCTCATCAAGCAAACTCTAATTGGACGCTTGCACTAATCTGTTTTGTAGTTTCCTGGTAATTGATGCTTCTGTTGTTGCTCATTAACTCAAGTATTTGCACTGAGGTTTCTAGTTTATGTTTCCTGTTTGAAGCCGTATTATATACAAGGGATCAGGCAGGATAACTTCTAATATGACATTTTTTTAAACAGTGTTTGGGAAATTCGATACCATTTCATTGATTTATGATATGAGTCGTTCTATAACTTTAATGATTAGCTGATCATTATTTGAAGGATTTTCATCACGAATAATAACAACTTATATTGTTTGATCCTTTTGCTTAGGAATTGTGTTTATATTCATAATCCAAATAGTGATGTATGGAAAATGCACTTACTAGTTAAAGAAATTTTATTTGCAGGTTCACATTTGTCATTGCATTCCTTCTGCTACTAACAGGAGCAGCCCTCAACGATCAACACGGTGAGGAGAATCTCTACTTTGGGAACTACTATTGTTATGTCGTAAAGCCTGGGGTTTTCGCTGGAGCTGCTGTTTTGTCTCTTGCTAGTGTTGTTCTTGGTATCATATACTACCTTACCTTGACTTCAACAAAGAGTGTAAATACTCCAATGGGCGTGCCTGCTCCTCCAAGTCAGGCTGGCATTGCAATGGGACAACCCCAAATTCCTCCCCAGTCCCACGATCCAGTTTTCGTGCATGAAGACACTTACATGAGGCGACAGTTTACTTGATCACTCATTGTGAAGTTTTCTGGGCATAGTTTACAAACAGTATCTTATCCTATCCAGCTATGCTAAGTGGATGTGTTTATTACTCTTAAATGGTCAGTTTTTTGTATCATAATTGCTTGTGAGCTTCTCTATTGTACCTCTCATTACCTTATGGTGCAAAATTGTTATAAGTAAACTTAAAATTGGCTATACTCTCAATTACTCATTACTATTTTTCATCCACTATACTAGCATGCATTCTTAAATCTTGGGAAACAACAAACGTCCAGCTTCCTAAATTAACTATATAGCAGCCTGATACCTTTATATGCACAACAAACTACAAAAAGCCGGTCTTCTTCAACCAATATGGCTCACATGGCAAACTGCTGAGGGGTTGCCTTCGATGCTGGTTTTGCCACTGCAGGGGTGCAAAAAACATTCTAAAATCTCAGAGTTTTGTTCCCTGCAGATACCTGGACTCAAGAGCCATGAAAAGAACCCTGGAAGTGTAACCTGCATCCTTCACCATTAAAGGGTACTTCCAAAGAAAAGAAGTTGCCCTGGAAAGAACCCTGGACTCAAGCATGCTCCGGTGGGTGTTCCAGAACTCGATGCACATCTATCGCCACTCGAAGAAAAGAAGTTGCCCTGGAAAGGACACCAAGTATGGTCCTCAAGTCTGTGAAGCCATTGATTATGAGGCAATAGCAGAAGCCAATGAATTGTCCCATATATGAAAGAGGTTATCTGTTATCATATCAACTACTAGCACCAGAAGTGGACCATTTCAGGATTTTCAGCCCACACAATTCTTTTTAATTAGCATCAAGTCTCCTTGTGTTGTTTGACTAGCACCACACACTTGGATTTGCCAAAAAAGTTAGTGCAACACCCAATTCCATGCATTTTCCATCCAAATTAACTTTGTTTTAATGCCACCCTCCCCAAATGCATTTGAGGTTCCATAAATAGACCATATATATTTAAAATAGGTTTGAAAACTATCAGGTTAATAATAAAAATAGGTTTGAAAATATTATATTAACATATATCGATATGTATCCGTGTATCCCAGCAAAAGAGAATGTAGGGCACCTAAAGCAGATAACCTATATATCTTAAACTATATTTCTTTACCAAAAGCTTAGTTGTACATATATGCATTCACTGGTATAGATTGTTCAGTCTTTGTAACCTGACATGTACTACTTATTTATCTATAACTATCGCCATTACATTGCCTCGATAGAACCAGCATCTGTAACTACTGATGGCGCCCGAATAACTCCTCGTGCAACCTACTAAATACTAACTTGACAGGGATACACGGGACTGCTTTGAGAACCGAATCAGGCTTTATCAATGCAATTCCCAGATGCATATTGGCTCCAGGCTTCAGGTTGCTGCTACTCGGGTTCTGTTCTGAGGTAAGCGATGAGAGTGTTCTCACCTTTTTATTGCAAGACAGACCATTTTTCTTTGGTTGCTTTCTTGAATGTGTTTTGTCCAACAGAGAATTAGCGATAGTGTTCTTCATCATGCTTGCACTCTGATCCAAAGCCCCTATCTTCGGCTTCCCAAATGACACTTTTCCATCATGATAGACACCAACGTGGATATTAACAGGACTTTTATCACCATCTAGGTGTGATGCTGGATATGAGCGAGGCTGTGATCGAGGGACTCGAGAGTTAGCAGTTCTCCGTCCAGTTCTCCATACTGGTCCAAGAGCAGTACTGTAATTTGATACTTCCGGATAAAAATCATCAATGGCAGCAAAAAGATTATCAGAAGAACCATTTTCAAGAACCTCAATCTGAACAGGGTGCCCAACGATTGCATGGCCATTCATCTTACTTGTCAATGAAATAAAAGGAACATGTGGTCTTTGATAGCCGGCTTTCACTTCTAAATCAACATCTATCAGCACTGGCCTTCCATCTAATTGACGTCGACCAGTATATGCAGGACCAAATAACTCATCAAAGTCTTCCAAGTAACCTTTACCAGCAGTCTGATTACCACCCAACTTCTCCCAATTGTGAAGATCATGTTTTGCACTATCAACCCCTCTAGATCGATACCCAGGAGGAGTTTGAGTTTTTGAACTCTTCTTGAAATTATTATAATCATTGAAATATTCTTTGTAAGATCCTCCAAAAGGTTTCTTATCAGCTGGATCAAGACTCCTTTTCATTATGCTATCGTTATTTCTCTTCCTTCTCAAATTCCATCTGGATGCTCCTTCATTAGCTGAGGCAGGCTTGTCATAGTAGAAATTAGACACGCCGTGATTAAGTGTGACATCATAGTCTTCACTACTTACACTTCCATGATCAGCATATGAACCAGTACCAATACTACCAGGGTACTTCGGTTCTAATCCAATTGAAGCATCATCGTCTACAGTACGAAATAAACATGTTTATTGGTTGAAAGAGAAATTTCAAAACTTTGTTCAGGTACTTGGACACATAAACAGGTGGCATTCTTAACATGTAAATTCACAAATAACATGCTAATGTCATCTTAAAAGAGTCAAATACCTGACAAAACATCATCTAAATCTGATTCTGTAGTCTGCGACCCAGAAGAATCTGTTTCAGTGTTCTCGGAAGAATCTGAAGTACTCTCTTCACACAGATTGCCATGATTACCAGGTGTAAGCATGTTAGTTGGAGTTACCATCTGACTACGGTTTCTGTTATCAGTCGGACTAACTCCAGAATCTGCAATCATATAAGCGTACCTGCTCCTTTTTGGGTGATGTATGACACCTTCCTGTTCTCTTCTTGATAGAGAGGTGGAAGCATCCATGTTAGGTTCACATTGAGAAATCTGTGAGCTTTTCTGAGGTACTACAACAAGAGACAGCTGTTTATCTTGTTTCTTGAATAAGCTGTTACTTTTTACATCAATCATCCTAGTGCTACCATTAGGACTGTCATGTACAGTGTTAATAGAAGTAGGTGCAGTTGAATCATTAAGAGCTTCTGAAGGAAGATAGGCATGCTCAACAGAATTCGCATGGCCAAAATCCTTAAGATTTCTGAAATTGTTGAGGGCACTAGAAGAATCACCATCCCCACTCATTGGATAGGTTTCTTGCACCCTATCTGTATCAAAATCATGGCCATTGATGTCCATCACCACCGATGACCCGTGTATTCCAGAATCTTGGTTAGATTTACAGTGGAACGGTTTTGCACCATCATTTTCCAAGTAGTTAGAGGCAACTACCAAATTCGTCCCGCCAGCAGCTGAAGACCCATTCTGCTCACCATATTTCTTCTTCAACATTTGTTTCTCGAGTTCCAGAGCATGAAGTATTGCATCTTCGCGGTGTGCATACTTCTCTCTTTTCTTTGGAGGCAGGCCTCGGGAAGCTTCTGCCCTTGAAATGCATTGGTCAAATTCACCACATCTAAATGTTTTCACCCGCTTAGATTTCTCCAAATTATACCAATCCCTGGAAATATATCAAAACAGAACATAAAAACATGACATGAGAAGGGTGAAATATGAGGATATAATACTACTTTTAGCAAGATAATAAGAGGGTGGGGATAATTATTGCAATCTCCGAAGTATAACTGAATCAGGAAGAAAAATCGCATAGGCAAGCCAATTCCAGGAATCTGAAATCAAAACATCCATTTCTTTTAAAAACACATGGTCCTCATGGGTTAATTCCATGTAAACCAATTATATGCTCTTTCTAAGGGAATGTAAAACAAAGATAAGGCCTAAGGGTACATCCGTATATTAAAGGACATTGCACATTACAATCCACAACAGATTTTTGTTTTAAGTTTGACTCAGTTCACGTCACTAGAAATGTAAGTTTCATCTAATGCTCCAACCAGAGTCCTAGGCACAGAAGAAGCAGCTGCAATCAAATGTTGACCTATTGGAGCCACAAAGCACCATCCCTACTTCTAACATTAAGGAGGCACACCTAACACATTATAATATTTCATCCCGCCTACAAATTTCTAATCAAGGGGATCACCGCCTATCGGAGAATTACACATATCCAATAACACCTAACACAAAAGTTGCTAGGAGGGAGGCTTAACCATACAGAAATCCAAAATTGACCCTAAATAAGTGTTACCTAAAATGATGAAATGTACATAATCATGAAGATCTACAGTACTAATCTTCAGCTAACAATTAAATTCAACTTCATTATTATTCATCAAATAGTTATACTTCAAGTTGCTGCACAACATAACACATCGAGACTATTCAAGAATGTTCGAACAAAAACACGCGACAAATCCATAAGATAAACGCCACCAAACAAATATCAAAGATACCCATCAGCAAATAAATAGTGATCTCCTATTTCATATCATCATACACTACCCAAATCACGCATACGAATAACCTAAAAATTGACCAACAATGCAATTAATTATATACAAGACTCACACACTAGCATCTTCTCTCCCCAAAAGCTTAACCGGAGTCCCCGATCGAGGAGACGTTAAATGGGCAGTTGAAATCTCATCTGATCCAAGTATCTTACCAGGCCACCATGATCCATTTCTCCTTCTTACCCAAACAATACTCCCAATACTACAATCAACAGCTCTTGAAGCTGTTTCTGAGCTACCCATTTCACTATATAACTCTATACCTACTACAACATCAACATCTTTATATATACATACATATCAAATCCAAAAAATTCAATTTTTAAGAAAAAAAATTGATTTTTTAACAAAAATTGAAATTATTTGATTAATCTATATATATATATATATATTACTCAATAAATGTAACAAGGATTCAAGAGATTGAATTTTTAGATCATATAAACTAATTTCACACAATTAAGTCAACCATGCAATAATGAAAAAAGGTACAAAAATGTAAAAAATTCAAGATTTGATTTTTTGTGATTAATTGATGAAATTGGGAGCTTGAATTGATTAAAAATAGTGAAAATATTGAGAAATTGATGAATTTGTGATTGCAATTTTGAGAGAGAGTGAGATGTGGAGGATGAGGTAGAAGAAATGTGTGTTAGGGTTAGGTTTTGATTGGGGATTTGGGGAACTTCATATTTAGGGATTGTTTTGGGGGAATTGACTTCAATTGTGAGTATAATTATTGATGGGAAATATTTTTTTTACTTTACCAAAACAAAAAATTACACAACTAAAAAATTATGTGAATGTTAGCGAATATCGTTTTAGATTCGTTATATTCTGATTTGATTTATCTGCTTGAAGATTATACTGCTTATAATTTTAAAGTCTACTGCATGAAACTCCCCAACTAATACTGTGATTTTATTCAACTTTAATAAAATAATAATTAAAACCAAAAATTGGATAATATTCTAGAGATGGAGAAAAGCATTTTTGTTATGAGATTGAATTATTTAGAAAAATAAATAATGACCATTTGAATACATTAGGCTGAATCAATAAACATTGACCCCAACCTTGTTTGTTGTGATTGTTGACTATAAGCTAAATCAAGCAAACATTGTTTATCACAACAATGAAACAAATTATTGGCTATCTCTTGCTGAGTAGTTGAAGTGGCATGCGCGCAAATTATAATGAGCGGATTTGAGAGGCATTGTTTACGCGATATTATCGTGTCCGTTTAGGAATACGAGTTAATTTGATAGATTTTTATTGGAAAAAGTAAAAGAAGCCCAGGTATGAGGATTTAGATTTTCTTTGTGAGAGTTTGAGGGATTATGAGTCTAAAATTAGTTTTAGGAGAAAGTGAGATAATTTCTACATTTTTATATAAAAGGGCAAAAAAATCTAAATTGATGTAGGAGAATTTTATTTTGGTGCGGAAAGTATTTCCCTTATTGATTTTGATAGATTTGTAAAATTTTGATTGGGGTTTTTTTTATTTGTTCGGACGACTTTATATTTTGTGCAACACTTTTATCATACCTAAAACGATGAGTTCGTGAATTATCTTACATTTGATTTACTTATTTGTGCATTGACTCGGAATATTATTTTATGTCTCTAAAGTTTGTTTTTCTTAAAGTAGTTATTTTTATGTCGAATTCAACATTATGCGACGAGTCTTCGCATAAAGACGGAATGTCCGTTATAAGAGTTTTGTATATTGGATAAGGCTAATTTAGATTTGCACTTATCTTATACCGTGCGTTTACATATAGTCGCATTGTCGGTTTGTTTAAGCTGTCACTGTCTGTTTATCGTTCGGGCGCGATCCACTATCCCCATTTATCGTTTTAAGGTAGTACCTGTCTGTTATCGTTTAGTCGTAGTCACTGTCTATTTATCGTTTAAGGGATGGTGCTCCTGATTTTTTATACTTAATAGCATTTCGATATAAAATAAGCTTATTTTTCTTTTGACAATATGAAAGTATAGAGGGGCCATTTTATAATTAAATAGAGCACATCTTTTCTTTAATATCGCTCTGCGTCCCATAGCTTTGACAGCCTGCCACGCAGCCTCTGCCCTACTGCCCCCCTACACTACCCCCACACAATCCCTTACCCCTTACACCCTTACCCTCTCATCCCCTTACTGTGTCCCCCTACTACTAAAGTGCAAATTATTACAAAAACAACGAGAGTAAAAATATTGCAAAATTCAAACTTTTTGTCCCAAAATAGTTGTCCATGTAGAAACCAAATAGCAACTGAAAATTATAAACAGTGGACTAACTAAAATAATGATTAAATTGCAAGAAAACTATAAATTAAAATTCAAACTTTATGTCCCAAAATAGTTGTCCATATAGAAACACAAATAGAACATATGCAGATAGACAATATACTTACTGATATGATGATTAAATTGTAATAAAACCAAACTTTATTATTAGAGATATTGTTGAAAACTAACGTTTGTGGACGTTTGTGGTACAGACAATATACTTACTGAAAATGGTAAGCAACAAACACAACAGCAGTAAAAATATTGCTTTGCATCGGACCCTGCAACTGATGGTGTTGTTCTTTTTGTGTGAGGTTAGTTCTCCAACATATCTTGCTATCACAGTTGATTTTGGACCTTTTTTGGTGCTATAGGATGAGGAAAAACATGGATTTTTTGTTCAAGATGCAATTTTTAGCTGAAAAAGACTTAATTTTGGACTTCAATTTTGGTGCAATAAGGGGGGAAAATTAATTATTTGGTGCTATGGGGATGATAAAAAATATGGATTTTGTTCAAAGATTTGATTTTTAGCTTTAAAAATTTGATTTTGACTTCAAGTTAAGGAAACATAGCTCTTTTTCTACAATTTGATTTTCTGCAATTTGGGGATAGTAGTGGTGGGGATAGGGGTTGTAGGGGGCAGGGGAAATGGAGGAGTGGGGTGTGTGTTAATGAACATAAGGTGTATGGGGCAGTAAGGAAGGGTTGTGGGGTGAGAGTGGGGGAGTGTAGGGGGGCAGTAGGGTGGGGGGTGGGGTTAGGGTGGGGTGTGTCGAAAAATAAGGTATAGGATTGTTCAAAGTTTATGGGGAAAGTTTAGGGGTGAGGGAAAGGGGTAGGGTGGGTGTGTTAGAGAAGAAAAATGTGAGATTCTATTTTAATTATGTAAAATGTGATCCATATACTTTTATTTAGTGTTGGGGCAAAATAGTCATTTTGTACCGAAAATGTGTTTTTTGATGTAAAAAATTAGGTGAAGGCAATGATAAATATATTAGGGACTGTGGCTAAACGATAAAAAGATTAAGGATCAGGCGCAGGAAACAAACTAGTTGAGGATCGCGTAAAAATGTATGCGATAGTATAGAGGTAATCTGAATTAAACATTGGGTAAATATAGTGACAAAGTATTTATTTGAAGTTATATTTATAATTTGTTCAAACCGATCCCAATTTAAATTATTTATGGATTTAAATTAAATCACATCATGTTACAAATTATCAAATCATATCTATAATTAGTATAGTAACTCAATTTTTATGTCAATTCTTTTTTATTTTTAGTTCAAAAAATATAAAATTAATATCAATAAATTTATCTTTACATATTTTTTCATAAAAGTAAATTTTTACAATTTTTTATGTAATTAGTTAGTTATTGATGGTAAAAATTGGACACGAAAAAATAAAAAATTGTTTATGTTTAAAATAACGTACTACATTTATCATATTTGCCTTTATAGCTTGGTACTTGGTAAATTAGCGTGCAGTCATTCTCATGATCGAATCATGTGGAGAAATCTGCATACCAAAACTGATGATATGATATGGGTGAATTACTTGCTTCTGCCAAGTGTAAGGTTTGTTGGTAATCAACTGATTTAAATTAAAAATACTCATCAGTAGATTCAGAGATGTAAATTAGTACTCCTATTGAGCAACTTCATTGTAAGTTACTGTATTTTCAATTAGATGCAAAACATGGTCACAAAATTATCACAATTATCACAATTATCATAAATATTTTTAGTAACAATCGGCGGAATAAGGTAAAGTCGTTAGAATCTAATAGGAAACATAATCAATGTTTCCATTAGCATAAACCAAATGAAAAGCTCAGATACAATATAAAGATCTAATTACATACTTCATACAAAATGTATATTATATATATACTTGTTCAAATAGTTGGACCTCTTATCCTCACTTATCTTTGCCCAAAGAGGGAAATAGGGATACTCTAGGTTACTTCATGTTTCCACCTTGCTGACTATGACAGAGGAGTATTTTGCAATTGTTGATTCAGGTGACTGACGGAGCCGCCGCATTACTGGAAAAAGCTCTGACGAACGAAGAAACTGTCTGCAAGGTGGATGAGCACACATTTTTGTCAAGGAGAAAAGGGCTATTTTGATAGGTGACTCGTTGACGGCATCTTTCCTAGTCGGGTTAAGGGCCACCATGGCACAATCTGCTACCAACTTCAGTAATGCCTGAGAAGAGAAAATGGAAGTATGAAAAACAGCAAAGTGCTTAAATTTTAGTGGTTGAAAAACCGCTAAAATACTAGTTGCTTGGTCCCAGAAGCAACTAGTACTTTAGCGGTTGAAAGAGTTCGACAGTCTCAGAACCATAGTTTATATGAATGCTGCAGAATGATTTATCGACTAATATATGCGGCATATCTTTTACCAATCTTTGTATGGAGCGAGATCAAATGACATTAGTACTAAATGTATATATATATATACCTGCATGGCTCCTTTGGACACAATGTCTGCACAGAGTTTGTCAGAGTTTCGAACAAGGTTACTAAGTGCCCCTGCAGCATTTGCTTTAGTTTTATCTTCTTCCCCTGGTGAAAGCAACAAATTTGCTAACTGAGGTATGGAACCCCTCAGCTCGTCATACAAGTTGTCATTGTGGTATGCAGCATTTCCGATCTATATTTGGAAAAGAGAATAAGTGTTGCACCATAATCGAAAATAACTGAATTGCATTGAACGATGTAGAGCTCTTACAGCAAAACAGGCAAACTTCCGTGTTCTTTTGTCAGAATCAGCACACCGGTCTATGAGGACACTGATGATATGATGGTTTGCCTAATGGACACGAACTAAACACTATAAGAACGTCATACATCGCAAATTCTAGTGCCTCGAAAGTACAGCAAACGGTAACAGAGCCACACAGCTCTAAAGAGAAGATGCTTCATGGCAAGAGTTAATACCAGTGAACTGTAGAAATAGGAGTTGTGCCGACACATGTTGCCAATTGCATTGCATGATTTTGCTCGCAGATTGCAGTCTTCATGGGTGAGAAACTCTTTTAGTAACTGCAGGATATCTGCTCTATCGATGCATTCATAAAACACCTGCAGTGACATTTCATTTAGAAGTAAATATAACTTGTATTCTCAGCTCAAGATGGAACTGAAACATGGTCAAAGGAGATCATGATTGACTCCATAAAATGAAAACAAGCTAAAGCCTGCCTCTGAAATGAACACTTCTTGATATGTCAGCACCAAGAAGTTACAGCATAGACCTTACTAACATAACAAGGGAAGCTAAGATGGAACAGAAACATGGTCAAAGGAGATCACGATTACACTAACACTAACATGCCCCAATGCCTTTGAAGAGGCTCCTGCCTAAGCGGGGTAAGGGGGGGGTCAGATAGTACACAGCCTTACCCCTGTGATAACAAGGAGGCTGTTTCCGAATTGACCCAAGAGTGGAGTGCAATGACCGATTCCATAAAATGAAAACATGCTCGAGCCTGCCTCTAGATGACTGCAAAATGGCTGCTCAATTCAGAAAAATACAACTGAAAGATGATGTCATAATAGTTGAATATGGATCAATCAGAGATAGTGTCATAGCCCCTAGGCACCCATTGCCATTATGCATAATGGAGTTCGAGTAGAACCATCTACCAGTTTCTTACAAAATTAAATTCAAAACTCAGTAAGGCTATGGCAGTTTGAGAACTGCAGGACAAACTGAAAAGGGAGAGGAGTCATAAATTTGCGAATATGATATGAGAACATTATCAAAACTCCTGAACTCCAAGATCAATTTTTTTTTTCACACAAGAGGCAGACAATAACACCAAATAAACAATGAGTCAAGTTGAAATATGAGCTAGGAATCTACAAACGAATCTCACCTTGTCCATCCGAGCCACATCTGAAATAATCATGAGAATATCAAGAGTGATTTCTCTGGGGCATGAGCTGGCTAGGAGCCATTTCATTCTATTGCGATCCAACAAGCCACTTTTCAGAAGTTGAATGGCTAGAGGTCTCTGACCAACCATTTTGGCAAGGAATGCAATCGGCCTAGCAACATCTCTAATTTCCATATATTGTAAACATCGTAGAACAATGTTTGGTATCCCTACCTACAAAAACAAAATGTACCACTATCAACATAAAAGTAAATCTTGTTTGGTATAGGACCTATAAAAACAAATTGTACCACCATCAACATAAAAGTAAATCTTCAATTGTTACATACTGAACATTGACAAAAAGAATTTATCGAGTGCAAGATAAGATATGTTTGTGCCAAGAAATCAGAGATAGCCAGGAGGAGAACGATGATTTCCCTTGGCATTGAAATATCTTGGGAATATATGGAAAAAGATGAGTTTCTCAACCAAAAACATTATAAAACCTGTGAGCGATACTGCTTTACATAGTCGTAATTTTATGCGAGCGATACTGTTTTAAATACTCGTAATTTTTAGAAAATTATGCCACCATATGTATTTGTTAATCACTGGACACTGGCATTGTCATGTTGCTAATAATCCACAATATAAGAAATCACCATATGTCATTCAATGTGTTGTGTGAGAGGAAAGGAGTATCAATATATGTGTTCAAGATACTGGATTTTTATCCGCAAGGAAAACAGAAATTAGTAGATATAAACCGAGTCCAAATCCGCGGATCCTATAAATAAAAGAACACCAGGGAAAGTGCATAGGAAGTTACTGGAACGTTACCTCCATGAGGATTTGTAAGTACTTCCCCATATTCATATCTATTGCTTTCACCATATCGGTGTCTTCGGCACCAACTTTTCCTCCAGGAGAACCCACATTAAGAAGGGCACCGCTATTAACTGAGGCTGTAGCAGTAGGCAAACCAGGGGCATTCTGTATGGCCACAAAAGGAAAAGCTAAGAGATCAATTACTGCATTCACTGTATCTCTGACCCCGTTCTTCCCTCCACCAGGACCGCCCCAACTACCGATAAGTCTAAGATGGGTATCAGATATCAAACATGAGACAAATTTGACATGTTCAACTCTCAGCAAAATCTGTTTGAAAATTGACACTCCACCAGATAGGCATTGACTTATTGAGGAAACTGTCCAGGAAACACCTACAGGTGATAGTCCAACATAATGTTTCTCATTTTTACGTTTTTCCATTGAATCATCAGTAAGATTGAGTGTCAATAGTTCAATGAGAATCTGCGGGACACCACTTGCACATAGTTGTTGAACGGCTAGAGCCCCTCCCCACTTCAATCTGGATTCCAACAACCCAATACACCCATCCTTGACTCCATGCCAATATGAGACTATTCCACGTGATCCAGACGGACTAGATCCAAGCTCTTCGGCTTGTGAAGCCTTCAAATGATCAGAAAGTGTAGCAGTCCGGGGGATTAAAGGGACAGCTATATCTGATATTGTGGCTTCCACAGATCCAGTTTCAAGAGAAAGAATAGACGCAAAAGCCAACATGGCTGAAGCACCCGAAGGTTTCAGAGAAGACAGCAGGCTAGCTTCAGGAGAAAAATGGTGAGCTAAGATAGACAACCGGGAAAGCTGCTTCTTTGAAGAAGTAGTAAGCATAAACAGAGCAGAATTTCTCCCAACAAGCTTTAGAGACTGAGCAAGTGTAGCTAGTAGATTGCATGCATGCAAAACAACAGATAGAGTATCAGCTGGTTTTTGTTTCCGATTGTGTCCATCTCCATCACCTTCATATGTTTCTTTATTCGAAGAGCATGTGGACAATATAGAAAATATTTCTGCAACAATGGTACCATCTCCTCCCCCACTCACAACAGTAGTAACAGGAAGTGAACTGGGAAGGCCACAAAGAATGTTGGAGACTACCCCAGAGTGCAAGCAGCATCTTAAAATTAACTGAAAAAATTGAACCAGAATAATTGTTCCACTAAGTTTAGTAGAAACAAGCAAATGCAAATTACTGAGTAGCAACATCTTTATTTGAAACACCAACATCTTCAGATGGGGGACCGGGAACATCATAGATTAATAGGTAACATTTAAGGTTATAAAAAAAGTCTATTACATCTCACAGGATTAGGTGTGGAAATTAACAGGTTATGGGCAGATATTGATTGTAGATTTAAATTTGAATCTAGTGTATAGTTTAAACTACTTATGAGGGGACCATAAGTAATCAATAAAATTACTTAAATTGGATATATTTGATACCTGCAGAACAGAAGTCGAAGCAACATCATTACGTTGATGAAGACAGTAGTAGATAGCAACCTGTATCGATTTAGACCTGATAAATGCTCTTGCAACTGCTTCGATAATTTTTGCTGAATCAATTTGAAGAAATGGACTTCGGTCGTGATCCTTAATGTCAAGATGAATAGCAGAATTACGTTGCAAAGAGTCTAGTGGGAACATATGTGCATTTACTTCAAGGGAAAGCATTTCATATGCATCAATAAGAAGCCATAAAGCCCGACAGGTCTCACAAGCAGCCCCTAGGAAGGTTGAAGAACCTGATACGAGGCTTGAACCTGAAGCAAATAAGCATGACAACAAAAGGTCTACTGAACTTGATGTTCTAACTTGTTCCAAAATCTTTTTGCTTATATCAGTCCCATCTGGAATGGAACCAACAGTATTTGCAACTGAAGCTGTGGAAGATGCTTTGAGACATTGGGCAACTCGAGACAACACGACTGTGATTGAAGCAGTAGCCTCATACATAACTCGTCCAGATGCATCATTAAGATTTCCAGAAACCTTGATTCCCATAAAATAATATCAGAACCAAATCTAAGTTTTTAATGCAGGTGAACTTAGTTTACGGGCAATGAAACAAACCTGTGAATACAGTTCGGTTAATGCTACCCAGTAAGTGAAAGATGAAGCATTAAAAGCACTTTCATTGTTCTCTAGTAATCTTTTAATTATATAGAAGCTCTGCAGGAGAGGAATGCATTAGTCCAATTATAATTTGAAATAAACAGATGATACGAAGCAAGTTTAGCATATCAGTAACCTATCACCTCTACTCTACATATTGATTTTTTGTCCAGTTCTTTTTTCCCTGCTATATCTCTTGTTCAATCACATTATCATATACAAATGCAACCGACTCTTAGAAACAAAAGGTCCTTGAACTTCTTTATGCACAGAAGCCAGAAGACTCAGTGCTTTACCTACTTGAACAATTTGAAGACCTAATTCTAAACTGAACGAAAACTTGACCGCTGAAACATGGCCATCATGGAGTTGGGCAAACATCTAAGGGATGCATCAATAGGTAATGAAAATAAGTATATCACCACATATTTATCCAGATTGCATGCAGATTTAAGAAAATAAAGATATGTGAGTAATGAAATGGGAGAGCTCAGATATGGGGTAAATATGTTGTTTCTGACAAACAATGGTCACATGCCTTTGCCAGTAAGTCATTAGCTTCAGATGGTCCGACTGCCAGTAGAACGGAAGTCGTGTCAAGAAGAACGTGAATAATCTCATTAAGAACTCCAATTGAACTGATAGCTTCAGCAACTACTAGATTGGATAAGATTCTTAGTGATTGATCAAGAGCAAGAATATTTTTATCACTGCACAGAAAATGGAAGGAAGTGGAACAATTAGCATCTGCAAACATATGAGATGGTATGCTCAAGAAAATAATTAGAACGGCAAATAGACCAGTGACAAGTACAGAACATGTTCGAGGATGCTTAGACATGAAGAGACTACAACTCTACAGGTGGAGCTCATGTAATATAGTATCTAACTACTGTTTGATGGTTTCTCTCATTATAATATTTCCCCAGATACGGTTATCAGTTTAGAGATTGAGAATAACTAATAACAGAATAAAGCTTCGAGTAGTGAGTTCTTGTCAAGGGCCTAATTTTTCCTTTGAACAATTCAATAGCTGAAAAATAGTCTTCTCCTTTAAACTATGTCTGTTTGCATGCTGCATTTAGTAAATGAATAGACAACGATAACTAATCAGATCTGTAACATATCTACATAGCCTTAATATTATAGGTGGAGACAAGCTAGCACATAATAGGTATACCTGCTTTCACAGCATTTCTTTAGAGGTAACAAAATAACAGATATGGCTTGATTATCTTGGCCAATTACTTTTGCACCTTTCACTGTGCGAGAATTTTTCTCAAATTGGTCCAGAACCTGGCACCCTGAACACAAGTTAAACAATTAGCCATGCGTACTCGTATATTCTGAAGAAGTTAAACTAATTGCAACAGTCAATATCTGGTTATAAAAGTCAATATATGGATTTTATCCAGAGAACATTAAATGATCCGTTGTTTGCAGAGTTATAGTCCAACTCAACACACAATCTGAAGTTTAGAGTACCAAAAAGGGGCTTCCAATATTACCTCTACAAAAAATATATTACGTCTACAGAATAGTGTTATTGATAAATTGCTTGCAGTTCACAATTATGGGGGCATTAAGCAGAGTATTTTTATGAGCTTGTATGACCCCAAAAATACTAGAATCCACTTTCCAGTATACGGTAGCTTATAGCTCCCAAAAAACTATCAGAAAAACTCATGTACGAAATTGGTTTAGTCAATGTTTTCTGCATAGAACTCGAGAGTTTATATAGCTATCAGATAGAAATGAACTAGAGAGTTTTTTATAATAAAAAGAACTAGCAGCGTTGTTTGAACCCCATACGTCTACCCTACAAGTGAGTGTCTAACCACTACGACAAACCCCCACATCATCAAGTAAAATTTAAGTTAGAAAATTTGGTTGAGAATTGAGCAAAATGTGTAATACAATGATCTTTTCACAAAATAATAGGGATAATGGAAATAGAAGTGAAACTATAATGGCCTGACTGTACATATTCACCTGAACTAGGAAAACTTGGAAATTCTTCTGGTGGGGTATTGTCTGAGACTATGTCCGAATTGTTTGTATGATGTCTAGTCTCGGCTGGCTGATATGTCCCATCCTGACCAGTAGTAGCAGGGGAACTAGTTTTGCCTGTGACCGTATCTCTCATGTTAGTTAGCTATACTAACTACACATTGGTAGGCTATTTTCTTTCATCAACATAAATAGTTAGAAATAACTAGCCAGTAGCTTGCTTTCAGGACTTGCAATGGCCAATTTGCTTAGGTTTTTAACAGTTTCACCCCCTTTTAAGGCAGCATCATACTCCCTTGCAGCAGTAGTACTTGTAACAGACATCACCTGCCAGTTATTGACCAGAAACATGAGTCATTGTGCGTATGAAACTAGAATTGGCATAACTAACTACAAAATCAATCAGAAACTACCTTTGGAATAACATGCTCAGAAGCATCTCTAACGAAAGGATGATCAAGAAGGGTGGGCCAGGAGAGTCTGTCATGAGGAACCTGTTTACAGTTATTGGAAGATGTTTAAGTTGTTGAGATGCAATGTTTTTTGCATGAATTTAGAAAGAAAACAAAGAGACCTTATTAAGCAATCCCCTCAAGAAGCTTCTAAAATTTGGGCTCATGTTGTCTGGGTACTTGACTGGATCCTGAAGGATTGCAAAATTAACTCATAGCTTGACTATATATAGATTAAGACCTTATAGAGCTGGTTCACCTTTATTATGTGTCTAATAAGAGCGTATACTGAATTCGTGTAAAATGGAGGTTGGCCAACGAAAAGTTCATATCTGCATGGTGACAACAGACAACACAACAAACATGTTAATGCTTACTTCTACCTCTCAGATATCCACAAAAAGAGAAATGAATGGCTGAAGCTCAAGTACTCAACATTCTGTTTAAGCAACATTATAGCACCCAACAAATGGGTGAAATCCTAAAGGACCATTGTCATTGTACTTTCAATTTAGAAGCCAGCTCCATCAGATGTCTCTAATAGAGTATTAGTGACTCATAATATTAAGTCTAAATTAAAATGACTTAATATCAATATTAATTGAATTAATATGCTGAAGCCACACATTCTGCCTAGGTCCTACATATGAGATTAGGAAATGGAGGAATAAAAATGTGAGGAAAATGAAAACGTGTTTTGGTATTTGTGTAAAAGCAAGCCTCCCAGAGAATCTTGAGATACAGGGAGTATTATCTTCGAGGCAATAAATTTAGAGCATAACTCAATAAGATTTTCAAGGCTGGATTACTTATGTCGATAAATCAGAAACACATTTTTATCAAAGAATGATAGAGGTTTCTAGCATTAGAGTATTCGCTAATTTGGACAAAATAAATTAAAAGTTAAAAGTTCCAATGAAAAAATGAAAAGGGGAAGAGGAAGAATCTGCCCAAGATGATACTCCTTATATTTTAAGAAAGAAGTTGTAACTTGCCATTCACTCTACAAAACATACATCATTCTAGGAAAAAACATACTAAGTATTCTGACTTCTACGGATAAACAGGCTCTAGAAGAATTACATACAGGATGACACCAAGAGACCAGAGATCAGCAGTATGGTTGTAAGGCTGCTCTCGTACTAATTCAGGCGCCATGTACAAAGGGGTACCTGATATATTTAATTCAGAAAGACTATTGAAATAGCAGGAGAGCTAGATAGAGTCAATATGCCAAGCTTCACCTTTTATGGAGCGCAAAACGACGGTGTTCGCAGACATTGCCCTTGCAAATCCAAAATCACAAAGCTGGTAACAGAAGAAGAAGAAGAAGAGTGAAGAATAAATGAATTGCAGAACATAGAAGATATGACTCAAATGAAAAGGACATGTTAATAGAATAAATTAATTAATTAAAAAGCAACCAACCTTGACTACAGATCCAGCACCAATGAGAATATTTTGTGGCTTCATGTCACGATGAATAATACGATTTGAATGAAGATAATGCAGTGCCCTCACCTACATATTCCAGTAGATTAAGAACAATAATACGGAAGTCATGATCACCAAGATTTTTTGTCACCCTCTATGATACAAAAATCAAAGAGAAAGAACATAACAATCAAAAGGCATTACCAATTGTTTTGCAATTGCCTGAACTTGTTCTTCAGGAAGGCATTTGTCATCTTCAAGAACTTCAAATAGTTCGCCCTGTATAAGACGCAAGTAATTAGTCTTTATGAGAATTTTAACATTGAAATTCGGAATGAAATTTAACTTTTTATAACAGTTTGACTAGAAAACTTTACAAAAATCTGAGTTCTGGTTACTTTATGAAAATACAAAGGAGTGCTGAAATATAAATATTCTTAAGGGATCTTAAAATGGACTCTTATTTGATAAAGCAATTAATTTGATTAATTTATAAGTAAGCATTATAAGTACTTGGGCAAATTCCGTGACCACGCAGAACTCCTGTGGGCTCTCGAAAGAGTCGAGCATTGCAATTATGTTCTCATGCTTCAACTTTCTTAGTATCTGCAAAATGAGAACAAGTGTCAAGTAAGAAATTAAAAAGGCTCGAGTCTAGCATAAAATGTTATAAAGTTAATTAAGCGCATGCAATCATTTTTAACGCTGCAGTTTATATCTTCATTATTTAAATGTAGACGCTTCTAGATATGAATATAATTTGCTACAAACTAGAAAGACACGAAATCCCCTAATCGGGAAGGAGCTTCCTCTCCCGATCAAGTCTATCTGACACGACCTAGGGATAGCTGACAGCTACCAGACATCCCATTGTAGCTAATTTAAGCTACTTATTAATAGATTAACTTCATCGGACATTCTAATGAATAGACTCCTGATCATTTCTCCTCTCTTTTCTCGGTCATAAACTCATACTCGTATGATTGCAGTAAAGTCATAAAGATATGCCCAACGATAATAATCATACACGGAAGAAAGAGATGACACTACTCACATTTTTGTACACAAGTCGATAATAATCATACACGGAAGAAAGAGATAATGCGTAAACTTAATTGCACGCCAAATCAAATAAATGACTAAATTATCACAATTACCTCGATTTCCTGCCTCAAATTGTGAATATCTTTATCACTTTTCCCATGTTTAGGGATAAACTTCATAGCCACAGTCTGTCCAACACAAAACAAACAATCAAAACTCATCAAATATCGAAAATCACAAACATAAATCCAAATAAATCACAATAACAACCACCTGTCCAGTATATTTTCGTCTCCCTTTATACACTTTCCCGAAGGAACCTTCTCCAACTATCTCAATAACATGATAATTCTCCACACCCATATTCTTTAACCTACAAATCAGTATAAGCAATTTAGATGGTTGACTTTTGTTAATTTTGAACTCAAATATTTTAATTTTATAGTATTTTCAACACTCTATACTACGAACAATAATTGAGATTTCAGATCAAAGTTATATATGTCAATTAACGTACCGAGGTTTGTTAACTTTGACCACTGAAAATCAAACTGGACAATCTTTTCGGGATGTAGATAGTATATAACTTACACATATAGTATTTTCAAAGGTTAACATGGTAATTTGGATTCAAATTAAAGTTATGTGTGCCTGCCTTTAAGGTAAATTTGAGGATCGAAATCAAAGGGGACAATTTTTTGGGAGATATAGGTAAATAATTAACTAGACTTACAGCGTTCGATTAGCTAAATGCGAAGCTCTTCCACAACTGAAATGGTGTAATAATCTAAACGGCTAGTAAAAATTAGAGTTGAAATAATGATGTTGAGTGTACAAAATTTTAAGCAATATTACTATAATAAATTGTATAAGAGATAAAAAATAATAATGGGGAATTTGAATTGAAATGTTGAGACTTGAAAAGTTTCCCGCTTAACAAGTATGGTTAGCGGCTTTGCTATCGTGTGCCCTTAGCTTCTCAACTGTTATACACACACATAAATAGTGTAGTAGTTGGGGGTAAAATGACTATTTTGCCCCCCTATTTGTAAGTGTAGTAGTTGAGGAAGTTTCATTAAGGACAAAATTGTCATTTCACCAATAAAAATACTATTTGGGTGTGTGTATAATGTTGCCCTTAGCTTTTACTTTAAATTTTGATAAATTATGATTTTGCCCAAATGTTTTATCAGCGGACACAAAATGGATGGAAATTTTTAATATGGGGAAAAATTGGAGGGAAATAGTAGAGTGATACAATTTTTTAAAATTAGTGATCGAAATATGCCGTTCTTAAATTAAAGTAATCGAATAAATACTTTCTTTCTTTGAGTAATCTTTCCACCCATTTGCCCTTTTTTCTATCAATAAATTTACTTGTGATGAGTTGTAAAGTACTTTTTATGTAATGAATATTGGTATATGAGGATGGATTAAAATACTAACTCTAAAAAACAGTTATCAATTTATCATATAGATTTAGACATCAAACCAGTAAATATCATGTCCCTAAACCAAGAAGACAACTTCAATAAACTTCAAGCTTAATAACTTTGCCACAGGATGCAACAAAACAAGACAAGCAGATTGGTATTGATATTTGCACTTCAAACTATAGCAAATGTACTATATTACCCAATTATTTATATTTTATCAAACAAACAATATAACGCCATATTATATAAGCTTAATAATTCCATTTCGAGGCCACAAAATAAAAAATAAATAAATAAAATGAAAGAATTGAGATATGACAAATATGGGTGATCAAACTAGCTTTCACTACAAGAAGACCCTAGCAAATTCATTCGACAACAGAACACCCTCTTGTGTTTTCGGTATGTAATTATGTATAAATCACTAAAACCAGTAACTGGTCATTCAGGACAACAAATTGTATCACAGAAATCACAACATTAGCAAATCTTATCATTTCGCTTAATAAGAGAATATAAAGAAGTATTGCAAGACCAGACACGCCTTCTCATCTAAGTACTGTATATAGTGAAGTTACGACCCACGTAGTGCAGAGCAAGGACTGAAGCAAACCTCCAAGAGCTAATTATAGGAACCTTCATTGATCAACCTGCAAGAAACACTGTTAAATAATTGGACATGTAAGAAAAGGAGGCATATTATCTAGGCAAAAGCAGAAGGGTAAGGATCTCAACTGGTTAGTTAGAAGGACAGGCCTGCAGAGGAGAATCCAGCGGCCTTGTGTTCCTTTAGAGTACTTGATAACCAATCTAATCCCTCATATAGCCCATCCCCTCGAAGTGCACAAGTTCCTTGTATATGCCACTTCCGATTCTTAAGCTCAAAGAGACCAAGGCCTTCAGACACCTCCATTGGAGTCATTGCTCCTTTCTGGTTAAAATAGTAGCAAAGAGCAATTACTGCACTGGTAGCTTTTTGTATATATATATAGATTTCAAAGCTAAAAATGCTCATATAAACAGACACAACAAACCAAAAAAGCAATTAACACATTCACCAGAATAGAATTTTAGGGTCGCACCAATAATAGAGGTTAAAGAAAGGGTCATAAAAAGACCAGCCTTCATAAGACAGGTACAGGCTCAAGTCTGATTGGGTATGGGCATGTGACTCGCGTGGTTCTTATTGATACTTCTTTTGTATTATAGTGGTTAACAAGTACAAGCGACTAAAGACAAATTAATGCTTCAGAATTGTAGTTACTTGGCAAGATGCACTTAAATATCAATCATCAACTAACATGCCCACACTTATCATTTCCTCATAGAGTATCATTGCAATACTCTCATAGGTGTGATATTCACAAGCATATACTTCAATAACATGCAGAGATTTAGTTGAACAGGCAATCAAACTTCACCAATAAGCACAACTGACAAGAGATTGTTGGCAAGGCATACCATGTCTTGTTTGTTCGCAAAGACCAAAATAATACAGTTGAGCATAAAAGGATCTTTGATGATATCCTACAAGAGAAGAAGGATTAATCAGAGCGCTCATACAAACCAACAAGAAAAGCAGAATCAGAGATGAGACCTGGAATTCCGCCTTTGCCTTCCCAATTCTCTCACGGTCCAAAGAGTCAACAACATAGATCTAGACAATGGAATACATGAAGATGAGAAGTGAAGGTAAAAAATGTGTTCATAGGCTATGAAGACAAACTAGTTGTCCCAGTGTCAAAATAACCAAATGCTAGCAAAGAAAATACCATAAAGAACTGACAAGTGTAATAAGAATGATGATTAGGAGTTAGTAGGAAATATTACCAGTCCATCCGTATTACTGAAATAATGCCTCCATAGTGGCCTCAGCTTCTCTTGTCCCCCAACATCCCATACTGTGAAGATCACATTTTTGTACTGAACCTTCTCAACATTGAAACCTACATTGTAGAAAAAGTAAATAAATCTTGAAATTTTACTAATACATGCTAACATGCATAGTAAGATTTGATAATCATGAAGTCTAAATATTATAATGTTAAGTACAAACGCATTGGCTTTCCTACGGTAAGAAATTATATGGTTCTTTAAGGAAACAGTGGTCCTAAGGGCTAAAACTGCATTAAGTTGCATTCGAGATTAGTACATACTTAATGCAAGTGAGCTGGAACTAGTTAATGCAAGTGAGCTGGAACTAGTTATAAGGGTCTTGCATTCGAGATTAGTACAAACTGCCACGCATTAGCAACAAATAGTTAATGCAAGTGAGCTGTGGGTCTTGCAATTTCTCTATACATACTTAGGAACATAAAATAGAATCACCCTGAGGTTGAATAATCCATAATAATATACGATAGGCAGCTTACCAATGGTTGGAACAGTGGACAAAACTTCTCCAATGTGCAATTTATACAGCACTGTTGTTTTTCCAGCTGCATCTAGCCCCAGCATCACAACCTATACTGATTGAAATTCTTGTTAAACCGTAAAACAAAAGTGTCATACTAATTAATGTATGCATATCAGAGATCTAAACACCCTCTTATGAACTCATGAGATGAGATTGCATTTACTACAACTAGCATATCGTTAAATCATGAGGTAATATCATCAGGACCAGATATGTTCACCTTAGAGGAGTACACTCGGGCTATATACCACGATTGGATAGGAAAGCGAGTAATTGATAAACCACCAAGAAGCATTACTAATGTAAATGAGGATTTATTGGAATCTATGTTCGAATGAACTATATCCTACATCATATATTCAATACGAAAACAATTTGAAACTTGAATCACATACATAGACCAAAAAACATTACGACAATTTGAGTTGCATCTACGATATAACACCTAAACCCGCACCAAATCAAATTGTTATCTTATACATCAGCAACAACATAGTAGTTTTGATTTACAAAATTCTCTCACTCGCAGACATTACTCTTGAGGCAAAACTCATCATTTGACTACTCAATTCCATCATACTAACTACTAAAAGGATTCTTCTCGTAAATACTCACTAAATAAACTATTTGAACTAAATTTCATAATCTAATAAACAACGAAAACAATATATATAATTTAATCCAAATCTCACATTCATCGATTAGCACAATTGACAACTATGAAATCAAATTTCAATACTAATCAAAACAGATCAAACTAATTACATAAGAAACATGAGCTGAAAATTGAAATATTAATCTAAAAAAACCGAAAAACCAAAAAATCAAAATATTAAGCAAAATTACCCTCATTTCAGAATTGCCGAAGAAAGTATCGAAGAGCTTGCGAAATGCTTGGCCCATAATGTTTTCCTGATCACGAAATTGACCGGAAAAAGTCGGCGATCGGAAAGAAGGCCTTTTTGGAGGACAATAATTTTGGGACAAAAAATTGTGGTTTAGATGAATTTCCTCTAAAATTGGACAATGACTTTGGGACAAACACTTGTAATCTAGATGAGCTCTCTCTGAAATTGGACAAATATTTGTGATTAAGATGAGTACTGTGAAATTGGACAAATATTTGTGATTAAGATGAGTACTCTGAAACTGGACAATTATTTTGGGACAAATGGGATTAATATGTGCTCTCTCTGAAAAAAACTATACAATAATATTGGGAGAAATAATTGCGATTTAGATGAGTTCTCTATGAAATTGGAGAATAATTTTGGGACAAATAATTGGGATTAGTATGAATTTCTGTATGGAATTTGATGCGATGCTGTGATTGATGATCGGGGGAATAAGCCAGCAATTTCGCGTAATGAAATGTCGCTGAGCTGAGCTGGAATATGAATCGGAAATTCGGAATCTGCCTCTCAATTTTATTAAAATTGAATATAAAAATAAATAATTGGCGCTAGACACGTGATGTCAAAAAAGTCAAAATTAACGTCGGTTATAACGGAAGTATCAAATATGACACTTTTTGAAATATGCGTGATTGAGTGTATCGAAACATGTATGATCGAGCAATGAACGTTGTAAAACATGTGCGATATCACGTATCATTAGCCCTACTTTATATCAACATAACATGCAACATAATTAAACGTATCAATCTAATATAAATAGTATGTCATACAAACATATATATTCGTCATTAAAATTAAATATAACAAATGAAGTACAAAATAAAATGCAACATTATGTTGATTATCGTTTATTTTGTTATACAATTATTTCTGAATCCTTTTGAATGGTTAATTAGCGGTTGTCTGCAGGCTATTGATTAATTTTCACTTGGAATTAAAAGTAAATTATGTGTTAACTTTTCGGCGTGATTAAATGTCACGATTATTCTCGGCGTTGTCCTTGGACCTATAAATGACTATAATATCACGCATTTTGGGGTGTAGTGATTCGGGAAGTTTCAGTGGGACAAAAGCAGTCATTTTGCACTTTAAATTGACGATACGGTGTATGTAACATTAAAGCTAAAGTATGTGAGGCACGTTTAAAATTTTTACATGAAATTAAAAATAAAAGCTAAAAGTCGTTTTCTTTTGTGTCACCGACCGCACTTGTGCACCCAACAACAAAACCCAACTACCCGCCCACCCTCCCTCACCGGAAAACAGACTTCCCTCTTCATTTCATGTTTCTCCATTCAAAATCAAAATTCAAATTTTCAATTTACGCTCATTTATAGTCTCTTCTTTATGCATTGGAATTTACATGAAGAAGATATAAAATTGAAAGCTCATTTTTTGGTCGATTATAGTTTACTTTTTTCATGGATTGGAATTTTACAGCCCGTGGCCTTTTCCATTCCCCCAACTTCCATATTTGACTAATCAATTTCTGAACTCAACTAAGTTCAGAGGTAGTGCTTTGTTAGCATTATTTAGATATTTGCACAATCATTGCATTTTATCCAGGGGTTGCACACTGTGCTGGTCGATATACGGCAAAAGGACTTGTGATTTTTTGATTTGAGAGGATAGGGGTTGGTGTTGGAGCTCAAATGAAAATTTATTATAACTTTATTAGTAATAAGTTGCGATAATTGTGTATCGATTAATTTATGGGTTGAGTTTGAATAAATTATTGGAGCTTAGTGTTGTAGTAATTGTATATTCTTAGTGTGGAGTTCATGATAATTTAAGGGGTTATGAGCGATTCTTAGTCTTGTCGTTAATCGTTATAATAATAGTAATTGGTCAATTATTATTATTATCTGACTTCTTGATATCTGACAGAAGGTCAGCATCGGTGATTTCATGTATGAAATTAAACTACATTTGCTAAATTGAAAGTTGATTGTAATGACGAATATTACCAATTAAGGATTTTAGGCAATGTAAAATATAAATTGGATGAACCCGAATTAATTAATTAGTCAATTGAATTAATTCGATAGTTGAATGACTTGTTAGTAACTTGTTAGTTTATTAACGAGCTGTTAGTGTTTGATTTTACTTGGTTTAATTAAATTTACTTGAATTCATTCATTCAAAATTTATTCGGTTGGAACTTTAGGTTTGGCTATATAGTGGAATTATTAGGTTTTTAAATGAATAATTCATGAAATAGAAAAAACTTAGCCTCCTCATTTTCCCAAGAATGGCGAAAATATCAAGAAAGAATTGAAAATTCTTATAGCGATTTTAAATCGAAATCAATCAATTTTGAGGAGGCAAATGTAGGATTCAGCCTCTCGCTGTGTGGACAGTAGAGGTACTTCACATTTGAAATTGCTCAACGATGGAATTCAAAGGAAACCGTGAAAGATTTGGAGATGAAACTTGCATTGACGTCCTGCATGAAATCTTTCTCGTATTCATATAAATCGTTATATGATTTTAGGAATTAATTTATATCGTTTGAGGATCAGGATGTATGAATTTGGTGTTTTATCATAAATGAAATTCATTAGATTCTAACGGTTGGGGTTGGGTTTGTAAAGTTTGGATCTTTATCCGAATTCATATCTGGATTTGATAAATTTTGAATAAATTGAGGATTTGGGGTTTAAATTTTGATATATAGAAGAAATGAGATGAGAGAGTTGGTTTGGTGGTAAGAGAGGGGGGTCAGTGGCGAAGGGCGTGGAATCTACAGGGGCAAAGTGCGGGTGCGAGAGTGGGGTAGGGTGGGGGCTATGGTGGATAGGGGCAAAGTGCAGCGAGGTGCGGGGTAGGGTGCGGAAGAAGATGAAAGTTCGGGAGGGAAAAAGTTTAAAAGGGAATGATGGGGGGTGAGGTAGGATGTGAAAGAAATTTGTGGGGTTTGATACAATTATGTAAAATATTTAATTGTGCCCTATATTTTGTTGTTTAGTGTTAGAATAAAATCTTCGTTTTATGAGTACGGTGTGTGACAAAAACGATAGTGCAGGACACGTCAGAAAAGGCGTGGTTCAGGGCGTAATTGAAAATTAAGCGATGAGTACGGCGTAGATTAGCCTTTTGAATTGACATTTTCAAATTTCAATTTAAAACTTTAATATATTGTACTTACATAATTAATTCTAAATAAAAATAACATTAAATTTATATTCCGTATCTAATAAAAAATCAACAAAAGGAAAACGTTTTAACTAAAATAATTTGGAGGGACTATAATCCATATTTTTAGCACGAAAAAAAGGAGGTAAGGTGACTTGACTTTCTTATATTTGGTCGAAGTCAACTTGTAAGTTGATTTGGCTAAAATGAAATGTTTGAATATCATCACTCGACTTATAAGTAATTGTAACTTATAAGTTGAAAAATAACTTTTTTTTTGCTACAACTTATAAGTTGGTCTCAACAATTAATTTCTTACGTTATCGCTACATATTTAAAACGTGTAAGTGATATAAGCAGGCATGCTCTTACTCAGTTATTTTATCTCATCTGACTTTATAATCTACGTAGTCATACAAATCATTTGTTTCATTTTAGGCTTATAAGTTGTTCACCTATAAATTATGTATAAGTTGCTTTGAAAAAAAAAAAGCTTAGCCAGGCAGCCTCTTCATCGAATAAGTTAGTGAAAACAGGCTATTGCTAATTACGGAGATTAACTTGGTTGGAATTTGGGCGGTAAAAATTTGAGCGATTCGAACTTGAAAATTTGATTTGACGTAGTTGGCGAGCTGAACCTCGTGTTTAGGTTAAAGGTGACTTGGTAGAAACCGTTAATACTAAAACCATATAGATTATATTTTTTTTCATTAAAAATTTGTATGTTTCTGTCGAACCTTAGATTTGTTTGAATCGAATCAAATTTTGACTTTACCAATTCGCTGGAACCTCAAGCCGATTTGAATCTCGAATCCTCATGTTTGGCGCTAGAGAGCTTATTAAGATTCGTTAGGATTTGGCTCTTTTCTTAGAGTGATCAGTGCATGTTTGACCCGGCTGAGCTTTATTAAGATTCGGTAAGTTTATTTCTTATCGAAAGTAGTTAATTTCCTTTCTGTCATGAGTATGAAAAAAAAGGAGGGAAGGATTTTCCCCTGAAAATTTTGAAGCCACTTCGCCTCATCTTCAACTCTTTCTCTCTCTACATTTGCTTAAATTTGAAGCTGTCTTCAAAATCTCTCTATCCAACATTCCTTTTGTCTCTCTCTCTCTCTCTCTCTCTCTCTCTCTCTCTCTCTGTGGATGCATATACAGAAGCTTGAATTGTCAGGGTTTTAGTTTTTGATTATTTATTTATGGCGGCGGAAAAACTGAGGGATTTAAGCCAACCTATTGATGTTCCTTTGCTTGATGCAACTGTTGCGGCTTTTTATGGAACCGGATCAAAAGAAGAGGTTCAACACATATTTATTCTCGAATTTGTTTAACATTTTATTAAATTTTCAAATTTATTTGTACAATTTGTAGTTTTATAATAACGAGGAGTTGCATATGTTGATTTTGATTTTGATTTGTTTAGTTGTGGATGATTTGATTAGTACTTGCTAAATTTATAATTTATTGTATTGATTCAGTAACGAGGACAAGTTGCATGTATTGATTTTGCTTCATTTTGTTGTTGATGATTTGATTAGTTAGTTGACTCGTTAGTCAATCGATTTAACCGTTTATTACTTTTTCGATTTTTTGAATAATTAGCAGTTTATGAGTTAGTCAGTTGCGTGTATTGATTTTGCTTCATTTTGTTGTTGATGATTTGATTAGTTAGTTGACTTGTTAGTCAATTGATTTAACAATTTATTATTTTTTCGATTTTTCCGAATAATTAGCAGTTGTATGGTGTGGATTCAGTAATTAGGATGAGTTATTGAGTTGCATGTATTCATTTTGCTTCATTTTGTTGTTGATCATTTGATTTGTTAGTTGACTCGTTAGTCAATTGATTCAACAATTTATTATTTTTTCGAATTTATTCGAACGTTTATCAGTTTTATGGTGTGGATTCAGTAATGAGGATTAGTTGCATGTATTCATTTTGCTTCATTCTGTTGTTCATGATTTGATTAGTTAGTTGACTCGTTAGTCAATTAATTAATGCAACAAGTACTGTGTCTTTTCCGAATCCCAATGGGTTGTGTGTGGATAATACTTTTACTAATCTGAATGATTCTCTTCAGAGGGCTTCGTCAGACCAAGTTTTGCGAGATTTGCAGAATAATCCAAACATGTGGCTTCAAGTGGTTCACATTCTATCAAACACGCAGAACTTGAACACCAAATTCTTTGCTTTGCAGGTTTGTTTTAGGGTATCTGTAAAATGTTATTCTCATATGATTGAGAGCTGTTGGTTATTTTGAAGTTGATTTATTAAATATGATATGTATGTTTTGTGCAAATTTCAGACCCTCTGATCTACTTTCAACTATTTGAAATGTTGAATCATCTAGGCACAATGACGGTGTTCTGGATGCAGGATTATTATGAAAGCACATAATACATTTGGATTTGGTTAGATTCTCAAATTGAATTATAGATGTGGGTTATATAAAAATTCCGTGTGCTTTGGTGTGGATCATACTTACCCTAAAAGCTTAGCTAAATACCCTGTCAGTATGCTTTGTCAATCATTTGTTTCTTGTTTACTTTTAGATCCTTACACTTTGACAGGACCTGTATTACTGACATTTTTGGTTTCACTGTTTCGTTTCACTTCATGTATTTCTATATAGATAACATGTTAATAAACCCTACACATTTTCGTGTTCTGATATACAGGTCTTGGAAGGTGTTATTAAGTATAGATGGAATGCATTGCCTGTTGAGCAGAGAGATGGAATGAAGAATTACATTTCTGAAGTCATTGTAAAGGTTAGCATTGTTCACTATAAGTACATTGTTTTGTTATCTTCATTACTGTTTCATATTGTCTGCAAGGAGTCTAAATTTAACATTATATTTTGTTACCAGTTATCAAGTGACGAACAGTCATTTCGGCAAGAAAGGCTATATGTCAGTAAATTAAATATAATTTTAGTTCAGGTAAATGACGTTCTCTCAAAATTTATTTTATCTGATTCTTTAATTTTTTAATTGTTTTGTTCAATTAGTGATGTTTCTTTACAATATTTATCAACATCTATATGTTCATGCTAGATTTTGAAGCACGAGTGGCCAGGCAGGTGGAGAAGCTTTATTCCAGATTTGATTGCTGCAGCTAAAACAAGTGAAACAATATGCGAAAATTGCATGGCCATACTGAAAGTAAGCCGCGTTGTTCTCATTTACTGCTATATCTGACATTGTAAAATACTCACACTTGATTTATGCAATTTTCTTTTATCAGCTTTTAAGTGAAGAGGTCTTTGATTTTTCAAGAGGCGAAATGACTCAACAGAAGATTAAAGAGCTTAAACAATCACTAAATAGGTAATTAGTTTTGTTCAGCTAGCAAAATGATTTCTGTGTTCTTGATATCTATTGATGTATATTCATTGTTCAAAAACCATTGTTCTCCATCATTGCTATGTTTACTAGTTGGTTATGTTCGTTTCTAAATTTGCAGTGAGTTTCAACTCATTCACGAGCTATGTTTATACGTGCTCTCAGCTTCACAGAGAGCTGAGCTTATCAGGGCAACTCTTGCAACTTTGCATGCATTTCTTTCCTGGATACCTCTGGGTTACATCTTTGAGTCACCACTGGTTTGCATTGCTTGCTCAAAATATTTTGTGTCGTGTCTTGTTATTATTACATGTTTGTCTCAATTGTGTTGATTTTTATATTTCTTGACAGCTCGAAACATTGCTTAAGTTTTTCCCAATTGTTGCTTACCGGAATCTAACCCTGCAATGCTTGACGGAGGTATCATTTCATCTCAATATCGTTCTCAAATTTTAGGCAATGCGCATCTACTGATCAGGATTGGCACATCTTTCTCCATCTTTGTGTTTTCAGGTTGCGTCCCTTAGTTTTGGAAATTTCTACGACATACAATATATTAATACGTATAAGATATTCATGTCACAGTTGCAGGTATGTGGTTGAATACATTCCATCAGATGCTGTCTTTTTATGTGACCTCTTTGATATATTTAAATCTGATATCTTAACCTCGTGTCCTTGCAATTACACAGATCATAGTTAACTAGGCACATGATTACTATGTAAGATCCTCCTATTATATCCTCTACTTCTTTAACTTACGATCTTTATTGTGCCTAGGCGATTCTTCCTCTAAGTACGAACATTCCTGGTGCTTATGCCAACGGTGTTAGCGAAGAACAAGTGAGTCTGTATATCTTATAATGTTGTGATGAAATTTACTTCTTAATATATTAACCATGTATATTCTACCAGGCCTTTATCCAGAATTTGGCGCTGTTCTTTACATCATTTTTCAAGGTTTGGTTTCTCTTTCTGTTATTTTGGTTAAACAGATGAAGCTTGATGAAATTATTAAATTCATTGTTCTGCTACTGGCCGATTCTTCTGCAGGGTCATAGCCCAGTACTTGAATCGGCACAAGAGAGCATACATCTTTTGCTAATGGGCCTTGAATATCTAATCAGTATATCTTATGTGGATGATATTGAGGTTTTTAAGGTATTGTTGATACCCTTTTGAAAACGGTTTATGCATTATGGTTCTGTAATTTTACTTCGTGGTTGCGCTTCTTCATAGGTGTGTTTGGATTATTGGAACTCCTCAGTTCTGGAGCTCTTTGAGGCGAATCATAATCTGGACAATCCTGCTGCAACCGCAAATATGATGGGACTGCAGGTCTGGTTGATTCCATGCAGTCTCTCTCTCTCTCTCTCTCTCTCTCTCGGATATTATGTCAGTTTTGTAGTCTATATAGTGATGAAAATGGAATTTAGGGAGGCAAGAAACTTGAATTTGGGTTCTCTTGAACATCGTCAAAGTTGTTCTGTGTATTGAATCTGTTACTTTTGTTTAAATCTCACGAGGCTTTATGTTGATGATCTTCCCTTGTTCATTGTTTCTTGAATTTTAACCTTCAGGTTTTTAAATATTGATAAAGTCATCTTTTTATGCTTGATTGGACAAATTCTCCCGCCACTCTGTTGGTGATGTTGACTTCATCGTCCTTGTCTTGATCCATATTTGTACTGCAACTTATACCCTTTTGGGCATCAATCTTATTACGATGAAGCCCATAATCTGTTCCCAGAAGAAAAGTCCAGGCTGTTGCAATACTGGAAATTTATGATAAGTAACGAATAGTCTTAGAATTCAATTATGATGTGCGATCTATGTAAATCTGTACAAATGTGCTCTGAAACACTAGGTGTAGTCCCTGATGATGAAGGTGTCTTGTGGCCAAGTTCCCTTGAAAGATGTGATTCATGTCTTAGTTTGAGTTCTTGGAGCACATTATGTTCTCAAGATGAGTAAGCATGCATGATATATGTAGTTCTATCTTTATTTTATACCGTTTTAAAATTGTGAGCAGATTTTCTCTATCTTAAACTCAATCAACGGCTTATGACATTGGATTTAATAATGTTACATGTATCTTTAACTTCAATTTTATTGCCGGACCAGATGCCAATGCTTCCAGGTATGGCCGATGGTCTAGGTTCACAACTTATGAAGAGGAGACAGCTCTATTCTGGTACTATGTCAAAATTGAGACTGCTTATGATCTCTCGCATGGCCAAGCCCGAAGAGGTTCTAATTGTTGAAGATGAAAATGGGAATATTGTTCGGGAAACCATGAAGGACAATGATGTTCTTGTGCAATATAAGGTTGTTTATCTTGGCCATGCAGTAACTCATAAGTTTGTCTTAGTAAGAGATTATTAGTTTTGGGGGTTCTACAGTTATTCTTAGTTAGATTATTAGTTTTGTGGTTCCACACTGTTGCATGTGTGGTTAATATCCTTCACTTGGTACTATTGTCATATTAAGTCTCTGTCATGTAATTATGAACCTATCTAGGTAAATTTATCCTATTAAATCATATATATGGCTTTAGTGTTGCTGTAGTCCCAATTTGTGGTGTGAAGTGCGAACTACCTACTGTTGCCTCCTGACATGAGTTCCCTTTTTTGACTTTTGAAATTTTAATTGTGATGAGTACCCTTGTATCAGCGAATTAATGAATGAGAGGGAAAATTTGACAGGATAACGAGCAGCATCTTTGACTGGGGTCTTAGTTGATCCCCCTTTTTTTCTTTACAAATTGTGGTCTGTGGTGTTTTATATACTCCCAAAGTGACATGAAATTACGTGTGATACTGCAGATCATGCGGGAAACATTGATTTACTTGTCACATCTTGACCATGACGATACAGAAAAACAGGTACTCCGTATATATTAGTTCTAGTATGAATCTCATATACTACATCAATGAGAGACTTCAAATTCTTGAATGACTACTCTTCTTTTTTGCTTGAATATTTCCATATGAACTGTATGTTAATGGATTTAAATTTTCTTGTATGGCTGGAGACGTTCCATATGTTAGAATTCTACCAGTGAATGTGGGTCTTCACAATTTTTTATTATATACAAGGAGGTAATGATGAGGAATTATTTTTTGCTTAATTTGTTGATAATTTGACATACCAGGGTCCAACTTAAAATATATTCTTCAATCTGTCATGTCTGTGAATTCAGGCTTCAGAGTGCATTGATGAACTAAAGTTGCACTGTGTAAATTAGATGAGTTCATGATGACTTAAGAAATTTGGTTGTGTATTCAAATGCGCATGTAATTCCGGTGTAGTTTAGAGTTATATTACATACCTATTCACTGCTTTTTTCTGAAGAAAAATATATTGCCTATTTTTCTACAATAGACATTTATCATAGAAAAATAGGTAATATATTTTTAATATGATTATGCAGCTATTCGAGAAGGTTCGTGTATCTTAATCTCATTCTTCCATTGACAACTTTTTGGTTATCTTGTACCTGTTGCAGATGCTAAGAAAGTTGAGTAAACAATTGACTGGTGAGGATTGGTCATGGAACAACTTAAACACTCTGTGCTGGGCAATAGGTTCTATATCTGGTTCAATGCTGGAAGAACAGGTACATTTGTTTCAGTTCTTGTGGGGTTTTGCTTACATTTTTGGATTAGAAAATCATGTTCTGATTGTTTCCCTCCTCTAGATTTAACCTCTTGTGTTAATATCTGTTCCTCTTTGCATATGTTACCATGTTCAAGTATTTTATTTGCATCAATATTTTTACTTTATGCAACTTCCCTTTATTGCTTGGATGCCCAGGCTTCGTATCCATTCTCAGCTGGTGATTTTGGTTTTGATCCTAATTGATAATTTGGCTGTTGGACTTGCTTAATTAGTTGCTTGAAAATGGTAGGGAGCTGAATTCTACACTCCAAAATTGATATCTACACAATCTTGCTTGACCTCCATTTTAGATTAGTAACCAAATAGTGTAAATGGGAAAATATATCCCAATTTAATTATTAACAAAAAAAGTACAAAGAAACTCTGGTTGGATAAGTTTTGATCGGTAAACCATGTTAATTTTTGTGTCATTTCAATTTTTATGTAGTTAAACTATGTAATTGAAGTTTTTTGATAATAAATCTTCGATATGTATGTATCAATTTAGAAATATTTTCTTTCTGTGTTTCTTATATATACTTCCAATTGATGTCAGGAAAATAGATTTCTTGTCATGGTGATCCGAGACTTGCTTAATCTTTGTGAAATCACCAAAGGAAAGGATAATAAAGCTGTCATTGCCAGTAACATAATGTGAGGCCCAATGCTTGAATATTTCTGTTGACCAAGGTGTGCTACCTGTTCAGACTCCAAGCTTCAACTTTTTAAAATCGCCGTACCTTCCAGGTATGTGGTAGGTCAGTACCCACGGTTTCTGAGAGCACATTGGAAGTTCTTGAAGACGGTTGTCAACAAGTTGTTTGAGTTTATGCATGAAACCCATCCTGGTGTTCAGGTTAGGATATTCTGTTATGTCAAAGTTCTGTGTATTACTTTGAATGCCAGGATCTGCGAGACAGACATTTTTCAATTTAGCTCGACTTTGAATTTCGTTTCTTCCATTACAGGACATGGCTTGTGACACATTCTTAAAAATTGTTCAGAAGTGCAAGCGTAAATTTGTTATAGTACAGGTATTGAAAATATAGGGGAATAATTATTTGGAGTACCTTAACAGCCATATGATGAGAATAATTATCTGGAGTACCTTAGCAGTCATATGATGCATTCTGCTGTGATATTGATGGTTTATGCTCTTGTTTCAGGTTGGAGAAAGTGAAGCTTTTGTTTCTGAACTCTTGACATCTCTCCCGACAATCATTTTAGATCTAGAACCCCATCAGATTCATACTTTCTATGAAGCGGTAAGCCCATCGTGTTTTTAACCAACTTAAAGAATTGTTAAAACACATTTAATATTACTTTTTTCGTCTTTATTAATAAGTTGATGAAGTTTTATGTGAGATATTGCTGGTAATGACCAGTTCGTTTGTATTAGGTTGGTCAAATGGTACATGCAGAACCCGATCCACAGAAGAGGGAGGATTATTTGCAAAGATTGATGGATCTTCCTAATCAAGTATGACCCTCTTTGTCTGTTTGATTCTGCTGTAATTGCTGATTGCTTTATTTTGTGACTTGTTCAGTTACAATTCTCCTTTAATGACTTTATGGATTTGTGGTTCAGAAATGGGCCGAGATTATTGAACAGGCCCGCCAAAGTGCAGATATTCTAAAAGATACAGACATAATCAAGGCAGTTCTTAATATCTTGCAGGTATTATGTCATCGGTATGTATTGTGTGGCGATGATATCATGGAACCGTTTGTGGACAAATTTAAGTCTTCCGAAAAATAATATATTTTCATTTGCAAATATATTTTATTTACAATAGATATGTTACTTATTTTTAATGTACTTTTTAATAAATAACTTATTTAAACACCAGGAACAAAGAACTTATTTATTACATAATAATTTTCATTTTCTATTGTAAAATGTAAGTAATCATTTTGAAATGATTTTTATGCCATATTTTTCACTACTTCACTACTTATGTAATTGAGATTAGTTGAATTATGCACTGGTGAAAAGATGTGTACAATTAATTTGAAATATCTTGAGATTTCAAGTATACAAGGGCATAATGGTATACTGAAACATTGGTTTAACCTAAGATAGTAAATGAAAAACTTAAGGACCCAGTTAACATTTAAAATAAAACTTGGGGACCTTAGTGCCATTCCCCCAAATGGGAAATGTGTTACCTTTGGTACAAAGAACGGAAGGAAAATGTTTGCCAGGTCTTGTAACTTGTTTGGATTATGTTCACATGATATGATATATTCTCAGTTTAGTAACTGTCTTATGCACACATTACAAGTGATATATTGGTTGCGGTATGGTGCATATACTGTTGTACTTTTCGAGACTTGTTCATTTTCATGAGCTTATAATGTGCATGTTTGTTTTTCATTTCAGATAAATACCAGTGTAGCGAGTTCGCTCGGAACATTTTTCAATACACAGATCACCGTGATTTTTATAAACATGCTGAATGTGTACAAGTATGCTAGTGACAACTCACTTTTATTGGGGATAACGATATTTGTCTTTACTTTTAGCCCTTGTTCATTTTGTACTACTTGTATGAAACAGAATGTACAGTGAGATTATTTCCACAAGCATTGCTCAAGGAGGTCCATTTGCATCTCGGACATCTCTTGTCAAACTGCTGAGGTTAGTCTATCTATGATGATGTAGTGAGGTTACTTTTGAGTTTTGATCTTGGCCCATCTGTGTATATATTGGTCACATGGATTCATGAGCTGTGTTGAGCCTCTAGTTGCATTATTGAGCAGGTCCGTGAAAAGAGAATCACTTAAGCTCATCGAGACATTTTTAGACAAGGCTGAAGATGAACCACAAATTGGGAAACAGTTTGTGCCTCCAATGATGGATTCTGTACTTGGCGATTACACCCGGAATGTTCCTGATGCTAGAGAATCTGAAGTGCTATCCCTTTTTGCTACTATTATAAACAAGTATGCTAGTCTGTTCACTAATCTTTTATGAAATCTCTTTTGCTTCCATTCCCTATTTATCTCCTGTTCTACTGGAGGTCCAACATTGTTATTTAATATAGCCTATCTTTCAATGTGGGTGGCCAATGTTAACACTATTTTGAAAGTCCTGTTATGGCTATATACTAGTTAATATTGAAGGTTGTCAGGAATTAATTAAATTGCATAATTAACTTGACTAATGCCTTTTTAGATGAAGTGAGTGGAAACAATCTTCCAATTAGTCGATGTAAGTTTCTAAGATTGTAGTATTTATTCCTGGATCTTACATTATAGGTACAGAGGAGCCATGATAGATGATGTCCCTCGTATATTCGTCGCAGTTTTTGAGTGTACCCTCGAGGTCAGGGTTACCTTTCTACGTCTTTTTTTTTTGTTTAAATTTATATTACTCGCACTTTAGCCAGTTTTATCTGTTCTTGAGCTGGGACTTCAGTTCTGTTCCGTAACTATCAATGAGTTCGTGCCAATTTACTGTGGTCTTTCCAAGTAACATTTTCTGTTAATTGTATTGTGCTTCTGAAATTATCCATTGTTGTAGAATATTAGTAGCTTATGTTCTCAGTTGTAGATTTCCATGTACTATGGAGTCAATATTTCATATTCCCTGGCTCTTGGGTCAATTTGGAAACAACCTCTTTGTTGTCACAGGGGTAAGGCTGCGTACTATCCGACCCCCCTTACCCCGCTTAGGCGGAAGCTTCTTCATAGGCATTGGGGCATGTTGTTGTTATGTTCTCAGTTGTAGACTTATTCTTATACGTACTTGTTATTATGATTGATCAGTTGCTCACTGTTTTGTACGACCGGGCCTGCTGGCATTATTTCCTTTCTAATGTATTTATATTATTTAGTTCTTTCTTTGATGACATTTTGTAGTCTCTTGCAGATGATTACAAAGAATTTCGAAGATTATCCAGAGCATCGCCTTAAATTCTTCTCTTTGTTACGTGCTATTGCTACCCATTGTTTTCCTGCTTTGATCCGATTGTCAAGTGAGGTTCGTGTCTTCATTCTTATCGTGATTTCCCTGCATTGAAGCTGGCATTGTAGTTATCTACTTATTTAAAATTTTAAATTGCTCTATATGTTTTCAAACATCTAAAATCTGCTTTGTTATTTTGTGTAGTCACCCCAACAACTAAAGATTATCATGGATTCTATCATTTGGAGAAACTCCGCCACAGGCGTAACATCGCTGGCTGGACTTAACCTTTTACTTGAGATGCTCCAAGAACTTTTCAATTAATGTTTAAATGTAGCTTGATGCCTTCTGTATCATCTTAATGCCTTCTGGTCTGCATCATGCAGCTTCGATGCTTTTAATAGTTCTTACAGTGATCATTTGATTCGGAGTTACGCTTTCGGTTCTTAGGAACATATTTTAAATGATTGAGCGAAATTTTCTTTGTTTTAACGGACACATTTCATAAACCTGGTTTCATTGCACGTTCTAGTGCTGCAGAATTTGTTTTGTTTGGTAAGTACTATACTTAGTTGTCTTGCAGCCATTGTTTTTTAGTGTTTTTGTTGAATATGCGGCCAGATTAAGCATTCGTTCTTAAAATAAGAATATCGAGATTTAGAATCGGAGTTCTGAAACTCGACTGACTTCGACTATTTTTGTGTTGTTACGATATAGGCCGACGGCTAGAGATTCAATTTGAAATCTCTGGTTGCTTTGGGGCAAATGCTTGGCCTCGAGCGGCTTTAAATGGGGCACACAGGGGCACAGGCCTGGTAGAGCGGATTAGGCGGATATTACAGGCTATAAATACTCCTTTTGTCTCTTTGAATCGCATGTAATCAAAACAATATAGGAAAACTATATTAACTAGGTTTAGGGTTAGAGAATAGTTCGGCCATGGTATTCGCATTTAAAGAGGCATAATGCACTCGGTAATCTTACCGAATTGTACTAAAACTTACTAGCAGTTACGCGTAGATTAGTCACAACAACATGCGTTAGCAACATTATGAATAGCGGGCTAGCGGTCTTATATCGGAGTAGCCAGCGCGATCCGTTTCATTATTGGTAAATGGCGTAGCGATTAAACTCCGCTTTTTGCCCATTGCTCAGCGAGATTGAATTTGTCAATTATTAGTTGTTTATTAGTTGATTAATTTGTTAATTTGATTATTAATTAATTATTAGTTGATTATTAGTTAATTTGATTATTAGTTAATTTGATTATTAATTTGATTATTAGTTGATTATTAGTTAATTTGATTATTAGTTAATTTGATTATTAGTTAATTTGATTATTTTAGAAGAATTTAACTAAATGTTTCACAAATATTACTAATTTTTGTATAAACTATATCTATATAAATATGACATATAAAAAATTCGAAAAAGTGCAGCGTCGCGGCAGCGTCTATTTATAAACTTTTGAGGAACTTTCTTGCTGACGGACCTCGAAATGCTATTGTGACTTTGATAATTAGTGATACGCATTAAAAATGCGGTGTTATTTATTTTACGTCCCTTGACGCTTTACATAGTGCAATGATCCAGTTAAACACAGTATAACAAATTGAGTATCGGAGATCGTATACATTTGTCCGGCGAATACGATGGGTGGTAAATGTTTGGAAGTAGATAGGTTTAATGGAAGAAATAGTTTTGGTCTATGACAAATCAAGGTGATGGCATTATTGAGAGTCGGTGGGATGCAGTGCTCTCTTATGAGGAATTAAATGCTGCTTGTGGAGTTCAGAAAATTGGGTTTTTCTTGGAGGGGCGATATTATTACGAGTACGAGCCGGGGAGACCCATTTCTTTGGATTGTAAGCTAAATTTGGAATGTTTGTATATGGCGGAAGAGCAGCAACTGAGATTATTCTTTGAAAAAAGCATCTGTTAAATGCTGCGTATGCAATAAGATATCACTTAAAAAGATCGGCTTGGATAAATCCCATATTAGACTAATACAATATTATTAGATTTGCGTAATATTGATGTCTTTATATTGATGATAAAGAATGCCTGGAATTGATTCTATTAGTTTTTTTCCGTTATTATATGAAAACTTTAATAAATCTATGACTAACGGTAAAAGATTACATAAGCTACTGCAAGAAGTTAGAGTTGTTTTTCATAACGGGGAAATTGGAATATAGTTAGCAATGGTTAGTTTGGATACGTCTTTGTTTGGGTTGTCATGAGTAATGGTGTGATTTCAGGGAAAAGAAGTTTCTAAAGAAATGATTGACGGGATCAGCCCCAGGATTTACATCATTAATGTAAGGAGAAGTGACATTGAAAATCCCGATTGTCCTAAGAAGAAGGGGACAATTTAATCGTTTAATGCTTTATTCTTTCATTCTTTGAGAGTAGTACAAAATGGGAATATATAAGCGTTAGTTATCGATACAGCATGTTTATACCCGAAATGTGGATACTTGATTATACGGATATCTGTCACAGAGGAAATGATGGTGTGTATATTTTTTATGGCCAATAATTTTGTTTGTAAAGTAGTTGTAAAAATCAATTAGAGAGATAGGTTACGTGAATATTTTTTATGGCGATAATTCGTACCTTAGAAGATGTTAGCGTGTTTTGACTAAAATCTGATTTAAGCTAAGAATGCTAGGCGAGGGAAGGTTCGATGCTCCCGAGGTGAAGAGAGGTGAAGGTGGAGTGATGAAGTATGCAGAGGTTTGGGAGGTAGTGCGAGAAGGTGGCAAGAAGTGCGTTGTATTTTCACGGTGTTACCTTACGCGTGCTGTTGTTGCGTCTGCGGTGACTGAAAATGATAATATAAGCTAAGTTGTAGTATATGAGGCATGATCGCGTCCCAATTATTTGAAAATGATAATATGACTAAGTTGGTATATGAGGCATGGTAACATGAGTAAAGAGATGGATGTAGATTACAGTTGGGGCGATCTTTTTGGTGTCTGAGTTGAAAGACTTGGGTTTGTGAGCCTTGTATTTTGGAAAATTACATCTCGGCAAATTTTGACGATTCATAGAACAAAAGGTATTTAGTTAAATCCGCTCACGATTGTTAGTTCGTTCGCGGATTGAATCTTTGGGAGGTCGTCGGTATTTTATAGTCTTGATTGAGGATTATTTGAGGATTGATATGGAGTGCTTTATTATGAAACAAAAAAAGTGATACTTTCAATCTTCCAAGGATTGAAATATTTTTAGTGGAAATCAACGAGGGAAGAAGGTCAGCCAGGCTGCGTACTTATATGATGCAGGTGTTAGATGCGAGTTTGATGAGTTTTTGTAAAGCGAAGGGATTCTTAGACATCATGCGGTTAGGCATCGCCCAGACTTATCTGTGTAAGGACAGTTTATCAGGCTTGGGAGTTGGCTAGAAGGCCAGCAGGAAGAAGGGTGTGTTTGCAGTGGATATTCAAGCAGAAAAAATGGTTCTTATAAGATGAGGGGTATAATATAAAATTAGAGTGGTTACTAGAGTTCAGTCAAAGAGAAGGAGTTGACTGTTAGAGATATTTTCACAGCAATCAGAATAGCAGCTATTAAGTGCTTGTTATTGTTGTAGTTCTGCGCTTGAGATTTGGGCTGGCTTGATTAGATGTCAAAATGATTTTTTACACTGGAGAAGTTGGATGTAAGAGAGATTTATATGATCCGATCGGATGGTTTGAGAAATCAAGGAAGACTATGTTTTGCAAGTTGGAAGAAATGCTATAGTTTAGGCGATGCAGGCGTGGTACAAGAGATCGATAGTTACGCGATAGGAGATTAGATTCGAGAGTCCGTATAATAGGTGTGTTTATTTCTGACAAGGTTAGTGATGGTTCCTTTGTCTACTTAGTTATTTATGTAGATGATATGTTGATAGATCTGGTTGAAGTACATTCAATGAAGGGATTATAATCTTTGAGTTTGAAATGAAAGATTTGGGTGTTGCAAAAAAAAATTTTGGGTATGAAAATATTTAGGGATAAAAGTCGGAAGAAGCTTCAGCACATCACGTAAAATCTTATGTTGAGAAGGTTATGTCCGGATTTGGTATGGCCGTTCTTCTTCAAACCCGATTGAAACTCTAGTTACACAAATGCGTCGATGCATTGCATTTTACCTAAATCGTCTGTTGAGAAAAGAGAATAGATGGAGCAGCATTACATATGATAGTGCGGTTGGAAGTTTGATTAACACGTTATGTTTCTTGGCTTCAGGCACGATCTTGCACTTTATCTATTAGTGTTGTCGATGGGATTAAGCCATTGATTAAAGTAATAAGAAAGTTTTTGCTGTGTGGCTTCGAGTACGTTTGATATTAATCTTTGTTATGGTAGAAAATGGTCGATGGCCCCAATTTTTGGATACTCCGATTGATTATCTTTGGAGATGTAGACGGTAGAAAGGTCTATATTTAGTTATGTATTTACCTTAGATGGTTACATTTGGCCCAGAGTTGGAGGATTCTGGCTGATCCCACATTGATGCAGGTGAGAGGACTGGAGTAGTGATGCAGGAGGGTATCATTTGGAGTGAATTAGTTAGTGATCGAGTCATCACGATCGAGGCGGTGGTATGTTAATGACGGTTTGGAGTGTATTATCTTGGCTTAAGGATAAGGTTCATTATGATATGACAAAGGAATAAGGGCAATTAATGCGATATCTGTTTTGTGAGAGTGAAAAAAATTAAGGTAAGCAAGTGGGTATTGCGGATATTCCAGCCGGCGTGTTTGTGACAGTTCACAGGAGCAAGTTTCATTCTGCGAACTGCTTTGGCGAAAGTCGGAAGTACATTGAAGTTGCCCGTGGCAAGCGATGCTCGAGTAGAACCCTTTGTCTGCATCAATTAAATTCGCATATCTGTTCACTATCTAATTACTGTCTGTTAATACATTTGGTGCGTTATTCCGACGTCGATTTTGAGGAGATTTTGTTTATCCTATTATCGAGATGATTAGTCGAGGTGAAGATTTGTTGAATATGTCTTGAATTAACATTGTATGGATTTGCCCCAGACAAGAAGATCGAGATTTGGAATGGAGGTTGCAAACTCGACAATAAAGACAGTAATGGCCTCCGCTTCCGAATGGGACACTTTTTTAGAGGTCCGTTTGGATCGCGAATGCAGGCGGTTAGGTCGGATATTTTAGGCTATAAATCTGATTTCGTCTCTTGAATCGTATAATCAAAACAACAATATAGAAAACTATATTATTACAGTTTAGGATTATAGTATAGTTCTAGTCATAGCTATTCATACGAAGAGTATAATGCCTTAAAATTTGTAATTTGTTTCTTCCCTATTATAGTGAAACACGGTGAGCTGCAAAGTGGATTAGTTCCTAGCAGCGTCGTTAGGGATACCACGTTAAAAATGCAGTGTTATTTACTTTACATTTGCCTTTTCGTAATTTTTGTGATTCAAGATTCGCATATGTTACTCCTTGATTTTAACTTGTCTATGATGTCTTTCAATCATAGGTTGAATTTGGGGTACTGACAGAGCCATTGTGGGATGTCTCAACTGTTACCTATCCTTACTCGAGCAATAAAATGTTTGTTCAGGAGTACACAGTTAAGTTATTGAGTACGTCTTTCCCCAACATGACAGCAAGCGAGGTATGTGATTAAATGTCGTCGTATATAATCCTCATATGTTATCTTTGGTGTGAAATTGATTTGTGAGTTTGTCTTAGGTTGCCCAATTTGTGAATGGTCTATTTGAATCAACAAATGACCTATCTACATTCAAGAACCATATAAGAGATTTTCTTGTGCAATCAAAAGAATTCTCTGCTCAGGTTTGTCCTTGCCTTTCGTCTCACTTGAAATCATGCAGTGTTAGTTTATAAGCAGTGTAGCTCAAGTCCGAGGCACTATTGTCTTTCTCCTTTCAATCATGGAGAAACTAGAGTCATTTAGTAATGTTATGCATCATCTGTCATGCAGGACAATAAGGATCTTTATGCTGAAGAAGCTGCTGCCCAGAGAGAACGGGATAGACAACGGATGCTTTCAATTCCAGGTCTTATTGCACCCAATGAGATTCAGGATGAGATGGTGGATTCATAGGCATAGCCTGCTAATTCTGAGGATTGTAACATCCGAAAAGATGGACTTGGCAGATCCATCGTCCATTTTTCAGACCCGTTTCTTAGGTGAATTCTGAAGGATTCCAGAAACAGGGGTTGGCTGCCTCATGTAGATTAAATTAGATTGGGAGATGTAGGAAGATGGCATATTGCTATTGTACCTGGTTCCTGAATTCAGTGTGTTTTGTACTTTTTTGAGGTACAGTAGTTATCTTTCTACATAACGTCGATTAATTATATAGGTGATGCATAATTGCATAGTAACATTATTTTTTTCATGCTTTTCAGTAACAGTTTGATATTGGAAATCATGTGTGGCTTTTCGTTGTGTTTTGTTACTAATAATATTATTGTTGTGATATTTATTTCATTACTTCTGTTAGTTTCTCTATTTCCTAAACTCTCCTTCAATCACAACTTGATAACATGTTGTCTACCATAATTTATACAGAAGAAATATAAGGAAGAGAAGGTGTAGAACGAAATACAAAGATGATTAACTTCAGACTAGCAATTTATTTCTTGAATGTTTTATAATTTGTTTCGATACTTTTTAAAATTATTAGGAGAATTGAAGTGAAATAGGATGAAACATATTTAAAAACAACATTAATCTCAGATATTCTAGTTTTTTAGGGATAATGATTTAAAGGTGAATATAAATGAATATATTCTCGATTATTCTCGATTCATCTAAAAAAAAGCTGGACCATTAAGTTGATGGGTAGTATTGAAACTCAACTTCCTTCACAGCATCTTGTCAAAGTGAGCATTCACTTCCCCCAAGCTTTATCAAACCATTTTTCAACTCAAACGGAAGAACATAATTTCCATGAAGAAACAATTATTGAGAAAATTAAACTCAGATAGATATTATTCATTAATTCGCTTTTTAGTTGTATTTGTCGTTTCTTGGCATAAATTAAAAGAAATAAAATGATCGAAAAAGTAAATTGAAAATGTAAAATAATGATTAATAATTAAAAAGCTATATCGTTGGTTGATTGATAATTTAAGCAACAAAAAGTACATTAAAAATGTAAAATTACAATTTTCTATGCTAGAAATTCGAATAATTTGAAACAAAAATATTGACCTAAAAAGACAGAGTATAATTTAGCCAGGAATTATAACATGAATGTATCCGATACAACTGAGCCATATCATGTCAACTGTTATTGCCGAAAGGGGATATATCCGGGGAAGGACGACTCTGCCTCCTTTTTATAGCTCGTTATCATGACTACTGCTTTGTTTAACTGTACACCATGTACTGTTGACATCATCGATAATGATGTAATACACGATGTACACTTTTATAAAGCACGAGCGATGAAATAAGGTATAAAAAGGATGTTGAGGATCCTTTCCCATGATGTGAAGCTAGTTTACAAAATTCCATCACACCAACTGATGAAAATGAAACTACAATTTCATTCAAGTCTTTTAAACTACTCCCCTATGAACTTCCTTGATCTGTATCAGGAACGATTGGTATAAAATCCCTCTATTTACAGTAAATCTACATATTCTGCATGGTGTAAGAGTCTACACCTGTTTTTATACAAAAACTGCTGTCCGGGAGATAAAAATCACGACGCAATTGCTTTCCCCTTATCAGAAGCTGTAGCAGGATCTCCAGAATTCTCAGAATCTGATTCCTCGAGAAGTCCAAGCTGCTTCTGCAACAGCTGCACATATTTTGAGTTTCGAATCAGGAAAAAGAGGAAGAGAAGAAAATAAAAGCTAACTGAACTCATCTCATCAACACCATTTGATTTAAGCATATAAAGAAACATCAAGAGCGGAAAGGAAAGTGATTGTTCATGATTATGTCCATGATTATTCAAATTGAACAAGTAATATAACAAATGCACATTATCTTTCTACAAGTAAGTGATTCCAGAAAGGAAGTCAAAACTAATGGAGGAATTGACCATTAAGATGGTAAAATATGAGAAAACTGCAGATGGAAAATATAACTATGGAAGAAACTTGTCTATAAATGATATTGTGATGTGATGCTATTAACATGAAAAGATATCTACAACTACCATACCTCAATTTGATGCTGAATGGATTTCTTGTGAGCCTCCAAATCAGAATCTGATATACTCGTTTTACTGCTACTGTTAACTGGTACCTGAAGAGGTATGAAACCACCCTGAGGATATTGGTGGGACTGGGATGCAGGAGACCTGCAAAAATGTACCAAAATACCAGAATGTCTCGACTTAACAGGCTCAGGAAATTCTATAGACGAGACAGCTTGAGAAACAGACTTATATAGTGACAGCAACACAAAATGCTGCTTCATAATAAGACCAAAGAAAAGAAAAGAAAAGAAAGAGATTAAACTTGTTATAACAGGGAAATATCAAGGTAACTGACATTGCCTATGCACCCACTTCACACACTTTCCAGTGTATCGTTGTTGATTCTAAATTCACACATCAGTACATATGCTACTAGTGAAAATGCCAAGTCAAGGAGCAGTTTGTAAACGGCTTTCGAAGCCAAACAAAAAATTTCATGTCACTAATTCAGAAAACAAAACGAGAAATTGTGCATACCATGCTACTGAGTTCGCAGAAGGGTAGACAAAAGATTTCTCATAGATTGAGGCAGCTGCAGCTGCAGCTTGGAGTCTGCGTTGGTGCTGGCTTATGCTGTCATCCACTGTACCATCACTGTTTGACCCTTGAGGTGATGAATTGGTGGCGTTTGAACCCGCCCTAACTGTAAATTAAAATTGATTTTCATTAGCAAAATCAGCAGTAACTATGATTACGAGTTACTCGCTATAGCATAAAATATAAAACTTCCTTATAAAATGAATTGAACAGTCATTTACTCTATCTCAGAGAAGAACCACATGTTCAGTAGTTCTTCTGCAGTTCAGCAGTTGTGCTCCCCCACTAAACCAATAGACAAGTAAAAACCCTTATAAATGAAGGACTAGATAAACTTCTTCATTGCCAAAAACAATGCTTTTCTATTTTCAATGCCTTCCCTACTTTATATGATTCTTTGTTTTGGAAAACTGGCAAATTTGGTCAAAGAGGGTCTACTAACATGGTGTTTGGGACTTTAGATGAGCTTTTCTGAGAATTTTTGGAAGCTGGTATTATCAAAAAGCATAGAGGAAATAGGAGCAGCTAAACTAATGACTGTAGGATCTCTTACCATGCTGATTATAATTCCCCTGTGCACTAGTTGAAGTTGTACCATTTTCAGATGGTATGACATGAGCACGGCAAGTAGGACATGTGTGCTGCCTTTCTAACCATGAACGGAGGCAGTGCACGTGAAAAAGATGTCCGCAAATAAGTTTTTTGGCAGTCGTCATTTCTTCACGACAGATGATACAAGTAGCATCAGTCCTGGAAAAAGACAATAAAATTAACAGAAGGAATGTTATAAAAAAGAAAACTTCCAAAATGATCCATATAGAAGTCACCTGCTGATTTCTTCAGGCGATGCATCTGGGAAACGATCATTCATATTGGAAGTGATCTTGCGATACCGAATGTAATCAGCAATACGCCTTTTGAAGTTACGGAATGTTTCATAGAGCTCCCTAATCAGGTGTAAAGGCACACCATAATTCCTGGAGAACGGAGCGGATACAAACAAGAAGATGAGCATACAAATGCCATAATTCACGCCTAAGGCATAAAAGCATTTACATTGTGAACAGAAGCGAGAATAGATCAATTATCCATTAAAAACTAAACTTACATGAAAATTGCCATAAAGAAACACAGGTACATGGACAAATGGAGTAGGTCTCTGATAAGTTCCAAGTAAAAAGTATAGACAGGTTTTTTCTCCCATTGACCGTCCATGAGCATGTCAGTGACAAAGAATACATATTTCACAAATGTCGAAACAGTGGTTGTTGCTAGTATCATATACCTGAGATACAAGATTCATACAAAAATATTAACTCTGCAACCCCAGCTAAGTAATCTCAAAAGAGGCTACTCATATTTAATTTCTCAGCTCTCAAGCAACTCCAGAAAATTGTAATCGGGTAACTTTTGCATTATGACCATCCATATATGAGATCACATCATTACCGTATTTAAAGAAATGTTCAAAATTATAAAATAGACGCTTCTTCTTACTTGTTACATGAAGGTGAACTAACTCAGTTATAAAGAACTCACTCAAATGCAAAAAATAGAGACACGGATGCTTGTCTTGTCTCTATCAGATATTTCACATAATGGGACAAGAAAAGGCAGTCTATGAGGAGAAGGAATCCCAGAAAAGAGACAATGCGAACATGAGACATGATAGTGACTGTCGGGGTAGTCTCAATGTACTCGACCCTCTTCTGAGCCAACCAATGCAATGCCTTGATCAATAAGAGAGCAGTAACCGTCCCAAGGAACATAACAGAAAAGTCCTGTCGGAAAATGGTAATAGCAAAAAGAATTTCCATGACTTCTCGCCAAGACTGCTCGTTTAACCTCTCCACCTCAGCTTCTCGAAGAGAACCAAGGAAGATCTTCTTAGTCAGTTGCCACATGATGCACATTATAACTAAACCCATGTTGAGTAAAGTCACCAAACTTATCTTCGACGTGGATAAATAAACGGTTGCAGGATAAAATTGGCCTCTACTACTGAAACCATGATAGATAACAGCTAGTGTGGCCATAAAACTAACGGCCGCATATGTTTGCAGCCTAATCATTTCGCCTTCAGTTCCTGTATGATTTTTAATCAAACCAAGAGAATCAATATACTCCCTCCATATGCCAAAAAGATTGTCCTTTTCTATTTTCAAGGATTAAAATTAACAAACTTTAAAACTTAATTCACACAAATAACTTCGACTCGAATCAAAATTATCACGTTAATAGTAAAACACAATAAAAACACCATTTTTCATCACCAAATACAATACAACATATATAAAAATACTCAAGTTCAACATTTATGAGATCATAAATCCATCAACACTTGTATTCTCAACACTAATCAAAACAAAATCAACTAAACTATACATAATCCTATAATAATTAAAAACATATAAAATTAAAATACAGCAATATATAATTAAAATAAAAATTAATAAATTCTGGACATTATCTTCACAACCCCATATGCAGAAATGGAATAATGTCCATTTCAAATTAATAAAATTCAGCACAAAAAAAAACTCCTAATAAAAATGGAATCTTTGAACATAATATGAATAGAAAAAACATACCTTTAGCAGAATTGAATCAAGAAATTGTGAGAATTGATTCAATAGAGAGTATTAATATAATAAAAAGTCTTTAATTGATTGAACTTGTAATAAAAATGCAAATTTAGAGAGAGATATTAAAATTAGGGTTGTTTGATGTCATCGATGAGAGTTTGGCCAATAGCTGTGTGCCACGTGAGATGTGAATTTCATAGTTTTTAAGTATAAAATTACGAAACCGTGACCCTGTACCATCCGGAATACCACGAAGTAGTTAATGATGGAATGTACATCGATTTCATGGTTTTTGTGTTTGGGTTAATTGAATATAGCCCACAAAGTATTGAAAAAATGTTAAATTGCCCATGAACTGTTAAATATTGCTAATTGCTTCATAAAGTACTTAAACATTAGAAATTGATCCTTGAACTATTTTTTATTACAAATTGACCCCTTCATCCATACAAGAGTCAAATTAATTTTATTTCATGAACGAAATTGGTTGATTTTCACATATTTAGAGATGGAGGAGTTAGTATTATACAAATCTCCACATTCTTTGATAATGGGGATTCTAGATTGTTATTTATTATTAAATGTGTATCGGGTAAATTTCGAGTTGAGCGTAGTAGCATGCGAAACTAGAGTGCGTCGGACCCGATTTTACACGTTTTGCGAGATTCGGTTTTTTTGTTTTTGGGGAATGAGGTAAAATGTGGGGCCAGGACGGACGAATCCGGGTTTTTAACCCGAGTCAATCGCGTACGATCTGTTATATCTAGTCGAATTAGCCCAGCTAACAAGCGTATGTGGCCGAGAACAAAGCCGAGAAAGCATTGATATGGTCAGTCGAACTCATGAACTTTTGAGTACAAATCTCTACTCTATCACAAATAACAAATAACAAAATAGCTCAATGAGTTCAATTAGTGATTTTCACAAAGGTAATTGTCGATTTGGTCAGTCGCGGGACGAAGATCTGTTTCTAGACACAGAATTTAAATTGTTGTGGATTAGTCTACGAAAAGGGTACAAATGTTGTTGTATGATCCCAGAGATGTGAATGTTGCACATTCGTCCCGTTTTTAGAGGCAATGCTATGATATTTGTAGCTTGCGAAGGACCGTATTACGATACTTGTCTTGTTACGATTACTAATCTACTTGACAATATAATTATATATTATTAAATTGCAATCGACAATTATCCCGTTTGATAGGGTGCATATATTTCGGAAAAGTTCCACGGAATGTTGTCATTTACTTGTGGCCAGGAGGCGGAAACATCGTATGCTAATGATAGGCGGCCCAGCGCGATGGCCTTGTTGGTTCAACTTCGTTTCCTGATGTATGAAATAATAACTCAAAGTATTTACAGAGTCCCTACTGTCACCTTCGCCTAGAAAATTTAAGTATTTGTGTAGATTTCTTATGTTTTTTTTTTTGGTTTTAAAAACATTTATTAGTTAAATTTATTGTCGTTACTAATAAATATAGTTTGTTTGATTAATTAATTTGTGAAATTATTTATGTTATGTAGTTATTAGAATATGCAATTATAAATCCGACTTTTGTAGTATGTCTTTGGTTAAACAATTAGTGCAATGGGTATGCGCTCGTTAGAAACCGATTGGATAATAAACATATTGGGTATGTACTCGGGCGTGTACTCTACTTGCTGGACGTATTTTTAGTATTTTTAAATTATTATCTTATTTTTAATGAATTATAATATTTTTACTAGTTATTTATATTCTTTGTTTATTGTTTATCTTTAAAGATAATAATTTTAAATTGAATATTTATATTTTGTCAAAATTTCCATATTTATAATGTTAAACTAATGTTAATCATTATTTTAAAGATCTTATATATTGATTTAGTTTTCATGAATTTAAGTATTTATGTAAATTTCTTATGTTAATTTTTTAATTTTATAAACATTAATTAGTTAAATTATTTTCCTAAATAATTAATATATGTTGTTTGAGTAATTAATTTATGAAATTATTTGTGTTAATTAATTATTAGAATATGCAATTATAAATCGAGCACGTGAAATGTGTACTGGTTAAACAATTGGGCACGCGTCGTATGCGCTTACGTTAAAGAAAATAGTCTTGATAATCATATTAGGTATGCGGCTCCGATTGTGTATTTCATAAAATTTGGATGTATTTTTTGGATTTTCAAATTAGTATCTTAATTTTAATGAATTACAATATTATTATTAGATATTAACATTATTTTCTTATTGTTTATATTTGAAGATAATAATGTTAAATTGAATAGTTATATTTTTATCAAATTTCCATATTTATAATGTTAAAGTAATGTTCATCATGTTTAGAATTTTATTTTCAAATTAATATCTTAATTTTAATGAATTATAATTTTTTTTAATTAGTTTTGCTCAAATATGAATTGAGTGTGCGATTTGTGTGCTCATTTTTATGTTGAGCGTAGGCTCTGTGCGATCGTGAGGGGTAATATCGAAAGTAATTTCCCCCGTGGAAATAGGCCCCTCCCTTTTCATACTCACAATTTGGTGTTTTTTTATTCAACAAATACAACAATAAACATGAGTTCGGTATTTTTATTTTTCATTTTTTATTCCAAAAATAAAAGCAATAGTGTAAACGGGGCATATGCAGTAACACGCGGAGGGGAAATGACCATTTTGCCCTTTTGTATACTAAACGAACCTGATTAGGTCTAATAGCAAACAAAGCGGAGTGGTGCGGTGCTTCTAACCTGGCAAGCAAATTTTCTCCAGGCTTATAAGCAAACAAACGAATTAGTTTATATGCCAACAAGCAAGTGCAATAAAATTTCTACTAAGACAACAGCGAATTAACCGTCGAGCTTCTAAAGTAAGCCGAATTTGGTAGGTGTTTGTTAATAGAAGCATGTTATTAGCTTGTTTATTTATATAAACACAAAAAATACATTAATTACATAAGAATGAATGAATTAAATTAATTACATAAAAATAAATTAAATAGTTAATTATATATAAGAATGAATAAAATAATTAATTACATAAGAATGAATTAAATAATAAATTAAGTAATATGAGCAATTACTCTCTCATGTTATATATTAATGTAAGAAAATGAAGCGTTTTACTTTATATATTATGAAATTATGATTGTTATAGAACTAGTGAATTGAAACTATGGTTGTTATCGAACAAGCGAATCTGGCTTAATCTTTGTTTTCTAATAGCGATTACCGATCATGCTTCTTTTAATAACAAGTGAGGATTCGACCCAGTGATAGTAAACAACCTAGCTTTTTCTTTTCTTTGTTTGTTACAAAATAAACTTTTCTTAATGTCGATATTTCAAAATCATTGTTCAATTTGTGTTAATATTTCAAATTATGTTAATTGGTGTATATGAGGAAATTATTCAAATTATGATTATAATAAGATAGTAAAAATATAATCATTAATAATTATTAAATACTTATTACATAAGAATGAATTAGATAATTAATTATATAAGTATGCATTAAATTATTAATTACATAAGAATGAATTAATAATGATGAAAATGGATTTAAGCAGCATTTCTTTCGATGCGACTTGATATCTCTGGCGGCGAAATAATCATCGATCATTTTTTGACCTCGATGCTCAAATGTTACATGTTAAATGCTGCTCCCGTTCATACCGTTGGCTCGCGAACCCGCCTTCTAGATTACTAAAGTCCTCGACATGTAGAAATTGATCTTCTGATTTTCATAACTAACTTGAGTGATCGGTGTATAATTAAATGGAGCAATTGAATTTGTGTCCGGTAAAGTCGAGTTTATCGACAGTAAAGTTGTAACTATCGAGATTGATCAAATCGTAATTATTGATTTAACTACATAATATTCACGCGAGCGAGGCGAGTAGCAAATTAAAAATCTTGCTTAACGTCAACTAACATCTTAACTTCCATGTTTATAAAGAAAATAACCATAAGAAAAAATTGCTTGAAAGAAAACAAGCACCATAGTAGTCGACTTGTCTACTTGAGCTTTAGGATAATTGCTTCTTCAGGTCTCCTAAGTTATGCACTTAAAAAATGACTTGATTTGATAACACAACTTTCACGTAAATTGATTAGAAACAACCGAATTTCCCCGATGTTTGTTTCAAACAACCGAATTTGCCCGTGTTGTTTGAAACAATGATTTAGCCCATGAGTCTTTATGATAAAAGCGAATTTATCTTATATTTATTAGACACCAAGCATAGAAAATTATATGTTAGGTTTGGATTTTCGAAATTATATGTATTAATTGAGATTATATGTATTAATTGAGATAGTTATTTGTCAATTATGAATTGAGATTATTGTTCAATTTTGTGTTAATATTTCTCAATTATGTTAATTGGTATTTAAATATGATAGAATTATTCAAATTATGATTGTAATAAGATATTAAAATTGTTTCACACATATGAAATAAATACTTAATTATATAAGAATGAATTAAATAATTAATTACATAAGAAGAAATTAAATAATTAATTACATAAAGAAAGAATTAAATAATGATGAGAATACATTTAAAAGCAGCGTTGCTCGGAGTCTTGACTTGATATCTCTGGCGCCCGGCGTGATTAAATGCAATCGATGTGCGTTGAATAAGTTGATTAGGAGTATATTGAATTTAAGCGTGAGCTTAAGCATCTCGTCCATTTTCCAATCTGATGCTATCGGAGGAGGGATAGGATGATCAATGTGATCGTAGTAGCTTCAATTAAAGTTTGACAAATTGGTATACAATATGTAAGCAGGGTGATTCATAATTTTAGAGATAGATCTTACGATATAAAATGATTCTATAAAACCAGCGTTCCACTAAAACCAAGTGCTACGGTGGCGGCCCCTTTGATCGAATGGCTCGAAGACATGTTGTTCTTTGCAATGTCAATAAATACCTCAAAATCTGACATTGTATAGTATACAGCGATGTCACGTTCGAACAATATCATCCATTTATCTAGGTGTCGGCCCCGAGGAGTGAGATATTCTGAGAACAAGGTCGTCAACATTCGAATGAGCCCCTAAGATCTACGTAAAGTTGTGGTAAGGACGATCCGCCCGGCAAAGCACGACTTCTTCGGCCATGCTTGATTTCATCTTGCCCTGTATAATTCGGCATAGCTATCCGATTCTGATTCACGCCCAAGATGAAGAACAAAACAATCAGGACGACCAGGATGATTAGTTTGCGTATTGTATATTTCAGAGATTATGAATGATGTTTTCCTATGCTATTTAATTACGTTTTGATGTTCTGTTACATTTTTCCATCCGAGGTTACACTCGTTTATGTTATTTCATTGTCTGACTTTACTCGCTTTTTTTGTAAAACTATTTTAAGAGCAAGATCTAATGATATAAATTCCATATTTATTAAAATAATGAGCAATTAATAATTATAATAATAGTAATAATAATAATAATAATAATAATAATAATAATTATAATAATAGTAATAATAATAATAATAACTTTGACTTTATCTAAATAAAACATAAATAATTTTTATTTCATAGTATAAACATATTCCGTAATTAAAATTAATTTACAAAATGTGTAATTCTGATTTCACGGTTGACGAGGTTGAAACAAATATGTATATGATTATAAGAGAACAAGCATGTTATTTTGATGTCATTTTAGCAATAAACACAAAATAAAAATGTCAGTAACAAAACAAGCACAAACATAATTCGGAACTTCGCGATAAGCGTGTCACTGCTTAAGCCCAGTATGATGATAAGACTTCATCTTTTTACAAAATGAGGTGTAAGCAAACAGTATGCAAAATGTTTATAAGTATTATCTGGCCGAATTAGGCTACGTATTTGTTACTAAACAAGCGAATTACTCACATGTTTCTTAATATATGAAGCCCAAATAATTTGTTTAAATGTGTATTTTATTCTTTATATAAGATGTCTGCGTTGTCTTTTTGTAGTCACCGCCATATTCAACATCATAAGAAAATTTTCTTTAAATCCCTCCATATTGACATCATTTTCTAAAACAATTTTTTCATTATCCTTTTGTTCTTCAACCAGAATTTGCATAATCAAAGTTTCAAACTATGAACAATAGCAGGCATCATCCGTTTACGGTTTTGGTATTGTCCCCGAGGATGATAAATATTTTTTCATTTTCTCAATTTCTTCATATTTACTGTATTTGCTAACTAATTAATTCATACAGTAGTATCTATCCAAGTGTCTGGGCAAATGTCGATGTAATGTCCATCTGCTTGAAAGAAATATATATATGCCAAGCTGGGCCTTGTGCAGTGTATAGTTCGCCTTTGCTCCGAAGAGATAAGATGTGGAATATCTTTCTTTGTAAATTAACTAAAATTTTAATAAAGTTTTTCTAAATAAATGCATGCTTGTAGCATATAATGAATATCTATTATGTCTGGAGTCTCGAGTTCGAATTGTCGGGATTCTCCTCGAGGATTTAAAAAGCGTTTTTGAAGCATGTGCAATGTGTGTCTGAGTTCGGAAACCGAGGGGAATGGTCGCTCTAGGATTTTGCTTGTTCGACGGTTGAATACATGGCTAGAAGTTCGACTAGAAACAAACGAGACATCAAAATCACTACTGTCAAATTATAGAAGTAGTCCCAACAAAATTTCACAATGTAATAAGTAATCTTTGATTGATATCAATAAAGACTACATTTTCTAAATATTTTAGTACTTTATTTTTTTTTTTTTTGCATGTTTGATGATAATAGCAATTTATTTTTTATGTTTGTAAGTAAAGCTAGTTGATCCGTGTTTAACTGAATATGACGAACAATTCTTATGTTGTTTAAAATTATCGACCATTTACTCTTTTGTTTATTATAACCGAATTGTTTATTCTTATAAATCGTAGCGTAATTCGACATTCTTGCTCTGATCATGGCGTAATTCGCTTGTTTCTAATTAAACATGTTGATAATTGACATTTTTTTATGGCTTGGATCTTGTTAGATTAAGGTTATTTGATAATTTCACTCAGCCGTTTCTTAGTTTTGCTGAGTGTAAACATTTGTCAACAAAAAATAAAATGTTTTATTTTGTTACAAAAACAAAATCATTTTTATTTTCATCTCTCTCATCATCTCACTTCTCTCTCATCTCTCAAACCCTAGCACCTCAAATTATTAAAGATCCAATCTTTGATGGATATTGATATACAAAATCAGCTATTTTTAGTTCTACACTTGTCACTCAATTCTATATATTTGAAATAAAAAATTGTTTTATTTTTATTTTTATTATTTTGCAAGTTTTGATTTTTATTTTTTGGGTAATTTTATTTTTGTTTGAATTTTTGAGATCTGGGTTCTGATTTTATTTTATTTTTTGAATTTTTTGATTTAGGGTAATTGTTCAACTTTGTTGTCACTGTAATTGTTTTGGGCAATTTTGTTCATGTAGTGCTTTAATTTAGCTATCGTAATAGTCATGTAATGTTTTATGAATTGTGTTGAGCTATTGAACTTTGTTTGAAGCATTAAGGAGTGTATAATTATGTTTAGAGTATGATATATGAGCAATAATTCATCAGTTGTTAAACTAGTATTATTACCTCTTAGCTAGTACTCCCTACATCCCTAAAACATTGTCAAATTTGGGTTTTAATGGTTAAAATTAACAAACTTTGCGGTCTTGATTAAATCAAAATTATCATTTTAATAGTTAAATACGTTAAAAAGTACTATCTTTTATTATTTGAGTTGAAAATTTAGAAAGTTATTGAATCAAATCAAAATTATCATTTTAATAGTAACATACGTTAAAAATACCATCTTTTATATTTGAGCTCAAAATTTAAAATGTCAATGAACTAATTTGAAACTTATCAATCTTTTTGGGGTGGAGGGAGTGTTACTTTGTTGATTTCAAAGAATTTTTATTGCCAATATGCTTGATTCCTACAAAGAATGATTATCATGTTTTGGTTTCTTACTTTCACTTCTTAGTGAAGGAATTGTTTTTGTACAAATATAGCATTGTTGAGCGTGGTTTATGTATTTTTATACAGATGGAGTCTGAGATCGATCCTAGTTTAAGTGAAGAGGACGTTGAAGTAGGTTCTTCGGGTGCTCCATGGAATGATAAGACCTTAGCTATCTTTATTAATCTAATGGATGAAGAAGTAAAAAAGAAGGACAGACCTAGTGCTACTTTCTCAAAAAATAGTTGGCACTTTATTCAAGATCGGATGCAAGAACTAACTAATTATCCTTACACGCATATTCAATTGAGAAATAAGTTCAACTTGTTAAGGATAATCTATAGGTCGTTCAAGAGCTTACTAGCACAACCAGGTGTTACGGCAACACCTGGGGTATGGAAAGTTTATGCCAAGGAAGAAACTTGGAATAGACTTTATGTGGTGAGAGTCTTTCCCTAAAAACTTTGATGTTATACAAATTTGTCATATCATAGCTAATGATGTTATATTTGGTCGAAAAAGGATAGTAACAGGGATTTTTTGGTATTTATTATCTACCCCTTTGGATTTCTTTTTTAGTAGAATAATAGATATGATTGAGTAATATCATGAAATTTCTGAAAAATTTGTTACTTTTATGATGAAGTATTGCTCTGTAATTTGTTGCTTGGAGCTCAGGAAGATGAAAATGAAAAGCACATTTCAACATTTTCATTTACCTTTGCTATTAACTCGTAGATTGGTGTGTATAATAGTAATTTCTCATACATGATTTCAGGTTAACAAGAATGCCAAAAATTTCAAGAAAAAAGGGTGTCCACATTATGATAAGTTATGCAACATATATGGGGATACTGCTGCCTTAGAGGAACATGCTCGTCTATTGACAAGGCTGTCATCTGAAATTGATCCCAGTTTAAATGAAGAGTTTGTTGAACATGCCCATCAAACGACAAGACTGTCATCTGAAATTGATTCTATTTTTAATAAAGAGGTTGTTGAACATGCCCGTCCGTCGAAAAGGCTGCCATCAGAAATTGATCCTAGTTTAAATGAACAGATTGTTGAAGTGGGTTCTTCTAGTGCTCCATGGAATGATAGAACAGTGGCTATCTTTATTGATCTAATGGACCAAGAAGTAAAAAAGAAGAACATGGGTACTACTACTTTTTCGAAACCAAGTTGGCTCTTCATTCAAGCTCGGATGAAAGAGCTAACTAATTATCCTTATACTGATAATCAGTTGAGAAATAAGTTCAACCTGTTGAGGACAATCTATAGGTCTTTCAAGAGCTTACTGGAACAAACAGGCGTTACAGCAACACCTGGGATATGGAAAGTTCACGCTGAGGAAGAAACTTGGTACAAACTTTATGTGGTAAGTCTTTTTCTGAAGAACTTTGATGCTATGCAAACTTGTCAAATTATAAGCCAACGATGTTATATTTGGTGAAAAGAGACAGTAACATAGCTTTAAGTAGATGTATAGATATGAATTATGATGAGTAATATCCTGAAGTTTTTGAAAGATTCATTACTTTAATAATGAGTTACTGCTCTGTAATTTGTTACTTGGAACTCAGGCAGAAGAAATGAAAAACATATTTCAACATTTTCATTTACCTTGCCTATTAATTCTTAGCTTGGTGTATTATAATAGTTATTCCTTATACATGATTCCAGGTTAACAAGAATGCCAAAAATTTCAAGAAAAAAGGTTGTCCGCATTATGACAAGTTATGCAACATATATGGAGATATTACCGCCACAGGGGAACTAACATATCCATCGACAAGGCTGCCATCTGATGATGAAAACGAGGGGTCGTGCGATTTTGATCCAACAACGAAAAATATTAAAGAGATCGATGATGATGAAGAGACTGATTATTTGACAACTCACAAAAGGAAAAGAGCAAGTTCTCCTAAGAGGCGTGTGAGGAAAGAGAGTATTGGGAGGGCTCTCACGAATATTATGAGTGCATTTGTTGAGAGTTCTACAAAGAGAACTGAGTTGCTAAACCGAAAGTCCTTAGCAAGTTGTGAACCATGCGGTGAGGCTAGGACTGACACTACACCAACCGATGGACATGCTTTACTAATGGAGTCGATAGGTGCTCTAGATGCCCTTGAAGAAATTGACGATTTACAATACTTGAAAGTCCTAAAGTTGTTACGTGAAGATCCCGTTTGGAGGGAGATATTCCTAAAAATTCCACTTAATAGGAGAAGGGGAGTTGTTCTGAATTTATGATCAGGCTGTCAAAATCAATGTAAAGTTGATAAAGATCAATCTCTTGCTAGCATGCTAAATACTTTTACTTTTGGTTAGCAAGTTGAATGGCATGACTTAGTAATTGTAATGGTGAACAACCTTTGTAAAACTGTATCTATAGCCCTTTTTGTAAAACTGTATTTTGTAGATAGGCCTTTTTAAAAAAAAAAATTTAATGATGAAGTGTGAAATGTCCATGTACTGCAATATATATGTGATCAAAGATTCTCATGTTACTTTTATCTAGAAGCAGCAGTTAGATGCATAACATTTTGGCAAAATTCTCATAGTTTTATAACCAACATCTCAATCATAGGTTATGTTGGCTGGTCCAGATAGTTTTCTCCAATTCCAATGAATACAGTAAACTTGCAAAATATCAAAATGTGTAGCACTACTTCCTTTCACAACCAAATTCATATGCATAAATTTGTCAACTTCGAACATCAACAATTACGTTTCTGTGACTTTAATAACAGTAATAATGATGATGCTAACATTAACCATTTCAAGTAGAACATATTATGTAAGGGACAACAACTAGTACTATATTAGTGATGATTTCAAATAATAATCCCTCATGAGCATTCTTCCGGTGAGAACCCGATTTTTCAAGTCTAGCTCCCTGATGATGATCAGGATTGGTGCCGGCATCTGTTGTTGGTGCTGGTGGTGAAACTGATGGAAAGGGTGCTGCAACAGGCGGATTTGAATTATTCGTCTGAGCAATAGATGGCTGGGGCGATATGTTCAATCCGATTTGTTGCAGCACCCCGTCTATGCCATGGCATCTGACAGACAAGCCACTGGTGCATATATTTGGACTCCTGATTCGGACATTGTTGAGGAAGAAACTCTGTCTACCATTGTTTGTAACCTTGAGCATGAGAGCAGGACTCGACGTTGGAAGCAATGAACCTGTTGGGAAATGTATCAGGTTATCGAAAAGCAGAGGCGAAGGTATAGAGTGTTGGAGCAAGAAATCGACAACTGCAGTCTCTGTCATGGGTGCATTTGCCAGCATACGGTCAGTTGGCATGAGGAATGTCACATTTCCTGCAAAAAGATCAGGTGGCGCGATGTTGAGAAGCATAACGAAGGTGAAGTAATTGGCTTTCTGCATCTCCTCTATCGCGCATATGATGTTCTGATTGTGCAAGGGGATGTCTGTCGCTTTGACAGAGTAGGCAAAAACCATGATCACAAGTAACAAGGTTTTCATGAAATTGTCCATCTTTGTGATTTTCTGTTTTGTGATGGTAATGATTTTCAGTTGAGTGTATATTAGTTGATTTACTGAACTTTAGCTGATAAGATGGCAATTAGCTTTAACATGCATTGTTGCTGATTTAACAACTTGTGTCATTCTTCTTGCATGAAAGCGTTGGAGATTATTTACAGTTTGTTGCACCAAAACTTCATCTGATACAAATTGCACGAGACGCCTACGATCCATAAATAGTTTCATAACAACATTCTCAATTTTATACAAGCTCATGCATTCCAATGAAGTGCCTACACAAGTTAGAATGGAAGTGTGCCGACTAGAAATCTCAAACACATAAATCAAGATAGAGGAGATGAGTTTGTTGTGTTGGGGATCCTGCAGTCACAGGTGCAGATGCTTCTAGACCCTTTAACCACCCGCTGCGACCTTCTAGTATGAAGCTTGATGTTCACTAGCTTCCCCGCCATCTATTGTTGCATATTAATCGACATTACAACAGAATGAAGATGTCACAAAGGATAATATCATAATATTCAACTTCAAGTAGAACAACTTGGTATCTTCTTTGTTGTTGCATAATTTAATACAAGATTAAGTGACATACCATTCTCCATGTTAAGTCTTCAGGGCCCAACAATTGAGCAGGATGGGAATATAAGAAATGCTTGGAATACTGAATAAGAAAGAAAAAAAACTACCATTCAATGCCCAAATTGTAGCTTCAAACTTTGAAGTTCTTGAGGATTCAAATATCGAACGAGAAAGTGTAGTAAAGAATATAAAGCGATTACTGTACTTAATCTCATATGTTAGAATACTAAACACTGCTACTATCACAGTGGTGAATTGATGGTTGAAGATTTACGAACCTTCGCCAAGTTCATCTGCAACTCTCTAATTTGGGTACCACCAACATTTTTTAGATATGCTAAGAGCCATCGTGGTTGTACAGCATCTTCCGAAGAAACAAACAGGGCTATCTGCCATGCGGAGTAGTTGGTAGATGAATTAAATTAAACAGCACATACCAAGCTATATCGTAATAGCTGTGCCAACACAAGCTATTTTTCTTTTTATTATCCTAATGGTGAGGGCTCCAATCCTTGACCTTCACCCTCACAAGTGATCATAAGCACGCCATGACTAATGAATAGACTCATATATGCTATGTGTATGCGTGTATGTCTTATAACTGACAATTTCTGCTGTCAACTCCAAATGCATTGAAGAACAAGACGCCAGAAAATATTTCACATGGATATTAGTACCTTGCGATAATCAAGTATTCCTTCAAAAGGAAGTTCCAGCTCATCACTAACAATGACAGGAATGCATCCACTAACGATTGCATCAAATAAGCGAGCTGAAGACGGAGTGTCACCAGCAGGGTCGAGGCAAAATATGGACCTATATCGAAAAAGACAAAAGGTAAGCCTCTGTCTTATCAAAATTTTCATGGTAAATAGCAGTATAAGATAGGGGTGAAAATAATACTCACTTGCGCATGCCACTTTGAGCTGCTGCTTTTCCGGCATCTCCAGCAGTCCCATCTTCGATAACTACACCCTCAGCATTAGTTAGTTCTGCTACAAGATTTGAACGTATTTTTCCACCCTGAAAGTTGATATAACATATGTTATAAACTTTACACACAAACTAATATAACTAAAAGCTAGTGACAGTATACACACTTATCAAGCAATCAAGATGATAAAGGTAGTTTGACCTAAAACGGTCAGGTTATTTTTCAACAAACAATTCAAAGATTGCACTATTTTTTGGCATGTTAAACCTCAGAACAGAAACCACAGAGGTTTTGGAGAAGTTGATTGTTACAGACATAAATCTTCAAACGCACATCAACATTAGACACGACTAAATGAGCTCAACAAACTTTGCTAGTTGTCCTTGACTTGTAAGATTTCTCAAGGAATGTACATCAAACCCAATGTAGATTCTAGTTTCTAAATGAAGTTAATTGACATACCCTTTCACTGACTAGCCTAATTCACCCCGTTCCAATCCAATCAGACACGTCATATTCAATGTAAAGAGAGAAGTAAATCCAGCTAATATTATTGAAGTTTTGGAAATAAACAATATTAAGGGGGAACAGAAAATAACAAAAGAAAAAAAAAAGCCAACTGTGGAAAAGTAATGATTTTACATGACTGCCTCATGACAAATACTGGTATTCATTTTTTACTAATGATCTAATTCGTATTATTGATTTACAGAACTGATATGATCAAAGAAGCTGGAGGATTAAAATTCAGGAAAAAATCATACAGCATTTCTCTTAAGCCTCCCTCGAAAGAAGAGTAATGTGGTTCTCTTTGATTGAGTTTCTGATAAACATTGTGCATCACATAACTCAAGATTAGGAACATATGGGAGTATGAGGTCTTTCTCAAGATAAACTTGGCCTGGTTTATACCTGCAGTGACACAGTTACTCTCAGTTCCCATGGTACATGCCAATCCTATAAAATACATCGTATTTTTGTATACCATGTTAGGAACTAACCATTTTCCTGTTGAGTCCATATCAGGAAGGAGCCAAATTGCTTTTTTGACAAATTTGCGAACCGACTTGAATGACCAAGGGTGGTGAACTGGCATTATATGATCTCTCCCCTGAGACCTCTTCCAAGCAGGTTGATCTGTTATCCACTTTAAAGCATCCTGCATCAAGAATAAATACTTCATTGTAGAATACTATCAACTACAGACTTCAAAAGATTCACTATTAGGCGCAAACAAACTATTAACTTTCTTCAGAAAATACAAGAGAGTTAGGATAAGTTAAAACGACTAGAACCAGAATTTTCATACCCTATGGAGTCAAAGATTTTATATTCTCTGGCTCTTGGATATAAAATAATAAGTTAAAACGACTCATTACACTAACTACAGTTTTATCTGGTGTGAAGTAGAACATAGTGGTTGCCATTCATGTTGGGTCAATTCGGAAACAATCTCTCTGTTAGCATAGAGGTAAGGCTGCGTACAATCCGACCGATTCCGACCCCCTCTACCCCTTTGCCTTGCTTGGGCAGGAGCCTCTTATATGCATTGGGCATGTTATTGTTATAACTCAAACTAACCAAAACAAAATTAAGCCTTATCTCTCGAGTGGGGTCGGCTATATGAATACGATGTTAATAAAAGTAAGAACAACAAATAAAAAAAGAAAAGCACTCACACCCTATAAAGAGCTTTGCACTGCTGTGTTTCAAGCAAGAAGTAGCTAATAGTAGTGAAGAAAGGAATGTAGAAGAGATCAGCTGCTTCCTGCCTATCGACTCTCACTACCAAGTTCTTCAACGCCCTCTCGGATTCAGGAGCTATCAGATCAACCCACAACCAATAATCAATAGAATGCTGTCACAATAACCATAACAATTAAATTAAATTAAGCAACAATTCACCAAAAAGATCGAATCTTTATTTTCCAATCTAACAAAAAGTGTCACAATAACCATAACAACTAAATTAAGCAACAATTCACTAAAAAAATTGAATCTGTATTTTCTTATCAAACAAAAAGAACAATAACGATAACAACTAATTTAGGCAACAATTCACCAAAAATATTCAATCTTTATTTTCTAATCTAACAAAAAAGTGTCACAATAACCATAACAACTAATTCAAGCAACAACACACTAAAAAGATTAAATCCTTATTTTTTTATCTAACAAAAAGAACCATAGCAACTAATTTATGGTACGTTTGTTTTGAGACGAATCTAGGTAAATGGAGGTTAATATCCTCGTTTTGGGTTCTAAGAACATTGTTTACCTAGGGAAATGTATTTACCTATAATCAACTTGAAACCATTCATCCTCAAAATGGGATATTAATATTATCCAAACGACAATTTAATTCATTTCTCCCCTTGATTCACGTCAATCCAATCCAAACAGTACCATTAAGCAACAATTCACAAAAAATATTGAATCTTTATTATACTATCCAACAAAAAAATAACAAAAAACCCAAAAAAATCAACATACCTGTTCAATTAATCTGTGAACTGGACTACCATTAGAGGTAGCATTAAAGGTATCCCTATAACTATTATGAAAAAGCCAAAGCAAATCATAAGTAAACTTAGATGGCATATCATAAACATAAACCTTAATAGGTAAAGAAACAGGAAAAACTGAATCTTTATCATAAAATAATTCATTTTCAATTTCCCAAATTGAATTATCCAGTTTTTTAACAATACCCTCATCACCATTTCCCTTTTTCTCCTCAACCACTTTGTTTAAATTGGATTTCAAGAATTTTTCAAGTGATGAGACAAATGAGTAATCAATAAAAGGGGAATTTTGGGTTTTTGAGATGATGAAAGAGGATGAAGAAGGTGAAGATTGTGAGGAGAAAATTGAGAAAATGAAGAAGATGATGGTTATTGAGATGATAAATAATATTGTTATTGATTTGGGGGTTTTGGAGTGCCTCAAAGCCATTGATTATTTGGGGGGAAACAAAGGTGTATTGCAACAAGATCAGCAAAGAGAACAATGGTGAATTGGGTGATCAATTTTCAGTGAGATCTGGAGTTATTGATGCCGGGTAACTATGCAAAATGACTATTTTCCTCCTAGGGCTTAAATAGTAATTTCGGGGAGTGTGAATTTAAGCGCTAAATAATTGAATTTGGGTAGAAAGTATTGCTAGATACTCCAAACTATAAATTATATGACTCGATAAACTATACTTCGATTCAAATTGAACACCGACTCGTTTTTATGTATGAATTGAACAAATAACATGAGACACGCTCGATACTAGACCAGAAAACACGACTCGGTATCACGATTGACAAGGATGATTTCGAGCAAAAAAAGTTAACCGATACCGAAAACAATTGAGTAACCATCCACCAAGTGTACCATATCACGTTATCTGATACCCACTTATAAAGGTATTTCTATAAATGTTAGAATATTTTAATCTAATTCATAACTAACATGATAATTTTTTTTCAAATCAAAATTATATATATTAATTAAAACAGGAAAGTTTGTTTAATTTAAAATATTTTTGTATATGTTATAAAAGCACTTTCAATGAATTTGTTTTGTATATGTTATAATAGTACTTTCAATGAATTTGTTTTGTACATATGTTATAATAGTAATTTCAATGAATTCAAGATTAACATGATAAATTTAATTTAAATCGAAATTAATATCATTAGTTCAGATGAATCATCAACACCTTATACAAATTGTGCATCTGAAATTCTCATCAATAACAAGAAACATATATGTTGGCTCTAATGGAAAGGTCTATGGACATGTAATAGGTAAGAAGCTCAAATACCACCATAATCACCAAATTCCTGATACATAGCCAGGAATAAACACTGCTATTAAATCAGTTTAGAAGGAAATCAGATCATCTTTCCCAGGTGCTTCTTTCTTAGCATCATGCCGGTCTCCAGACGCACCATCTGATTTCGTGCCAAAGATCATCTCGTCAAGATCATCCATCATCTCATCGTGTTGCCCTCCTTGGCTGCCTGAGCGGGAGCCTGATGATTTTCTGATTAGAGCATCTTCTTTCTCTACGCGAGGTGATTCATCAGGCTCGGAAGCAACTGGTATCATTGCAGGTTCTGGCTGGGGAGGAACAACAGGAGGTACATTCATATCTTCATACTTGGTCAGAACTTTCTGGACTTCGTCATTGACATTCAGCGCTTCGAATAGTAGAGCCTCGTTGTCTCCAGCCGTCTCAATGATTCTCTGGACAGTAAATTGAGATTGGCGGCACTGCTGAATCAGCATTGTCGTCAAGTCATCCTGCCCATGGAATTGAAATAGTAAGCAAGAAGAAGAAAAGCAATTGTTCCCAAACAGCACAAAAGTAAAGAATCATGACTGGTGTCGAGACTTGAGACAACTAGAAAAGTAGAAATCACCTACTTGGATGTCGAACAATTCCATTTCAGATACCTCAACTTCAATAAAGAAAATAAAGGATCAATAATCACATTCTTGTTCTATCAAGAAGAGGGTATTGCACCTTTATTTTCAATAACTCCTATTCATTATTACAGAGTCATCCATTTGTAGATGGAGCTTCGACAGCAGCTAAGTCTTATAAAATAAAACTGCCTACTTACAAGCTGATTCCACATATTACCTTAAAACAAAACAAAATATATGGATGTCCTGTTAAACAGGTTGACATAAGGTTCGCATGGATGAATCCAGAAAATCGTGTTAGCATGTCAAGTGTAGGGATACTAAACTCAATTGTTCAAACAACATTATGCCAGAAGAGCTAGATAGTTGAACATCAGAGTTCAAAGATATTTGGAGGAAAAAATAAAACCAAAAAAAAGGACCAACATAAAATAACAATGAAATTTACCACAAATAAATTACAAGGTCTGGAAAATTGTAAACATAAAAGTCTGGGTCTCTGGGATCAGGATATATCCATGTGAAGATGAAGAAAGAGAAGGTACCTGCAGGACATCTTGTTGAGGTGATGAGGATAAAACAGTCGTAAGAAGTTCAACACTGTTTCTAGCCACATCGAAGGCTTCATTCGACTGTTCAGCTGAAAAAGTTGCATCAGGGATATCATGCTGGATTTGCTGTGGAAGACCACTATCAGATTCCGTAGCAGATACTGATACTGATCGTGGAGGAGTAAATATAGGAGCTAAACTTTCATTATCACGACCAGGGAACCGGATTCCTCTAGACTTCAAACTCTGTTATAGAAAATAGCAAAAATAGCAGGATCAAGTGTTAATAATGGAGTAAACAAACAAAAATATCAAAAGCAGTAACTGATGAGAAGTGAATACCTTATACGTTTGTTCATAGACGGGCAAATAACGGAGCTCACTTGAGGACTCTCCCCAAGCTTCAATGAGAGTTAAAGATTTATTGCGATTATTAACAACAGTCTGAGGATCATCAATCAATTTAACCATCTCATCAAGGACCCTCTCAGCGGCAACTTCAGAGAATGCATTCTCACAATTCTTAACAACGGTTTCAAGCAATACAAGTCCCAAGTATTGGATCCTGGGATTCTTCAACATAATCCTTTTCTTTATACCCCTAATCAACTCTACACTGTTGATCCTGTTATGGTTAATCATATCGCACAATTCAAGATTCATAGCCCAATCAGGTTCATCCAAGGCCTCAGCTGTGGCTTCTTCCACTAGCTTATCAGCCTCATTGTCTCCTTGAAATAATTCCTTCATCTTAAAGCTCATAGAGCTGATTCCAGCACTTATTTTCTGGCCTACCTCAGAACCCCCAATCTTCAAGCGCTCTCCCAAAGAATTGACCTTCTCCATCAAATTGTCACTCATGGTGGTAATGTAAGCAGTCTGCAGTTACAGCGATGCTTCACTTACTAAAAATCAAGAGTTTAACGTCTCCCTAACACACATCAACATAAACATGCCTCAATGCCTCTTAAGAGGCTTCCGCTAAGCAGGCTGTGAAGAAGTCAGATAGTCTGAAACGCACATATTAAACAATATCACTACTTCACAATAGATAAGATCACAATAGATAAGAAGTGTAGGTAGTGCAATGAGTCATTTCGATTTATTCCATTATATGCAAGAGCCCAAAAACACAAAATCTTCGACACCATAGACATCCTTTCGATTTTAAAAAATCGCATTTTCAATATATTTACTATGAAAAGATAGTATTTTTAACATATTTACTATTATATCAATTTGATTCAAATGAAAGTTAAGTGTTATTTAACGTATTGCGAATTTTGTTAATTTCGACAATTAAGAATTAAACTAGACAATCTTTTGATATGATGGACTATAAAAAAGGTGATATTGTGAATTGTGATCCAAACAGAATACAAGATATCAAACTATAGAAAAATAATAAAAAATCAAATTTCAAGAAATGTTCAAAAGAATTAAATAAATCACCTAATTAAAGCTGATCATACAACAAGGTTATAGTTTCAGTCAACAAGAAATAGTAACCAATATATTAACACAATAAATTATATAAACAATAAAAAAGCACACATGCCAACAACAAAAATAATACTCCTCCATCACATCAAATTAGCCAGAATTTTTTGAGCATGCGGCCTTGTAAAATATTTTGTTTGTATTAGAAAATATATTTCAAAATATTTTTCATTCATATATTTTTTATCAAATATTATACAACACAAACATATTTAATGTCAAAGAAAGTTACAACTATCAAATCAAAGTGGACAATCTTTGTGGGATGGAGAATGCATCTCTAATAAAAATGAAGAAACACATAATCACATCATAATAAAGAAGATGGTTAAATATAATTGTGAATATATAATAAAAAGATTGAAATAAATCATAAATGGGTAAAGATTAAAAGGTTTATTACTTGAGGATCGAAAGCTTTGCAAGTGTTGAAGAATGTTGACTGAATTAACAAAAAGTTGCAATATTATTACAGTCCAAGTTTCTTGTTATACCCTCCCCCCTCTCCTGCTTTACAGTTTACACTATTATACGGAGTATTTCATTTTTTATTTTATTCTTCGTATAGTTGGTTAGCCGAATCAAATTAGAAATAAACAAAATTTAGTTACGCCTAGACTTGTTTGTTATAAATCTGGAAAAATGAAATCTAAAATATGAAGTTGTTTGATAATAGTTCAAAGAAAAAAATTTAAATTGAATTGTATTAATAATTTTATCCTTATCTAATTTATTTATATATATACATCATATATTAAATAAATAATCACTTAACTTCTTACAAAAATCAAGACTCATACTTTTATAATAATCGCTATATTTTTCATTAAGATTGATACTTTTATACTTCCTCCTGCTAAAAAGATTTTATTATTTATAAGTATGGCTTGTCCAATCTGATAAAATAAACATTGAAAATCTATCTAGGTACAAAGAAATGTTTATCGAAGCGATTGAAATCCGATTATGATGCAATTGCCAAGCGGATTGATGGCCAGTTTGTTTGAGATCTTTGAGCTTAAATTTTTGGACTTGGTTAGGCGGCTTGGAATGAAATTTAGATTTGTGTCGGTGGATTATTGTGATTCTAAGCCGAACTTGGCTTTATGCTTGGACGTTCGTGATCCTAAAATTTGAGAGCTTGGATTTGTCTTATCGATTTGGATGTGAGATTAGATAAGTGCGGATGCAGCGCTGATCACAGGCTGGATAAAAAAACATCTTGGAGCTTTGACTTATATATGGTCGGCCAGAGTGCATAGCAGTTTTACTCTAAATATGGAGTGTATGAACTTGATTTTGATCTTTGGGCTTAAGTAAAGGATGAGATTAGTTGGCTATGTGTCTAGCTTGGGTTCCTTAGTAGCTTGATCTCACCCAGATAGTAGCCAAGTTAGTCTTGCTTAGAACTTTACTCATATTCGAGGTGCTATCTATGTAGAGATGTTTGTTATTATCGAGAGAGATTGTCTTGCGAGGCGATCCCGTATTTCTCGATAGGTAGACAAGAGTTATCTGAGAACATATCCACGCCTGCATGATTTCTTCTGAGGGTCTTTGTGGGCAATCGTGTAGTGATTTGATTTGTGAAACCTGAATTGCTTAGATTCTCATCAGTTTTTTTGTGTTGATCTTGAAATTACTGCATTTGTGCAATAATTCAACCCAGTTTTTAATATTAGGTGTCTATTTTGCTTTTGGAGTTGAAGATTGTTGTGTTCTTCCCTCCGTTCCTCAATTTAGATGCTTATTTAGGCTTTCAAGTTGAATATTTCAGTGTTTTTGGTGGTTCTGTGGTGGTTTCACCTGAAAAATCAACAATCTTCAGAGGTTTTCTATGAAGAAATATCTGCAGAGTTGTTTTTATGCTAAATTCTCTCAAAAGCTTTTTGTTGTTGTGAATCTCATTAGATTCGATTAGGGGGGGTTATGGGTTTCGGACTTGAATGCCTCGATTGGTCGATCCATATTTAGGTGGATTATGATCTTAACCGTTGAATTTTGAGGCAAGATCTGGACCGTTGAATTTTATGGAATTACTTTGCCACCAAGTATAATATAGGCCGCCTATTTTGATGTGGGAAGAAGGTTACGGATTTTTCAAGGTCAGCGTATATTCAAATTAGCTCCAAACTTTTTGGAGTCTTCGTTTCGTCTAGTTTTATCCTAGAGGCTTTATTTTGGCGCGTAGGCTTAGAACTCGTTGAGGCAAAATAGCCGAATAAATGTAATAAAATTAAGTTCGAGCCACTTGATTGACATTTCAAGGTAGGGGCTATTTTCTCTCTGGAACTACGGTTTGAGTTTAAAACTTAGGGTTAATTAATGTATGAACCCTAATTTTGACTTCAATTAATTCCAGAGGGCTTAATTCTCGAGAACTTTTATTATTTTATACGTGTTCGATTTCAATAAAAATGAAGGAAACACATAATCTAGATCATAATAAAGAAGATGGTTAAATATAATTGTGATTATATAATAAAAAAGTTGAAATAAATGGGTAAAGAGTAAAGGGTTTATTACATAAGGATCGAAAGCTTTGAAAGTGTTGAAGAATGTTGACTGAATTAACAAAAAGTTGCAATATTACGGTCCAAGTTTGTTGTTATACCCTCCCGAGTAGGACAATAGCGAAAGCAATTGAAATTAATTATAAACCAGCTATTTTGCCCCTAATGAAACTGTCGGAAATATGAGATATCAGATCTCATAAATATGCCTGTTGAACAATTTGATTGTACAAACGATTATTACATTTAAAAGTTGCAATATGTCATAAAAGTTGCAATATGTTCGATAGTTAGACAATTGACATATTAGGATTAACTCGCATTGACATTAGGGGTTATGATGGCTTACTAGGGTCCGCTCATAATCTATGTATTAATACAATATTCGGTTAACATAAATTAATATATTACTCTTGTCGTCGGCGCAGAGGTCGCACACGACACGTAGTCCAAAGCTATGTCACGATTATAGCTTACGCAGGTTAAAAGTGTAATTGTAAGGAATTATTGGGGCGAAATCCCAATTATGGAATTTTACCCCTATGGCCGAAAATAACAATAATAAAAGGGGGGTTCTAGAATGTTCTACTACATTATTGTAGGTGTCTAAATTGTAAGATTTGAGAAGCCTATATAAAGAGGCTTAAGGTGAGATTTTCCACAACTTTTATTATTCATCTTTTGAGAAAAAGATGAAAAAGAAAAAACCCTTTTACTCCCCATCCCTCTTGTCCGACCAATATAGAGGAAGAAAACCATAAATTTTTCTTCCTCCTAAATTTCTTTATTCACTTTAATTGTTCTTGTAAAACCGAAGGAAGTGTTTCATCAATCATTGATGTGGACTGTTCTTAGAGACAACCTATTTTGGTTGTTCGTAGCCTCCTTTGATTACAAAAATTAAAAGTGAAGCAAAATCATTAGCAACTAATGAGCTTGGGGACTTTGAATTTTTTATGTCAATAGTCATTTGGGATGAAGTGTTAACAATTATCAATATGGTTAATGGCTTGATTCTTGATCAAAGAGGATATAATCATTGATAATGCAATTACACAAGTAAAATGGTTGATTTCTTATTTTGAAAAATATAAGCTGGTTTTTGGGGCCTTGTTATAGCTAAAGACATTGCTGTTGAAATGAATGGCAATTCAGTTTTTTCCCAGAGACGAGAAATCCGAAGGAAAAAGCATTTTGATGAAAGTGTTAATGATACATCACCATTGTCGGTGAGAATCGTGGGATTAACTAGTATTGATGATCATCACCAATCATTCAGAGTTAACTATTTTCTCTATATTGTTGATCAAGCAATTGTTTCACTCAATAAAAGATTTGAGCAATATCAAGAATATGAAAATATTTTTGGTTTCTTGTTCACATCAGATAAGTTGAAATCTTTGGAGGATAATAGTCTAAAAGACCATTGTACTAATCTTCATAATGCACTTATGAGTAATGGTCAATCAGATATTGATGGAGATGAATTGCGTGTGGAGTTAAAATTGCTTAGAGAATTATTGCCTCAAGGAAAGATGGGACCAATTGACATTCTGAAATTTTTGAAACAATTAGATTGTTTGCCTAATGCGATGATTGCTTATAGAATATTGTTGATTATTTACATTCTTTGTTATCTGAAACGAGCTTTCATGAAGTTGTTGAAGTCTTTACAATGTTCTTGATGTCTGAGGAAAGACTTAATGAGTTGGCGGTGATAGCAACCGAGAATAGTTTTTTGGAGAAAATTAAATACGAAGGGGTGATTGATGATTTTCTTCAAAGAATGTCGAGGGAAATTTCAATTTTCAAATGAATTGTTTTACTTTTACTAACAAAACTTTTGAATGAATAGTCATATAAGTGATTTTATATTTTAGCATATGATTGCTGTTTTTATTGTTATTAAAAGTAGCATTTTATATTTACTTAGCATTGCCTATTATTTGTAAGGCGACAACGATTATAATATATAATATTACATGTAATAATTTCTTACAATTGGTAATTTTACATGTAAAAAATATAGATATGGATACTTCATTACTAATAACAATTGATAATTTATGTTATTTTTTAAAAACAAATAAGGTGTCATAATATTATTACAATTTCTAATTCCATGTATATATTTGTAGATTTAATAATCATTATATTTTTGTAACATTGATAATATTGTATTATTCTCCATAAATATTTGTGCTCCCTTCATGCCATATTGTTACAAAATTAGGATATTATCCCACTCAAACTAGAAATAGAATATTATCACTTAATTTTTACAAAAAATGACTAGCGTATTAATGTGTGTGTATTCTTATATATTAATTATAAAATTAAATAATTCGCCACACATTATTACGTACAATTATTAATTTTCTAGATATCATTCTTCAAATTTAATGATAGGTACATTTTCGTTATTATATATAATATTATTATTTTTTAAATTAAATAACACGTAATTATTTTGATACATTTGATAATTTCATATTTTGAAAAATAGATACTCATTGCTAATAATAATTTAAATTATTTTTTAAAATAAATGAGGTGTCAAAATATATATATATAGAATATATATATATATCTATAAATTTAATAACCATTATATTTCTGTTACAATTGATAATATTATATTATTCACAATAAATATTTGTACTCCCACCATGCCATTAATGATGTCTACTTTTACCCTTCTTTATTTCTTATAACTTTTATCATTTGATCAATTTTTATATAATTTTTAGAAAATAATCCCACTCGAACTAGTATTAGAATATCATCACTTAAGTTTTTACAAAAATCAAGACTAGTACTTTTTATAATAATCGTTATGTTTTCTATTAAGTTTGATACTTTTGTATTATTTTTTAAATTAAGTACTATTTACAGTTCTATTACAATTATTTATTTTTTAAAATAACTTTCTATTTTGATTTGTTATTACTTTATAAATTAAATAACACTTTACACTTTTGTTACAATTACTAATTTTATATGTCAAAAAAATATAAATAATCGTTACTAATCTCTGTAACAATTGGCATTTTTATATTTTTTAAAAACTAAATAATGTGCCATAATACTACTACAATTGTTAACTATATATATAGATTTTTTAAATTTAATGAATGTTACATTTTCGTTACAATAGATAATATTACATGTAGTAATTTCATTACAATTGTTAATTTTATATTTTAAAAATATGGATACTCATTACTAATAACAAATGATAATTTTATATTAGTTTTTAAAACAAATAAGGTGTCATAATATTATTACAATTTCTAATTCTCTATATATATTTGTAAATTTAATAATGGTTACATTTATGTTAGATAATATTATATTATTCTCCATAAACATTTGTACTCCTCCCTGTCATATTGTTACATAATTAGAATATTATCCCACTCAAACTAGAAATAGAATATTATCACTTAATTTTTTACAAAAATCATGATTAAATATTTTTTATTGGACGGATGGAGTAAATATTATTCTTTAAATTAAATGGCAAGACTCATATGGATTAAATTGCTCATAATAAATAATTTTCCATTAGAAGGGTTATAAAAGGTGTGACATCCATATATACAAGGAAGCTACATGTATGCAAAACAAGTCTCAATGGACACTTCTAGTATTAGAATTGAATTAGTTTCGGAAAAATTGATCACACCCTCATCCCCAACACCAGAACATCTTAGACATTACAAACTTTCATTTCTTGATCAGTTGGTCACTACCAAATATATTCCTATTACTCTATTTTATACAAACACCTCAATATCTTCATCGGAGAAATTATCTTCTATACTTGAGGAATCCTTATCAAAGTTGTTGTCATTTTATTATCCCTATGCCGGAAAGATAGTTGATAATATTTATGTGGATTGTAATGACAGAGGAGCCCTTTTTAAGGAAGTTCGCATTAAAACTCCAATGTGTGAAACACTGGCTAATGAGTTTTCTAACACCCAGGAGCTCCCTGGAAGTGGGTTTTGTTGCAAGGAGCCAAGTGAGGAAGGTCCTTTAGCTGTTGTAATACTTAGCCACTTCGAGTGCGGGGGCATAGCCATCACCCTCGCTTTAACACATAAGCTCGGCGATGGTTACACCACCTGCAAATTTTATAGCGATTGGGCTCAACTTGCCAGGACTTCAATAACAAACAACCCTCCTTTACTCACAGGATCATCTCTACTCCAACCAAAAGATGACCCTTTTACTCCAAACTTGTACGACATGGGAAACAATCATCATCTCAGCTTCATAAGGTTGAGGTTCGACCCGGAAAACATCAAACTACTAAAGGACATAGCTTCTTCTAAATCAGACGTGAACGATCAACAAGTTTTGAGGTTGTAGCTGCATTGGTTAACAAATGTGCAACCATTGCAGGTCGTAGCAATATCCCATCATCTTCGTCTTCGTTGTTTGATCCATTCACTATATACATACCCATGAACTTAAGGAAGTTGATAGACCCACCTGTCGAAAATTTAGTTGGCAACTTTCTCTCCTTCGTACTTGTCGATGTTTCGAGCGAGGAGGATCTTGAGCTTCCAAAACTGGTGAGCAAAATCAGGAAGGAAAAGGTGAAACACATGGAGAAATACCAAGGTAAGAATAATGTGGAGATATTGGGTGAAATCAAAGAGGAAGCAAGAAAATTTCCAATGGATTCAAAGTTGCGTTTAGCTACAAGCTTTAGTGCGGCCAAATTGTACGATATTGATTTCGGGTGGGGAAGGCCTGCAAGGGTGACTTTGGAAGCCATTCGCTCCAATAACTATTTTGTGATGCTTTCTGCCCCAGTTAAGGGTGGGCTTGATGTCATTGCATCTTTGGATCCATCAATTGCTCTCAAATTTAAGACTAATAAAGCTCTGCTTCAGTTCTCCTCAGTGGATCCAACTTATTAGTTTATTTTTAAACTTATTACTCTACATTTAAAATAAAACAAGATCTTAGTCATAAGATCTCATGACTTAATTGATCGTATCTTTGTTTTGATGTTGGATTTAGTGGAGTGCTAACATGTCAAATTAGATAATGTCATTTAAATGACCATTTTATTTATTGAGCATCGAAACGATATTATTTTAACGTGTGCACGTTATATATGAAATGAGTATGGAAATGAATGAACGATGTTATCATTAGGCTTTCGAATTTTGTAGAACTATGGTATTCTTTCTCAATGCAAATGTTGGTATGACCTCATTTTGCAAAAGAACTAGTCTAGCAAAATGTATTTTTTCTCCCCCCTATGAAGTATATTTCTGTATTTAACTGAATTTTCAATAATATATTTAAATCTTTAATCATACAAAAAACCCAAAAATAATCAAATCCAATAATGAATTAAAATAAAAGATAAGCCCAACCAACATACATAGCCCAAAATGCAACTAATTTGCTTGCCTATAAATTTAAGACTCCCCCTCTTTCGATCACTAAGGTCACCCACTCACCCCAATCTGCCTACCCCTACACACCCCCTGCTGTAGTCAACATGGTTGCATCCATTGATATCTGTATGCTCACTCATGCAGTTTCTTGGTAGTTTTTCTTTTTTTTATCTAGATTGATTTTTTTACAAGTGAACTGTATAGTTTTTTTTTATTGAATATGTGTTACCATTCAATGCTTATACACATTTAATCTATAGATACTAGCATATAGCATTCTACCCAATTCCAAAGATTGAATATTTCTTTATATAATATAGTAGTTTTTTCAGCTCTTTATTACATTAGTGATATGTTTGTTAGCTTTAATTGGTTATATTTTGAGAATTTGAGTATATACAATCAACGCTTATATCCATTTAATCTATAGATACTTGCATATACGTAGTATCATTTTACCCAATTCCAAATATTGAACTTCTCGAGTCAATCGAACTTTCAGGTTAAAGCCTAGATACAACCATCTACCTTCTGCAATATAGTTTTTGCAGCTATTTATTGCATTAGTGATAGGTTTGTTAGTTTTGTTTGGTTATATTTTGAAAATATCAGTTGATACAATCATATAGCATACTACCCAATTCCAAAGATTGAATCTTTTCTTCACAGTATGGATTTTCCAGTTCTTTGTGCATTAAATTCTAGGTTTGTGGTATTGTCTGGTTATATTTTGAGAATATCAGTCGATACAAGAACGTAGGATTCTCCTCAGTTCAAAAGATTGAAGCTTTTCGTTTGTAGTCTAGTTTTTCCCGCTCTTCATTGCTTTAAGGCTATACCCTGAGTTATAAATCGTGTTTGTTACTTGATGTGATTATATATTGGGAATATTAGTAGATTTTGAAATCATTAGTTATGTAAGGAGTTTCATGTCAAGAAAGGGATGATTTAGTAAGAAAGTAACATTAAGGTTTATTTGGATATGGTAGCTATTGGACTGTGAATTATACCTTTCGGCCTTTTGTTATTAGACCGTGCAAGAAAAATGCCTTTCAAGAATTGTTATTTGCGATATGTCGAAACAAGAACTTTCGGGTATCTATTTCTCCGTTATATCAATATGCCACAAAATCTTGTTTTCTGTAGAAGGATTTAGGGTTGGATGTAGAAGAATGCAATATGATTCTCATTTTGTGTTCTTCGGATTCGAGTATAGTGCAGGGGGGTTCGTCGTGGTTGAATATGATAGATATGACATGGATAAGCGCATTCATCCTTGGTGCTGGCTGCCTTGCTTTGGGGTATCTTGCTGGTTCGAGGCGTTCTGTTCGTTTTAGTTCTTTTTTAAAGGCATCTAAAGGTGGCAATGCTGCTGTGGAAGGGAACAAGAAAAAGGCAGTTAAACATGCCCTCGAAGTTGAGAAACTGGCTGACATTCTTGAAGATTTCAAAATGGTAACCCACATTTTCTCTCTCTCTCTCTCTCTATATATATATATCTCTCTGACAATTGTCTCCTTTATAAGATATTCTTGTGCATGATGTTTGAGATGCCAAGCCATAGATGTTCAAGAATAATATTTTATTTTACATTTTTATGCATGCAGGTTTTGGTTGTGAGGAACGATCTAAAAATGGGTAAAGGGAAAATTGCTGCTCAATGCAGGTTTCTTAATTACATCAATGTATTTCGAAGATATATTGCATTCAAAATTTACTCCTTTACCATGTTAAAACCAATTAAATAATACATTCAGTGATTACTCTTGTTGTTTAAACTCATAGGACCCTTCTAGATATATACTGTATGTTTTATACTAGAATTTTTTATATTGGACTGTTTAAATCAACATTCTTGACTTTTCATTTCCATTCATAATTGTTCTTTAGGTATTTTTCTATGATATTGACCCTATACTTATCTGAATGACAGTCATGCAACATTAGGTCTTTACAAGAAACTTCACAATCGAGCCCCAAAAGCTTTGGACAGGTGAAATTTAGAAAGCCATAGATGAGGCATTTATTGGTTTCTCAATCAGCTACATGAAGTAACGCTATCATCATTATCTCGCACTTGGTATGTGCAGGTGGGAGATGTGTGGACAGGTAAAAGTGGTTGTGAAAATTGACAATGAAGATGATATGCTGGTATTACAGGTCAATATTACTTTCAAGAAACCTATATATGGACACATGACATGATTGATATATTTCTTTAGTTTTCAGCTGATTATATCAAGCAAAATTTTCCTCTTGAATCGCTACTTAACATAGTTAACTGAGGTATATGGTCTTCCACAGGATGTACTACTCCTGATGGGTGTTCCTCATTTTTTTCTATGTAGTTTTTCCTCATTTTATATTAACTTTTTTCACAGGAAAGAGCAAAATCACTTCACTTGCCAACACATGTTACGATTGATGCTGGAAAAACACAGATTGCACCGAGTGAGTTTTTCATTGATATTTTTTAAATAATTTTCTTTGTTTTTCTTCTGTAAATCCTTAGATTGCATCAACAACTTTTCGCCATCAAATTTCATAATACAGTCAGAGTAGGATTAATCCAAGTAGTTTGAAGGGTAGTTCACGAAAGGCTGGGTACCTATTGAAGGCATGTATGTTGGTTTTCTACAGCCACGAAGAAAATAAAATAAAGTATAGGAAATGTGAAAATCCACATATACTCCTCAGTGTTGTGATCTCTGCCACAGAACTTCCAATGCCTAAGATTAGCTAAGCTACAATCTGTAAGGCAACAAGCCAAGTGTGTATTGGCCATATATTATAGTACAAATAAATCTTAATAACTTTTTGTTTTATCTAACTGGTTTTCTGTTATTTACTATTCAGACTCAAGGACTGTGATGGCTATTCTCGGTATGTCCTTTTCTACTGATTCAAAGGATTATGAATTTTAAATGAACATATTTTGAAGTATTTATGGGTTGTTATATTGATTTAACATTCCTTGGTTCAATATGTAACTGGCTCCGGAATCTCATTCCCGTTATTGTTACATGATCATGATCATCATCCTGTCGTGATGCAGGTCCAGCCGAAATGGTCGATGATGTAACTGGTGGACTGAAGCTTCTATAGTTGCTCATTTTATTGAGGAAGGTCCTGATATAAGTAGTTGCAGCTTTCACCAGTAGATTTATGAACTGTGATCCCCACTTGATATGATTTTGTGATGATGACGAGAAAAAAATTACTGAGTATTTGTAAAACTTATTCTTCAATGCAAGTAGATCATGGTTCCTATTCAAAGTTGTACTTGTACTTGTTCTTGTCCCAGTTAGTTAATTTATACAATCTCCATTCCAATCATTTAACTTGAGGGAGTACCATCAATTATTACAATCATACCCTTGAACGAGTAAAACCGGATCACATATGGAAATAAGGTTCAAACTCGAACATTTGACTCGTTTTTTCTGAGTCGAACCAAGTCGAACATTTAACTCGGCCTAAGCTCGTTTAAAGGTCTGATTACAATCTTCAATTATTCATCTTTCCCACAATTAATCACCGATAAACAAGACCTTATGTGTATTTTTGAAATGACCAAGATACCCCTTATCCTTTATCATCAGCATTCACTAGTTAGATATCCCAGTGAACAAGAACACTTCTTGAACTGTTAAAAAAGGGAACAATGATTTCAACACTATCTCCTCCTCCCCAATTTGCAAGAAGATCATGTCCCAAAATAGGTTGTCATATATCTTATTTGAGTAGAAACAATGGACCATGCAAAGCCAGCTTGATCACTAACTCAGATGCTTTTGAAGTTGGCAGACTTATTGGTAGCTATGGCCTCATCAACATAACAAGGTACAATCCCTTTTGTTAAGAATCCATTTGGGGGTGGGGGAGGTTTTAGTGTATCTTACTCAATAACCTGCACACATATAATACGGTCCACTTGAACCACATATCACTTCAACTTAATCGCGTCTATCTCCGATACCATGTTAAAAATACTACATGAGATCCATACTTGAACTTAATCGCGTCTAATACCATATTAAAAATACATGAGATGTATACTAAAATTAATCGGTTGTGGACGAATAATTTGCACACGTGTAATAGGGTCACTTGAACCATATATAGGGTTTAACACTTGAATTTAACCGCGTCTATCTATGATACCATGTTAACATATTAAAAATACATGAGATCATATTTGAACTTAACCGCGTTTCATACCATATTAAAAATACATGAGATATATACTAAAATTAATTGGTTGTGGATGGATAAAACTCAGGATTTTACTAAATATCCGGAAATTCTTAGTGTATCAATGTGGGACTAGGTCGTCAATACATTTATTTGTTTTCTGCCAAAAAATTGAATCTTTAGACAATTAATGTGTTAGTTTAATTGTGACATATCTACTGTGAGTAGAAACAAATACAATGGAAGATGCAAAGCTAGCCTGATCACTAACTCAGATGCTTTTGAAGTTGGTAAACTTATTGGTAGCTATGGCTTCATGAACATCACAAGGTACAAGTGTCAACCCCTTTATTTGTTTTCGGCTAAAGATTGAATCTTTATATGGTTAATGTATTAATTGTTAGTTTAATTGTGATTAGTGTTATTGAAAATGTTGCAGCTATTCTGGGTTGCAGTCAGAGTCTCCAGGGATGAGAAACACTATGGATCTTGATTTTTCAGGGCAATTCAGAGTTCAAGATGTTGGGGAAGGAAATGTTAAGATTAGGTGAATTAGTATATAGTATATTTAATGCTAAAAGAAATGCAAGTAATTTTTACTCCTTCGATTTAAAAAAGATTGTCAAGTTTAATTTTAATGGTCAAAATTAACTAACTTTGCAGTCTTGATAGTCGAATCAAAGTTAGGCATGTTAATAGCAAAGTAGGTTGAACATACAATCTTTTTGATATATTTTTCACTAAATAGATTATGGCATATAAAAATATTTGAGTTCAAAATATAAGAAGTCATGAAGTTCAAAACTTGATGATATTTTTGGGTTGGACGGAGTACTAACTTGTTTCAAATTTGATGAACAATTGAGTGTGGTTGAGTGCTGATACTATCTCTGGCAGTTGTTTTGCAGGCTTTATGAGGGTAGAATAGCACAAGGTCCACTTAGAGGTACCTCTGTCATTTTTAAGGTGATTGTTATGTTATGTTATGTGCATGTTAATTTTTCCATTTTATACATGAAGTATGTTTTTTCGTTTCTGAGTTCCTTTATACCATGTCCAAGAAAATTGTGATGAATTTAAGATTTATCAAAGTTATAGTTCTGATGCTGAAACGCCTTTTCGGAATAAACAATCAGTATGTCTTTAGAGTGATCTGGGATATCCGACTGCTCAAGCTCATAAACTAAACTTTTATCGTTTCACATACTTTAGCCTTTAAGTAAACTCCTTACAAGGACATCTGGCAGTAGATAAATGAGTTGATTTTGTAATTTCTAATAAATTAGAACGATTCAGTTTTACTTCCATCAAACCGGATATTAAATTCAACATGTTGAACTATTTGTAGTTAATTTGTTACAACATGACTCTTAACTTGTTTGGTCTATATAACCTGTGTTTAGTTTACTACGGAGTATGTAGCTTTCTCGAATATCTCTAATTAACTAAGTCAGATCACAACAGAACAGTTTGTCACCTGGGGATCGTCCGTTAATTACAAACATAACCATTATGTACATCAATCTACAAGTTAGATCCCCCTCCCATCCTGAGATAAATGACATCTCTGTGCAAACAACCTCCTGTCATCATGATAATGCAGAATCCTCTTCCATGTGAAATTCTGATGATATTTTGTATGGTATGTTATAGGTGTATCCAGGACAACAAGTTGGTGGTGTCGAAGCAGATATGATGGCCGCAAATGAGCTAAATGCCCATGCCTGCCTTCAAGTAAAACACACAAAAAATGCTTCACTTTAAGACCACATACATTCCATACCATCTTAAGTTGAACTTGTGCTAATATATTACATGAACTTATGTCACAGAATTCAAAACCTGTTTGCAATAATATCCAGTTACTTCTAGGAGGATTTGAGACGAAGACAGGGGAACAGGTCCATTTCGTCATGTAAAAATTATTTATCATTATTAAGAACAGATTTAACAACACTTATTATTTGTAGTGGCTTGCCTTCCGCAATGATGGGAAATATAGTGCTGCAGACTACGCAAAAATCACAACTGACAAAATCTCAAAGGATTCTGTTTTAGGAGATAAAAAATTTTGGAATCCTTTTCAGAGGGATGAAACTATTAAGAGGAGAAGGTACTATATTGTGATGCTCCTTCGCGGTACAATGAGAGGTCTAGCCTACATGCATGACAATGATAGGCTACACCAAAGCCTTGGTCCTGCTTCTGTTGTGCTCAAGTATGTACCCTTATAGTCATGTGAAATCACACTTCCATTTTGTTGAATTCAAATAGATGATATATTTTCAACGACAGCACTATTGCAGAGAAAGATGCTGCTTATCTAGTTCCGAGGCTCCGAGATCTCGCCTTTTCAGTCGATGTAAGGTGAATTAAGTAAGATATAAATGAGAAGTTTATATTCTTTGATAGCTGGAACAGCTGCAAGAATCAGCTAGTTGGTTCTTCAACCTTTTCTCTTTTATACAACTAAGACATCAATTATTCTTAACTGTTACTAGTAAGACAATAAATATAAACTTACCCTTTTTTCCTTTCTAATTTGGTGAATGACAATATCATTGCAAAAAGTATCGCAAGGTTAGTGTTCTCTATTGTTGAGGTGAAGTGAAAAAGCAAAGGTTATCAAGAAAAATGCTTTGTTTTTGTTAAGTTTGTTTCTTTAGTTTGGTTGCGAACTTGCAATGAATTTATTTATGATAAAAGATTACCAAATTAAGATGATGTCACCAGCTGATAGAGTTTACTTGATGCTTCTAGATATTCATCCATAGAAGAAGATTCTGGTAATCTATCCAAAGAACTCTGGAGACGCGCTTCTGCTGCTGGGGCCTTCACAACTTTGGAGAAACGATCCTATGGAATAGCGGATGACATGTAACTCTCGTGATATTTGCGTGATTGCTGATTTATAATATCGTTACTAACTGAAATGTATTTGCAGCTATGAAGCTGGTCTTCTTTTTGCATTCCTGGCTTTCATTCCATTCTGTGAAGCTGGTGCCATGGATAGCATTTCACTTCGAGTGCGTCAAAAGAAAAACTTGTTTTATTGTTCACCAATAAATATCTGTTAATCATATTATTTCTCATTTGTAATTGAGCACCTGTATAGCCACTGAAACATCATCGGATAAATTGCAGAGGCTTCTGGAAAACACTTTCAAACTAGATCTTGAAGCTGCAAGAGAGTAAGATAGCCAAATCCTGTAATTGAAGCAGCAACAGTGATATCATATTTCAATTGAAATCTCTCCACCATGTATTGTTACTTCTTTTGACAATGACTTGAACAATAAAAGCTTCTTAACAGTGCTTTTCTTCGTACTTCACAAGCTAGATGTCTTTTTGCAAGATGCATTTGCACGGTTAAGTTCATATGTATACTTTTATGCAGGTACTGTTCGGCTGATGACAGATTATCAGAAACCGTCAAGTTTCTTGATCTTGGGAATGGTTCTGGTTGGGAGTTGCTACAGGTGGTAAAACTAGTCCAACTATTATTCACTTTCCATATCTAAATTCAATGTTCCACTTTTTTATACTCTATAGTATTCAAGATTATCTTATTGCTTTGCAAAATTTAAAATGATGTTTAAGCCTTAAGGTCACAGTGCATGATGAGTCTTAACAACCATGAAGAAAATATATATGCAGTCTCTATGTCATCTGCAATGTCCCTTGCGTTTAAGTTCTGCATCTCTCGTTCTTTCACAGGCAATGGTAAATCCTGACTTCCGATCGAGGCCTATTGCTGAGGCTGTGTTGAACCATCGGTTCTTGACTGATGATACTCTTTGAGAAAAAGACAGCATGTGTATAGAGAAGAAACAGGAGCTATCGAGTTGCAAAAATTGTTGGCTATCGCCAATCGGCTGTCTAAACTCATAGAGACTGCTTATTCTGTAGCTACATAAAAGTTGTAGAACCCATGAGGGAAATCCTCACTGACTATTGTGGTTCATGAGTTCATCACTGTAGGACTGTATAATACGGAGTATGATTAAGAAGTTAAATATGATACTATAATAATTGTAACAATGATTATTAATGAAGTTTGGTAATAGTTGTTTCTTATTACTAACTCGAAGATAGTCCGGTGTGATTATTAATGAAGTGTTTTGTCCGCACTCATGCACTAGAATTTTTCTTCACCAAGTGCGTTTAACCTTAGAATTTTTATGAATGGACTCTCGAAAAAAAACCGTTGATGTTATGAGTAATATTGTAATATAAATCATATCAATTTCATTATATCATCTTACTTTGAGTCGGGATATTATAGATAGGCATCGAGATCATCGGTTGGTCAACCGGCAATCGGCGGTGGATAAAAACGACCTAAGGAGGATGAGGGGTTATTTTGTGGTGGTTGTGTTAAGAAGTGGACTCAAACCGGCCACTCTGCTATGAGCAGATGTTGATGGCCAATTGGCAACAATGTCACATACATTACTAGTTAGTAGTTACTACATTAACCCGTTGCTCACTCAAACAATCAAAACACGAGGTGATCGTACCATATTAATTTTTTTTTTTAATAGGAATTTCCATGACAGGTTATTTTTAAATTAAATGCCCCACACTTAAATCTTGATTCTTTATGATAGCTTTCTAATCGCGTCAGCCAAGAATTAAATGCATGCCCAAGCCAGTATGTAGGGGCTAGCGGCCGATTCTGAGTGGCACTCTTTCACCCAAGCTAATCGCCCATTAAAGATGCTTCTTTATTAATTGAATTCTAGAGACAAATGGCTTTTTCTTTTTCTATACAATGACAAATTGACAATGAAATTTCCCTTGTACACTTTAATCTTAGTGATTACATACTTGCATACATATTAGATGGCAAGTACAAATAAATGCGTGCAAGTCAAACACTTAAATTGAGAAAATGATGGATGATTATGCTTTCCACGTAACAGACAACATTTGGCGTATACTGTATAGATAGATGTCCATATCTTCTAGTATCAATTTTCTTTCTCATTGTACTTGTTATGTTTCTTAAAATGAACAGTTTCTTTGTTTTCAAATTTGATTATTTACTATATTACGATTATTTTTTACCCCATTTTACCAAATACTTCCTCTTTTAAAATTTATAAAAGTTCAAAATATTTCCGTCTTTATGAAAATTGGGATAAAATAACAAAAAAAATTAGGTGTATTTATTTTGAGGGAAGGTTTTGAAAGATTGAATAAACAAACTCTAACATAATAGTTTATCTATAATAATAATAATAATAAAAGTCATTAATAAAGGATTGTATTTCTTATTTTCACCTTATCGATTCTTAAATTACTTATTGTGTCAAATTAGGAGTTAATAGAAGTTAACTACTTCTTTCCTTCATTTTTTATATTATTTTAAAAGCTATATGTTAAAAATTATAATAAAATAATATTATGAAATTATTTTAAAAAAGCTTGAGTCCTAATGATATAATTTTTATATTTATTAAAATAATAATTAATTTAATAATTAATGATCCTCGATACGAAATGTCGAATAAAAAGCGGAGTATTGCTAAGTATTAAATTAAATGCTTTGTGCTGGCATCTTAAGATTGTCGATTGAAAATAATCGGCACATACGTCTTGTTTGAGGATAATCATCAGCATCGTTTAAGCAATATATATCACTTTATTTAGTTAAGCTTAAATCACGTCTTTTTATCTTGTATCTTTTACATGGGCGTCGATATCGTATCGTATCTCTTTTATGAACATCGTTTATTTTAATTTTTATATTATATTTAAAAAGATCTGTTATCGAAAAGTAAAAATGAGCAATTTTGTGGGATGAAGGTAGTAATTGAAAAAAAAAATCGAAAAGATTAATAGCTTTTCTGTGATTTTAGAATGATTTCGAATTAAATATAAGCAAATATATTAAACATTTAAAAAATCGATTATATATAAAGTAGCAGCATCATGTGTCGCTTTCTTCTTTCTATATAAAACTTATAATCATCTTACAGATCGTATTATATGGAACGTCAATCAATCGATTATGTGCCATTATGGCATAATATTTAATTTGTACTACTTCCATCACAATTCAATTGGAAGATTTCAGTTATCAAATAAAAAGATTCACTTTCATTTTTTAACATAGACTTATATAGTGAATTATTACTTTAAACACATTGATTATTCATTTGAATGGTAAATTACAAGTTAAATTTTAACACATGGAGTATAATCGTACATCAAGATCCCCTAAAATTAGTGTATATCTACAACTGTCTCTTTTTGTATATTTTCACTATCTTACAATCTTTGTCAAGACAAGTCAATACATGCACCAATTACCACCTAAGAAAAAACAAAAATAGAAAAGTACACAAATGGCTAACTCTCAAACATCCATCCAATTCCAACCCCCTCGCCCCTCCCCACCCCCATTCCAAGTGCCACCCTGGTTGGCAACCTGTCATTGGCTATGTGATCAATTAATTCCAACCAAGTAAGATACTATTTGATGTATTTCTTGTGCACTTTTTCTTTAGCTAACTACCACCTTCCCAACCATCTACTTAACCAACCAAGTACCCTTTCAATGCTCATTTATAGCTATTTCTTCAACTCATTATTTTAGAATAAACAAACCATTATCTCCAAACTCTATTTCATTCTTGGTCTTTCTTAATGTTTGTCCACTTTTTGCCACCCCTCGTTTGCCTTTAATAACTAACACCCTTTGCCCTCTTCATCTTTCATATATATAAACCAAGTCTACAAAACTCTCCAACAGGACTTTTCAGGAATACTCATATCAGAAACAAAAACCAAATAAAAATCAATTGTTTCTGTTAGAATTAAGTAATGGTACCAGATATGTTGAACCATTCATCAAAGATCGTATGTGTGATGGATGCCTCAGGACGTCTAGGCACCACCCTTGTCCACAGGCTTCTGCAAAGAGGGTACATAGTTCATGCAGCTCTCCACAATTATCAACATCTTCATCATGGTTAGTAATCAATACTCAATTACTAAGTTCTTGATTAAAAGATAGATTTTATGTAGTATTAATTCAGTGACAGAACCAGAATATTTATAGAGATGAATAAATTGATCCTAACCAAACAAGAAATAATATGAAACATATAGTGGCAAAATGGATAATTTTTTGACAAATGAATATAGTATTTCAATAAACGAATATTAGATATAATATTTTTAATAAGTTAGGGGTTACGACTCCTCTAGTTCCACCTCAGAATATTTTGTTTCAAGCTTGTAACCAATTAATTTGATTTGATTTTCTTGATTTTTGAGTTGATGATTAGGCTAACTTGGTACTTACAATTCTTTTCTGAAATCTGAATCAAATAGACATTGATGAGTTTCTGGAGACTTTCAAAGGTGGCCATGAAAGCAAGAACTTCAACAAGAAACTGAAAGTATTCCACTCGGATCCCTTAGACTACCACAGTATCATGGATGCATTGAAAGGGTGCTCTGCATTATTTTACTCATTTGACCCTCCTCCTCAACAACCCAACTATGATGTAAGTTACATGCACTGTTGGAACTAGTGTTGACATTAGGGCAGTTGTTTCTAATCTTCTGAAAAATATACATTTACTATTGAAAAATAAAATTTTATTATACATTTTTCAAAAAATTGTTTGTACGTTTACTATTGAAAAATAAAATTTGACTATACATTTTTCAAAAAATTATTTATTTCGGCCCCTTACATTTTTATAAATTTTCCTATTTTTCTCGTATCAATTCTTTCGTCGCCATGTATAAATTTTTTATTCCACTACTAGTTACATGTGCATTTATATTATTTCCAGCTGGAGTAATAAATAAGATATCATAAGTTGAAATTTTTAGTGGATGTAATGTAACAGGAATTTATGGATGGATTGGAGGTAATGGCAGCTCACAATGTGGTGGAAGCATGTGCTCAGACAGACACCATTGAGAAAGTGGTGTTCACATCCTCAGCCACAGCTGTTTTCTGGCGGGACCACCACCGCGGCCACCGCCACCAGGAGGGTGGTGATGATGATATTGATGAACGAAATTGGAGTGATATTAGCTTCTGTAAAAAATTTAAGGTACTAATTATCACTAATGTCTCATTTCAATGTGTTACAAATAAAGTAAGGTGACAATTTATGTTAAGATTACTTTTTATTTAGTCATATTTAACATAGAGTGCAATTACATTCTTAAGTCTAAGTCTTAATACATGTTCTTGGTAATGAGTATTTAATTTGTATATTAACGGATGACAACCGAAAATATGATAATCAATAAATAGCTTAAGAATCGTTTTTATAAGCTTTAAACTTAAGAACGTAATTCATATTCATTAAAACTTAGACCGACACTATCATTCGGTTACAAATAATCTATCAATTTGATTAATTTGTAGTACCATAGATAAAAAAAATCTGATTCCGTCTCTGTGCAGTTATGGCACGGTTTATCGAAAACAATGGCAGAGAAGGCTGCATGGTCATTAGCAATGGACAGAGAGCTAAACATGGTGACCATAAATAGTGGATTAATAATGAGCCCTGATCTTACCATCAAAGAGCCTTACTTGAAAGGTGCAGCTGAGATGTTTGAAGATGGTATTTTGGTCACAGTGGACCTCAAGTTCTTGGTTGATGCTCATATTTGTGTGTTTGAAGATGTCTCTTCATATGGAAGATATCTTTGCTTCAATCATGTGATCAATTCCACCAAAGATGCTGTTAAACTTGCCAATATGCTTTTACCACCTTCATCCAATGATCAACATCAAAGGTTAATAACACTCTTAACCTAAATGTCTAAATAAATGTTCCCTTTTTATTATTCACTATTCAATATCAAAGTGATCTAGTAGTTAGACTAGCTTCGACTTATGAACTTGAGCTTTGTGCTTAAGTGTTCATCAATCGTTTGATCAACTGGTTGAGTAATGATTTCGAAGAATATACCATTGATATCATTAGATTAGGTGTTTGACATATCTTCCGTAATGTTAGTTTATTTGCAAAAGCAAAGACGTTAATGAATTTGAAGCCAAAGAACTGGCACAATAGTTATCCTTTGGCGCCGTATGATAAGTTTTGAATTCGTCCAGTAGAGTCTTATAAGAAATATTTCAGCTAGAAAAAAAAAGACGTTAATGAATTTGAACTGGAGTTAGTATTTCTACTTTACAACCATCTTGTACTTTCCCCCTTTGTCACTAATAATTATTTTGATTGAATGCAGTTTGGATGTCAAAAAGAGCGACCCTCAACATGTAAGGATAAGCAACAAGAAACTATGCAAGCTAATGGTGGATTATGACAACACAAGCAGCCAATTAGTCAACTAATAGCCTGATCATATATAATCACAATGATTATACATTGTATTTAATTTATTAGATGCAATAGCCTATAGGGAAAATCAGTGTGGTACTTATTAGGGTGTCATTTTAGCCTTGGGTTGAGAAATACAGCTAATTAGCAGCTCTATAGCAATAACCATCTGAGAATGGAAAAAAATATGTATACAATGGGTATATTTAATGATGATAGATGAAATGTTCCATCCATTGAATATGCTCTTATTGCTTTGGCTCTTCTTGCATAATGCATCTTGACTATAACATATAATTTGTTCCACAATAGTGTCTTAATTCATAAAATAAAAAAGTTTCGTTACTTCAATTTTCTAATAAATTATAAGTATTTACGTATCACAAATTGATATAAATCATTCCGTAATAATTCAATTATAACGATGGGGTCGATGGGTTTTGACTTGACATAATCAAAAGCCCAAAAGGAAAACTAACAAGAAATCGAGATTCGAGAATCACTGAATTATTACGGAATCCAGTAACTTATGTTGGACCCAAGTAACCAAGTTGGCAAGTTGGACCCAAGTAACTAATGATTTAAATTTTAAAGTACATGTGTTAATAAAAGACTTTGGCGCAAATTGCTCGCGTAATTTTTACATGTGGTATACGAGCCCCATTCTTTGTTTGAGCAATTCGCCGTATTTTAGGCGGTACCATTATCTTATTTTTGTTGTTTAGAAGCGGCGCAATTAAGCTGAGCGCAATCTTGACACAAAATACATAGTAAATGACTATATTACGCCAAAATATAATAAAATGATTATGTTACGATGAAATAGTATTTTGTCACGTCTTCACCCAAAAGTATATGAAATTTAAAATAAATACACTTTAAATGCTGTCTACATGACTCCCGCTTGCTTTCATGACCACTGCCCAGGGCCCGATGCGTGAATCAACAATATAACAAAATCAATTCATATTACAAGCTAATAATATTGCAGAAAGTTCGTCACTTTCTATTTTGCGTTGATGATAGACACATTGTTTCTGCGTTAATGGGAAGAGCAGGTCTCAACAATTTTTTATTTAAGGAAGTCCAAAGTGATGTTGGTGAAATGGTTGGCATTTTTTAAATGAGAAATGCAATTACTGGCTTTCTTAGATGTTCATTGGGTTTTGTTTATAGAGATTCTCTGCTAGACCTGGGTTGTTGGTGGACTGTTTCTACGATTTTAACCGTCCCCATTGGCATGAGCTAAAGTCGAGAGTTTATTCTGCGTTGATTTCTACATACTCTATTGTTGCAGATGCGTGAGGTTGGGTTGTTGGGTGGGATGGTGGCAGTGCGTATTGGGGCCGGGGTGGGGAGGCATGTGAGGTAGGGGTGGGGGCGTGGGGTGGGGGACATAAGGTGGGGTGAGGCGTGTTAAAATATGAAAGGGATGGGTTTTATTTGGATGCTATCTTTTCAAGCTTTTTTATCTTTAGTAGTATTAAGAACTGAAAATAGTTATTTCTTTATGCTTATGTCGTTTGTTTTTATATTTTAGAGATAATATAGTCATTTACTATGTATTTTAGTTGAATCGTTACTTTTTAACAAAGTGACATCTATCTTTAATGTGATTTTTAAAAGGATAATTTAGGCGAAATAACGTCAAATAATTCGCATGCACTCTATTATTTATTCTGTAATTAACATAATGTACATTTCAATTTAATTAATTAAATAAAAATAAAATCAACCTTGTCATGCTTATTTCTGTACTTCAGTCCAGTTTTCAATAACCACAAAAACATCGATAACCACTTGAAAAAAACAACTTCAAATCAATTCACCAAAAACCACAAATCTTTCACATCAATACTAAAAAGCTCAAATCTTTTAAACAAATGGCACTAAAAATGAAATTTTTTTGCATAAAAATCAATCCAAATCTTCAAGAAAACCAATAATATATCAAAATCTGAGGTAATTTTAGGGGTTCTTGTTGATAAAACTGTTGAAAAATATCGTAAAGATTAATTTTCGTTCTGCCATCGATAAAATTTGAAATCGAAAGATAGAAGAAATACATAACCTAAAAAATAGATCATAGAAACTCCAAAAATCTTAGGTAAAAAAATATATGTGTATTGATATATAGTCAAAAGAGTAAATAGTTAAAATGGTTTTGATGATTCATCATAGTGAAATGGTGGGAGTGGGAGTGGGAGTGGGAGTGGGAGTGGGGTATAAGGTTGAAGATGATGTGTTTATTTTATTTTATTTAATTAATTAAAATTGAGGTGGGCTCAGACAAGGAATTATGTGTAGTTAGGACCAGATTAGGGAAACTAGAGAAATTGAGAGTAAGTTGTTTGGATGTTGTTCTTTTAAATTGTCGGCACAAGAATTGATTTTTGGTTCGAAGTATAAGGAGATGCCGCATGATTTTGAAAAGTTCGATCACCAATGTAATGCAGTAATGCTTTTATTTGAAAGGTTTAATAGTTTAGGATGCCTATTTAAAATGATTTCGTTAGTTCAGTCTTTTGTGTGAAATTTAGTAGATAAAATCTTATCTGTCACGAATCTTGAAATCGATATAATTTTGTATCAAAATATTAATTAGTATGAACAAAAAATAATAGTTTTCTTTTATTACTTTTACACTTTTATCTTATAAATTATAATTCACACAAAAGTGTATTGTTACATATATACTTAATAGTAAAATAATTTTGATCTAAGCAATTAATTATATTGATATGAAGTGATAAATGTTTATGGGTCCGTATCATTGTTTTTATTTGAAAATATGATCTTTAACAAATTATTTTAAAATTAATATAAACGAAAAATTACTTAAAATAATAAAACAAATACGGAATATTATACGAGTTTTTACTATTTATATCCTATAATAATTACAAATTTGCAAATAAGCTATAATCCTCAACCTAAAATTCAAATACACATTAAGTTTCTCCCAAATTAATACAAAATCATAGTTTAAGGTGCAAAATAAGTATTTTAATGTTGCAAATATTTAATTAAGTATTTATAGTACCAATTAGTATATTAAAGATTTTTCATATATTTTGATTGAACCAAGTTGAGCAGCAAATAGTCTCTGGGGATTTCAATCTCTGCCCTCTCGTGGTACAAACTCTGAAGCCTAACGTACCACATTTAGCAGCATCTCTCAATAATCTTTTGTCAACAATTTTAATATTCACATATATTTATGCACCTTGATTATATAATATAGTTTTTGGTTGAAAAAATAAAATTGGGTATTTTATTTATTGTCTTATGTTGAATTTTCTTTGACCAATTTGGTACATGCACTTTTGATCATCTGATTTTTGATAAAGTTTGGATTTTTATATAAAGTTTGGATTTTTATTAACCTCTTTTTTAAAAAGTTTTGATTTTTGTTCACCCCTTTTAATTATTTGTTTGATCCTTGTCCAAATTTTGCTCCCCACAATTTATTCAACTCAAGACTTCAATATATAGTAATTTATATATATTATTTGGTTTTTTGGGTAATTTATATTATTGGGTATATTGAATTTTTGAGAAGAATGGGAATTTGGGTATTTTTTTATTGAGGGGGAGGATTTGGTGAATGAAGATGGGATTGCATTCGTCTGGTGGATTTTATTGAATTTGCTGGAAGATTAATGCAGTTGATTAGTTGGGTTTTTTAGCTTTCTTGTTTTTAGCTATTCTGAAAAAAACTTTAAAAAAAAGAGAAAAAAAAAGAGTTTGTTATCTCAAAGGTGATTATAATGGAGGAGGTGGACAGAATTAGTGAGCAAGGTGGCAGTGACGTGGCTTCATCGTCGAATAGGTGGTGCCCGAGCCAGCTAGTGTTTGAACCTTACTCTTCCATGCATTGTGTTGCATCAAAGCCTCAATCTTTGCGGGTTGTAGTTCGAAGACCTGTAAGTCTTCAAGCTTAATTCTTTCGTTAAGCATATATCATGTTTATAGTGATGAGATATGTAGTATGGATTATTGCGGTATATAGGAGGCGCTTTCTTGGTTTTATCTTGTGAAAGTTAATGAGTAATTATAGGATGTTGTTTTTAAGTAATTGTATTCTCTGAATGCATTGTCAAACGTAGCCTCACGTAGTGGGATAAGCTTGGTTTGGTTTGGTTATTGTCAAACACGTAGACTTCTTTGCAGTTGTTCCTGGAGATAAGGAGTATAAAAAAGTTTATTAGAATCGTTTAACTATGGTGCTAGTGACCCCTAAGTAATTTATATATACACGAGGATGAAGCATAGCTATGCTTGACTTCTGGAAATGAAATGGTAGAAGTTAGACTCATAAGCAACTTATATTTGGTCAATTTTCCAGGCTTAATGTTCTTATTTAAGGGCCTTACTTGTCGACATAATGCTCAATCAATCCTGCAGGGGTAAGATGTATAGTGTCTAATGTAGGTATTCTTTATATTGATTTTTGTTTTTGTCTTAGTGTCAGAGGAAATATGCATCAATCTGCCATAGTTAGGATTCAATCTTTTGCAATTAGTGTATTGTAGGAGAATAGATGAATAGGTGTGCATTATTTTTAGCTGCAAGAGTAATTGGAGTGGATTTCTTAATATTTTATTTGCTTCAGTATGTACAGAAGCTATTATTATAGAGCATCAAGTGTACCCCTGGAGAAGCAAAAACAAAGGTGTTTATTGTTGCTTGTTGTTATTTGTGTAGTCCAGTGCCGTACAAGCACTGTCATGGTCAAAGCAGATGAAAACACTTTCAGTAATTAGCTTTCTTGCATTATAATATTTAGATGGTAGTGCTCCTTTTTTGCGAAATCTTCACTATTTTACTCTGCCTTCTGATTTTAATCTTACAGTAAAAGTAAAGTAAAAGAAGGGAATTATACTCCTATTAGTGATCTGTTACAGTTTTTGTCTAAACAATCTCTATCAAATTAGCTCGGGATGACTTGCAGTAAAACAATTATATGGTTTGGAATTTAGGATCTAGTTGTTACAGAACAGCCGCAATCATTTATAGTATATTTTATAGTTAATCAAGTCACTGATGGTCAACTTCATTTTTAACCAGCGCAAATGATTTCTGTCTTCTACCAGTAATGCAGATATAAATTAGCATGATTTCAGTGTTTATGATTTAACATATCTCACCAGTGTTTGTAATGTGTCTGAACCCTGGCAAGTCATACTTGCCTTTGGGTTGAAAATTTATGACTGAATTTTCTTTGTCAAATATTTCACTAATAGAAGAAAAATACCGATCGATTTTCTAAAAAATAATGCAGTTGGTAGTCAGATTAACTAAAGACATCATCGATACCTATCAAGCATGCAACCCCGAGTTTCAATATTCAGACGAATTAAATCCAAAGAGGTTTCTGACGACCCCATCTGCTGGAGTGCTGAATGATGGCCATGATAATGCAAACTCGGATCTGATTCTGTCTGTCAATCATGTATTGGTTAATTCTGAAACACAACAAAGGTTTGATAGTGTTACTCATTTATAGTAATACTCGTAAAGATTATGCTCTTTTCATTGTATTCAATAGCAAGACTCTTATTTTTTATATTGTCTCTTTTTGAGTAAGAGAGGTTCCAAAATTATCGTTGAGGCAGACTACTAAGATTTCTATCTTCCGTCATGTTTATATTCTCTCATACTTCATTGGCAACCAATATAAGGATCTAGTATGCAATGGATGTGGTAAATACATGACAGATTAGGCAAGGACCAAGAACAAAATTTACTACATTCCATGGTCAAAAAAGAAAATACTGGTGAAAAGTTTGTTACGGTGAAGTTTGTTACTGTCATTCAGTAACTGCTTTGTTTGGTTTCTGACTGTTCCCTTTCTCTAAACGAAATTGGAAAAGTGTTTATACCTAGTACGATATGATTTTATCTAGATGAAGTTGTGAACACTATTTTAAGTTTGATGTCTGATGGACCTACTCATTTAAGAATAGAAAGCTAGTGCCCTATCTATTTCATTTATTAATCTATATATGTGTATCTATTTGATTATTTATGCACTCAACTTAGCATTTCCTGCAATTCGGGCACTCGAGTTATTTTACATGTTGGCTTCCAGAAAAGATCTTATTAAAAGGTTCAGTAACTATAATAATCTGGAGCAATTGATATTGATATATTAACTTATTATACCAATGTTGGGTTAAAGTTAATTTGCTTTAATCGTTTGTAGGTATATTGTTAAGGATATTCTTGGCCATGGAACATTTGGACAGGTTGCTAAATGTTGGGTTGCAAAAACAAATAGTTTTGTTGCTGTTAAAGTCATTAAAAATCAACCTGCGTATTATCAACAATCGCTGGTTGAAGTTTCTATCCTGACAACAGTAAAACACATTCCTCAGCTGGTTTTGTTATAAGTCATAACTTCTATTTGAGGGTTTAAACATAACTTTTTTTTAGTTGAACAGGAAGTTTGATCCTGAAGATAAGCATCACATTGTACGGATATATGATTACTTTGTATTCCAGCGGCACTTGTGTATTGCGTTTGAACTGCTTTCAACAAATTTGTAAGTCTCTGTACATATTAGCACAATGTTTCGTTTACCCGGCCAGATTGTGTTTTATTCATTCTAATGGTTAATTCCTCATATGGGCAACCTTTTTGTTAGGTATGAGCTTATTAAACTGAACCAGTTTAGGGGACTTTCACTAAGTATAGTTCAGTTGTTCTCAAGACAGATATCATTGTTCTTGGTTCTTTAGTCTTGTAATATGCATGTGTTGCTTACAGCAGAATTCTTGAAGTGTTTACTTTTATCGTTTATTAGATATTGCGTGGATTAGTTTTGATGAAGGACGCTGGTATAATTCATTGTGATTTAAAGCCGGAGAACATTCTCTTATGTACTAGGTAAGCAATCTCCCAACAAAATGATGTAGGTTTGCAATGCTTTTCCTCTGCTTTCTTATGTGATTTGATCTAGTAATTAACAGTACAAAGCCTGCTGAAATCAAAATTATAGACTTTGGTTCGGCATGTATGCAAGATCGTACGGTGTACTCTTATATTCAGGTAGTTGATTGTGTTTTGGGCTCATATTTCTCAACCCCCCACCCCTTTCCTTCTAATTAACACATTTTCCCATGCTCTTTTGCAGAGTCGATACTATAGATCACCTGAAGTGCTTCTTGGGTATCAGTATCCTTTTGAGATCCTTACCCTTGTTTGCAAAGTGCTTCACTTTCACTGCATGTTGAAGATCAATTCATATACGGTGCCCTTTTACTGCTTGTTGGAGCTTTGACTTGAAGCTTTTTTCCCAATACCTTAATTTTAAGCTGCAGAACAAAACTATTTCAAACACCCTCTTAATTTTCTTCATTTGCGTTACGATTTATGTTGATGCGGTAATTGAACTATGACAACAAATAAGTCACGAACCATACTTCCTCAGTTTTTATACGAATGATTACCTAGACTTTTTTTATTTATAAAAATTAATTAAGACAAGTGTTAACCTGAAAGGTGGAAATTTTCTATTCTTATACTAGCATGCAAGGTTAAAAGTGAATAATATTGTTAACACAAGGAGTTAGGTCATTATTCCTGCACACATTTCTTCACTCAAATAAAAATGAAGTATAATTCACTAAATTAGTTTACTACTCCGTATTTTCATATGCAACAAAAGTAGAAGAAATATCTACTGATGTCTAATTACTTCTTATGCTCAAGTGGTCTTCTGCACCTTGTTTTCTGTGTAGCGCGATTATAGAAATATCTATACATCTGTTCCTGATACACATCAGTTGGCTTCTATCATATTTGATTAAATCTTAACCCTCCCGTAGATATACTACTGCAATTGACATGTGGTCATTTGGGTGTATAGTAGCTGAATTATTCCTGGGTCTGCCATTGTTTCCTGGAGCTTCAGAGTATGATCTACTGAGTAGGATGATCAAAATACTAGGGTATGCTGTTTACTTAAGTTAGGCTGTTTAAATCAACACCACATTCTAATTGAAAGCTAACATTTTCCCCTCTGGTTTAATTTAGATTTCAGTGTTTATAATCGATTGAACTTTCCGTTCCTCAAATAGAGGAATTACTGGGTACTAATGTAAAATCGATGCCCGAATGCCCTAATGGAGTTACAGTTCAGATGAAGAGAAAAATATCAATTAGACTTCAGATAACTTACTGGCATTGGTTCTAAAATATTTGGCCATATGTTATTCACATTATCGCTTAGAAACATACAATTCAAAATTTTGCAGAGGCCAGCCACCTGATTATATATTAAAGGAGGCAAAGAACACAGCCAAGTTCTTCAAATATGTAGGAAGTGTTAGTCATGAAGAAATTGGCTCGGACCCTAGGAATAGGTGCAGTGTATACCAAGTTCTGAGCCAGGAAGAATATGAAGCTGTAAGTGCTTTTCTGTTATATATTCAAATCAACCTTACAGTCAGCAAAAACTAATGCATCACTCATCCGTTTACCGGTTTTGTGGTGTGCATCTTCTCTATAACTGACCATCGTGTGTTTCTCCCGTTTTCACTTGATAAAGTGGTGTCCTTTGTCCAGCATAATGGTCTGTTATGATGTATACCTGTGTTGTAAGTAGGCTCATGTTAGAGGAAGAGACATCCCGTCGTATTAGGTAAGCGAAACCAAAACTGATGTAAAGTGATTAATCAAATCATGTTTTCTACAGAAAGTGGTGTTTGCTATGCCCTTTAGTGAACATGGCTATAAGATACTCACACACAGTTTCAGTGTTTGAAAGTCCGCAGATTTAAAGAGTTGAGGAATGAGTTTTGCTGCTCATAAACTTCACTGGATATGATACAATCAGTACAATTTCCTCTTTCTTTGGCTTCTTGTTTTGTTTCAAAGGAATACGAATTCAAAGTAATCGTTAAAAGTGCAAATATGATAGTGTCTAGATGAGATAAAATGGTGTTGTTATACTCAATGTTTTACTGCTGCCTTGAAGTGTTCAATTTCTAATAGTAAAATCTACATTATTTGCAGAGGGAGTCAAAAAAGCCATCAATTGGGAAGGAATACTTCAATCACATGAACCTCGAAGAAATTGTGACAAAATATCCATACAAGAAGAATTTACCCGACGAAGATATTCTCAAAGGTTGGCCTCCCAAGTCTCATCTGAACAAATAAATTGCATGTTGTTTACTGTTATGCTTCACTGCAAACCTATTAATGCTTCTGGTTTGTGATGAAATTCTCAGAGGGTGAAATACGACTTGCTCTAATAGATTTTTTGAGGGGATTGGTTGAGCTTGATCCTGAAAGGAGATGGTCACCGTCACAGGTAATTGATATTAAACTGAAAAAAGGGATAACGAAACTTTCCTAGATTAAGATCATTACTACTATCGTATTACTCCCTCAAATCAATTATATCTTTTTTTTATAAAAAAAATGTAAGTATTGATATAAGAAAATAATCATAAAAAACATGCATAGATATGCTCCAGAACTGACCTGAGAATTTTTTTATGGGAGGGTGTTTAATGAAAATAATTGCTTTGATAAATGAATGTCCCGGCTTTGCTTCTGAGTCATTGGGTACAAACTTCTTTAGAGAAGGCATAGTTTATATTGGCTGTCACGGTTTTATTAAAATTGGGTTTGTGAATGGCGAGTTCATTGGACGATTCAAATTTTTCTAACAAATGAGTATTTAGGTTTGTCTCTTTCTAAAAGCTATAATTACTTTATCTGCATTCTTTTTGACATATGAAAGAGCATCCTCATTAGTTGGTTTACTCTCTCATAGTGTTGTGACACTGTTGCCTTTTCTCATTCATAAATCTTAATTCTTTGGTATAGGCCTCAAAGCACCCTTTTGTGACCGGGGAACCTTTTACTTGCCCTTACCGTCAAGCTCCAGAGACACCTCGGGTGGTGAGTAGATCTCTTTTTGTGGACCTCATTTTTTTGAGATTACAAGTGACTCTGATGTTCTTTTTTGTTCGTTCACTACCATATTTTACAAAAGGCTGAAGGTGAATTGATATTGTCTCCAATTTTGCGTCATGTTGTTGTACTTGTAGCATTTTTTTGTTGCAACTTTTATGTTATGAACCACTATTGAATGCTTATTTTGCTACAATATGTAGTTAAATGAGTAGATCTGGGTCTTGGTACCAGAAAAAATCTTACTAGCTATTGGCCTATGTAAATAATATCAGATTATTGGTTATTTCATTGAAATGATATCAAGAATATTTTGGAGGAAATGTGCTACCTCAACATTTGGCTGCATATGATATTGTTGAGTTCGAGAAATCCAAAATGATGCTTCTAAATTGTCCTAACATGAACTTTTCTTTGGATGAAAATCTTCTGTAAGTTAATTTCACACGAGTAGACCTCTTCCATCTTAGAGGGTTGGAAGGCTATTTGTTCATTACGTTCTGTTAGATGTTTATTCGTCTCTGATAGTGGTTTTTGACATTACCTGATTGATGAACTCCTAGCTGGTTAAAAATGTTACTTTTCTTGTAAAAGTTGGGATTTTCTGCCTGCCTTTCTTTTCAGTAGATCGTTCCCACTAGGAGGTACTCTACCAGTTCAGATTTTCTGATAGATGTCAATTTTTTCATTATTTTAGTTTAGTTAAGCTGATGCTTTTTAAATATTTTTTTCTGGAACTGCTGCCTGACTTATTGATTGATCGATTTCTTTGTATTAGCCTGTGTCGCATAATGCCAGGGTGGATTATCATAACCCAGCTGGAGGCCATTGGTTTGCTGCTGGTCTCTCTCCTAATGTGAGAAGGCTTCTATTTCACTTGCTTCTATTCTGGTATCTTGAACACTAGGTAGATCCATAGTGGTGGATCAAGATATAAGCTAGCAATACTAATCTGATGTGCTTGCTTGTAGATCTCTTCCCACAGTCGTTCTGCAATGCACAACAGCCCACATCATCATGTTATGCCATATGCACATGCTGGTAGTTATGGTAGTCTTGGAAGTCATGGTAGCTATAATGATAATGCTGCTTTTAGTAGTAGCTATGGCAGCTACGGTGACAATAGTAATCTGCTTGCATTCTGTTCGCCTATTGGTCCATCCGGAATGAACATGTACCCACATGGTGGTGGCCCGTTCCGTGGCTCAAGTCCAGATACGAGGAGGTTTATGCATCTACCGCATGGAGCTGGCCTTGGTATGAGTCCAGGGAATTACATGCCAATGTCTCTTGGCTCTAGCCCTTCCCAGTTTACCCCTCCCGGCACTTTTAGTCAGATGACAGCTGGTTCTCCTGGACATTATGGTCCTGCTTCCCCAGCTAGAGGCAGTTTCCATGGATCACCATTGGGTAAAACTGCAGGAGTGGGTCAAAATTACAGAAGGAAAGGATGGGACAATTCTAGAGGCGTGCATGCCCACGAATATTCATCTCCGCCTCATAGGTTTGGGCACGTTACTGATACTGCTATCTCCAGCCAAAATGAGGGAAGCTCCCCTGTGTTTAGTGCACCTCAAGTGTATGCTAACTCAAGTCCAGCATCCCGGAGGCAACATGGTGCCCATGGTAATTCTTCTAGTTATTCTGCAGCTCATAATAAGGCAGGTTCATCAACTCTTGGTTCTCATGTACAACCACAAAGTTCCCAAGGGAGCAGACATGACAAGCCTGAGACAAGTAACCCTTTACCTGATCCTGCAGATTGGGACCCCAACTACAGGTAATTCAAGTGCAAATTTCTCTGAATCTTTCCTATGTTTTTTTGTATTATTTATAAATTGGGTAAAAATAGTGAGAATTATCCTGTATATAGAAGGCTAAATATTCAGCATCAATTAGCCAATTAAGTGTGAAAGAGTATTTGAGAACTAAGTTCGGATTTGAAAAAAAAAGTGCATCAAGATTGAGAATACTTTCATCGTCTATGCTCTAAAGCATAACTTGTATCTCCAAGTGGTAGAACATTGACAAAAGGGAGACATGTTCACTAGTTTCTTCTTAGAAAGGTGTCATATATGGAATAGACGAACAGTACATCAAAGTTACTGTCATTTTGTATTGTGTTTCTTGAGCATTGGTTTGAAATTCATGTCGGGTACATAAAGTGGTCATCATAGCATCTGTGACGAGAAGGGAACCCGTGAATAAAAAAGAACTCACTGATATGGAAACATCACCACGGTTAAGATCGATGATCTATTTGTTAGTATAATTTATCATAAATCGATACGATGGAATTCTTTGAAAGGTATTTTGGAAAACAGTTGGTGGATAGTTATTGATAGCCCATACAATTGGTACCATTTTGTTTCAGATTAGTTTTAAAAGTCCAGGAGGCTGATCCACATGGTTGTAGTCTTCACATTTTCTCATAATTTTAAGAACGTTTCTAATATAGTATACCCTAGTTAATTGATCCAATTACCAGATGACCTGGTTTGTGAAGCTCTCAGTGATCATTTTATTTATTACAGCGAAGAACTACTACTGCAAGAGGATAACTCAGATACAAGTAGTATTACAACTGAGTTTATCAATGGTATGCGTCTCAATGAAGCTAGAAATCCTGAGGAGCCGTCAGTTGGCAGAAGAATCAGTTACTTCCCTTCAAATCAGAGCTTGCCAATGCAAAGGTAATCATTTTGTTATACAGCAATAGTTAACTATATGGCTTTGCATCTTTGGCTGCTGATTGCTGCATCTGGGGTTTTGTTTTTTGCATCTTTTGTTTGCTTCACAGTATAACTACAAGTTTTTAGTCACAAATGCATTTGGTTGCTTTCTTGTATAAATTTAGTTGGTGGTTCATAAAAAATTCACATCCGCCTTATATCATACTGAGCCCATACTTGCTGGAAAGATGTGGATTGCTACTCTGATGGACTCAAAAAGTTCTAATGTTTCCTTCATATCATGAACAGATTGATATGTTCTTCATTCTTTGACTTCTTTTTTGCAATAAGCATCAAAATGATATACGGGGTTGAAGAAACCCCTTACAGTGCTTAACTACCTTCCTATGGTGGGATTTCAACTTTCACCAGTCACCATTCTATATTCATATCGTAATCAATTGATTAAGCCTTACAGTCATAAACTGTGCTACTTCTTTATTTCAAATGCGGTAACATAAAGCATCATGCTTATAATGAAGTGTATCTTTCATGGAACAGACCAAATGGGTCCATTCAGTCATATTCACAGGGAGAATCAATTAGTCATTCCTCAGCTCCAAGCCATCCTATGTCAAGGCCATCATATATGCCGTATCTAGGACCAAGTTCTAGTTATTCAGGGCAACAGTTCCAGGGATTTCATCACGGAAGGTCAGCAGGCATCCGCAGCAATGAGTGGGACCACCAATTTAGAGGTCCGCCACCTTCGTCCTCCTTCAGTCCTCGTTCTTCTGTGAACAGTGGCGTACCTTGGGGTAATGACTAATACCAGCATGCGAAATCCATCTCTGGATTATATGCTACTATCTTTAAATCATCTTTGATTTTCTGTTTTAGGTCGCAAAGGCAACCATCCCATTGTCGGTGTCCCACCAACTCCTGGAAGTGGACGAAAAGACTACGCTAGAATTACCTAGTTCAAGATGTTATCTACAAGCGCAGGGATTAAGTGACCCCATTTACAGTTGCAGGATCAAGAAGCCGCAGTGGGCAAATGCAGTAGTAGCGGCTATCAGGTGGTCGCTCCTGCACCAGGCACCATATGCTCCCGATCCTGGTCCTAGTAGTGCAAATTCATTGTCTTGGTTGTGTCAAAGTGATGATACTATTCTTTTGATGTCTGTGTCACTGCTTTAATGGCAGAAAACAATTTGTTGACTCTGTTTTCCATTAGTTGATGAATGTATTTTAGATGAAAAGAAACTGAAATATGAGGAAATATTGATTACCTTTTTATCAGGGTCATTCTTCCTCTTCAAGAATGATCCAAAGATATAGGGTACTATGTACTCTTTACTCTTATTTCCTTTCATTCTTCGTCAACTTCTTCTTATTGCATGATTCCAACTCAACATCATTTGATTCATGAGCATCTCATGAGCTAGAAGATCCTCAAACATTAAATAAATTCTCGCTTATCTTCTTTATATGACTCGAATTCATGATAAACATAAGAATTGTTTTAAGTATGGAATATTTGTCGATTGAGATAATCATATCTTATCATAAAGAAATAAGTTCTCTTATGCTTACATGAGGACGAGGATGCATTGGACTGGTAGATAACATCAATTCAAACCTTTTCCATGTTCTATGCACATTATATATGTATGGTACCTTAAATTAGGTAATAAATATATGGCCAATTTCATCATTTTAGAATTCCAAAGTTAAATTGCCAATTTAAATGAGAAAATAGCATGAGAATACAACTATGTCACTTTCAGTATTTTTGTATTTCTTTATAATTTAGAAAATTATTTTTATATCCTTTAAAATACTTTAATGCGCACATTTACGTGAATCATGGTAACCATATGTACTGATAAATTCAATTATATAGCATATTAATATGTTTTTAATTACATCATATATCTATAGATTTGAACACAAGCTATATTAACATATTTGTCATAAAATCGACATTAAAATCGCTAAACAAGCGTTGAAGATCGGTATGGCGTACAATAAATGCATTAAAAAAATATTATTAATTTCTGTGTCCTTGTAGACAAATGCTAGTACATAATTATATAAGCAATACTTGGTAGCTCGATATAGTTTCAAAATTAATAAAATTAGATATCAAACAAAAAACAAAAATAATCATCTGACATACACTTCGAGAATAGTGAATTTCTGATGTGAAATAGTTGTTTTGTCATTAATTGAAATTTCCTTAATTATGACACTTGAAAATAGGGGGAGGCATTATGGTAATTTCACACATAAAATCACTATTTGTGTGTATAACAACTCAACTCACCACTCAATATATCTTTATATATATATATAAGTGGATTATGAGGTGTATTACTTAGATAATTAAATCGTTTGGCAGTGTGGCTCTCTTTATTTTATTTATTTAATTTTTTTATTGTTTTCCCACTTTTTTAAGCTCGATAAATTAATCTTGATTATTTAATAAATTCTCTAAATAATATTTTTGGCGGTCTCGACTTCGGAGATAGGGGCTAAATTAATAATTAGTATTTTCCGTTCCTTTTCATTTTCGATAAATTAATATTCGGTTATTTAATAACTTTCTAAGATAATATTGTTGGTCCGTCCCGACTCGAGGATAGAGTGCTTGTTTTTTTTGTACAATTATGATCTACAATAGAAGCTCGATACATTTCGATAAATTAATAGTCGATTATTTTTTTCACGCCCTTTAGATGAATTAAATACGTTTGGCCAATAGCGTGGTTCTTTGTTTTGTTTTCGATTTTTTGTTGTTGTTTCCTTTTATTTTGGCTTCGATAAATTAATCTTCGATTAACTTTTAATAAATTCATAAGATAATATTTTTGCATGTCCTTGGAACTCTTGGAATAGGGTGCGTTCATGTTTTTAACGACCGCCCAGTCGTACGCCCCTGAGTTAGAATGCGTCCCCGAATCACGGACACCAGTGGCTTCGATGGATGACTTCGATTTTTGAAGAAACTTTGTCTTGAAAGCTTGACTCAGCAATCTGATATCTGACTAATGACAATACTTTTTTAAGAAAAAGTTAGTCATTAGTGATACAGCAACATTATGACAACGATACTCTGACGTAGCTCCAAAAGGACCCGATGTAGTATCTCGAAATAACAACTTCACAGTTCATGACCACAATCCGACAAAATAAAGGGTGTGAGGATCGACAACCTTGTAGGCATTTCTTTAAGCTCTTGGCCACAATTGCAGAAAGAACCATTCGAAAGGAAACGACACCACGCGATATTCTTGATAAATTGCGTCCATAGCCAATAGGGTGTAAAGGCTGCGAAGCTTAGTGAATATATATCTGAGAATGAAATCGGCTTACGTCAGCGCTGATAGCATATCGAATGAATTAGTATTGCATATGATAGATAGAAGTGGTATATGATATTATTCAACTTAGGATCTTAATATAAAGTCCTTTAGCGGTTTCGTTATCATTTTTCATATGGTCATAAATTATTCTTATGAATTATCCAAAATGATGGCGATCAGCGATAACGTCACATTATATCTCAAGAAAAGCTGTAACCACGGCATGACAAATGGGCCTATACATCCGCGATACTTGGCGACAACCTGACCTCAATGAAGCCCAGGCAACTCGGCCTAACTTGACTCAATGATAGTATCCTTTCAGCATTTCTGACAATAATTATCGACTCGACAACTGACAATAATATCAACTTCAATGACTTCAGCCGATAGTATCGACTCGACAACTACATCAGCCTGACGATTCCATGACTCAACAACTACCTTTCGATATAAGTCGGGTTTACCACATTAATGCGCGTATAATCGACCTCGACTGCGGGGAGAAACGCTAATGATCGGCGTAGCTATCCTTAGAAGATAAATGGCAAGGTACTGACGATCGCGAATCGTTACTAGGTGCAGGCAACTCACCAAATCGTACTAGAAACGAAGCAAGATACCGGACAAATCAACTCAGCCAAACAGCGTCAACTTCATATACAACTCTTCCTGTCATTCAATGACTCCTCGAAACACACAATGCATTTCGCTTGTGGGGCCCATGGCAGCCTTGGCTGACTTCAATACGCGTCATAATCAACACTATAATTCAACACAAAATCACATATATACACATACGCATATCAAATAATCAAATAGTTAATCAACACCCGTGAGATAGATACTACTTCGGTAACTAAATGGCTCAGCGTAATCCTTGTGTGGACACTCGCGTCAGCATAAAAACATTCAAAATTATAATTACTACTTATAACGCAACTAGTAATATAACATTCTACCTATATATATAATCTACCGTATCGATACCCCCAGAAATAACCCAAGGTTCCCCTGTCGCTTATTCCAACTTGAGTTACATGACACTCACAGTAATGATCGGTTCAATTCTTGGTTCAAAGGTCTAGCGTTCCGATATTAATATAGCAATGTATTGTGGCAACCATCTTTAATCACAAATCATTCAGTATTAAACACAGAAACTCATAATATCAGAGACATTCTCTAATCACCTAAAAATCCTGTGACTTACACCAAGCAATCACAAATAAAGTCCCACAGTGCATACATCATTTTAAAAACTATTTAGAAAAAGGTCAACAAAGTCAACTATAATCCTCACGACAATTTCAGCCCATAAATGAAGTAATTATCAACTCTTTATCACGATAATCTAAGCTTGAAATGACAATTCTATAACATAATAAACATCAAGCTCAAAGTCAAACAATTCCCAAAAAGTCAACATCCTCAAACTCGAGAAATACTCACGAAAAAGATTTGAGGCTGCTGCATAGCGTGAAAGGGCTATTTCGAGGAATCTCTGAAAATTTTAGAGCCAAGAAGGTACCGTAGAATGAAAGCGAAAATGGAAGAAATTTTTTGAGGGAAAAAGTTGAGGAAATTTAATGACCATGAAGAAGAAAGAAAGAAGAAGATGATAGAAATGATAATGAGCATTTGGATAAGTATAAGAAAGTCTCGTGGGGTCCTTGTGAAAAATATCTCAAGAGTTCTTCCTTTCTGGAATTCGGTTTTCGGTTTAGTTTCTGCGTCTCGGTTAGCAATACTGACTCTAACATAATTGTTCTAACCCCAAATAATATTACAATAATATACTCATAAGGCAGGTTATTACATTTTCGTTCTATTTTTTGATTATTAACTTCTGATAAGCTACGATAAATTATCTTTTGGATTATTTGGCCAGGTCTAGGCTAGCGAGATAGGGTGTAGTTTCCTTTCATTTTTTTGAAACTTCGATAAATTAATACTTGATTATTTAATAAAGCTCTAGATAATATTTTTAGTATTTCGAGGGATAGGGTGCTAAATTAATAGTCGTGTATTTTAGTTCGCTTTTTCATTTTTTTTATTTGCGATTATCAATAATTTAGAAGCTCGATAAATTAATACTACGTTAACAATAAACTCTACAGATAATATTTTGGCAAATTAAAACTTCGGGGATAAAAGGTCGTCGTGTTTTTTAGTTCATTTTCCAATTATCAATTTATTGTAGCTTCGATAGAAATTATCTTTATTTCGTTAATAAGCTTTCTAGATAATATTTTGGCAGTCCGGCTGGGATAGGGTGCTTATTATTATTATTATTATTATTATTATTTTTTACAATTATCATCTCTGATAAGTTGATAAATTATTTAATAAACTATATAATATATAATATTTTTTAGCGAGGTCTGAGCTAGAGGATAGAGTGCCAAATTAATAATAGTCATGCTTGTTTCGTTCCTTTTCATTTTATTTCGATAAGTGTTCAATACTGATTCTTGTAGGTCATATCTGCGGAGGTTTGGATTTTTTTGCAATTATTAACTTCAGTAGAAGCTTCGATAAATTGTCTTTCGATTATTTAATAAACTCTACAAGATAATGTTTGGGCTATCTAGGCTTCGAGGATAAGGTGCTAAATTAATAATTCATGTTTTTTTCGTTCCTTTTTTGCAATTATCGAATACGTTGGTAGAAATTCGATAAATTAATCTTCGATTATTTAATATTCTAAGATAATATTTTTGAGTCGATCAGGCTCGGGGATATGGTGCTAAATTAATAATTCCTAAAATTAGAAGTATACATTTTAATGAGTGAGTAAGTTTAAGCAACTCCAACTTTGATTGAACCACTTTTTATGTCATTAAGTATAATAAGTTGTGTGGTTACTAATTAAGCGATGATGCATTTATTTTGTAAACCGTATCTAAATGAAATCTTACGTCCTTTGAGTTCATAGACTATATATAATAACTATTACAAAACTAATGTTGGGTGATGGATTAATCTTGATGATATTATAACAAATAGTCTCGTATTTAGATTAACAATTGACGGGCCTCCTTAGCTAGTATTGATTTTAAAACATAATTGAAGCCTTGCCAAATTAGAATTTGTGACTGATGCCGAGAATCGGGACAGCAAAAACATTGAGCAAAAATCTTGTTACGAAGATGGAGATGGGCAATGAGGATGAGAAATCCTCCGCAAAGTCGAAGAAGCTAACGGATTATCAGGATTTGCTACATGAAAGCTTACTGGCGTCACATCGGCCCAGAGACAACGATGAAGTTGGTATTTTGAATCTGCAGTGCTTGTCGTAGAAACCACTTTAGCGAGGACCGTTCGGTGAGGTGGTTTCGGGATATTGTCGATACCGATTTCCGGTGTATGATAGTCGGCCTATTTTCCCCAAGGACCCCGTTCTCGGCGGGTGGGTTTGTTTCTAGAGGTATTATCGTTCTTGATTTCTTGGTGTATGCTGTGCTTGAAACCCACAGTATTGAGTGGAGCCGGGAAGATGCGGTTGCGGTGTTCTCTAAATCTGATTCGTTGACAGAGTAATAGCAAGGTCGAATTGAGGTTCGACCCGCGAAAGGTCGGGTGGCGTCGAATGATATGAGCTCAACTTCATTGGTTGACTTGACATGAATGTTATAATAAGAGAGCAATCTTGGATAACGTATGCGATGGCATTTTGAGAAAGCTTTGATCACAATGCTATCCTTGTGTGCGCTTCGATAATTTCTTTATCGGTCGATTCTGGCCCTTTCTGCTCTTAAATACTTGGAATTAACTCAACTGAATCATGGCGATTAGAATAATCTTCACTTTTGAAGAGAGCTGCCAAGCAATATGGAAGGCCCGATATCGCGTCGTACATTGTAGAGCTACTCCTCCTTGTTCAACAACGGAGAAAGTGTTATGTTGTCTTCATGGTAGAAAAGCACCACAAATTCCCAAGCGTCACTAACATGATCATATATCGGCAAACCAGTAATTGGAATTTCCTTTAACTCTATACCATAAAATTTGAAGAACTCCTTAGAATACTTAGACATGGCACATACAATCATATCTCCATTAGGTAGCGTGTCACCATATTCAAACGTATTTGGCAAATTCATTTGATACGCCTTAGTCTACTCAGATTCCGATTCAACGTTCCACCTATACAACCAATTATTTCGGTAATTCTTTCGGGACTCCAAAATTGGGAAACTTTGATATATTACTAAAAATCTTTGTATTGAAGCATATTAAGTAGGAGCATCGCTATAATAAGCGGGGAACCAATACATTTTTCCACCAACGCAGATACTTTGCTTATCGCAATCCGCCGGAGATGCATTGATGACCCTCCATCCAGAGTCTAGGCCCAAAGTGAATATCTGCGTATGAAAGTGACCCAACTCCTTGAAATTCTTATTCCAATTCAAGACTCTCAAAACCTTGTAGACATTATCATTGGGGTCAAACCCAAGGTGATAATTATAAGTCAACCGAAAAGTATCCGCCATCAAACGAGCAATATTAGGTCATACCCTCCCCCTTGACTCATACTCCTTCCTCGCTTCCGAATGCTCCACTTCCCAGGTCCAGGTCGGCTCCACCTTTTGCGGGGACGGGAGGTTGACCATTTCTATGGTGGCGGATACTTTTCAGTTGACTTATAATTATCACCTTGGGTTTGATCAATGAAGTCTTGAATTGGAACAAAATTCAAGAGTTAAGATCGACCTGATATGGAGATATTCACTTTGGGCGTAGACTCAGGATGGAGGGTCATCAATGCATCTCCGGCGGATTGCGATAAGCAAAGTATCTGCGTTGGTGGAAAAATATATTGGTTCCCTGCTTATTATAGCGATTGCTCTTACTTAATATGCTTCGATACAAAGATTTTTTGTAATATACTGAAGTTCAAATTTCAAGTCCCAGCAACTATATACTTGGAACGTTGAATCAGAAATGAAACAAATTAGCAAATGAATTATAGCCCAGATATGTTGACACACTTATGAAGATATGATTATGCAGCATGTCTAAGTCTCTAAGAGTTCTTCAAATTGAGCATCAGATTTAAAGGAAATTTTAATTACTAATTTGTCGACATATGATCATGTTAGTATTTGCCAGCTCTCATATTACTTTCTAAAATGAAGATAACATATTAACACTACCTCTTAGAAATAATATTTCATCTTCAGGCCATTTACATTAGCAATGTGACTTACATTGTCTTAGAATGTTTCATTTCATTTGTTTCGGCAATCATGAACACATTAATGTAGAATGATTCATTTAGATTGTTCCTTCAATGCGTGGTTTGTGTTTAAAGATTTACAAAACCTTTGCCAGTGGCCTTTCTTCATTTTGCCAAAGGTGCCACGGAATCTGGATATGCTTAAGATAGGAATCCTTTCTGATTTGTGTCACAAAAGTCTGTTCCTTTTAGGACAACGAAGACACTCATGAGGTTTAAACGCATTTCAAGTCTCTTTTACTCAATAATCCGAAACGCTAGTTTGGCCCAGGACCATTCTCGGCGAGGTGGTTGTTTCCGGGGTCTTGTCGTTGCCGATTTCCCGGTGGCACACAATGGATGCCCCTGGTATTGCTACAATTTTTTTTTTTTGCAAATTGGAGCCCGGAAGATGCAGTTGCAGTGTTCTCTAAATACACTTCATTCGATCCGATTAATAGCAAGGGCCGGAATTACAAGGGTTCTACCCGCCTAGTAAATGGATTAATCGGGGTTCTTTAACCCTAAGGGGTTTACTCTGCAACATTTCCACCATGGAAATGGTCAACCTCCCGTCCCCGTAAAAGGTGGAGCCGACCTGGACCTGGGAAGTGGAGCATTCTGAAGCTAGGAAGGACTATGAGTCGAGGGGTATCACTAATATTGTTCGTGCGATAGCAAATACTTTTCGGTTGACTTATAATTATCACCTTAGGTTTGACCCCGATGATAATGTCTACAAGGTTCTGAGAGTATTGAATTGGAATAAGAATTTCAAGGAGTTGGGTCACTTTGATACACATATATTCGCTCTGGCGTAGACTCTGGAAGGAGGGTCATCGATACATCTCCGACGGATTGCGATGAGCAAAGTATATGCGTTGGTGGAAAAATGTACTGGATGCCCGGGTATTATTTCGATTGCTACTAATTGATATGCTTCGATATAAAAACTATTGAGATAGATGAGCGTTAATGGGAATGAATCGAAAAATTATTCTCTTAGGTTTAGGTTTATTGTTATTGGGTTGTGATTGTTAGTACAATCATATTAGGTTTAATCTTAGTATTTGCATATAAATATGAACAACTATTGTAATCAACAACAAGCCCCATTATTATATTAAAAATACATGTTATATTTTATCATGATAAATTCTCGAAATGGAAAATTTATTGATAATAATTGTTGTGATTTGATAGAGGTGGCCCTTATATTTATAAGCCCGTCAGTAAAGTAAGCACAATAGAGCTAGTATAACAATAAAACCTAAAGGAATAATAGGCACCGGATTTTACCGACAATATGCCGATCAATCTCGATAAAACTGAAATTTTATTACTATATTGAAGTTTCTAGATTGTTTTTGGATTCTCGAAAGAATTTCCGAGATCTCCGAGAGCTCCGGCTTGTATATGTAGGAATCTGGCCTTGCTTACTATGGATAGTGAAGATCAAATCAGTTTTAGTTTAGATATATGGATGCCAAATTATGACGTTGAATCGAAATCTAAGTGGATTAAGGTGTATCAAATGAATTTTCCACATACGTTTGAATATGGTGACACACTACCTAATGGAGATATGATTGTATGTGGCATGTCTAAGTATCCGAAGGAGTTCTTCAAATTTGATGGTATAGAGTTAAAGGAAATTCCAATTACTGGTTTGCCGATATATGATCATGTTAGTGACGCTTGGGAATTTGTGGTGCTTTTCTACCATGAAGACAACATATTAACACTTTCTCCGTTGTTGAACAAGGAGGAGTAGCGGATTATGGCCGGACGCGATATCAGTTCATGAATTCTTTGGCGGTTGCTCTTGAGTGAAGATTATTAATCGGCTGGCGATTGATGAAAAGAATTCGAAGTGGATGAAAAGGTAAGCGTTACTTGTCCGGAGTTGATAAAAGAAAGAAATTATCGAAGGTGATTGTCAGGATAAACAAGGTTTTATCAAATGCTTTCTCAAAAATGTCACCAACGACATGTTGTCCAAGATTGTTCGCTACTGTAACATGCATGTCAAGTCAAACCAATGGAGCTGAGCTCATATCATTCGACGCCAAATTCGTCGAAATGGACCACAATACACTTCTCCAAGTGATGGTTGTAAGTTTCTAATTTATGTCTCATTTATATACTTGCTAGTAAATCGTAACGTCGTTGCGATGATAAAATAATAATAACCAATTTCTTTCTGAAAATGATGTTAATCGGCTCTTAGAAGGAACATACAAATTTTATGTTATCTATCGTCGCCAAAATTTCTGGCTTCTTATTATCTTATTTATTTAGGAGTAAATAAAAAATTTAAAAAATATTAGTTAGTAACACAGTTATTAGTATTATATGTGTTAAATATTATGTACAAACATAAAAATAAATTTAATTTTCTATTTCATTTTTGTCCACATGTAACGTAAGTAATATATTAATACACATAATATAAATTTAATATGCGACTTACAGCTATGATTTTCTATATATTTGGAGCAAACATAGTTTTATCTCATTTGTTAGTCTTTATAAGTTCTGAATCAAAATATATATTATAATTGAAAAACTATATGTTGTAATAACTGTCTAATCTTTAGAAAAAGACCCTTGAGTTGATAAAACATAAAAAAAATATTAGAAAATGTGATTTCGTTAACATGGATCAATTTAATTTAATCTTAGAACATATTTCTTGATTAATTAAAATCATTTTTGAGTAGGAGAAAGACCCATACATTCAAAAGATTTCATGAAATAGTTATAAAAAATATATTAAAAACTAAAATATAATAATTATTGTAAATTCATTAAATAATATATGCTTATTGTATGATATGTTTTTTTTTGTATTATCAAATAATTTAACAAACTTCAAACTAACTTTGTTCAAATATGAAGATATGATTCTTTTCTAGAGCTAACTTTATGAGATGTGATCATATTTTACATATGAACCTGACGGTTAAACTTGAAGAAATCATAATCATACATTACACATATATATATAATATATACTATAGATATTAGAATACATAAAAATCTTGGTATTTCTATTAACCATAAAACGGTTGTGTAATTATTAAATGTAGTAAATTTTTAAATTCAAATTAAATGATTACTATTTGTGAATTAATGTCTAGTAATTAGAGTATTTGGGGAAGGGCATAAATGTCTTTACAAAAAAAAGGAAGAAACATCAATCCATATTCACACTTTTAGAAGGTATATATTATTGTTTTGCAAGTCCTATTTTTTTAGCAATATTATAAGTTTTAATGGGTGTTTAACATTTTTTTGTTTAGCATTTTACTTTGATTTTTTGTTTTGGTTTATTGATTAGTTGTTTTTAAATGAAGGTTACTTCAGACTATTGGTACTTGATTGGATCACGAAGGGTGTCCTCCATTAAATGAGATATTAGGCTGAGTTAACTATTGTTGTTAAACAGATTCCAGCTTTTGATTTTGACATTTTATTACTCAATTTCGCTTGATTCCATAATATTTACTTTAGGTGATGTGATAGGATTATGTTTTTGAGGTGTGGTTCGAGAAGTATTGGGTAATTAAAAATATTGACTTTAGTGGTGTGCATCCAGAGATTACCATGTGGAGTAAATTGCATGTGTGCTTCCTTTTTGAACTCATCATAAGTTGCATATGATTGAAGTAACCCAAAAGACCTACATTTGTGTATATGCTATTTGCATTTAGCGTCTGGTAGTAATGCAATTTACTTTTATCGTTAGATCTTTCTTAACTTTATCACGTTAGATCTTTCTTTATTGTCTTGAATGAAACTTTTCTTTATTGGCTAGTGATTGTTGGGCTGATTATATTAGGTTTAGTCTTAGTATTTGCATATAAATATAGACACCTTTATTGTAATCAACAACAACTATTATTATCAATAAAATCTATATTTATATTTTATCATGATAAATTCTCGAGAAATGGAAAATTTTATTGATAATAATTATTGTTGTGATTCTGATAGAGGTGGCTTTATATTCTGACGTCAACTAGCACAAGCACAATAGAACTAGTATAACAATAAAACCTAAAGGAATAATAGCTTTCGGATTTTTCTCGACAATGTCTCGATCCATCTCAATAAAACTGAAATTTTTAGTACTATATTGAAGTTTCCAGATTGTTTTGGATTCTCGAAAGAATTTCCGAGATCTCCGAGAGCTCTGGCTTGTATAGGTGGGAGTCTGGTCTTGCTTACTATGGATAGTGAAGATCAAATCAGTTTTAGTTTAGATATATGGATGCCAAATTATGACGTTGAATCGAAATCTAAGTGGATTAAGGTGTATCAAATGAATTTTCCACATACGTTTGAATATGGTGACACGCTACCTAATGGAGATATGATTGTATGTGGCATGTCTAAGTATCCGAAGGAGTTCTTCAAATTTGATGGTATAGAGTTCAAGAAAATTCCAATTACTGGTTTGCCGATATATGATCATGTTAGTGACGCTTGGGAATTCGTGGTGCTTTTATACCATGAAGACAACATATTAACGCTTTCTCCGTTGAACAAGGAGGAGTAGCCGGCGTTATGGCGGACGCGATATGCTCCGATTCCATGAATTCGCGCGGTTGCTCTTCAAAAGTGAAGATTATTCTAATGTTGTGATTACATTTGAAAAAGAAATTCCAAGTGGATGAAGAGGTAGCGTTGCAATCGGGATTGATAAAAGAAATTATCGAAGGTGATTGTCAGGATAAAATGAGGTTTTATCGAATCTTTCTTCAAAAAATGTCATCAACGACATGTTATCCAAGATTGTTCTCTATTATAACATGCATGTCAAGTCAACCAATGAAGTTGAGCTCATATCATTCGATGTCAAATTAGATCGAAATGGACCCTGATACACTTCTCAGTGATGGTTGTAAGTTTATGATTTATGTCTCATTTATATAACATTATTGTTTTACCAAGTCCTACTTTTTACTTAATATTATAAAAGTTTTAATGGGTGTTTTAACATTTTTTTTGTTTAGCATTTGACTTTGATTTTTGTTTTGGTTTATTGATTAGTTGTTTTTAGATGAAGATTACTTCAGACTATTGGTACTTGATTGGATCACGAAGGGTGTCCTCCATTAAATGAGATATTAGGCTGAGTTAACTATTGTTGTTAAACAGATTCCAGCTTTTTTGATTTTGACATTTTTATTACTCAATTTCGCTTGATTCCATAATATTTACTTTAGGTGATGTGATAAGTTATGTTTTGAGGTGTGGTTCGAGAAGTATTGGGTAATTAAAAATATTGACTTTAGTGAATTGTGCGTCCGAAGTTACCATGTGGATAAATTGCATGGTAGTAGCTTCCTTTTTGAACTCATCATAAGTTGCATATGATTGAGTAACTAAAACACCTCTATTGGTGTATATGATGGTATTCACATTTGGTATACCATGTGTACACTAACCTATACTTATGCTTTTACTTATATTTGTATCTTGTTCGGACTTTCTTGAATTTGGAGATTCATGTTTTGAGCTGTTATACTAGGCTAGAATGAAACATAGAATCTCTATGATTGTGAATGCCTTGAATTGAATGTGATGGGTGATTTCCCGTTGCTTTCTCACCAAAATCAGGGTGGAAGATAGCGTTGGTTTATTTAAACCAAACAACTAATAATATGAATTTTGCCATTATTTATGTGGAGACAATCTTGTCATCACTTTTTTTTTAAATCAGTGACTCCATGTTTTGTATTATGCTCTGCTAGATACATGAAATTTGTGTTGGGTGATTTCACTTTTAAAGCTTGATGTTGCCTTTATATGATAAAAGGGGTGAGACTACTAATGATGCAGGACCACAAGTCCCACAATGATGTTACTAATAACTTGGTATATATGTTCTTGCATTTCTTCATGTAATAGTTTTCTCTTGTGACTTGGCTTTTTGTTATACATGCTTAATATGTAGATATAACTTATGAAGCTTTAGATGCCATGAATTAGTGACTACATCTTCTAAATTAGTAGGGTTTATATATGCAGAATTAGAGTTTCCGAAAAAGATGACTTCTTTGCCAACCTGTTTCATTTTTGTGTCTAAGTGGTTGATTTTACTTTTGAGTACATTGTTTTTTATTCAGAAAGTGTGTCGGCCAATGAGGTGAAATCAATACTTAGCTGATTATTCGTTTTAAATCTATTTTTTACAGGTTGTCAACTACTTGGATATTCGAAGTCTCCTAGACCTTACTTGCAAGGCAATGGTGGATACTATCAAAGATAAAAGTTTAGATGAAGTCTGGGAGCTCTTGAATGAAGGCTTTAATCCTGAAGAGCAGAGGGTAACAATGAGACCAATTGAGCATTTAAGGTATTAGACTTCATAAGCGAAGCCAAGAATGAGCTTTCGCTTTAGTTGTTCGCTTCAATGCGAACGTGTGTCGAATGACTTTCGCTGATACATTCATTATCATGAGCATTGTCTTAGAATGAGCTTTCCTTTAGGTATTTAAACTATCGCGACTTGTGTGCTTAGAATGACTTTTCTTTTAGATTGTTTCCTTCCGTCATGTGTTCGGGGGCCATTAGTTTGGCCGGTTTTGAACTTTTAAACAAATAAACATTACATAAAACTCGAAACTCAATCAAGCACGTAAGTATCAGAATGCCAAAGATTATGTATTTTGACATTATTAAATTCACTTCATCTTCTATTAAATCATTTTATCATTGCCGGAGTCATCTCCTTAGTATCATCGTGTAATAAAAGCCAAATACATGTCCTTAATTACAATCATTCTAAAGCTACATCTGAGAAAATTACAATCACTCCAATGATTTATCCGAGTTCTATTACAAGCTAGAAATCCGATCTGAAGCTACATCTGATCTGAGAGAAGAAGAGCCATAAAAATGAAACGCAAACAACTTCGCCAATTCAACAGCGTCGTGCACCCTTAGACGTATCTCTTGCTGTCCGACAACTGTAGATGCAACCTTTCCTGCTATAGAACCCATTCCTTTCAGGTCGGATAATCCCCTTAACATACCATATAGAATACCTGATGCATAAGCATCTCCAGCCCCCACATGTATCTGAATTTTACAAGGCGATGGAGAATATATATCTCCTCCTTTCACACGATGTATGAGCCCGAGGACCATCTGTTACTGACACTAGAGGTACAAATGGCTCCAAGTAGCGTGTTGCTGAAACAAGGGCTTTCATTGGAAGGAAAATGACAGAAAGCTCTGGCTTCATAAAGCTATTGCAAATACTATGTCCATAGTTAGCCATAATATCCTGTGAGCATGATGTTGCATTAATGCATTACTAAGTACATAATAGTTCATGGCATTCATACTAAAGGGTGTTGAAAATAGGCTTTTACAAAAGAAAAGTTGGGAGCTAATAAGCTAACTTAAAAACTGAGCCTTTTTCTTGGAGAACCACTAGGTAACCATGACTCTGACTCTATATAACTGTTGTTTGAGTAACCAGCTTCATGGAAAAAAAAACGCATATAATATACCAAATATAATAATAGAACTTTGGTGTTTCCTAGCATTACAGACTCCACATTATGAATTTAGCAAATATGTCTTGTATTCTCCTTGTTATCTTTATCAAGCCAAATGTGTTACTGAATAGTCTCATAAGCTTTATGATAGCATGTCATATCTAAGTATCTAACTCATATTCACCTGCTCCTTTTCAAGCTCTCTATGGAGTAGCATAGAACAAGACAGCATGGAAAGACTAATAAAAGCTCAAAAGTCTAAAAGAGAAAAAACCATACCAGCCAATCATCATGTGTTTCTCAATGCAGGAGATATCCGATGCCGTGATGGCAACCAAAGCACCACATTGTCGGGCTTCCTGACATGCTTTTGTGATTGTCCTTATTGTATCAGGAAGTTCAAAGAGATACCCTTCAACAACTAGTATATTCGTTTTGGAGATTGCACTAGCCAATGATGGATCATAAATGAGAGTTGATGATGTACCCTGGTATCAAAAATATGGCAACTCTGTAAGGGCCAGCTCTGAATGATCAAATCCACATAAAACCAAGGAAATAAAAAAAGAAACCAGACTCTAAACTAAAGGAGTTTTATAGAGGGTTATAAGGGAAAACAGGAACTCCAATATTTTTTCATAGCATGTGATCAAATCAGTAAAAAATAACACAAATTATTTTACATGAAAGTTGTTTGCTTGCAGAGAGATCTATTATGCTGACCTGGTATGCAAGCGCTGAGCATCGGCTGTCGTCACAACAATAACTGTTCCAGTTGTTCCATCCTTGAATGGAGCTGACAGGAAATCCACATTTGCTCGACATAGTTTTGACCTATTAAAAGCAGCAATGATGATAGTGGTCACTATTCTAAAAGGCATTGAAAGTAATACTCAGAGACTTCCTTCTATAAAGAGCCAGCTGACATAGTGAACAACTTTGGTAAATGGCCATTAAATATAATAGATAATTAACAGTGTCATTTCCAAGTGAAGAATAGCGACATGATGCAGCATTCGATCTTCAAGATTGAATGTCATACTTTTTATCTCAATGCACTTGATAATTATCCATTCTATCATTTATTTATGAATAATGTCATTATATAAACAGACAAACAGGAAGGTATTGTAAATGAAAAAAAAAAAAAAAATGAATTATGCAATTACGCAATTGAATTTTTAAATGTATGAACAGTTTGAGACAAGTAACATAAAAGCAGATGTGAAGGAAAAGGGGAAAAAGATGCACCTATAGAATCCACCTAATGGATCCTCCTACCACTGCCTACCAGCTATGTTTAGAGGAGGGCCAGACATTGTTGGACCACCAAGGCTACAAGTGTATTTGAAAGAGACCCACCGGCAGCAGCCTTGTAGCTGCAGCCATAAATTGCCCTCAAAACTCGTCCACGTTCTTGATGATTCACAACCTTCCTAGTGCCCTTGACTAAGACAAGTCTCTCAAGAAATTCATCATCAACCATACCAGAAAAATCGACCTGCAATAGTTCCAAAACAGGAAAGCACTTAGTTTACATTCTTCTAATGCACTTATAATATGCATTTTCAACTAATTTTGTTAGACTTTCAAATAAGCTTAGCAATTTAACTAATTTGTGTATCCTCATAGCAAAAGAATTTCCAGTTCAATCTATAAGGAATAAGCTAATAGAGTATTCCATCATTAAATTATATAATTCATACTTTTATCTTATGCAATAGCATGAATAACTGTCAAATACCCAAAACTGAAAACAGCAAAATCCAAATTACCAGTGCTGCAGAGCACCAACAGTGATATCTGACTTATAAAAACCAATAACACAATAAAATCATTACTATTCAATAAAATCAATCTTACACAGACATCATATCAACTTACTTCTCATACAGAGGAAATTACTACATCCATCAAAAGAAAGTCTATTAGTTTGATTTATAATCACAAGTCATATTCACAAGATTCATAATCACAAGTCTGCATACGATGAAACATGAATATTAATGTTGTGATAGAGAACATATATAAGTAGTTTTATAATGAGCACATATTGCATTATTTCTAAGGCAAGTGATAGCATACCCCAAGGTTGAAAGTGATTTGTTGATGTCAGTAGCCTCTTTTAGCCGTTATTAGACGAAAAACTTAGAAATTTATTCAAGGGTTTCTTTTCTGAATTACAGATTATTCCTGTTTATGAAAATGTTCCCAGACCTTTCAGAGCCAGCAAGATCAACCAAGTTCGGCCGAGAGAAGCGATGATGAGTGACACCTTGTGATTCCCACTGAAATATGTGAGGAACTCATGTAATTAAGGACAATGTATCGAGTCCCAAACACCCAAAAAGGGGACCTTGCTTTCTACAACACATGTAAATACACTATGGGAGCGACTGCTAGCCCGATTCATATTAGTTGCAGCCACTTTTCTGTTTGCTGCCCCCTAAAACATGCACAAAAAAATAAATCTGTAAAATATCAGGAAATATTATCAAAGAAAATATTAACTTCATTGATGGGCAGAACTAGTATCCATCGTCATCTATAGTTCACACTTCACATGCAGCAAATGGGTTGCATCCATTTGGTACAACCAGAATTCACAGTTAGTCCAAAAGATAAAAGAAGGCACAGGTAATTAAAGATCAAAGTGCTCACGCTACAGCAGATGAAAAGGAACTATGCAATCTCAAAAGGAAACTGTTTGGAACTTGCTCGCATATTTGCAAACAGAAAAACAATTGTTGATAGATGTAAATAATGAAATATGATATTGATTACCTTTTATCAGGGTCATTCTTCCTCTTCAAGAGAATGATCAAAGATATGAAGATACTATATTACTCTTTACTCTTATTTCCTTTCAGAAACTCTGCTTATAGAAGTGATACAGATTCTCATACACGATGTTTATAAATCATGATCTTGGTTATCTATACTATATAATGTATAATGTGGATTGGCCAGTTCTGAAAGTAAATTGAGTAATATTTTTATTTCTGCTTACGATAATTTTTTTTATTTATTTTAATTTTAAACAATGGCTTTTGTCGCTGATATATTTGCTATGAATAGAATTACCAGCAAGCTACTACTTATAAATATTATCTACTACGTAATGCTACGTAATTATCGTAGAAAATAAAGTTGTTTAACGATCTTATCTTTATTTTTTTTCATGATAGCTTTTACATTTTATTTCTTTAGGTTTTTTTAAAAAAATTTCATTATAATGTTATTATAAAAATAATAAAATAATTTCTTATGAAGCAAGGCGTACACATGCTTGAATTATATTAATTTTGTAACATATGGTAATCATAACTTATTTCATAACGTATTTTTCCATTCATTTTTAAGGATCAATTAATTTTGCACAAAATTAAAAAATTTGAAATCATCTCGTAAACGTAATTTTACTTGTTTTTGTGCTCCCAATTTGATAAAATAGAACTTTAAAAAATAATTGTCATTTTAGGAAAATTAGCCTTTATCTAAGGGATGGAGGGAGTATTAATTAAACTCACAATACAATACTAATTATCAATATGACAATCATAACTAGTTTAGGACATAATCATTACACAATCCTTAGTTTTGATACCCTTCAAAAGTACATTTATGCCCCTCAAAATTGTACTCATGTCAATTTGACTCGAGTTTGAGAAGAACAAAAACATAAATAGCAAAGAGCATAGTTCAACTGGTGATATTTTTTTTAACCTCTTCTTGGTATTTCAAGAGGCAATACTATACACATTCTAATAATACTTTTTAAAAGTGACTTTCCCATGAATTACTGAGCGTAATAATTTGAGGAAATTATATTTAAGGGGTAAAATAGGAAACCAAATACTGTTTCGGTGTATATAAAATCTCAGAATACAAATCTAGAAAATCCATTAGTGCACGGTTTCACAATTTTAGAAATGTGAATTTCTTGCAGTTGCCACTAAGCTTTCCTTAAAGGGTAACTTCTTTTTTCCAAAAAAGTAACATCATCAGTTCATCCCAAAATTATTGTCCAATTATAGTTGCCTATTCAATTCCGAGTGTCCCAAAATTATTGTCCAATTTTTATTTGAGTTGACTATTCAGATTTTTGCTATTCCAAGCTTTCTTTAAAGGGTTCTTTATGTTCATAAAATCTTAAAAGATGCCACTTTGCTTCATTAAATTATTTATTTACACTTATAAGTTAATAAAGTTGGAATCTTTATGAGTATACGTGTACTTTCTTTAAGTTAAAGTAGTTTATTAATTTATTAATGTGCCCTTAATCTTTAATTTTTATTTTTTTGCTTGTTTATGTAGTTCAAGTTAGGGTTTATGTTTGTTAGTTCTGCTATTTTATTATTGAATTTGCATTATAGTTTCTTTTGATTATTTCTAAATTGCCTAAAAAAGGTTGCTTTTTTTATTATCTAGATGATTGTCAGTTGAATTATCTATTCTAGAAAATTTAACATCAATTAATTATCTTTAGCTTGTAGTTACTATATTTCCATTGAAGTAGTTTATTAAGATTCCACCGCCCCCCCACCCAAAAAAAAATTCATTTTCGATATTGTCGCTCCGTGAGGCAGTGTTGTGATGGATTTTATGGATGATGGTGGTTTCAATGAAGGAAATGTGGACCCAAACAATGGGAATGGTGGTGGATGGGGTCCACTGGGGTTTTCTGATCAGGGGGTTTGGGCTACTGAAGATGAGTATAGAAATTGGAATGCAGGCCATGAAACTCCTCCGAATTCTAGTCACGATGGCAGACAGTCTTTGAGTCGGTCTGGAAATGAACCTCCCTGCAAAAAGTCTAGGAGCTCCCAGGGTGGAGAAGAAAGTGTGCTTGTTTCTAGTGGATCCAAAGCTATCGGAAAGATGTTTTACAAAACCAAAATGTGTAGCAAATTTCGTGCTGGCGTTTGTCCTTACATTACTAATTGTAACTTTGCTCATACACTTGAAGAGCTTCGCAAGCCGCCTCCTAATTGGCAAGAGATCGTAGCTTCCCATGAAGGCGAACGATCGTCTGCTTTGACTGTTGAACCCAGAGAGGAGCACCAGATACCCACTATCGATTCTCCAGATTCACGTCTGGAGTCACAGAGGTCCTTTAAAGGCAGGCATTGCAAGAAGTTTTACACTGAAGAGGGGTGTCCATATGGTGAAAGTTGCACATTTCTTCACGATGAGCAATCAAGAACTCGGGAGAGTGTTGCAATAAGTGTAACTCCCACAGTTGGGGCTGGGTTTCCAAACACTGTGAATGGGCAAACCTTGAAGCCTTCCAATTGGAAGACAAGGATTTGCAATAAGTGGGAGACAACAGGTTATTGTCCCTTCGGAAACAAGTGCCATTTTGCTCATGGTGCGACAGGTATCGAATTCATCTTCTTTAATCCTCGTTTCCCTAAAGTTGATTGCTTTAGAACATTGCAAATGGTCCGATCAATCAATTTATGTTCCTCAACATGGTATAGAAACAAAATATTGATGAATGGTTTTCTTTAGCGTGCATCTATTACATGCCTGATATATTGAAGCAATTTGAAGATATATTGTACTTACTAGTGCTGACTACAATTGTTGGTTCTTTATTTTTCCTTGTTCTGTACGCTTCTTCTACTTTTACAGGTTTTCCATGCTGTATGTTAGGTCTTCTCCTCATTTAACTTGCACGGTCTTAAGTTTTTCATGAAGGATATGGTCTAGTTTCGCCAGTCTTCATTTTTCCATGAAAATATATGTTTTTTCCAGCTGAGTTTGTTGCAACTGTAATATGTTATGGACATGCAGACATCCAATGGGTAAAGCAAATTGACAAATTCTGAGGTAGTTGAGCCAAGGCTTCAGTTCTTCCAGTTATGCAATAGTCATCATTCTTCAACCACAATAATTGCTAACTTCTGTATTTGTGAACATGGTTGATGGTTTAGATGTGTTAAGAGATAAGACCTTACTACTTTAGTTACTGTTATTGGGGCTTTAGTCGAACTTTTATTAACAAGAGAACAATTTCTCAGTGAAGCATTCATCCAACTCTTTTCTGTAGTCATTTTTTTCCTTTTTGGGTCATCGTTTCACTTTCTACTACATTGATCTCTCAGAGTTGCACAACTACGGTGGAGGCCTTGCTGAGACAGAGGGCGAAGATTCTGTGGCAGCTACTCCAGATGCAAAACAGGGAAGAGGGCTTGCTAAGCCAACAGATACGGCAGCACCATTAACCCTTTCCTTCCCTCATACCGACGTTTATCACATGAGCTCTGGTATTCCAGTACAAAGGTCAGGGGGCGTAGCTCAAAGACCTGGACAAAGAGCCTTGCAGAAATGGAAAGGACCTGACAGAATTAGTAAAATTTACGGAGACTGGATTGATGACTTAAAATGAGACTCGCGTGAAGGAGTTGGCCGGCTACTATGTAAGTGAAGTCTCTTCCATGAGAGCATGATATGCCTCCAGTTATCTTGTTCTAAATTAGGTTATTTGATGTTGTAATGTTGTACCATATCACATATGTATCTTTCACACGTACCATAAACAAATGAAATGTTTCGAAATCGTTACTTTTCCTTGAACAAGAACAATACTTTGAAGGAGTTCCTCAGTTTCTTTTCTCTGTGATCTTTTGGTAAATTGTTTTTTACTTTCTGAATTTTCAGATATAATTAATATACTATGGAGTGTTAATATTGGTAAATACGAAGTATTTATTTTTGTAGATTCAAACCATACTATAGACTCGTATCACAAGCCAAATGATTAGAAATCATATATTCTCAATATTTTGTAAGCTTCTTCATAGAATATTGATTGTAACTACCCTTCATAACCTAGGATGTATTACCATTTACCATAATGGAAAACACAGAAGCAACTTAATGATTTGGCCACAACCATTAGTCCATACCATGTAAAATTCAAAAAGAAATATCAAGCGACCGGTGAAAAACAAGATGTACTATTATCATGGCTACATCTAGCAAGTAAATTCTATTGATGATATCGACATTGATGCTAGTGGCATATATGTCCCAACAAATTCATTGCTATTACCGACTTCAACTAGCCAACCAGGATCTTGTGCAGCCACTGAGATATGATACAATGGCACGCCTACATTGTAGCTTCTTCCGGATCAGTCTCAACAGGGACCGGAGGCATTTTATTGCGACCTCTCAAGCGAGATGACACATTGTCAATGGCAGAGTTTAGTTGACTGATTTTCTTATTCAAGTTCTGCCAAGTAACCTGCATTCCAGAAGTAAAGAACCTGGTGAGGTATTTGCATCACATAATCCATGAAGAACCTGAAAAATAGTAGCATGACTTACCTCCAAACCTTCCTCGTAGTAAATTGGCCGTTTAGCCTTCCGAAAACCATATTCATCTTCATTTAACAGTGACTTCCTTATCTGAATATCTCACAGAAAGAAAAAAACCAACTTAGCGGCAGAAGGGCATGCTTCACCAGTAACCAAGAGGTTACAGGTTCAACTCATCCACAAGGGAAGGTGAAGGACCACTATTGATCCTTTTAGAGAGGGCAAGAAAGGATGCAATTAATTTCATGGAAAAAGCAACATATCTAGAATCTAATGGCTCGTGCTATAGGCTGATGGTATAGTCACACTCATGGTCATCAAAGTCATCAATTTCTATCCCATAAACTCATAAAGTACTGAATCTGCAAGCCCATTTTGATATCTTAATGAGAAGATATATTATCACCTGTGGAGCAAAAACATATCCAAGTGCTCCAAATATCGCACCTCCCACAAGGAAACCAGCAACAAAATCACCGCCAGTTCCACCTCTATGGTCACTGCATATCAAGAAGTTAATTGTAAGCCGCTCAAGAATTTTACATCTAACCACATCAGGATATTGAAATGATTTGTTGAAGATAAGCTGAAACACTTGGGAAGATCATCTGTGACTATGACAGAAAGGATCACACAAGACAACCAATCATCAAGTGTGCGAACAAGCTGCAATTAGCTAGTTAGCTACTGCATGAGGCACTTGTTAATTTTGTAGAAAGCTATCTTGATAGTGGTATTTCTATATAGAACAAAAGAATTTCATATCTTCAATCCTAAATGTGCATTTTACAAAAATAATGCTAACTATCCGTAAAGCTATTTCTATCCTCCTTTAAAAACAACTATTATCTAAGTGCTCATTATCAGTCATCTCTATGGTACTCATCATCATTTTCTTATGGTACATAACTATAAATAGAATGATCATCCAACAATAGTGTATGCAATGCATTAATTAGTTCACACCCACTTTTCGAATCTCTAATGAAACCACCAACAACAGCGTGAGCTAAAGAGGGTAAGAGCTAGGAAAACAGGAGAAATGGGAAAAGTCAGTTATTAAATCAAATCATAACATAGTAAGGTTACATACTTGTACTCTGCACGAACAACAATAGCATTGCGTTTGGGCCCCTGACAATTAGACTTCCGAACAGACAAACGTGATGGGTTAACAAGAGCAGATCTTAAAGACCTAAACTCAAGCCTATTAGCATGAGTGCAGCCTGCAAAGGAAAAGATAATTTATGTGACAGTCCCTAAAATCAAAAAATCAACTTATCCACAAAACAGGAGTGAAGTTTTCATACATTAAACTCATTCACCAAAACCCAACTAGAAGTTTTTACTCCCTCCATCTCAAAAAGATGTAAAAGTTCAATTTTCAATGATCAAAATTAACAAAATTTACAACCTTACTTAACACACGTAACTTAAAACTACTCGAGTCCAAAATTTAAAAATTCAACCATCAAAACTTAAAACAATACAATCTTTTTAAGATGGAGGTTATATTACTTTTTCAGGCATACAATCTCAAAGGAAAAAAGAACAAGTATTATAAAGATCGGATTTTTATAGTAAATTAGTATCACCACATTAATAAAAACTAAATCTTTGCTCAAAATATGAACACCCCTAAACAAATTAAACACAAATACATAATTATAATACAGAACTAATGAGAATCAAATAAATGGTCTTCAAGAACACTACTCCCGCCATTCCATATTATGTGATCATTTAGAGAAAAAGTACCATACCCTACATAATATATATAATTACTCCTAAAATCGAAAGCAATCTCTAAACCAAAAACAATTATTAGGGTCATAGTGGAAAAAATGAGTTCAAAAGTACATCGAATTTCGAAAAATCATTTTTTTGTCACACAATCACATATTATGGAAGGAAGGTAGTATTATTTATGAGATAAATCGGATAAAATAATAAAAATATGGGTTCATAACAAATTGGACAAACATTTTGGGACAAACAATAAGGAGTAATTTAAGATAACAATAGTAAAAAGATGGATAAAGCTTGACCTGAAAGAGAAATAGGAGAGATGCTTGTTGCCATTTTCTTAATGAAATTTTTATGGAGGACTCCATATTTATATTTGTAGTTGTGAATAATTTTTCTATTTAAATTCCAAATAAATCTATATCTCAATTCTCATTTTACTTAGATTCCTTTAAAAAATATATATATATTTTTTTCCAAACTTGATTGAATAAATAATAATTTCCAATTTATTTGGACTATTTTGTTAATATATAATTTTGATATTGTTGATAATTTTTTAACACTTAGTAAAATGATGAGAATAGCACGGAAAGAATAAACTAAATGAAATAATATCGATGTTGGCTGTTTGAAATAGTGATGAAGTGATTAAATAATTGAATATTAATTATGGATATTACTTGTAATGACGAGATATTGAGTTCGAATTTTTATAACATGGACTGAATTTTACGAGAAAAGGAAGGGATTAAATAATTGATTGCAAGGATAAATGATGATGGTTGAAATTCGATAAACTTTAATTACAAAAACTTACTAATAAATTAAAAAACAATATTATTCAAATAAATTATTCTGTCTTTTATCAACTTGCATCTTATTGCTTTCTCCGGAAAGGCGGATAAAACAAAGCCATACCTCTAGATCATTGTTTGCCTTTGCATTAGCCTTTACAGAAACAAACAAAATGTTAATTTTTTTTATAGCGCCCAATTCGTACACGCCAGTATTGTTTTACGTTTTAATTTGTCAAGCGTACTACGTTAAAATTTGTCACTGAAATATCGAAGCATTTGATTATCACACTAGGCCCTCTAATCGATTTCAAATTGCCCCTTAAAATCACTTTAACATTTAAAATTAAAGACTTGAGGTACATATTCAAATAACTAAATATATGAAAGTTCTTTTATAATAATTTAAAAAATTATTAAATCAAATTAATTTTAAAAAATATTTTTTGATAAATTTAAAAATGCGTATTTTTTATCAATTTAAAATGTGGCCCAAAATCTGAAATATTTCTACTTTAATTCCAAAAGACACTCTAGAGGCAATTTAAAATCGATAGTTGGCCTTGAAAGTCAATCTGAAATATTTGATACTTGAGGGAGGCAAGTAATAATAGTTCGGGGTTATCTGAGTCGCCTTTTTATAACTTTGGAGTGTTTAGCAGCTAAAACTTTTTCTTTAAAACTTTTCTTGTAACAACAAAAATAAAAACCAATGAATATAATCATTTTATATAACATCAGTATTAACAAGAAAGGGGCTAGCCAAACACCCTCCAATTTCATCCTGAACTCTGCAAAGAGGGTAGTATAACACAAAGAATGTCATCAGAGTGTAACTTATGGCTTTGAATAATCTATATGTACAACACACAAACTTTTAGGAGTAGAAAAAGAAATAAACTACAAAACTTGTATATTGGCTTTATGAACTCAGATGAGATAATTATTAATTACATAGCAGCACAACCACCAGAGACCACTGATTATACATCAAGAGAGTCTCGGCCCCTCTACTTGTCCCTGATACCTCCAAAGAGGAGGAACGGTGGATTGACTTGCGGCCTTTGCCTTTCTGTCAGCTGCCTCGATCTTGAAATAGACGTCTGATCTTGTTCGCTATCTGAAAAGGGAAATGCAAGGGACAAGGATAGTGAGCCGGATATGTCCTCTTCCTCCCCCTTGGCTTGTTTCTTCGGGTGTTCATCCTCTACGACTTTCTTGTCCACAAGAAATGATGGAATTACTGGGGATGGGAGAGCTGTTTCACCCCCTAATGCAAGATCAAGGTTTGGGGCAACATGGACTTGATTCTCCAACGGGTGTGTTTCAACAGGCGTAGACTTATCAACTATATGCTTCACAGGAGCTGGAGTGACTGGAAAGAAAAACCTTTCTGCGTTGCCCCACTTGGAACTGGTGACCTTTTCCATATATGATTCACCACTAACATTGACCGAAGAATCAGAAGCTACATCATGTATCCGCATTGAAAACCCATCGTTTGAAGAGCTAGAATGGTCATTACTTCCATTTGATCCATCAGAAGAGATCCTCCGTCTCTTGAGTGTGGACAACACAATTACATCATCATCATCATCATCAATCTGAATCGGCTGACAACTGCTGGTGGAAGTAGCTTCTGATATGACTTTCCCATCATCTTGAGGACGCTTACAATTCAAGTCCTTCAATTGCGTATTACTTAAATCCTTTTTTATTTGTTCCGTGGCCGATGAAACTCTCGCCAAAGGAGCATCTTCTCTGTTTGAAGCATCTCCCATAATAGTTTCATGACTCACATGATTTATTCCAGTGATCAACTTATTTAAATTACCACCCTCGGCTAGAACTTGAGAAGAAGCTATCTTTGATGAGATGCGAAAGCTATCATGCTGTCCTGGCATACATTCACTCGAACTAGATGCATTCTTCAAAAAAGCTTGAGCAGACACCTGGACCGCTCCAGCCTCTGGGTTGCATTTCAAGGCAGTGCCTCCCTCCTAACAGAGAAGGTTTCGACAAATAAAAAACAAGGGTAACACAACTGAAGTTTTAGTGACAATCTAAATAAGGAAATTTAATTTCATGAGTGTTTAATTTAGATGCAAATGTCTCAAAAAAGATTCAAGCTCAGTCATCACTTCCCATGTTATTTAAAGTGCTATGTACGCAGATGTCAAAAGTGTGTCATGACTAAACAAGTAATTAGACAGTTCAACATATGACACGAGGCATAGAGCGATGATATTATCATTGTTGACGAACATCTCAAAAAAAATGAAGGAACAACGCCAGTGTACTATGAACATCAGCAATAACCAGAATCATATTGATGTTGACACATGACTGACTGAAAAACAATAACATTTCCGAGATAAACATATGACATTGATGTAGTTCATCAATTACCAGAATGACTAAGCACTGATGTGGCCATTACGATGCCCATATTTTGAAAGAAAGTTCAAAACTCAAATCCTCGAACATAATTCTTAAGTTTCATTCCTACCCGGAAGATCTCAGAAATGAGGAGTCCTATGCCCATTATAGCTGACTAAGAAAATAGTCAACCTACTTTTCTAGACAATAATTTATCCATATAACTTTGAGCTTTTATCAAAAGATTCATTTCATTATATACTACAGACCAATTACTTATATGCCGAATTTGGAACAAGAAAAAAATTTATACGAACAAGATTAATTTCAAGTCGAACTTGAGTTTTTTAAAATGATTGGCCAAACCTCACAGAAGTAGATCTGGACAAAAATATGCCTATCAAACAGAAAACCAGCTTGAAAATTATTTTCACGAGAAATGAGACTGCTGTTCCATTAAAGTGTAGCAATGAGCACTACCAAGCAACTAATGGTGCATCTAATTTCTTAGGAAGTACCTTCACACTGTTGCTCTGTAGAGAGGTCAGGGGATTGGAATCAATACCACCCTGCGGCTCCGCCTTAATTTTATCAGTTTCTTTAACCTGAACTAGGGAAGGCACAGCAGAAACATCAATTTCATCTTTTGAAACGGCCGTTTCACCTGCTAGAGAAGCATTAGATGCCAACTTCTTCTCAACAGGCTCATGTGAGCATATATTCTCAGGCAAGGACACAGCAGCTGTGCGGTTATCTTGTTGCGACAGATTTTGCTTGGAGAAGCTACATACTTGATAGGACTGACTTACTTTCTTTCCTCTGAAAACACCCCACAGAAAGTACAGCATATTCCATCCTGAAATAAACAGGAGAACTTGCAGGTAGGTATCACTACTTCACTAAAGGTTATACACTTGTACTTAGTGAAGAGAGAAAACAATGTAGTCAAAGCATGAAAATATTAATAAACATAGTATAACCATCAGAATTATGAAGATACTCCCTCCATCCCGAAAAGATTGTCACATTTTGACTTTTTCACTTTTTTATAGTTGAACTTTGACCATAAATATTTTTGTTTGTGTTCTATAATACTTTATGAAAAATATATCAATGGAAAGAATTTGAAATGTATTTTTTATTGACATATTTTTTTATAAAATATTATAAAACACAAACTCACTCTGATCAAAAGTTCAACTATTAAAAATAAAAAACTCAAAATGTTAATCTAGGGAAGATATATTGTTGACTCATCACTAGAGTATACAAGAGAGGATAATCTGATAAGCCTTACGCTGGGATTGCTGAGGAAGCTGCGTAGACGGGAATATCAAGAGTTCAACTCCATCAACTATTGCTTCAAGAGCTAGATCGTTCTTTATCATGTTTTCCAACAGAATCTTGTAGCTTTTCTCATAACTGTATCATGAGTAATAAATAATTTCAGAAAGAAGATCAAATCATGCATTGAATGACGCGCCATGATCCTAAATATGCAAAATAAGGGTAGATATAAAACCAGAAACCATAAAAGAGAAAAGAGCCCACCTATCAACATCCTTGGCGAAAAAATAAAGAGCCACGTTATCTTCCTTAACACCATATTCCTGAAACTGCAGTGGCCAGATACTCAAACGAGGTGCTTCATTTAATACAACTTTATGAGGAAATTTGTTCACCACACTAAGAACTCTTGGTGATGCACAAGCTGATAGATGACCTTGAACACCATCACAGCACTCAACTTTGTCATTTTTGTGAACCTCAAAATTCCCTCTGGAAAAGAAAAGGTATTTAATAACTAACTAGAAATATATTTAAGTATATATATATATATATCACAGAAAGTAAAATATAAAATATAAAGCATGAAAAGGCCAAAAAGGCTCATACTATATAGACAAGATCAAGGGAAAAACTTCTACAATTAGCTTTAATAAGGTGAAAATAGGAAGGAAAAAACCCCCAAGACATTAAGGGAAAAGAGAGAGAGCGGGCAGGAAAAGGGAAAATTTCATACTGCCATGTAAATTCATGCTCTGGAATATCCGAAGTTTTCCAAACAGATATTGGGCTTGGAAGCTGAATGGGTAAATCTCTTATGGAGGTTGTTCCATCATAAGGAACAACAAGACCTCCATCTCCTGTTCTAGAGGTAGAAGTCTCCACATTATCTAGAGATGCATGTTTGCAAGAAGTTGTGGAGTTTGGCACAGAGGAAACCATATCTTTCACCAATACAGAATAAACATTTTTCTTGTTAACTGGACCCACAAAATGATCTTGAGAAACTATATCACCATTTTTGCTTCCCTGAGTTGAGTCATTGGATTGATCAGCAACTCTAGACTTTCGACATATACCAGGTTTTCTGAGCATAGCAGCCTCGATAGCAGCTTTCAGATCATTACTGGCATTAGTAACCTCCCTTGAACTCTTTGAGATAGCAACATCAGGAAGACCATCAGCAGGGCAACACCGAGCCAAGTGACCGACAACTTTACATTTCTGACATATTTCATTCCTCCTACCAATACCAGTGTTATGCTTAGATTGGTTGCCGCTTTCGCGAATAGTTTCATCACTTCTCACAGAGTCCTTCAGCTGTGATGACTCATCAACTAAACATTCATTTGGATCGCCGTAACTAGGCCTCCCTGCACTTCCAGATGGCAAAAGTTCTTCATTGTTGCTGGATTTTTGTTCAGCACCAGTAAAATCAGTAGACACTAACGACTGCCTCTTACCATCACCTGAATAACATAAAATATAAAATGCAATTAGAAGCAAGAATGACGTCAATGTCAAAAGTACAAATAATTGAACAAAAAATACCAGTAGAAACATGATTACCTGAAGCCCTCCTTGAAGTAAGACTAGGTATTTTGGATAATGAAGATGTTTTACTGTCAGACTGAACTGCCTTCGGTTGATGCTTGCTGCTTTCAGAGGCAAGTACATTTTCATCCCTACAACCTATGTTTTTCTCGTTTTTGGAGTCTGAAATAGAATAGCTAACCCTTGGGGAATTAATAACAGGTCTTTCTGACTTGAAAGAACTCTTTCTTTCTAACACACTACGCTCTTTAGTGTGTTTAAATCCTATATTATCCTGGTTATGAGAAAATTTAGGAGATAACATCTTTACTTTGGAGTCACCATTTCCATAACGGCTAGAACTCGTAGACCTGAATGACATCGATTTGCCATATGGTTTTCCAGTTCCGTCCTTTATATCAAGTGGAGGAGGTTCTCTAACTGATTTCTGCTTCTGGGGAACAGCTTCATCCACAAGTTTGACTTTTGGCTTTGGATTCAAAGAGCTGAAGGAGTTGGACTTCAAGAAAGTACCTGCAGATCTCTCAAAACACTTTAATTGGTACCAACTTAAAACAGGAAAATAAGCATCAAGGGAAGATCATGGCATAAATTTCCTAACAGTAAAGTTAACTGTGAACACACAGAAAAATATGAAGGAAATACTACCTCGAGGTGTCAACCTCGTTGGGCTTGAGACAAGAGCACTGGCAGATTCTGTATCATCACTGCCAACAGGAGCAGCAAATGAAGATTGGTGTGAGACCTTCTCTTTTCCCCGATTCAGAGTCTTAGGTGAAATCTCTTGTGACAGGGATGCAACAGTTTTAGAACCAGAAGTCTTTGGAGAACCGATAACTGACTCTACTGCCCGTCTTTTGGATAAAGAGGACACTTCGGAATCCTCTTTGGGCCTTTTCCCAAGTATTTCCATATTTGAACGATCTTTACTACGTATGTCGAGGTCATTGCTACTCCTAGTATCTGATCTGAGACAAGCATTTGAATTTCCACTACTAGCTTTACCAGAAGAACTTGTTTTTGCATTTCCATCTTCATTAACAACTTTATGTTGTCTCTGGTTCTTCATTTCCTCGTCATATTGACATTCATCACACATCCAATCACCTTCAGGAACCTTCTCCAGCATTTCCCGCATGCAGTAACTGAAACAATATGAAGTAATATTTTTACAAGCTGATCAGATAGTCATAAAATACTTATCATCACCGATGTGAACACTATTAGAAGTTGGCAATGCATTTTAACTATTATAGCTTCGAGACTTACGTATGCTCTGCGCCATCAATGCACCGGCAACATATAGCAAGTAGGTCTTCTCGACCTGCATCCCCGCAAATATCACAAACTTTGACCTGTTTAAAAATGCATAAAATCTTTCAACACCTGTCTTTGCGTCTTGGTAAAGAATCATAATATGGGGAAGATAAATAACATAAATTGTTAGGCAAGCCAGTAATACTGTTGATTTTTACGATGACTTTTAAGCACCTGTTAGAAACTAATGAGAATAAAATACTATGTACTCCGACATAAACTGACTATCAAACAAGTTCAACTGAACCATTGATGAAGAAGCTGGTAGCAGTCCCAGAAACAACATAACATAAATAGATCCAACCAAAGATTGAATAAGATACTGGAATTGTTTAACAAGCAAGATGCACCAGAACTGTTCTAAAGTATCAACATAAAATAACTTACATCCTGTACTACAAAGTCAGAATCGTCGCTCTCATCCATTGTATGGGATCCTGAAGGATTTTCCTCTGCCAAATTATCCTCATTTCCTTCTGTGCAATTCATTAGCTTATCGGATTCTACCCTATTGACCATCGGCAGTCCCACGTCATCCTCTTCGCATGAAACTTTCTCAGAAATATTTGATTCTGCAATTGGTAGGGCTGGTTTCCTGTCTCCCATCACGGTATCAGCACCATTTGCATTCCCTAAGAGCAAAAAAGAGAAAACAATCAAGAGTAAAATTGATGTCGAAAAATAGTATCAGATTCAGATGCATCATCAAGGCATAAAGACCCTTGCAGGCATTAAGATTTCTATAGTGAAACCTCATTAAGATATGCAGAACCAACATAGGATATCCTAATGCTTATGATCATATTGCATTAAGGATAATCAAAGACAGACAAGAATTTAGGTTTTTTATTCTCATTATCTCCAGCCTAGTTTTTTAACTGCTATGCAGTATATTGTTTAATGCAACAACTCTGTTACGAATTATACAACAACACCGTTTGGGTCAGGGGAAAAGACAATAAGAAATTTGACTACCTTGTTGCCTTGTTTGACTTTTTCCCCTCTTGTTAGTCACTGAAATATCATCCACAGAACAGCTCACAGCATTTTCTGCACTGGGTTTCCCAGTAGATTCATCGAGTCTACGATCCATGTGATCTACCTCTCCACAAACAAAATGAGCTACAAGAAGAGTAAGCTACACTTCCCAATTTTTTCCCTCCAAGAAACTGTTAAGCCCTTAAATTATTATCAATGATACTCAATCAACTAGATACAACACCTGAAAAGTATTAGGACACGGATTCAATTGCAGTTGGTATCTATGATGAACAAAAAAAATATAATTATGACAAATAATATGGAAAGGAGAACACATCGATAGTACGTTTATCCATCGAGTCACTTGTAGATGGCAAAGCGGGTCATATTACATCAGATTGAATATTATTTCCAAGACTCTCACACAACTACATTACCCTGGGTGCAACCTACCTCCTAACAACAGTACAAAACTACACCAATGGATTACCATCTCTTAAAGGAATGAACTGTTTTCTTTCGAGCTTTACCTTCATAGAAGTCTCTGTTTCCTACTTACAATATCAGTTATCACCAGTAGAGCGTCTTATTATTATGGCTACAAACATTCACTAACACAAACCTCCCAGCTGGTCCAACTAGAATCTCCTTAGATCAAATCACTACCCATCGCCTAGAGTATGGTGTCACGTTGTAATGCAAAAAGGTATGATCGTGCTTCTTACTTAGAGAAGATAACCCAATACATCTTTTAATGTTACGAAGAATACATAGTTGGTTATTTGATTATTTCAATGAAGGAATCAGTCATGTCATGCGCTGCAGCAGCAATCATACACGAGAAAACCAACATAGATAAACTCTCACACAGGACTCCAATAATACCAAAAGCATTAAGAAGCTAGAACAGAGAATAACGCAAGGACATGGAACACACCGAATAACTCTAGTTATCGCATAGTGCTAGACCCAAAAAATATCAAACCCAATTAAGGAGTGATCTGCTAAAAAATGGGTTCTGGATTAGTTGGGGAAGACAAATCAATAAACAAAATCGAACCCGTTAAATCCCCTACAACAGTTTATGGTAAACAAAAATAACTAGCTATCAATAATTCAATTGTTATGCATAAACCCTAAAAAAGGAATACATTAACTAAAATAATAAACAAAAAACACCCATGAAAAATTAATTAAATGTAACATTGCAAAGAAAGAACCCTAACTCAAATGCCCAGATAAAATTTAAGCATCATCAACAACAATACAACATCAAATATCAATAAAAATAAAAAATTCAACACAATTGAAACAAATTAGTAACAAATATTAATAAAACTCCAAAATTTAACACAAATAAAACAGATTAGTACATAAATTAGTCCAAAAATTAATAAAAATCAAAACTTTAACACATTTAAACAGATTACTTAACAAATTAGTCCAAAAATTCATAAAACTCCAAAATTTAACACAAATAAAACAGATTAGTACATAAATTAGTCCAAAAATTAATTAACAAAAATAAATTCATGCCTGATAATTGAGAAGGGGGGAGTAATAAAGCTGGATTCTTTAGATGATTCATGTACCAAAATTAAAGTACAAATTGATAAATCAAAAATCAATTTAATTAGAAACCCTAGTATAAATTAATTAAGGACTTAGGGATTTTTCATTTAATTGAAATATTCCTCAATTTATATATAATTATTATTCATCAAACAAATATGTGTGAGGTTTGCTCATACCGGCATACTACTTCTGAGTTTCAATTTTGGGTATTTGATATATAAAATAATGGTGGCATAAATTGAATATTTTTATGTAAATATTTTTATAAATTGTTCATATCATATGGATTGATTTGGAGAGAAATTTGGAAGAATAACATATGTCTAATTACAAAATAGAACCCCCAACCCAAAACAGCCCCCGCCCCACCCCACCCTCCTCCTACTCCAACCCCCAAAACAAATTTCTTACCCTTACTCCCAAAGTTGTACTTATCTCATTACCACCATCCCCCAAACTCTAACCCCCACTAAATACCACTAGACATTAATAAATATCAATATAAAGATCAATTTACAACTATCATATATTTAGTACGTATACTACGTATATCGTGTATTTTTACCCAACATCACCACCACAACAAATACAACCACCACCGCAATCACCAAAAAAAATCCTCAATCACCACCAGAAAGAATTGAAATCCTAACCCCACCCCCAATTAAAATTCATAGAAACCCTACCTTTTTTTTCCAATTAAAACCCGATAGAAATTAGCTCAACTACTAAGCATCGCTCACCGTTGTTTTTGCTCCTCTTATGTTAGCCTATACATATACGATAAGATATGGTGCTTATTTTCCGCACTAAATAAATTAAAGCTTTCAGAAGACTCTTAAGAAGATTACTTCAACTATTTCACTAAATATTATAACTGCTTTCTTCCCCATTATAATGAAATTTTCCTCGGGTGGCTCTTACGGATTATCCTAAATACATCGTTAGGATACCATAATGCTAAATTTAAGCAGTTATTTTACTTTCTTCGTGATTTCCTTTACGTAATTTCACATCCTAGTTTCGCAGACCGTTATAACAAACCTGGGATTGTTTCAAATCAGATTCAAGCGGGCGCAAGGTCAAAGTGTATGTTTTAACGAGAAATAGTTTCTTGCCTACGGCAAATCACAGGCATTATCGTCGATAGATCCGGGTCTCCTCTTACGTTAATCCGCCCGCATCGGGTTCCCTGAAAAACCTGATTCCGGCAGGCTGCTGCACACCGAACGCCATTGCTTGTCTCCCTCGAGACGCAGATTATTACTTTAAGCCGAAGCCAGATCGTCATTTGACGCTGGATCAAAAATTCTAAAGTCCGTATACGACCGTGTTTAACCAACAAGTTGTCACAAACAACGTTCGCTCACCGCTGCATGCGAAGGTATCACCTTAAAAGACCACTTAGATAAATCCAAATAATGGTTGGCTTCATGACGCTTATGTCGGCCGTACGGTGACGCCGCCTTAATTCTCGTTAGTTTCTTTACTTCCGGCATCATATGAAAATTTTAAAGAATCTATGACCAACGGTAGCACCATATTTCTGGGCCGGAGACAAGCTGGTTATTCGCCAATAGAATTTAATTTGTTGGTGGGAAAACAAGTTTCCTAATAAACAATCAAACGTGGGCTCCAAAACCCGGGATGTCTCTGGCTGGCTATCAGAAGGAGAAGCGGACTTAAAAAACCGATTGTCCAAGAAGAGAGTAAAATTTTAACGATTCAGTATCACAAGTGTCGGTAGTAGTACAAAAATCTAAGGAAGATATAGCACAAGGTCGAGTACACACATTTTACAATCGACAAAAGTGGATACTTGATTCGAGCATCTTATCATATTTGTCCTAAAAGGAATGGTTTTCGACTTCCCATGAAAGCGCGACGGTGGTAATATTTCTAGCGGCCACGCCTGGTTGCAGTAGTCGGGATAAAGGCTATGTAAAATTAGACTCATGACGGTAAGTTCTGTACCTTGTAGCATGCTAGACATGCTCCACCGATAACTAAGAATTTGATTTCGCCGAGTCCTCCTAGACGTAGTGCGGGTTCGCTTTAAAAGGTGAACGTGGAGCGATAAAATGTTCCGCAGAAAGTTCCGAGGTGATTCCTCGAAAGGTGTTGCTGTGGCACGCTTTTATTTCTGCCAAGGTGCTATGCTTCCGGATTCCTCGCTAATCGTTGCACTCTGGTCTGCTGAAAATGATAATACGACTAAGTCATGACATACGAAAGTCAATGCCACGAAATGGAAATGAAGGCGATTTTGGCTGTATTTCTCGTGCGCAGGTTGAAAGACTTAGGTTTTGCGAAAGCAATCGCATCTTTGAGAAATTACACGCAACAAATTCTCCGAAAAGCTACTCATATAGAACAAAAGGTACAATCGGATTACACCACTCCAATTGTCGGGGTCCTTCACGAGTTGAATATTCGAGGTCACATGTATTTTCTATCGCCGACATGATTATTCAAGGATGACTTGGTCTTTATTATGAAGCGGTAAAATTCATGCTTTCAAGCACTTCAAGGATTGGAAGATTTTAGTGGAAAATCAAACAGTGGGAAAGGCGGTCAAGTGGTCAAGGCATCGATAACGCCCGCTGTCCGAAATTTTGTTCGCCTCGAGTTTGACGAAGTTTTGTAAGGCGGAAGCGGATCAAGTAGGCATCATACGGTACAGCATATGTTTAACGGGCGTAGCAGTAACATACGTAATCAAACACTTCCGAGAGCTGTTGTACGCTTTCAAACGTCAAGGTTGAATAAAGTTAGTCAGTTAGCCAACATACCGCTTATCTCGAGAACTGTGTGGGTCCGCTACATGTATTAACTGAAACTCCTATCGACACTCAGTTCAATGTTTCAACATTATAGCTGTGATCGGTAGTCTTTGCCATCAAGTATTATCATGTGAATTGGGCGAAGTTAGAATCAAGGGCAAATAAGGGTGTATAATTTGCCATGGTGACGCAGCGAAGTGGTATAGAAATTTGGTCATCTTCCTCTCGAGAAGAGATTTTATTTATTCTCGAGCAAGAAAAATGTAATATTTCGATGTTAATTCTATGTTTAGATCAACCATCACACACATAATTTCTCGGAAGCGTAAGGTGGTGGGTTGGAAGCAAGGGAGCAATGTAGGATTCCTCGTGTTAATGGCGATGGTGAGAGTAGCTCTTTCCGGGCCACAATCGAGGCGCAACACGTAAGTTCCATCCCTCAACATCACGCTTGCCTCGACGCCTTGCAAGAAAGGCAACTACTTTCGAGTACCTCCTCTCGAGGTACGGATATGATAATATGTTGGCTTTGCTTTACAAAGCTGCGTAGAAAGTTGATCCTCATGAGCGCTTACGTATAGTTGTAATCGGTACTTTCTCATTCCAATGGTTTGCCGCTACTGAGTAAGTTAGACGTGAATCACTCATAAGAATCGCACTTGGGACAAGCAGAAGACCGCCAGTAGAAGAAAAAGATTGCAGCTACTTGCAAGTGGATTTTCAAGCGTAAAGAAGGGTTGTCACTGCATGAGGGGATTAAATATAAAGCCAGAGTGGTTGCTGTGAGGTTTCAACAGCAGCGAGTCGATCACAACGAGATTTTTCTCACCTCGTAGTCGACACTTCTATCAGCGCTCTTTTTGGTCAGTTGCACATCGTGACTGAGCTCGAAAGTATGTCAAGACAACCTTTTCTTTACATGGAGAAGTTGGGAGAAGGAAATTTATATGACCCACCACATGGTTTCCTGTGAACTCGAAAAGAAGATTATATTTGCGTATTGAAGAAATCTTTGTATGGTTTAAAGCGCCTCCGAGGCAAGTGGTACAAGAAATCTTGATAGCTACATATTGTAGATTGGGGTATCTGAGGAGTCCATATGACAATTGTGTTTACTACAACAAGGTTATGATGCACCTTTATCTACTTAGTTCTCAGATGTGGTACTTTTATATGTCATAGTCAGAAGGAGAAGTCTCCGACATATTCAAAAGTCAGTGCTTATTTAGTGCCGAGTTTGAAAATAAATGAAGGATTTGGGTGCCGTAAAGAAGATTTTGGGAATGGAGATGGTTTAGACGTAAGTCAAGAAGCTTTCTTATCTCGTAAAAGGCTATGCGTCGGTAAGATTCTATCCGTGATTTCGGGTATGGCTATCGCTAAACTAATCATTCCTCGAAGCCTACAAATGCTCGCTTGTCCGCTGCATTTGCACCTCAATCATCTACCGAGAAAGTTTACATGGAACATCATTCTTATACTAGTGCAGCTGGAAGTTTATCGTACGCTATGGTCTCGTGACTAGACCTCATCTGCATAAACATGTTAATATTGTCAGGTTCATGGTCGATCCTCGGAAAAGAACGTCATGTGTCAGAAAGAGGGATTTTTCGTTATCTCGTATGCATCTCTAATATTGGTCTTCTGTTATGGTGGTAATAGTCGGGTGTTTTAATCGATACTGACTCGTAACTATGTCGGAGATGTAGACGAAAGCATCTAAGATCAAGTTATGCTTTTACTCTCGTGGTTTTGTTTGCGGAGTTGAGGCTACACTGCAATCCACGGGGTGATTTTGTCTACTACTCCAGGCATTATATGACACTCCTACGTGCTTTCAAGGAGGGTAATCGTCGAGAGGACTAGTTAGTGATCTGGGGTTACATCACGATCAAAGTGTGATATATCGCGGGATGCTGAAAGTGCAATATGTTTAACTAAGGATCGTGTTCACTGATAGACAAAAGCACATCGATGTGCGAGTATCATTTTCTCGAGAGGTGAAAAGAGGATTACAAGGTAAACAAAAAGCGGTACTCGGCAGAATAACCCAAATGATATGTTTACGGCCGCCCAGAGCTAGTTTTCAAAGATTGCCCGACTTCATCGAATATTCGAGCCGTTAGCTGCCCATGGTTGGGCAACGCTCGGCGTGAGCCACATCCGGTGCATCCTCGCACATCCGCTCACTATCCGAGCACATCCGGGTACTTCGATACATCCGTGCACTTTTTGGGAAAGTTTTTCATTTTCCTGATATATCAATGGAGTATCCAAGTCGTTCTGGAGATTCGTTTAGAAATTGGCTTCGAACTACCACATCGCCTACCTATGTTTTTTGTTCTTATGTTAGCCTATTTATATACGATAGTATATAGGTTTATTTTCTTCGTACTCAAAATGAAATTTTGTAAAACTCTTAGTAGCATTACTTCAATCTGGCTTCTACCAAATATTGTAATCTGTTTCTTCCCCATTATAGTAAAATTTCTGGTGGCTCTGTCCCTTGGATTAGTCCTAACACATCGTTAGGGATATCACGTTAAATATCTGGTGTTATTTACTTTCTTCTGTATCCTTTACGTAATTCTGTGATCCTAGTTTCTCAAGATCTCGTTTATAACAAAAACTGATTTTTTTTTTTTTTAAATAGAGTGGGGGTTGCAATTTTAGGGGGAAATCGTGGACTTCTCATGGGGCGGGGGAGTGGGGTTTCACAATTTTAGGGGGGCAAGTGAGGTCGCAACTTTCAAGGAGTAGGGAGGGCTTTTTGCGATCAAGAGGGGCGCTGTGTTCTAATCATATTATAAGTCTAAACTTATTGATACACGAATCTCTTTAATGTTACGATTGTACAAAATAATAAATAAGATTGACTACAATCGTAATACCTTTTAGTCGACCAAATCAAGAGTTTAGGCAGCTGAATTGAATTGCTCACAATACCCAAAATAGAGTATTTAAGATCGGCTCACACCGATAAATAATCGAATTCATAATTTTTGTAACGCCTACTAGAACGATTAAGTATAAACTACAGAAATAAATATGGAAGAAAACCTTGTTTTTCCTTCCCTTTAGGTTTCGCTATTTGGGTTTATTGGAAAGAGAGCTTTTTGATTTCATGAAATCAAAATATGAAAGCATTAGTTTGATTTGTGTTTGATTGAAACTAATTTTTAAATAGGTAAACACTTCGAAGTTTTAAGGGGAGATAAAACCTTCTCAAACTCCAACTCTTCCATCATCACCAAAACCTAATTTTACCGGCTCCAATCGGAAGTCAACTCAGCCTCATGGTTGCTCTCCATTTTTCGTCTCCGAATGTTTCCTTTTACTTTACACTTTATACTCGGGAGGTTTATAATACATTTTATTAAGTAGTTCTGATTATCAGAGTGTGTGCGAATTCTTATGACGACTGACAAAGAAGAATATTAAATATTATTAACCTAATATTATATTTAATATATGACACGAGCTTTTAACTCTAGTAAGCCATCGTGAATCCCTAATTTCAATATGTTATATCCTAAAATACTAATTGTCTAAAACAATTAATAATATATATATTAAACTTATATATATATATGAGAATATAACTTGAATGATTAATCTGCTGTACAATCTAAAATTTGCTCAACGGCATTTTTTACGAGATCCAATTTCATATTTCCAATGTGAGGGGGTTTCGTACTTTGTAGGGGGAGAAAGCAGAATTTCGGGGGCTGGAGCCGGTTTTGGGCGACTTTTTAGCGGGGAGTAGGTTGCGACGTGATGGGGCGTCGTGTGGGCGATGATAGCGCTTTTATGGTGTGAGGGACGGGCCGCAGGGCGGATTTAGACGGGAGGGTGGCGGTGGTGTTTCAACGCAAGGCTAAAGGCTTTTAAGCAGTAGGCGACAGCTTTAAGATTTTATAGTGGATGGTGTTATTTTTTCGAAAAAAGTGTTATTTTTGTAATATTTTCTCGACTCCAAGTTATTCTTCCAAATTTCTCTCTTTGATTAGTTTAACATAACATATGAATTTGTAAGTCATGATAACATAAGAGCGAAGTTAATTGCGCGAATTGAAGTCTCATGCTTTTGAAAAAAAATTAGATATCTAGTTACAAATTCGTTGCTCAACAACGTTCTCAGGTTTTGTAATGGTAAGTCGTCGGATTACTACCAACGGTATTAGAAGAAAACGACGACTTGTACAATTATTTCTAAATTACAAAATTAAATAAATTACATTCATAACACACATACATACTGAAATGTATATAAACTTGTGATATACTATGCGTACAAGTAAACAATTGAAATTATATTTATCTATAGAACAATATTTTTTGCAGCGTTACTTTTAGGAATCATGTTATATATTATAGTGAACAATAATTCCACATTCAATCACTAAAAATAAGTCTAAGTTATATGAAATACATAAACATACCTTATGACAACAAGATAAATTCGTATAAGGAAAATAATTTTAAATTATAAAGAAATATGTAGAGGACGATATTAATAATAGTACTGAAAGTGACTTAGTTGTATTCTCTATTCTTTATTTTCTCATTTAAATTGGCAATTTTCTAATTTAGAAATTCTAAAGTGATGAAATTGCTATATATTTATTACTTAATTTAAGGTCAGATTACTCGATTTGTTCAGCTCTTTATTTCTGTTTTGACGCATAATATAGGATGCCTAATAGCTCTTTTTATTCGTTCTGCTACATTTCAATAATGATGGCGGAGTTGATAGTAGCATCGCACTGTTCTAAGATTGATGTTCAACACTTGACATCCTAAGTTTTTAAAAATGCACATTATAACTTAGCCTCTCGAGCTTTTAAGTTATAATTTATGGAAACATTAGGCAACAGAAAAGGCCGTGAATGTTCCTCGCTCGAATCCTAATAGATGCTATCAACAAAAAGTACCTGTGATGTTGATACAGGTTTATTGTGCTATTTGGATATATTTAATTAATTATATGTATTCATTCATTTTTGTGAAATTATTTGTTTGTTTTGTTTTTTTCCTTTTTATTTTTTCATCTTTATTTATTACATTTATTTAGTATAGACTATTCCTTGCTACTAGATTTGTCGCAGGTCAATACGCTCATAAGAAGCAGCCAAGCACTATCCGTTACAAACAAGTTTAATTTTTGGGCAAGATCTACTATTATATTTCTACTTTTAGAACTTCTTTCCTTTTTACATTATTGATCCAATTAGGCCTTCCAACAAAATACAAATCCGACTCCGAACCACCCACCCGAACCGAACCGAAAAATAACCGAAATTGACAATCGATTGAACTCTAACCGATTTCGCAAAGGTTCGAAAATAAAAACAAAATTTTGGGTTCGGCACTCCTAAGTTTCGAGAACTACCTGCCTTCGAACCGAACTGGACAATTTTTAATTAAAAAAATTAAAAATATTATATATATATATATAACTGAAATAACCGAGAACCGAATCAAAAAATAACCCGAACCGAATCGAACCGGCTGGACCGAGAACCTAACTCGAACCGATCGGAACCGATGAATCCAACCGACCGTCGGTTTGGCTCCAAAAAATGCCCAAAAAACCAACCAACCATCTCGAAGGCCCTATCCACAATGATTGTTAGGTAAAAAATCTTTTTCTTTTTGGTTTTAGTAGTTTAGTTATTGATTGTTGTTATCTTATAATATCGAAGTCTCCTAATTATCGCTTCATTTATCTCCCTTTACTCCACAGCTTGTATCAAATTATATGCGTGTTACATCGCCAACATCTATGGCTTTTATTTTTAACTGCTTTTAGTCAATTAATTTGTTGGGGGTATTTCAATTGTTTAGCTTTTTGGTATTCTGGCTTCTTGTCTGGGGATAAAAGCTTGGAGGATCATCATCGGCTCCAATCCAGGTAAGCTTGGTGATCGGTTATTAGTTATTCCATATGATTATTGTTGTATTTATGTTCTTTTCTATAATTACTTAATTATATCTAAAATCGAATGAGTTAATTATAAATAGTTGAATTATGGAGGTCTTTTTTGTGGTAATTGTTGGTACATGTCATGTAATTAAACATCACCACCTTTAATGGCTTTGTTAGCGTAACGAAAGTGTAAAGAGTTGATTCAATATGGGAAGAATGAATTCTGCAAATCCTTATTCAATATCGTCATATTAAGCTTGTTTGTTTTCATTTCCTTAGAAAATTAACCAATCTCCTTATGTTGTCTTCTCCGAATGGTAAAATATAAGGCAAGCAAATTTATTCATTCAAGTTTCAGTAACAAGTATCAACTAGACGTATAAGTAGAACTTCAATTATCTTGATATCCTTGAAACTAATAAAATATTAAAAGATTGTTTCTGTGGAAAGTTTGGTGATGATATCAATGAAATTAATCATATATACTTAAATAAAAATTAGTTATATATACTGATATTAAAAGTGATTATATGTAATGGTCGATTTTGGGGAGATTTTTCATAGAAAATTCAACCAAAGTAGTTGAAACTGAATTGGAGGCAATGTATGATTCATATTCTTAATTTGCATATTTTTGAAAAGTTTCTTTCATAAAGCATAATACTGTACTTATAAGATAAATAGACGCTAGGTTAATATTTAGAAGTCATCACCTATCGATAAAGCGACGGGAGTGGTTAGAGTTTCAGCAGAGTCTACAACGTGGAAATAACGCCTCCTTTAACACCTTCTACGCGCTTAAATCGTTGCATTCAAGTAGGAGTTAAAACCGTTATCTCAATTAGTGTTCATCTCGTACTAAATATATTTGTCATGACGCACTTAAGTGAAGCATGTTTGTCGCTGATTTATTTACGATGCAAATTTGGGAAAGTTCGGGGTGAAAAAGTAGACACAAAAAGAAATTTGTGGGTTGATGAAAGTTCGGGGAAAGTTTAGAAAAGGTGTAATTTTAGAGAAAAGTGGTGTCAAAGAAGAAAGCAGTAGGATTTTATCATTATGTAAAACATTTTAAAAATGAATTTTAAAGGTTTAAAACGAATGTGTAATAAAAACAAAAGATAGCATACTGTACACTCGAAAAGATAAAAGCATGCGAAAGCAATTTCGAAAAAGATCGCATAGTCTCGGTGGGCAAACTGAAAATAAAAAGATACCAGGGCTCAAATTACTAATCACCATTATTACAATAATTCTCAATCCCCTCCCTCTATACGAGATCCTCCGAGATGCTACCAACAAATTTACTGCATTCACATGTCTCGTGTTTTAGATTATTTATCTCACACGAATAGCCTATTACTCAATGGGGGTAAATGTGCATAGTTTGCTTCCCTGCACACTCCTGAGAATTGGTTTCTTCCACGATTTCTATACACAAGTGAAGTGCATTATCATTATACTTGAATTATTTACAAACTGAGAAATTAACAATTGAAATATTTATATCCAATTTTCCACAAGAATTGGTCATGAGCTCCAAAATCAGGACTACTGCAAGTCTTAAAGTGATTATTATCCTCATTCAAAGTCAGATGACAAATGTGTCACTATCTATACATATAGAAAGAGTCACAAATAATCTAACCATAGTTTTATTCCAATTGGTCAAAAGTGAGGTCCGTTACAAGCTGGTGGTTCTAGTACAGGACTTTTCCAGCTTTCCATGAAATCATGATGATAATGTAAAATCCACACAACTTCATTTAGTAACATTTAATTGATATTTTAGAATTTCGAGATAGAAACTTTATCGAATAATTTTGTAAGTTGTAACTATATCTGTATATCATAAGTACGAGAAAATAATATTTCGGAAAATTTGCAAAGAACAAACAATGGATTAGTGTAACTTGTTCATACCAGTTGACCAATTTCTAAAGTTCATTCATACATGCACATTCCATCATCTGTGATCTATCTCCATTGAAAAAGGAAGGCATCAAACTCTAGCTTTACTGCAGCTATTTCAGCAATCGGTGACGAGAAGCGATGTCATCTATACAAGAACTCTCTTCGATTAATCTGAAACCGTGTAATCTTGAAGGGGCGATCATGCCTTATTCATTGGTGGAAGATGGAGATTGTCAGGCTGTCAGCTGAGGTTCATCTTCTCCGTGATCGAGTCAACATGGTGCTCAACGATTCACCTGTGCAAAATAATTGTCACTCTTGAGTAAATCCAACTGTTAGAAAGGTAAAAGGCAAACGATACTTCTGAATAGCTTACAAGGCGGTCTCTGCTAATCAATCGGGTGTTTATCAGCCTGCCGTGACTTGTAGTGAGCTGAAAGCAAAAGCAGGGAAAGGAAGGCACTAGCAACGAATATTGCATCAAACCACCGGTGGTAGAAGTCAAATTGGATGTCTCCACCCAAAACATCAGTTATGATCAGCCTGCCAATGTTCACCGATCACTATCAACATTTAGAAGAACATCAAGAAATACCAAATGTAGGTGATAGCTTGTAGCTACTTGATCACAAACAGGCACTGCATGCGTAGTTTAAGACATATTGGTGGCAACTGGAAACAGAGGGGACCGGTTAAGTAAGTTCATGCAGTGTATGGAACTATTGCATAAAGAACTGGATAGCTGCTATTTCGAAAATTTTCAATAATTTCTTATGCTACTCAAGTATGTAAATATTATGAGTTGTATTCCATTTAAGTTTTACTTCCACTGAAGATATTATATTTCTAAAGGGAAAATATTTCACTATAAGATGAGCATACCGATACTCAGTCGCCAAGCTTTTTCGTATCAGAAGAATCGAAGACACAAAATACATTCCCATGATTTCAGACAGAAAAAGCACAACATTGCTAGAAGATCCACTGCCAACTCTTGAAACTGCAAAAAAGAACTGCGCAATATGCAACGAGGTATTAAATTCATAGAAGCCTAAGAGCTCCATATGCAACAGGATGGTGTTTTATCTATTAGTATTAGATAAAAGACTTTACTATTGAAAGAGATAAATTTGTTCCCTGTCAAGCAAACCAGGTACATAGTATCAGTGGCGGAGAGATCAAGGGGGTGATGGCCCCACTTAATTTTGAAAATTTACAATAAACAATATAAGAATTACTATATTTACACAAGCCCCCTCCCTCATCTTCAACTGAAATGTTTATAGCCCCTAGTCGTTATTTGTTCAAGATCCATCACTGCAAGGCATGAGTGCATAATATCTGTTCTAGATATAAAATGCCATGCTTGAGAGTTGGAACTATAAACTCCGAGTGTTATAGATTATAAACTTCAGCACTATAGTTATTGAAGTAGTATGATGAAAATACATTGAGCAGAATTCTAATTTCAAAAGCTTTCACGTTTCATTCAACAAAAATCCATCACACCCTTTATGTGAAACCAATACTTTGTTCACATCATCCTGTGATGATATATGATTGATATATAAGCGAGGGCAGCCTGGTGTATCAAGCAACTACTATATAGCAAAGAGATAAGAATATAGATTAAAATTCCAAAATAAAGTTACCTTCATCAGGTTCGTCAAGAATCCACGTACAGAGATGACGATCAACACACCGATGAATAGGAGGGAAATGTACTGCATAGCAAGAAAAATAACAAGGAGACCTCAACACAAATATCTTGGAAAAAGAAAATGAGAACTTATATAGGAAAATACAACTTGGACAACAAGGAAAATGCACAACCTGTCTAAGATAAAATGTACTGAGTACTGACCTGTGATAGAATTGTTGCATTGATTCCTATATCAAAAAACTGCAAAGAGATGCTGATTGTTCTAGTCACAGGATCCACAGAACCAGCCTGTAATAGAAAGTAAGCACTACATATTCGTCAATGCTAAATATATCCAAAATATCTAAGATTGCCTGGATTATAAATCTTCACAAATTGAAAAGAAAAGTTGTACCTCTTTGAAGACAACACTTTGCAAGGACTGCACAAGTCAAACAAATAAAACAAATCAAATTGAGAATGGGAATACAAGGCGAAAAAATAGAAGGGAAACGAAACAAATCAGACATTTGTAACTGATATGTATATAATAAACTGAAAGCACTAATAAAAGTCAAGTAGCCACAATCCGAGTAATAGTTATTATTAGTACAAACAACATGCCCCAATGCCTCTTAAGAGGCTTCCATCTCACTAAGTGAGGTAAGGGGGGTCGGATAGTATGCAGCCATACCCCTGTGATAACAGGGAGGTTGTTTCCGAATGACGCAACATGAAGTGTTAAGACTATCTACTACTTGAAAAATACTCCCTCCATCCCAAATTGTTTGGCCACTTTACTTTTTTGCACAAAGTTTTAGGAAAATTCAAATGCATCTCACATTACCCCATCTTCCCTCCACAAATTTGAACTAAAGTGGAACCAATTTTGGGATATCCACTTTAGGAAAAGTGGACATACAATTTGGGATGGAGGGAGTATAAGAAGCTTAGGTAGTGCAAAGCCATTATTATTAGTAAAAGTATAAAAAGGTCCTGCAGACCAATGTATGTAATATTGATGAATATACACATAGAAGTACTATCGACCCAGCCATTACAAAAAGCCACATTGAATGGCAATCTACTGAATAAATAACACAAGATCTTCACTTTAACCTGGAAATGTATGACATACCTTTAACATTTTGTATACACAGTAAACGGAGCATGCATAACCCAAAAGGTTCTGCAGATGACCTCTCCAGGTTCGAGAATAAGCAGCAGCTTCCTAAGATTATTGCATCAAATTACAATAATTCAGAAAATTATACGGAGTATTTTTAAAATAAAGCAGGTATATCTGACGCTTCCCTTCTTTTTGTATGTGTGTTTTCTCCTGTTTTTTTACAATAAGATGACGCTTAAAAGGTAAAGAACACTGTTTCTTTTTGGACGGTTTCTTTGAATACAATATTTTTCCAAAACCACAGTGCTTAATTTGCTCAGTTAGGGAAAGGCCCACAAGATGCTTCCAGTATAAAAGAAATATGGCAATACAAAGTTGGCAATAAATTAAGTATGGAATGGCTTACTTTAGCTTGGCGAAGTTCATAAATTTCCAAAAAGAGTTGCTTGGAGAGTTCTTCTAAAGCTTGTACCTCCGCTTCCATGTTTTTTATGTCTTCAGCAAGAATAAACAGATAAAAAGGGATAAGAAATATGTCAAAAGAGCATCAGAACAGAAGTCATCACAAACAGGAATCAAAAACATGCTGACACATATTAGAGACGAACATTGTTTCAAGGAACACAGAAATTAGTCATCGAGTATGATGTCCAAAGAGAATAAGCATAAGTGTTTATGCAACCAAAAAATACTTACCTTGTTCCTGTTGGTCCTCTTGAACAGATCGAACAACTGTGCCGACAATGCGCTTCAAAAAGGACCGATTGTTTAATTTCTGCATCAATTTGTTCCGGTAAGAATACTTGATTTCTCACAGAAGTTCTTCTTCACAGAGTGGCCTCAATAAATAAATGTACCAGCCACGTACTCTGAGTGCTATATGCTTTACATTTACATGTACCATAGACTTAGTGTTTAAATAACAAACCTCTTCCGAGCCATGCTTTCGTTTCATCTCCATCTGGGAAAGAATAATCTTCTTTTTCTTTGTTATGCAGGTCTCAATTGACTGCATGAGCTGTCTTTCCAATGATTTAATCTCTGTTTCGTCAATGTCCCTTAAAATAAGATATATACATTAATGTTAAAACAAATTCAATCAGGAAAACCGACTTGATCCATATGGGAATCTGAAAGGTGTAAGTTCCAAAATATTAGAACTCATGTACATCCCCACATAACAACAACCCCACCCCCAAACACTCCAACTGCGCACAGGGACTAGAAAATAAATAATCCATCAGCTAATGCCTTGTACCCGTGTGAATTATAATGACTTCACAGATCTACTGAACAAAATTGGCTATTATTCTAACTAACTCGTACAAGTATATGCCTCAGAAGTGTGGTTCTTACCGAATAAATAGAGATAGGTAGCTGTATGGCAAATTTACTGCTCCAAATCCTGAGAGGACTGCCATGACAGTCACACCAATTACTCCAATTCTACTTACAAGCTGAGTGATGGTAAAGAAGCCTGGAGCAGAACACACGTAGAAAGTTACAGTAAGGGAAAGCAAGCCCTTCAATCGAAGAAAAATACTACCAAACAATGTCATGTAAGACAGAAGGGAAATAATAAACCTAAAATTATAGAAAATGGAATTGAAGTACATCAGTAACAAAGCTGAAGAATTGCATAATCACTTAAACTTGCAGGTATCTATAATCACAGTAACTTATCAGACTTATGAAACTTTTACCTAGTTTTATAAAAAGATTAAGACTATACAGTATAGCCATGTGATTCCACTTTTCCATAGCAATACCAGTTTATCTAAAACGTGACAAGACATACAAAATCTGATTAGAATAGAGCAGGACCCAACCTGTATCTGATGGCATGGGGAAATGAATTCCAAGGCGCCAAAAAGCATAGAGGAAACCTAACAGAAACAACACAGCACCAAACGCAGCACGTTTCTTTATCATACCTGAAAGAAAGAGACGAAGCGTCACTATATATCTACTTACGAGTACCACACTGCATGTCTGCATGTGCAATGAAAACAACAACAAATTAACAATCGAGGTCTAACCACATCGACACATAAGTCCATAACTCCATATACATGTTATCTAATGCAATGACAATATGAATAAATGTCAAATACCCAAAACTGAAAACAGCAAAATCCAAATTACCAGTGCTGCAGAGCATCAAATAACAGTGATAATACGGTAACATAAAGACCAATAACACAATCAAACAGAACAAGTCCACCTTCCAATTCATCCATCTCGCCCTACACAAAACATAAAAACACATCACTACTCAATGAAATCAATCTTACACACACATCATATCCACATACTTCTCATTACAAGAGAAAATTACTACCTCCATCCGAAAAAATAAAGTCTAGTTTGATTTTCTATTGTCAAAACTAACAACCTTTGGTACCACAGTTAACTCAAATAACTCGGATTCAAATCAAAATTGCCATGTTAATAATAAAGTAGTTAAAACGCTTCTATCTTTTATATCTTGGGTAACTGGGCAATACATAACATAATACAAGATATTCGAAGTTCAAACTTACAAACCAACCATCAAAATGCTAAATGGACAATCTTTGGAAAGTACTATGCAACAAAAAATAAAACAAAAGGGCACTTGAAACATAAGCAGGTCAAATCAAGAAAGTAATCAAATTTTGGAGAGAACAGGGATGATCTCAAACAGAACCAGCTGAAAAAGGTTGAAGAAAATATAGCAAATGTACTCTTTTCAACCTACTTTACTATTAACATGATAATTCTCAAATCAAAATGGCGTGTATCAATTAAAACTACAAAGTTCGTTACTTTCTATTATTAAAAATCAAATTAGACCATCTTTTCGAGACAGATGGCATAATATCCAACAAAATAAACAAAATGGACTTGAAATATACATGATAGTTCTAATTGAAATCAAAGTTGCGTGTATCAATTGAGACTACAAAGTTCGTTACTTTTGATCATTAAAAATCAAACTAGAGAATTAAAAATCAAACTAGAGAATCTTTTCGAGACAGATGGCATAATATCCAACAATAATAAACAAAATGGACTTGAAATATACAACAAAAATAAACAAAATGGTACTTGAAACTGAAAAAAACCAATCAAGAAAGCAATCAAATACTCTTAGGAGAAACAGGGATGATCTCAAACAGAACCAGCTGAAAAAGGTTGAAGCAAAATATATCAAAATGTACTCTTTTCAACCTACTTTACTATTAAAATGAAAAGAAATAAAAATCGGCCTTTGTCATTATTACAATTACTCGAATTTGGGAACTCATCATTAGTAATATCCGTGGGCACTGAACTAAGCTAGGTTACTTTACTATTGATTTTTTTTTGTTCTAAAAATCCCACCCACCGCCCCTTACAACGGTAAAACGAACTGCATATCCAAGACACCTGGCGCCTCCCAAAGACTGCGCCATTGGATATTCTCTCCCAAGAATTGGTTAATTTACTATTGATAATTGGGATCGAAATCAAAATTGCAAATATCAATTAAGATTACAAAGTTCATTACTTTTGATCCTTAAAAATCAAACTAGACAATATTTTCGAATCAGATGTAATAATATCCAACAAAAATAAACAAAAGGGTACTTGAAACTGAAAAAACCAATCAAGAAAGTGATGAAATACTCTTTGGAGAGAACAGGAAGGATCTCAAACAGAACAAGCTGAAAAAGGTTGCAAGATAAAGCAAAAACAACGCTGAATATGATCTGAACAAGAGCTCTTTTTTCCTCATATTCTTTATATAGTCTTTGATTTAGAAACCAAAGACCAGTCCATCCCAGAAGTGAAAGGGAACCCACCACCACTACTCCCTCGTAAAAAACCTTCCCCCACCCCATTGTCTTCACTTCCTACTACTGATTTCTCGACGCAGAAAACTGAAAACGTCAATAAAAATGTGATCTTTTTTTTGAAAACTGAAAATGTCATTTTTACTCGATAAAAATGTGGTCTTTTTTAATCAAAAAACTGAAAACGTCAATAAAAATATGAACATTTTACTCCAAAACCAAATAAGTGAATGATTTTTTATTTAGAACATTGAAAACGTCAATTAAAATGTGAATTTTTTACTCGAAAACTGAAAACCTCGATAATATTTTTACTTCGAACACTGAAAATATCAATAAAAATGTGATATTTTTTACTCGAATACGGAATACTTCAATAGGTGTAAATTTTTTATTCTAAAACTGAAAACGTCAATAACATTGTGATTTTTACTCGAAAACTAAAATGTCAATTAAAATGAGATTTTGTTGAATAAAATCGGAAACGTCGATTAAAATAAATCAGTAAAATATATAGTTTGGGTGATTTTTTTTTATTGTGTTCAACAATGAGTACTGAATTTTCCCAAGAAAATTAATGATTAGTGCGGATCAATTAACAAGCAGGCTGCCGCCTAAGTCAGCTCGGAGGAGGCTGGTTGGATATACCTAACTCTGTGATAATAACGAAGCTTATTCTAATCGGTTCAAGAATGAAAGACAAAAATATCTATTATACTCTTCACAATAGATAAAAAATATTGATAATGTAATAAGCTAATTTTAATATATTTCGTTATATCCAAAAACCGGAAATATATAACCTTTCTTGCAATAGAGGTATTAGTGTTCGTGCCATTTTATTCAAAAAAGGCATGAAGAATCTTATCACTAACAAGGCATGAAGCTAATTTCTTGAAGTTGAGGAACTTTATTTAAAACATGCTAAATGCCATCAATGTCCAAATGATAAATGATTGGCACAAGCTGAGACAACAAAAATTTCATTATACCATCCACATCGGCCAGATCAAATTTCGACATTTATCTCCTATTACATCAGCTCTTAACATCTTTAAATAACATATACCTTTTTTATCACAAGATATTCAAAAGCACAATTACTTTCTCTCCCTTCCACATCACTCCAATATATCCTTCCATATTTTTCATTTCTCTTATTTATTTTATATATATAATTATTAATTTTATAATTACTACAACAATTGGACATGAAAACAATTAAATTTGACAAAATATTTATTTTTGAATTTTGAAACCCATAATATTTTAATACAATAAATAATATTATAATTTTTTAAAATAACACACAATATTATTCATCACTCGAAAAAACTTGATTTTTTTTTTATGCCTAAACGACACAAACCCAGCTTATTTATAAAGTTCTAAAAATAAAAATAGTGGTATAATTTTTATTTTTTACTTAATTATTGTAAAAATATTTTGTAATCAAGGGAAAAAGTGACCACCGGCCAATGCCAACTGGCTACCAATGGGCAGCCCGCACGCTGTCGATTCTTTTTTTCTTTCTTTGTTCTCAAATCTACCTTTAGGGTGTCAATTTTTAGTCCGATCAAAATTTGATCCTGATCTCACGCGCATTAAATTTCATTAATTCAATTCGATCGCTTGCCGCCAAGGAACGATACCCTTTAACATCCTAATTGCTCCATTGTCGCGGCAGTATTTTAAGGACAACGAAAAATAACAATAAGTTGCAATTACCATTATACCAATAGATGGGGTCTACATAACATAAATAATAAGTAATTAATAATTGAAAAAAAAACTGTTTAATAAACTCGATTTCTTCTTGGCTTCTACTGCTTGTTAGATGATTTCCGATTCTTGAAACCCATATATTTTTCTACTTCCTCATCAACATCATCTCCTCGTCCTCGGCGTTTCTTCCTCCCAGACGATTCTTTAAGTTTCTGAACATCGAAAAAATAAGATGAACAAGTGTGAACAAAATATGAATTCAAAATGAACCAGAATAAGGTCCGGAATCACAATAATTTGAAAGTGAAAAAATAAAGCTAATTATTATATAGAAAAGACACTGATAAGACATTAGAAATAGTCATGAATAATAGAATCAAATGGCTAGAATATCATACTTCTAAACCAGAAGTTATGATCTTCATGAAATGAGAGTGATCATCACATTGACACAATTGCATCCATCATAAACGCATTCTGGGGTTTGTAGCTATATTAATGTTAATTATAACTAGAATGGTGACTTACTTTAAACTTACCGATTAGCCTCATGTCATTTTTCCTAGTTCTTGTTACATGTTAGGCTTCAAAAAATAAAAGACCCTCCCATGCCACTTGAATTTGAATCAAACCAGGACCTATAAATTCCTAGGAAGGCATCTTATAAGTTGTAGTTCTATGTTGGCTCTACTTCTGCCTCATATATCAAATATGCACAAAAGGCATCCTAAACACTTTATGCTTACAACTCGACCATGATGGTCAATCATGTTATCATGTGCATAATGAATGTATGTGAAACTTCAACCATCAAGAAGTGAAAAAAACTTCAAGAAAATTGAATGTCTAACCATCAGAGCTATTCTGTTGGCCTCGGAAACTCTTTCCAAATAAAGCATCACTTCTTCTTCTTCTGCAGGAAACTGCGGCAACTTTTTACCTGAAATACAAAAAGGCTTGTAAGCTTGTGGACCATATTGAAAATGGTTGGTCACGACGGTAGCATGATTACCCATAAGCTTCTCTATCTGCAAGTACCACTCCAACTCGTACTGATTCACTAAGGAAATGGCAACCCCATGACGCCCTGCCCGAGCTGTTCTACCAACTCTGTGAATGTAGTCCTGCAGTTCACATCAGAGACAAGTTAGAAAGAAAATGACTTACATATCAGCAAACACCAGATAATACCCTAGGGTCTAGACTTCATACAAAGAAACTATGAGAGAAAAACATCACGTGGAACAATTGCAAAGGGTTTTTAGGTTACATTGTATCTTCAAGGCCCCAAGATTTCATTATTATCATAGCGCAGTCTCTTTCACTGTAATAGGAAAAGAAAAACTGATTTCGACTAGGCGGGTTTAAAAAGAGCATGCTGGCTAAAGAATGTAATTGATTAACTTCAGTCATGCCCAATATCATAAACTTGAAGTGGATAGCATAACGTTATTGAAACAAAAGAGACACAATAACATACTTCCTTGGCTTCAGTAACTCTTTTCCAAATAAAGCATCACTTCTCCTTCTTTTGCAGGAAACTGAGGCAACTTTTTACCTGAAATACAAAAGGGCTTGTTAGCTTGTGGATCATATTGAAAATGGTTGGTCACGACGTAGCATGATTACCTCATGCTTCTCTATCGCGCACAAATTCAACTCGTACTGAACTACAAGGAAATGGCAACCCCATGACGCCCTGCCCGAGCTGTTCTACCAACTCTGTGAATGTAGTCCTGCAGTTCATATCAGAGACAAGTTAGAAAGAAAATGACTTACACCGACAAACACCAGATTACACCCTAGGGTCTAGACTTCATACAAAGAAACTATGAAAGAAAAACATCACGTGGAAGAATTGCAAAGGTTTTTAGGTTACATTGCATCTTCAAGGCATCAAGATTTCATTATTATCATAAAGCATCTCTTTCTGTATAATAGGAAAAGAAAAACTGATTTCGACTAGAAAAGTGGTTTAAAAAGAGCATGTTAAAGGGCTAAAGAATGTAATTGTTTAACTTCAGTCATGCCCAATATCATAAACTTGAAGTGGATAGCATAATGTTATTGAAACAAAAGAGACACAATAACATACTTCCTTGGCTTCAGTACCCCCCCACCCCCAAATAACAAGAACATGCAAAAGGAAACACAATATATTGGTAAAACTTGAAGATGTCAGTGAAACTAACTGCCAATGTAGATCACAACAAACTGAAGCTCCAAATAACAAAAACTTAATGTAGTAGCAGATCAAGATTCAAGCATACCAATTTAAGGACCCTATAACCACAGTCAAGTGTTAAAACACAATGTTCTAAAGAGCAACAAAAAAAATATATTATTTCATATAGTATGTCCTGAACATGACTCCATCGGAATAATATGATATGCTGATTCCTTTAAAAGCATAAACTTGAAGCCATAAAGAAGAAAGAATGTAGTCCTTTGAGTTCATTGGGATATCATAATTGATAACCATGTCCACAGATGGAATATCAAGACCTCTACTGGCAACATCAGTGCACACAAGAATATTACACTCTCCTGCCTTAAACTTGTTCAAAGCCCCAAGTCGTTTTGGCTGCCAAATGTATTCAAAAGAAGAAGGTCTTGATTAGGTTAAACACAAAACTACAACGAATGGCCATGAAGTAGAACAAGTGAAACATATCAAGAAGATATAAATAGGTACCTGGTTCATTTGACCATTTATGGGGATAGCCCTGAAACCAAGAGTTCTGAGAAGCAAAGCCAAACGACCAGTGGCATCGCATGTTCGAGTAAAAACCATTGACATACTTTCAGACATCTCATTTAGAGTATAAACAAGATAGCAATCCTACAGAAATATTCAATTTAATGTAATAGGTAAGTCACAATATTATCCGGAGCCTCTACTCCGCCAATGGATAATAGGTAAGTCACAATATTATCCGGAGCCTCTTCTTGCATCGCCAATGGAAAATATTTTATGTCACAATTAAGCAATGGAACCTCTTCATCATATCATTGAATTGCCACATTACATGTAAATTCTTATTGGATTATTTCAGTAGAAGGTGCAGCTAGCATGCAATGTCTAACAAAATAACATCAATACTAGGATAACACAAGCAGGTAATCCACAGTCAAACTCAAAAGTGAAAAACACAAATGTTTGACACCAAATGATAGAGTGTTGTTCGTAAAAAAGCAAACCTTATGCTTCGCTGGAACAAAGGCGTATTGTTGCTTCAGTGTATCAACAGTGGAATACTTGGATGCAGCCTCAATCTGAATGAAATTGAAATCAACTCAACAAAAAATATTGATAACAATAAAAACCCAACTAATTATGATTGAGAAAAAGAAATTGCGTCAACTGATTCTTTTTTATACCTTTACAGGATCTCTCAAACAGGCCCTTTGAAGCTTTTTCACCTGCAGAATAGAGATTAGATTAGTCAAATACAAGGCTAAAGAAAGCAAATTATAAGTCAAAACACTAGTCAATTAACTGAAGCAAAGTATACAGCCAGTCGGTTTACTATGCCCCTATGCTATGAAACCTACACTATACTCCTGAATTGTAGTGACACCTGTGGCTCTCAAGCGAAACTTAGGACGAACTGACACATGAGAATAAAACAAAGATACTCACCTTATTAGTCATAGTAGCAGAGAACAAATATGTTGTTCTCTCACGGGGTATGGCATCTAAAATCTTTTTAAGTGATTCTTCAAAATCTTCATTCAGCAACCTATCTGCTTCATCTAAGACCTGTTAATCGCAAAAAACAATTTATCCAATTGAAAGGCAAGACAATATCAACACTTGAACAAAATGTGAACCAAGAAAACCATATCAGAGGGTAGGTATGTGAATAAAATTCATATAACATAACCATATACATGAAAGAAACTCGGGCCCCATCACTTGTCACATGTTAATATCCTTGACATGCAAAGATATATTAATTCAAAACATGTTGATCGTAAGTATTCATATCTACATTACTTTGCACTAGTCGGGGTTCATATCATGGCATCCTCGGTCTCATATTAGTAAATAATTAGATTTTTCAATTCATCACTATTATATTGTGAGTATTCCAATAAAACTATAATGGTCGATTGCCATCAATCATGATGAAAGAATACAGCTACATCATTTTTTAAGGAGCAAGCTAATAAAATATATAATGTAGTAAAATTTCAATTGAGAAAAAAGACATCATCCTTTAATGTTTTAAAATGGCATAACTGAGATATTTGAGGAAATATCAGAAAGGTACACTCTTACGAAGCATTTCAATGAACGAAGAGAAAACTCTTTTGTCTCAGAGATGTGATGGAGAAGACGACCAGGAGTTGCCACCTATAACACATAGAAAACCCGATATGTTGCTTAGAAGCATAATGGTAGGAACGAATATCAAACATATGTAGAAGACAATAAAGAAAAACGAGCCTACAGGGTTTACAACATAAAAACAAAAAATAAAGAAGCTTACAATAACGTGTGGCCTCTTTCCAAGTGCAATAACTTGACCCATCTTAGGGATCCCACCAACAAGCACTGCACATTTTAAACCAATGCCGGCACCCAAAGCTGTGAATTGGTCGGCAATCTGGACAGCAAGTTCTCTAATAATAAAAAAGCAAAAAAACCAAACTCGATGGAGAGATTTATATTTATACGGATGAAAGCTAGAAAACCAACCTAGTGGGCGAGAGCACACATGCAAAAAAAGCTTGTGGCTTATCCATAAGCGCTTGTATAATTGGAATAGCAAACGCTCCAGTTTTACCTGAACCCGTTTGAGCAACCCCAATCAGGTCCCTCCCTTGAAAAGCATGAGGGAGTGCTTCAGCCTGAATTTTGGATGGTTTTGTCCACCCTAAACTTGAGCATGCACAAACTAACTCTTCCATTACTCCTAATTTTTTGAATGATAAAACTTCTTCAATCTCTACTTCTGCCATCGCGACTCGAGATAGAGGAAGGTCTCAAACCACTTGTGCTATATATACAAAACCTAAAAATTACCTATCAAATTATTATTTAAACTCTCTTTATTGGTAACTTTGATCGAAGTTTTATTTCGACAAAATAACAGTTTATTTCCTACAGGATCCTCTGACTATTCGATTCGTCGTAAGACATCCCTAACTTTCCGAACATTCACCCCAATTTTTTTTCTGTGCACCTCGATTTAATCTAATTTTCACTAAAATACATAAATAAATTACTATATTACCCCAAACATATAACGCAATATATGTGAATGCGATCAAAAATAAACCCCACCCATTTCTTTTATTTAACACACCCCACCCCAATCTCCATTTCTAACTCATGCACTTGAAATTACCTATAAACTAAGTCCACGACCGTTGGATGTTTATGTACTCAAGTACCGCACTTTGAATCGTATAAACACCTATCGAAAGAGCCTTAAGCATGATACGCCTACCTCAACCCTATGCCTGGTGACATAACGAGACTCAACCAACTTTAGAGTTGTATGACAATATTACTTAATTTACGGTGGGTATTAGTTATATTTCTTAATCAATCTGGTGGATCAAGTTAACTATATATAATATCAATGCCAGCTATATAAAATAGATTACAACCATAAAATATAACACTAATAAAAAGACTCAAGTATATGACCTATAAATCTAAACTGGGCTTAAACTATGCCTACCTACTCACGATCTCTATTATCTCTGTCTGCTCCTCGTTGGTCTCCAATTTTCAATTAATTATATTTACATTAAATGATAATAAATTAAAACGTAGTACAATACTAATTCATTTTAGAACAAACTAACAAAGGAAGCTTTCCAAAATACATGCCTGTCACTAATCTCCTTATTATTCATTATCATACATGTAACGTATTTTCAATTATTCAATAACTTAAATTAAAACATGTCATAAATAATAATAAATAAGAATCATATTCTAAAGACACAAATAATACAAATATATTCATCAAATGAAATATACAATCTCATTTCACAAGTGTAAAATATCCATTTAAACTATTTTATATATTAACAATTATCATTAAATAATAAGTATTTCTAAAATATTATTTATTTAATTTACACTTAATTGTACCTCTACTTCAAATCATATGTTATTAAGTAAACCCAATTATCAAATAATCATGGATTTATAATTTAATTAAATCAATTTAAATTATTAAATCTAATCAAATTAGAATTAATTAGTTAATAGTCTCTATTTTAACTGGACATCAAATACCAACTAAAATAACTTCTAATCAAATTAGAACTATTAAAATTAGTTAAACTAATTTCCAACTTGAAATTAATTTAAAATAATTTTAATTAATGTCAAAATATTAATTTGAGGAAAATGGGGCTTCAACAATTTAAAACCCAACACACAAGCCAAATAAGTCCAAAGGTCGCTGCCCATGGACGCCTGCCAATAGCCAAAGCTCATACGCGGCGTGCTGGCCGGAATGGCAATCGCTCGCACCGACTCGTACCGCTTTGCCGCCCACGCCGTGCCCACGCCTCTTCGCTGGCCGCCCACTTACTAAATGGGCGGGGCGGGCCGAGGTTATCCAAAAACGTCGTCTCAGACACGCTCGTTACGGGATTCGTGGATCATCAATCGTTGCCCCATTAACGCTCGCTAGCTGCTCCTCGTTAACGTAGCGACGCCCGGCGAAATTAAACCGGACGGCCCGGTAGAAGGCATTCAAATGGATTCCTTAGTTTTATTGGGCTGATGTCCGCTTATTCTACCGGACGCCCGCTTGTTCTCTGACGGACGTCCGTGGACGTCCGAATTATATTAATTCAAAGCGGACGCCCGATAAATGAAACGGACCTCCTGCATTGCAGTTAGTAGATAATTTTGCTTTATCCGATAACCGAAACGACATCCGCTTAATCATGATTTCAGCCTTATAAATTAAGCCTCCAAACCCTAATTGTTTCTTCATTTTCAATTATAACTATTCCAACAATTAAAATTTCATATTTTCGAAGCCTGCTACGAAGAAATTTGGGAACAAAATTGTTGTAGCGCACCACAACTCATTAAGTGACGGACGCCGAATCTCTCCCCGAGATTCGTTTCAGATTCGAGGTCCTACAGGCATTGGCCATCTCGGCCCGTCCCCGTGACTACGATTCTAGTCCTCCGAAGGACCACAGATGTTGTTGACATGCATGTGCAATTTTAACGCAATGTATTCTATATTGATTAAATTATACACCATCATTATTTTATCAACACAAATGCGCGTAGTTGGAAAATATGCAACTTGGAACGCGGGAGGATTGGAAGACGTTGGATTCCGTTGATCGCCGTAACCTGAATTGAAAACGTGATATATGACGGTATTCGGGGACCACGCTACCGATCTTTCTCACACCCAAATCCCCAAGATATGATAGATGAAGAATAATGTTTTATGTTTTTTATTTTCTTTTATAAATGAACCTTAGTTTATTTTGTTTTATAGATGGATGAACTTTGCTTAGTTTAATGTTTATGGTATGTTTTATTCTATGGATGTTAAAACTGTGGTTCGGATGTTTGAAGTTTGTTTTATGATTTTGTTGATTGATTGATATTTATGTTTTTTTACGTGACAAGGCCTGCTTTTTTTATCTGCGAATATAGTGTGTAAATAGGTGTGACTTGGCATGGATAAACTATTATTTCGAATCGACGCCCACTTCGCCAACCGGATCGCCCGCCAGTTCGTTGGATTGGGCAAAGATTCTCGGGTTGCCACACACTAAGCACAAGGCCAGCTGGCCGGAAGGGCTCTTTACATGCCCGCGCGCTGCTCGCTGCTAAGACACCTGGCCACCGCTTCTGACACGGACACGGGTCGTTGGCCCAGCCTCCCAACGGGACGCTACGCTTATCCGGCCCATACTTCGCTTGCCACGCTCTATCGTGAGCTTAACCACGAACTGTGTAACGAGCCCAACAAAGGTATTCCAGCACCAAAGCTCAACAGCGAAACATCAATACAGTCCAAGAAGTAAAATGGTCGTCCACTAACCGGTCAAATGTGGTCGACCCAAGTCCACTGGTCCAACAATCGATCCACCGAATAACTCGGTAAGTTAGGTCAACCGGCCGAACCGAGTCAAACGAAGCGGACTTATTGCTGACGCGGCATGTCACGCCATCGTGGCGCGCAGTCGATGCTAGTTCGCTACGCTAAGCTGTTACGCGACGCTGGCCGACACGCTGGGCGCCGACATACGGGCACGCCAACACTACATCGACGCCTACGCGACGCCCGACCGCCTGTGGCTGGGAGACGGCCATATCGAAAAAAACCGAATCGGGCACTACTCAACCTATATTTGCTCCGATTTTTTTTGAAACCAAACCGACGGCGGCTTGAATAATTTGAAACTCAAATAATTTTTGACAAGCCAGACACCTAAAACCAACCTAATCGCACCGATCATTTATGTATAATTTATTTTTAATTATTATACATATTTGAAATAAATATTTAGTTATTTATAATATGATGATATTTAGAATGGATTGACATTTAACATTGAAATTGGAGCATGACTTTAATAAGACCATATTTATATGGCCCCTATCAAGTCCGTCCTGCAAACTATGAGGGATTGCTTCGGCTTGAATTTTCGATGGGTTTTTTCCACCCTAAATTTTCGCATGCGAATACTAACTCATCGTTTACTCCTAGTTTTTTGAATGATGAAACTTCTTCAATCTCTACTTCTTCCATTTTAATTAATAATAGGAGGGGGGAGGGGGGTTGATGGCTTTTAGGTTTTAAAGTTTTTTTTTTCAATATAGTTTCTTAATGCTAGAAATAATAAATGTTTGAAAAGTGAACGGGCCATTAGCCCAAGATGGGGCTCGAATATGTTACTATGATTATTTTTCTAGGTTAGAACTTAGAATAATGTTGGCAACTATGCGTATAAAATTCGTACATACGTATCTTTGAGTAAAAAAAAGTGTTTTCGTACTTAAATAAATTATATTTAAAAACTCGTTTTTTATAATGTTACCGTATACAACGCCAGAACATGAATAAGCACGTTATCCGACCCCTCAAGTTGCTCAAATAAAGAATGTAAGAGTAACCTGATGCAATGTTAGACATATTTGTCTACGTTAAGATTTGGTGATGAATAATAACAACGAAGAATTAGAAGCTCGAGATTTGAAACTAATAACATGCATGGCCTCGTAATTATCAAATTATGCTGATACACCTATCATTGCATTTATGGAAGAGCACGCGATCCCAAATACAATTTTGTGAAATATATTTCACATTTAGATGATGACAGTTATTTAGTAGATGAACAATTTTAAACTTTATGATGTTTGTTTTTTCATTGCGAACATAAAATTCATTATATCGTTCAAATGTGTATTTATTAAATAATTTGTGAGAAAATGATCAAAGATCTTATTAGTATTTTTCTAATATTATATGAGAAATGGTTGTTTATGAATTAAATTTGTGTAATTAATATACAAATAAATGTAAAAAAATATAAAGTTATATTTTCGTATTTTTGATCTCGTACTTTTAAAAGTAATACGTTTTATATCCGTAAGAAAACGTTTCATAAGATTTTTTCCCAATTAAATTTTTCCATTTTTCCACATAATTTTACTCATAACTATTCGAGTTATACCCGTACATACGTACTGACGCTTTTTTTCCGTCTCGTATTTTACTAACATAAGCTTAGATTGTTATTGTTTCTTGTTTGTACGTATAATCAGGCTATACCTCTATGGAGTTTCGAAAGGAGTCATACTAAGGGGGTGTTTGTCAAACTCATTAAGCACTTAAAAATTAATTAATTCAGCACATAATTTATTGCTGTTTGACACGAATTATTTTAAGTACTTAATAAATTCGATACTTATCAAAAATCCTTAACAAATTCTAAGTTAAAATTATCTAATACTTTATTTTTCTCTCTTAAAAAATCAAGTGATAACCCACCCTACATATTCTCTCCCATAATTTTCTTCACATCTCATTTATCTTCTTCCATTATTATTATTATTATTATTATTATTATTATTATTTAACAAAATAATAATAATGATAAATATATATATATATAATAATATTAATAATAAAATAATAATAATAACAAAAAATAATAATAAAAATAATATTAATAATAAAATAAACATATTAATAAAATAATTATAATAATAAAAATGAAAATAATAATAATAATAAAATAATAATAATAATAATAAATAGTAATAATTAAAAATAAAATAAAAATAAAATAATAATAATAATAATAATAATAATAGAACAATAATAATAATAATAACAAAATATTTATAATAAAACAAAAAATAATAATACTAATAATAAGAAAAATGAATCATTATAATAATAATAAGAATAATAATAATAATAATAATAATAATAATAATAATAATAATAATAATAAACCAACTTGTCCAACCAATATAAAAATTATTTTCAGACTTTAGTTTTAAGATTTAACAAACAGGCCCTAAGACTAGACACAACCATCTTGTCCAACCAATATAAAAATTATTTTGTGTTCTTTAGTTTATATTTTTCTATAATTTATTAAATAATTATATATTAATTAATAATAGCACAACTAATGCTGCTGAATAATTATTAATTAATAATTTATTAAATAATTAATAATAATTTAAAGCAATTAATTATTATTCATTTAACAATTAGTACTTATTAATAATGAATTATAAATTAATAAGAAAAAACTAATCTATCAATTAGTAATTATTTAATTGACTGCTACTGAGCGACTCAAGATATGTCGGGTATTACACGAATGTGCTCTGTGTGTGTTCGTTTTGCATTTCTTAATTGTTACTCACTGCTTTTACCCAAATACACTCCGGCGGGGCGCTTACAAGCAGGACTAATTATATATTGAGCATACGCTGTGTGCACTCACTAAGGGCAAAAACGAAAAAATCGCCCCGAAGTCAACTGAAATTAGGCGTTGTCGTTGAAAATGAAGAATGACAATTAATTAAAACTATATCATTTGTTATTTGATAATTTAATAGAAAAATTAGTCAAAACGATAACTAAAAAAATGGAGGGAGTATATAGTAAAAGATATTTTTATAAACATAGATATTAGAACAAATATAAGTATTCAATCTCATAACAAAATTAAAAATAAAAGAAAATATTTTTAAATCAATGTTTCATAGTTTAAAATGTTTGACATAAATTTTTAATGAAAATTTGAGTTTTAAATAAAATATTTACATAATTAGTATTATTTGAAAAATTTAAAACTTAAACAAAGATTAATAGACAATTGTAATGATCTCACACGTCTCAAGTGTGAGTTGCATACTATAAGTAGACTTCTACATAGTAGAAAACAATAATTTTTATGCTAGACAATCTTAAAATAATGCACAACAATATCTATATTTATATTTTTTATTTAAATATTCAGTTTACAAAAAAGTAGAGTGAACATTATTTTGTTTCCAATGTTTGTTAAGAAAAGTTGGAAACTCGAGCAATTTCTTTGGAAACAAAGTAATTTTAAAATTACATTGTGTTTTTGTTTCTATGAATTCAAAATAGAATTTTCAAATTGTAATGAGAATTTCAAATAAAAATCGGGTCACTTTGCACACAAATTTTTACTTTAGGCTTACACTTTGACGCAGAGGATCATAGATTCGTCCCGGCTGATCGCGATGACCAAAGCATATGACTGGGTGGAAAACTCTATCAAGTTGCCCGGTTATTTTAGCGACGACTCCTACTTGATATCCTTTGATCTAAAAACTGAGATTTTTAGTAGTATATTGAAGTTTTCAGATTTTGAATTTGTATCAAACACCATGATATGGTGGGTGAGCGTGGCTCGATTGTTATAGATCAAACTGAAGATCAAATAGTTTGAAGTTTTGACGTATGGATGCCAAACTATGATCCAAGGTTGTCGCATGTTCGTAAATAAAGATTGTTCTAATCATTAAAGTGCTCAAGTCAATGAAGAAGGCCAGAATCGGGTCGATAAAACAAATTATCAAAGGTGCTTGCTATAATTATGATGGTATCAAATGTTTCTCTCAATATATATAATGTCACCAACGACACGTTTCTTCGAGGATTGTCTCAGACATGGGTATACATGTCAATTCAACCAAAGGATACCGAAATATCACCGACGCCAAATTTGTCAGAATGAACTCACAATACAGTTGTCCAAGTGAGGATATATGTTTGATTATCATTTTAATTTATGTCACATTTATACAACATTAACATTTTGAAAGTTGTATTATTTGTACTTTGTATCTATGTCTTTTATTTATTTATTTATGGATACAACTCTTTAGGTATGTTTTGAATTTGATTATCAATAGATTGCTAGTTGGTTACGTGAGTCTGACTAGTAATTGAATAGAAGAATTTGAATTAGTAACCAATAGATGTTAAATTGGATTTTCATGTAAGAAAACTGAATTTTGATTGTACATTAGATTTTTTTTCGCCAAGTTAGTTTTAACAATTGGAATAATTCTTCTTAGTATTATTTAAAAATGAAAATTCACAATTGGTGCGTAAATCAAACTATCTTTTATTCAACTACAAATTTTTCGAAATGACCATAATATACTTCTTGTAGTGATGACATGTATGTTTCATTATCCTTTATGATTTATTTCATACTAGTTATTTGAGCACAATCAATGTCTGTGTAGGTGTATTGAATATGTGTAAAATAAATAAATCATCAATGTTTGTACCGGTGCATTGAATATGTGTAAAATAAATAAATTTTATGTGTCTAGAAGGAAAATTGATATATAATCATAAATGAATAAATAAATGACCACTTATAGTCACATTTATAAATAAAATTACAATTTCCTTACCATGGTAGTTAAAGGGCAATATGATTAAACTTCGACTTCAAAGTAAGTGTAATATAGTGGCATAGAATGTAGAGATCTCATATGATGAGTTCTTCGTCACCGTTTGAAAAAAGATTTCGACAACTTTTTTTTCTTTTCTCGTTACGACAATTATTACTTCATGCGTAAAATTTGTAGTGGGTTTGATCATGGCCGGATAAGTTATCATATAGAGAAGTTAATATTATAGAAATGAAACCTGCATGTTGTGGTCGGTTATTTATTAGGGAGGGCATGATGGATATGACATGTGGCATACTTGAGGAGTCATTTAGATTTTACCAAATAAATATTGAACTCTAGGCTTTATATATAGAATAGATTTATATAACATTATCATTTTGTTAGTCCATTGTTTGTGTTCGATATCTTTCTTTATTAAGGACCTGTTATTATATATTAGTGTATATTATTATTCGGTATCAAGCTACTGCACGAGCTTTGTTAATAATATACACTAATATATCCCACTAGTTATACACCACTATTTATTTCTTTATACTATGGTTGAGAAAAATATAATTTATCCTCTACTTATTAAGTAACTTGATTACTGTTTGAGTGTAATCAATTCAACTAAGTGGACACTGACATTTGGATATCAAAATTTTAAAGACCACACTTCCTTTTCAGAACCCTATTACCGTGATCTTATCGATTTCAAAGAACTAATGTTTTACAACCTATTTCATTTTGTCTTTAAGTGGTTGATCTTTACTTTTAAGTACATCGATTTATTTCAAGTGGCGCTAATGAGGAAGCGGGTGAATTAATCTTTACTTAGTTGATCATTGTTTAATCTATTTTTCACGTGTCGCTAACTCGATATTCAAAATCTCCCGAACCTTACTTTACGCGGAATGGCGGATACTATGAGAATGAGAAGATCAACAATGAGATCAATTGGACATTTAAGGATTATTAGAGGTTTGATGATGTTTTTGTTATGTGAATGTAAGTTGATGATTAAAGTGCTTTTACTGTCTATAACTTTTACACATCAACATTGCTCGTGTAGACATCCATACATTTTCAAATATGCTTTTGTTAATTGATGTTTCCGTTATGATTTTTCTTCTAATTATGAGTATATGGTCATAGTCTAAGAAAAGAGAAATTTGACAAAATATCATGATCAACCCATGTTATTTGCCTAAATGGATACTTTTTTTATTAACAAAATACCACAGTTCACCCTATTAAATGACTGAACTACCCTCATGTCCCATATTTTGCAAATCTTACTCATTTCATCTACCAACATTTCATTACACCATTTCCATATTATCTCTCTAAAAAACCGTCCGACCTACCCCTTTCTCTCTCTAAGATTTTTAAGTTTCTTAAGTAAAAAATCTAAAGACTTCACCTTCAACACTAAATTCGTGTTCAAATTCCTAAATTCTTTACCTAATCTCTATTAGGCTAAGGAGATTTTCGAATTTCTTTAAATTTGGGTAATTTTACACTCCAAAATCTATATTTTGAACATGTTTGTGTGCTATGCGTTTATTATTTAGAGTTTTGATGTTGTTATTTGGAGTTTTTAATAAAATGTTGAATCTTTTTAATTTTGACTTGTATTGTGATGTTTTCTGATGCCTAATGTTCTTGTATAATACACTATAATTGAGTAATCAGGTACTGGCGGCCCTGATTTATAACCGATATTAATAACCACACGATATAATTCGATGTAAGACAATATAGCTTGATATAATCTATTATAATAAATTATATCACATTATAATCGACATAAGTCAGATTTTAATCACATATCATAACATACTGAGTATGCCACTTATAATCGACATACTGACAAGTCATTGCCAACAAATTACACTTGATTAATTTTTGTTATCTTAACTTTGATGTTCTCATGTGAACAAGAAAAACGGCGAGCAATAAGATACTACAATGTTTTTGAGATACCCACAAGAAAACCCATAACAAATAACACAATTTCATAGAAAAAATTAACACATAGGCAAAAAAAAAAAAATAAACCTAGAAACTCATAAAATTTGAAGTTTATAATACAAAATATATGAGAAAAATCCTTGCGAAATTATGTTGATTTTGGTTCTTGTCCATATAAAGAATTTAGGATATAGTTTCAAATATTTTAACTATAATTTAAGACTTAGAAGATGATTTTTAAAGTAGTAAATGATTTTGATTTTTTGCGTTGATTATAGGTATTTAAAGATAAAGATTGTTAAGAAATGAACAGATTGTGTTATTTACTTAGGAGGATATAATAGTCATTTTATACCAAAATAGTGATACTCTTTAAATAAAAAAATTGTGTTGATTTAGGCAAATATGAGGTTTGACTCATGATATTTTACCAAATTTCTCCATAATATTTCAGGTTGATCGTATTGAAACAATTACACAACAATTTCTCTATTATTACACAAAAGATGTTATCAGATAATCCGAACTCCCAGACTCGCATATCTAAACTTCTTTGAATTCATCGGGAATGTTAGTATTCTAAAATACTGAAGCCACGAACATATATTCCTCCTGCTCTAAAGATTGTCTATTTCAAGCCATACTGGTTTCGATTTGATTATTAGTTAGATTTTTATAGAAATATTTTATGAAAATATATCAATAAAAATACATTTCAAATTCTTTCTATCGATATATTTTTCATCAAATATTATGTAACACAAACAAAAATATTTACACCAAAGCTCAACTATTAAAGCTAAAATTCAAAAGCTGCATAATCTTTGTGAACTAAGGGACTGGGCTTGACATCTTTAGCAGCCAGTCAGTATCAAATACTGCTGAAGACTTTAGAGATGGAAAGCTTATGAAAACAAAGAAGATAGTCTGATGGATGAATAAATAAAGAAAGAAAAATTCATCTCACCTAAGGAACCATTTCAATTAATGATGTAACTGAATACTCTGTTTGATTTATAAATTGCATATTTCTATAAAAAAACGGTTTCAAATTAGATACAAACCACCAATTGAATGAAAAACTCCAAAGAAGTCAGTAAACTGTGTAATAAAAGCCAAATACATCCTTGACATAATAATTCTATCATCGAGTAATGTGCCAAATTACAGTCCCATCATAATTATTCTGATTTTCAATCAAATGCTGATCTATCCGAGTCCTATTACAAGCTAGAAATCTGATCTGAAGCTACATCTGACCTGAGAGAAGGAGAGCCATCAAAATGAAATGCAAACGACTTCGCCAACTCAACAGCATCATGCACCCTTAGACGTGTCCCTTGCTGTCCGACAACTGTAGATGCAACCTTTGCTGCTATAGAACCCATTCCTTTCAGGTCGGATAATCCTCTTAACATACCATATAGAATACCTGATGCATAAGCATCTCCAGCCCCACATGTATCCACGGGTACACAAGGGGATGGAGGGATATATATTGCTTCCCCTTTCACACCAATGTATGAGCCCCGAGGGCCATCTGTTACTGACACTAGAGGTACAAAATGGCTCAAGTAACGTGTTGCTGAAACAGGGCTTTCATCGGAAGGAAAATGACAGAAAGCTCTGGCTTCATCGCTATTTGCAAATACTATGTCCGCATAGTTCGCCATAATATCCCTGTGAACATGATGGTGTAGCATTAGTGCATTTGTACCTAATAGTTCCTGGCATTCATACTAAAGGGTGTTTGAAAATAGCCTCTTTTGTTTTAAAGTAAGGAGCTAAGAAGCTAACTTCCAGCAAAAGAACAAGACAGCAAGGACCGACCAAATAAAAAGCGCAAAAGTCAGAAGCAAAATCCGTACCAGAAATCATCATAATGTTTCTCAATGCAGGAGATATCCGATGCCGTGATGGCAACCAAAGCACCACATTGTCGGGCTTCCTGACATGCTTTTGTGATTGTCCTTATTGTATCAGGAAGTTCAAAGAGATACCCTTCAACAACTAGTATATTCGTTTTGGAGATTGCACTAGCCAATGATCTATAAATGAGTTGATGACGCACTTGGTATCAAAATATGGCAACTCTGTAAGGGCCAGCTCTGAATGATCAAACCCACATAAAACCAAGGAAATAAAAAAAGAAACCAGACTCTAAACTAAAGGAGTTTTATAGAGGGTTATAAGGGAAAACAGGAACTCCAATATTTTTTTCATAGCATGTGATCAAATCAGTAAAAATAACATAGATATGAATTATTGCTTTTAATTATTTTACACATGAGTGAGTTGTATCCTTCCAGACATCCATTATACTGACCTGGTATGCAAGCATTGTTCGCTGAGCATCAGCTGTTGTCACAACAATAACTGTCCCAGTCGTCCCATCCTTGACTGGAGCTGACAGAAAATCCACATTTGCTCGCCGTAGTTTTGACCTTTAAGCAGCAATGATGCTAGTCAATCACTATTCTGAAAGGCATTAAAAGTACTAATCTAGAGACTTGTAAAAACAACCAACTGACATAGTGAACAACTTTGGTAGTGGCCATTAAATATAATAGATAATTAACAGTGTCATTTTCTAAGTGAAGAATAATGCAACAAGATGCAGTATTCGATCTCCAAGGTTGAACATCATACATTTTAGCCTTTTATCTCAATACACCAAATAAAATATCCACCATATCATTTGTTTATAAATTAAGTCATTATATAAACAGAAAAACATGAAGGTATTCTAAAATGATGGTTAGAGATATAATATAGAAGCAGATGTGAAGGGAAAGGGGAAAAGGATGCACCTATAAAATCCACCTAACGGATCACTCCCTACACTGCCTACCATAGCTATGTTTAGAGCAGGACCAGACATGGTTCGACCACCAAGCCTTGCCAAGGCTACAAGCGTATTTGAAAGAGAACCCCCAGCAGCAGCCTTGTAGCTGCAGCCATCCATTGCCCTCAACACTCGCCCACGTTCTTCATGATTTACAACCTTCCTAGTGCCCTTGACTAAGTCAAGTCTCTCAAGAAATTCATCATCAACCATGCCAGAAAAATCGACCTGCAATAGTTCCAAATCAGGAAAAGGACCTAGTTCTTTGATCCGGCTTCTAATGCACTTATAATATGCACAGAGTGATGGTTCATTTTCTACTAATTGTTGAATCAAATAAACAGCAATTTAACTAACTTGTGTATCCTCACACCAAGAAAAGATTTTCCAGTTCAATGTATAAACAATAAACTAATAGAGATTCCATCATTAAATTGTGCATTCCAATATGCTACATGTAGTAAAACAACAATAAGAAACACAACCAAACATTAAAATACTCAAAAACAAATAGAGGCCAAACAAATTTAGGTGGGTACTGCAATAGCATCAGTACATTAACATTGGCACGCTGCAATGCCATTGATTTGGCTCCTGTCTAAGCGGGGTCGGATAGTACATAGGCTTACCTATGATAGGAGGTTGTTTCCAAATTGACCCAACAGTGGAGTGCAAAGTCTAGTTGAAAACAAATTGTGCATTTCAATATGTAACAGTAGTACTATCCGAACTTGAAAACAACAATAAAAAACATCTCCAAACATTAAAATACTCAAAAACACACACTGACACACATGAAACCAAACAAATTCATGGGCACTCCAATAACAGCAGTAATTGTTCAAATATTCACAAAAAAAAAAAATTAAATTATTCATAACAAAACAATTCAAACACTAGTCCAACAAAAGCATCAAACTTTCCAATCAAAGAGCATTTACCATTGCTTGACCAAGACCCAAAACATCAAATCTATCAGGCAAAGAACCAGAAGCCATCAAATTATGCAATTCATGCTGCCCCTTTTCATATAAACCCCCAATCCCCTCCCCCTCTTCATCATCATCATCATCTTCACCAAATTCATCCGAAAGCACTCGGCTTTCATAGCTACTATTACTACCATCATCATTACAAGACAACCCTTTACAAGAAACAACAACATTCCCCTTAAACGACATAGAAATATTATTATGTTGGTTGCTCCAAAATGGTGTACAAGAATAACCAAAATAATAATAATAACCAAGAATACTACTAGAATATGAAGAACAAAAAGGGTATGCATCATTTCCTTGGTACTTTTTGGTCAACAATTTAGAAGCATGGGTTAAGCATTTGGGTGAAAAAGATGAAATTTCGGGAGATAAAATATTATTTGCGTTTTTCAAGAATGATTTTTGCGAAAAAATTGGGGTGGATAAGGAAAGGATAGAGTATGCCATGTTTTCTTGGTTTGTCTTAAAAAAAGGTTGTCTAGTTTCTATTTTTGTTGGGTTTGTTTCAAAAAGGTTGTCCACTTTTGATTAAATTGGTTTGTTTCAAAAAGTCGTTTCAGATTTTTACAGTTGATGAGACACAGAGGTGGCTCTTTAAGTGGCTGCTCAGCCTCTATATGGCCGAGGATAACGGTGGGGGTCTTCAACACGCCGCCTCTGTAGTTTGATTAATACATGGAGTAAATTGGGCCATTTTATAGGGGATTTTTTATATTTTTGAAAATTAACGATGATATAGTATTACAAGTTACAAATTCATATATCGAGTATTACAAATAACGATTAGAGTTTATAAATTACTAACTAAAAATAGTTAGAATAATTTTTGCAAATAAAGTAGAATATCTACAACAAAGCATCAGAATCGAGACTATATTAAAGTTTCGAAATATATATCATTAAATTATTGAACCATCGATAATGGAATTTTTATGTTAAGTTTTGATTTATTTGGTTTTGTATTCTTGCCTTTTTGGACCAATTTTCTTTGGCTGATAATTTTTCTAGTCGAAGTGCGTGGCTTAAGAAGGTTCTGTACTTCTGTCTGACCATATTAAAATAAAGAAGAAAATAAACGACAGTTCGGGTTGACAAATAATTTCATTTACAAATCACGTTGACGAGCCGAGTCCGGTTAGATCCGTTAATCAAATCGATTTATTAAGAAATCGAGTCGTAGCTTGTGATTTATAATCGATTCGAAAAAGAATCGCTCATAATCGACTTGTTAATCGTGACGCTATTTGATTTTTTAAATCCGCCTCAGAAATCGACGGTATCCATTCTGCCTGATTGGTACTTTGTTAGTGATTTAGGACTTATTTAGTGTATTGATCTCATAAAAATGATAATATAAACGAATTTAACGAGCCATTTGTGAGAACCTAATTCCGCATCGTAATAACGAATCATAACATGTTCGAATTATCAAAATGAACGAATTTTTAACATGTTTTAATGAAACGATTAACAAATTAATCGGTTCGATAACATGTCTATTCACAATTTCACACCGCTCTATCATGGGAAAATTCGATAAAAGCCCCCTCTTACATGGGCTCAACCGAGCAAAGAACAGTGGTTAAGCATCACAGCCCAACACCCCTCGCCTCTTCATATAATAAGGATTCGATTCCATAAAGAAATGACCTCAGATTGCCTTTCGCAGCCAGCAACCAATTAGCGACATCCGCGATTAACTTCTCTTCATGGTATCCTACGACACACACGGATCAAGAGTAACTCTACAGATGCTTCGGATTGGAAAGTTAATCAATGAAAGGATAATCTTCAAAATATCATATGTTCCGCTTGTTTTGGGAAGCGAATGTGTAAACGGAGAATATTATCTCCGATTTATCTATTGTGCCCTTGTACTTATTTTAGCCTGTAAATATATTACCCAGATTCTTCCAGAGGCATGCCATATTCAATCATTCAATTTAAACGGAAGATAACGATTCATTCAGTCAGTGCTATTATCCAAACAATATTTTAACACATTCACCTGTGAAACGGAATCGAGTAATAATCTACGCTAACGTATTAAACGTTGCTTCGATAATATTAACTCTCAATGCGCCAATACATTATACCCATTTTGCATGAACGATTTTAGTCAATGCAACTATCCTGTATTAATCTAAGAACATATTTATCTGCAGAAAACAAATTTTAGAACCCAAACCAGATAAATCTTTTATCTTTTTTCTCCTTTTTTTTTTAGAACGAGGAGGAAATGTAGCATCAAAACTGATTCAATGTCTCATGGTGACTGACCAGTAAGTCAATTATACGAATATCGGAATGGGATGTATCAAACGCGGGCCTAGAAAGCAAAGATTATTTTTAATCCAGATTGACTAAACAGTTTAAAAATCATTGTATTACTTATAAATCGAATATTATTTCCATTTACCTACATTCATCCAAAAGTAACATTAACTATGGTGCACCTTGAAAATTCCATAAAAATAAAACAGTCTAGATCATCCATATTGAAAAAAACGATTGCAAACTTGCGTGTAACCAGAAAAAAAGTGGCAAAGAAAATGGAGAAGAGAGAAAAAGACATTGAAAATGAGAAAGAAAGGGTGTGTAAGAGATGTAAAAAATCATTTATTGCATCATTGAACGACTCAAATTCATGCCGTTTTCATCCTTCTTTCTTTGTCTGCCGACGTCATGATGATCAAAAGAGGTTCTTTTTTCCATCCCACTTTTTATTAATTTCATTAATTAATTAATCTTGATATGAACTTTTTTGTTTAAATAATTATCTAATTGTGTATATCTTATCATAGAAACTCAAATTTAAGTGATTGAATTATTCATTCATAAGTAGTATTTAAATTGATATGGAGGGAGTGCCAATTGTTCTTTATTTTAGTTTGGCACAGACCATCTAATTAATTATATCAAGATTATAACTTATAAGTTTTAATGGGTGTTTGACATTTTTTGTTTTGCATTTTACTGTGATTTTTGTTTTGGTTTATTATTGATTAGTTGTTTTTAGCTGAAGGGTAGCTTCAAATTTCCGGTTCTTGATTGGTTCATGGACGGTGTCCTCTATTAATGGGGGTATTAGGCTGAGTTTGACTGTTGTTGCTCAAAAGATTTTAGCTTTTTTCGATTTTGGCGTTTTTGTTACTCGATTTCGCTTGATTCCATAATATTTACTTTAGGTGATGTGGTAAGATTATGTTTTGAGGTTCGCATGTGGTTCGGGAAGTAGGTGTGTTCATTTGGGTGATTAAAAACATCGGCTTTAGTGAATTGTGCATCCGAAGTTACCATGTTGATAAATTGCATGTATACCTCCTTTAACTCATTTTATAAGTTGTATATGATTGAACTAAGTAAAACACCTCTATTGGTGTATATGGTATTTCACATTTGGTATACCACATATGTACACTAACCTATACTTCAGATGCTTTTACTTATGTTTGTATCTTGTTCAAGAAGAACTCGTTGTTATGCTTGGAGATACATGCTTGAAGTTACCGTGTTATGCTTGGAGATTCAAGAAGAACTCGTTGTTGCTTTAGATGTTTTTCCTTGAACTTGGAGATTCATGTTTGAGCTGTTTATACTAGGCTAATTCAAAACATAGAATCTATGATTGTGAATGCCTTGAATTGAATGTGATGGACGATTTCCGTTACTTTGCCACCAAAATAAGGATAGAAGATAGCGCTGGTTCATTTAAACCAAACAACTAATGGCTTAATACAATTCTGTGATTTTTATGTGGAAAGGACAATCTTGTCATCACTTTTTAAATGTTGACTCCATGTTTTGTATCATGCTCTGCTAGATGTCACATGAAATTTGTGCTGGGTGATTTCACTTTTAGAAACTGATGCTGCCTTTATATGCTAAAAGGGGTGAGGCTACTAATGATGCAGGACCACATGTCCACAATGATGTTGTTAATAACTTGAGTATATCTGCTCTAGCATTTCTTCATGTAGTAGTTTTCTCTCTTGTGACTTGGCCTTTGTTGTACATGCTTAATATGTAGATATAACTTGTAAACTTTAGATGTCATGAATTACTAGGCTATATCTTCTAAATTGGAATGTACATGTTTTTACAGTTTTCTGGGGTGAATTTCGATGCATCCATCCATCTGATTGTGTGTATGTTTTTTTTAACTCTTTAACTTGACCTGACAAAAGATTTCCCTTATCATTCTGTATGGACATTCTATTCCATTGCTTTAGTCGGGGTAAAAACTTATTTTGGATCATGGCACTGTTGGATATTGTGGAAATTATTGTAGTTGACTTTCACAACATAAACTGGAAAAGAGAACTGAGCATAGATGTGATTGACTTTCTTCAGTTTCGAACTTCTGATATTTTTAGAGTGTTTGCATGTATGCATGATTGAGATACAGACCATTTTACATCTGTGAATTGGTGTTTGACTACGACAATTCAAACATGTGATGTGTTTTAAACATTGACGTTATTTCATATGAAGGTACTATGAGTTGGGACCTGATGATCCTCCCTACGCTGCAAAGTTCTATGATTGTTGTGGAGCCGAGGACCCAAATGCACCTGGTTGTTCAACTAATACCCATGTCTCGTATGATGATTAGGGTCATATGCTAATGCTTTCACCTGATTTGGTAAGAAGCTGCTAAGAATGAACTGATAGTTCCTTAATCTGCTAGTCAATTCCCAAACAAGTTGCTGTCTTGGATGCTTTACAATGTGAATATAAAAGAAAACCGCTGAAGATACATAGTTATCTCATGCATTTCCTCTCGATTGTAAATCCAGGCTTTGGCACGGTGGCACTTGCTAATTAAGAAAGCCAAGTTGTTAAAAATTTAATGATAACTAGCTTTTTGTACTCATGTTTGGTCATTTGGCATGAATCATTAATAACTTGCATTTGAACTGAATTCCGAGCATGAAATCAAATCAGGTATATATGATGCATCGCGACATTTACCTAATGTTTGATGTGACTTGGATAAATCATCAAGATCGATCTATGATGGTTAGAGCTTGAGTCAGTAAGTCCGAGGAGCTATTCGAGGCGTGCCATTGTGCCACATCCTTCTTTGACAACATCTCAAACAAAATGTCTGTTGCAACTGTATCTGTAGTGGTTTTTATGAATCAAACTAACTTACAGAAGTACTTTTGAGGATCAAACTAACCTTTCATCAACTGGTACAATTCATGCTGGGCCAAAAAATGCAATAATTTATGTGCAATGAGTGATGGACATTGATTACATTTTAGAGGGGAAGAACATGCCTCTGGCATATAGTTTATTTGTTAGGCTGTCCCACGTTTTGGTTCTGTCCATTTCAAACCATAGCTAGTGCATGTGCACTCTTTTGGATTTTAAATGATCCAGTATGTCAATGAGAATGTTCAAATGTGCTCCTCATTTTTTGCTGTTTACTAAAATGAAAGTCAAAATGTAGCCAGTAAAACTTTGTTTACCATCATGTCCAGGGCTATTGCCTCAATGGTACAAATAATGACATCGCGGAGAGGAGGTCTAACCTCCTATGTCATTTTAGTTATGGTATCTGGACCAACTTAAACCTCATATGCCATCTTTTTATTATATGCTTACTCGAAACTAAGTGACCTTGGGTGGCCTAAAAAAAAGTGATTGTGATATTTTGACTAATTCAAAGCTCATATGTATGCGGGTAGTTGTAATAATCTTGTTTAATTAGGTAGGAGTGACATGTTAACTAACATATATTATCATTACTTAAAACATTGCACAATATGAAAGCAAAGATTTGAAGTCATTATTATTCTAATTTTGGTGAGTTTGATACTGAATTTAATGCAAGTGTTAATTCATCTATGATTTATGAAATACACTTATTGCCAACAAAATCAAGTCTAATAAGTAAACATGTGCTTAGCATGTGGTCTTCATCAGCATATCATCTTTGCATAATAGCAATATAGCATATACTAGTACTATTTTGATATAAGAATGTATCTTAATATGATTGCTGGATGTTGAGCTGGACGTTTCAGTTGTTCATATTAAATTAGATTGTGATATGTGTGATAATATGGGGCATATATTTTAACACACACAAAGCACGGCTGCTCAGACACTTTTAATTTATTCACGTTTCAAAATGGGCCTGGCCCAATAATACATGTGGGAGGTGTATTTAGGTGTGTATGGCCTTAGTTCAAAAGCATGAGAGGCACTTGATAGCCTTATTGAGAAGACATATATAGATTTTATTACAAATTATAAACACTTAAAAAATTATTTTTCCGCTTTCTAAAAGATCACATTGATTTTTTGATGTTGACTTTTGATGCTAAATATTTTTGTCTGTGTTTTATAATATTTTGTGAAAATATATAAATAAAATATACATTTCAAATTTTTCTATTGATATATTTTTCATCAAATATTATACAACAATAAATAAAATATTTACTAGTCAAATTCAACTATTAAAAAATGATACGTTTTTAAACGGAAATTATATATTAAGATTTTTTCATAATTACCAAGATTATTCAAATCAAATGAATATACAGAAATGTATTTAACTCCCCAAATTTTGTGTTGAGATTCGCTATGGTATCTAATTTGGCTCGCGACTGAAATAGTGTGATACTGAAGTACTGCATGGCTCGATCCTCTAGTGCCAATTTATTGGCATTTTGCTCAAAGACAACCCTACAAAACAAAGCCGAACCGAATACCGGTAATAATCGACTGTTGGGTCAGGGAGCATCGAGTACTTAGGGATGCTCTACATATCAAGCAAGGATTTTATGCTATCATTGCATCGCCTAAAGAAGTAAATCAAAGAGAAAGCCACCACACATAAAACGATATTGTATTTTCATATGCTAATGTTGACGTTGAGTGTAATGATCAATTATCTCATAGTTATTGAACCTATAGAAAAATTTCATACGTACCCTTTCCAGGACTACACTTTTCACAAAAATTGTGAAACTGTCACACTAACGATTCTTCGAGATGCCTCTGCCTTGAATTTCAATGAAGATAAATCGCGAGACGTGCCTTTTAACCGACTGTGTGGAACGAAAGCCTTTTAAACTACTTCAATACTAGATTCTGCCACTTACGTGACTCGAATCCACACCGCATGAAGAATTTAGAATGTCGACATTTAGCACTTTCGCTCATTTACCAGTTGAGCTATGTCCCAGAGTCAAATCTCAAAAGGACTACACTTTTCACAACGGGACACTTTCGTAGGTATGTTGTTTCATCTTTGTGGTCCAATCAAAATGGAGTATACATCAATTGGTAAGACAAATTTACTTTCAAAAAAATAATTATATTAATCAAAAATTAAAATTGTAATGATTTTCTAACCACTACATTCTTTTGAAAAATTATAAAAAAATTAAGAAATTAATTTAATTGTCATGGAAATAGATTTCACATTAGATGGTACTTAGCCATTCGTAAGAAAAGTTAAAGATCAATGACAATTGACAAGAGATCTTCTTGTTAGCATCCACAGTCAACTCTAGTCAAACTAACTAATCAATTAGTTGTTTGATAGATAGTTAGAGAGCAAGTTAGTTAGAGGCACAAGATTCTAGAAGATTCTCTTGTGTGCTATATATATTCATATTCCAATCATTGTGTAACCAACTCTTAATAGTATAAAAAATCAATACAAAAATGCTCTCTACATTCTTGTTCTCTTATTTTCTAATCTATTAAATATGTAAATCAATAAATCAACAATATGGTATCAACCAAAGAGATGCGGTGCCCGCCAATCGACAATAACAAATCTGCCGGCCGACAACAAATTTTCCGGCGACTTTTCGATCAATGCTGAACCTTCTGCAACAGTACAAAATGCACAATTGAACAATGAATTTGTGGATTTTCAACAAACAAATCCTCAAAATGATCACCTAACTCAATTTCAAAGATAATCATGCAAGCCACCATTTCTTCATTCGATCCTTTGGAGTCAGATCATCTGATCAATAATCAATTACATCCTTCAACAAGGTTACTTAATGCGACACTATCATCACGACGTAGATCGCTTGAAATTTCGCTTATCGCGTTAATAAAGATAGGTTTTGTGAATGGTAACGCTCGAGGCCCACTATCCTAGTCTCGGCTGCACAACGGGATAAGTGTAACGGTACGTGATAGCCCGGGTTGTCGATTCGGCTTGATCGTGATATTGCAGAAAGTGCGCTTATCATGGCACTGCTGCAGCCAGACATGAGTCAAGCATAAAATCGATTTTCACAAACAAATCAAGACCTGATGTATTAGGTTCGAGAGAGCTACTAATCCCATAACACACAACTCATCTCAAAAACACCTACGAATCCCATAACACAACAAATTAACTAACCGGATTGAGCCAAGAACACATTCAATTTTAAAAAAGTAAATTAATCTACACCCGCGAGATAAATACCACCTTGGCTAACAACGAATATCGCCACCTACTTAAGATACGGTTCCCACGATCCGCGCCTAATCACACATAAATTCAAAAAATTTACAATTAATACTTACTACAATTTTAACCCCGATCACATTTAAGTTTTAGTTTATCCAACCATAACAATATTTAGTTACTAATTTAACAATTCTAGCGCAAAAGATATTATATCGCTATGAATCGACAAATAAAACAACAATATTTCAACCCACAACATTCCTCCATTCCGCCGTGGCCCTCACCTCTACACCCACTCTAACACTTTAAACAACTTCTAATCAACCCAAAATCAATTTCCTCAAACCAATTACCCATTTTTAACATAATTCCCTCTATTCAACATAAAAATTAATACTTTAACTCCAACAACTAATTCAACTCTTATAACAACTATTCCAAAGCTCAATCATATTTTTATAACACTTAGATGCAATTTGCTAAAAGTCAACCAAAAAGTCAACTCATTAAAAGTCAACATAAGCTCCAAACATCCTATTTCTTCCAAAAGTATAACCTCCAAGTATTTAACCTTCATCAAACATGCCTAACTCCAAATTCTACAAAAGTCAACGCAACTACATCAACACATTTCAACCCCAAAAATCGATTATTATAGCTTCTAACCACATAATTCAAGCTTAGATGATAACTCTATACCATTTTAAAGCTTCAAACTCGAAGTCAACTCAAAGTCAACTAAAGTCAAACCTTCCATAATTCATGAAATACTCAAAAAGCTTCCAACTTTAACTCTAAATCAGCTAGTTTAAAGGTCTAAGAACTTTTAATTACAATTTAGAATGAATTAGCAAAAGTCAACTATCTCAAATCTGATGAAATACCCCAAAAGATTCAAGCTTTCTTACCTTGTTTCTCAGAGAGGAGAGGACGTAGGGAAAAAAAGATAAACCAACTCTTGTATCTTCAACAACAAGCGAAATTCAAAGCAAGATTTTTTTAAAGTGGCGGGGTCGTCTGCTGCTATGGCGTTACAGGTCGCTGGATTTTTTGACGATAACGAATAGTAGAGCGAGTCAAGTATATAAAGATAATGATTAAATTCCGCTGGCTTGGCGATTTATTTCTCCATTTCTCGCGTTTAAATCTTAATGAAAACGAATCCAAATATATTATTTTTTTCGTGACATAAATTACTACCCATCTAATACTAGTCTGCATATATCGATTTTATTACAAAAGTATTAGACTATCGGTCCTTACCACCAACCGACATATATATATATATATATATAATACACTTAATCGCTTAGCGTGAACGGGTTATTTCTATAATGGCTCATTATGGGGAAGAATATCCAACGGGATGCTCAAGACTTAAGAAATCAAATCAAAATAAATCAAGTCTCTTGTGGATTTATTTTTCCACATCTTACGGTCTCTGGGACCCCCAACTATTTCCCTATAAATACCCATCATATGCCTTCATTTTAAGATAATGTTGAACTAATAACTTCACTGCTCATTAGCTCTAAAACACCGAACTAATTTGCGATCGAGCTTGGCCAAGGATCGACTGCCTGAGTAACAACGGAATGCGATCAACTTCATAACTGTGATCATCACCAGCGCAGTTAGCTGGGCATATGGACAACCACCTCATTTAAATATTCTAATAGCTCGACTGCTAATGTTGAGTTGACTTGTTGTCGGGTAATCAACTTATTGAGTCACGTAAGTAACTTAACAAGTTACTAACGAATTTCTCTCTCGCTAAACCTTCCGCCAATCAACTAACAAGTTAATTGATCTCGCTTTATCCATACTTGTATCGAAAGTATTTTATCGATGTAAAATAACATTGGGCGCTCGTTGATTTCAATCAATCTCCCAAATTAGCACTGTGGATTTAATTCCATACACGGAATATAACTCAACGCCATTACGCTACATGATTGGGGTTCGATAATAGTTTATTGTATAATAAAATAATTGACCATTATAATTATTATATCTATACATTTGCATTCCAAGAATCTAGCATAACCCCTAATATTATCAAGTAGTTCCAATTCTAAAATTAACAATTACTATTTGAACACTTAGTTCGAGTAATCACATTTGACTATAACTAGTAAATGAATTGTTGCCAATAATTTGTCACAACAGTATAATTATAGAAATCAAAATACTTTGATTTCCAACATATGTTTGATACTTTTTCTCAACCAACGTTTTTAGAAAATGTTTTCACCATGTCTGAGCCTACCACCTATAAACAAGCTAGTCAAGATCCTAGATGGATTGAAGCAATGGACAAGGAAGTTGATGCCTTAAATGCTAACTGTACTTGGGAGTCGCAGTTTGCCCGGCAGTGGGAAAGAGGCTGGATATCATGTGGGCTTTACGTGATCAAGGTCAAAGCAGATGGACAGGTGGAAAGCTTTAAGGCCAGGTTGGTGGCCAAAGGCTTCACTCAACACGGGATCGACTATTACGACTTTCTCTTCCCTGTGGGTTAACATGCCTACGCCAGCGCGCATCTTATCACAAGTGAGCCTCTCCGCCGGATGTACACGCATTCCTCCATGGTGATCTCATGGAGTAAGTCTATATGAAGCCTCCGCATCTCACGCACCACCGCACCGTGTGTGTGACCGGAAAAGAAGCCAGATGGCCTTAAGCAAAGCCTCAAGCACGTTGGTTTTCTAACTTCAACGAGACACTATTGCAGTTGGGGTACACTCAATCAAAGAATGATATTTCATTGTATATCGTGAATTTTCACAGTACGCTGATTGTTAAAGATATGTCAATGATATATCATATTCAAGATCAAGGATTTAGGTGCTTTGCATTTCTTCTTAGGATTTGAATTGGTCGAATGATAATGCAAATAATGACCCAAGGTAAATTTGTAAATGTATTATCATGCAGAGTTGGCATCTATAATACAACTCTTCTACAAAGCAATACAACACACCATTGCCTTTAACTACTAAGCTCATTCCTGATGAGGGGGAACTATTGGGCAATCCTGCATATTATAGAAGCATGCTTGGAAAGTTGAATTTCTTAACCAATACACAGCTTGATCTCTCTTTAGACTTATTTGGCAACCCTTCATCATCTTCTGTATTATGTTCATCAAAGTGTTGCATATGTATCATTCTTTCAAGGCGTCACTAACATCGAAAAGATATTCGATTCCGATTGCTTGCCCCACAACCAGAAGATCTGTAACTGGTTATATCATCACCCTTGGCTCTTTCTCCCATCTCTAGAAGAGAAGAATGTTAATCGTCTCGCTAGTTTCTTAGCCGAGGTTGAGTACGTGAAAGAATGGCACGCAGCTATCAGTCATTGTTGCAGATTACCAAAGAACTAGGCATTTCAAGATTGAATCCAGTTACTCTCTTTTGTGATAACACCTCGGCCATTCATATAGCAAAGAACTCCTCGCTTCTTCATGAGCTGACAAAACATATGTATTACTGATTGCCATCACACCTAAAGTATTGGGAGGACTACCACAGCTTGCTCATTTGCCTACATAAAGAAAATTGCATATGTTATGACTAAGATATTCGCACCTCAAAGATCAACACTAATGGACGCTTGGCCTGCTTCATTCTCACAGCCCATCTTCATGGGGCAAGTAACATCCACGCCAATCTCTAGTCAAACTAACTAATCAATTAGTTGTTCGATAGCTAGAGAAAGTAAGTTGGGGAGGCACAAAGATTCTAGAAGATTCTCAGGTGCTATATATTATTATTCCAATCATTGTGTAACCAACTCTTAACGGTATCAAAAATCAATACAAAAATGCTCTATACATTTCTCTCTTGTTCTCTCATTTTCTAATCGATCAAATCAGAATCAATAAATCACTACTTTTGATCTACATAACATGAAAGCATTGTATTTATTATGACACACAAACAAACAAAAATAAAAATAAAATCAAAACTTCAAATAACAATTGAAATTGAAATTGTGAATTATGATGATAATTCTACTCTTTTATTTTGATGAAACTTCTCTTTATTCATTCATTCATTCACGCTTTCTACTAAAATTAATTAGCTTTGAATTAAAAAACTGCGACCTTATACACCTCACACATCGATCCGACAAACACGGTAAAAGGTTCGTCTAAAGTGAAATTATCACAATAGGATCGGCTAAGGTCGGAACCCGACATACTGCATACAATGTTCGTGAATGACGACTATCAGATAAGACATAATGACGCTTCTGCGGCGAAATACCACTGTTTGCAGCTTGCGGATCGCAATGCGCTCGATTTTTTCCATTAACACTTTCATGGTGGAACCCGGCCATACGACCAAGCACAAGGGACGGTCAAGGCAGCTGCGGACCTACTTGTACTTGCATTTTTTTCCATGGTATATTTCACCAAATTAATTGTCCACATATTGTAATAAATCAATAATCCAGTAAAATAAAGGCTTGGCTGCGTAGTGCCTTACCGCATTCATTGCTTTTAGCGGCCTAAGCGCTACTCTCTGACTATTTTTAGCTGGCCTGACACCCCCGAACTTAATCATGTTCTGCATTTTTTAAGGTCTACACACCCCGACTCACACACCTAATTTTCATTGGGCTGAACGACTATATTACCTTAAAAATACCATCAGCCGCAAAACGACTATTTTGTCCCTAAGACTAGGCAATGACTATTTTGCCCCTCCCCTATTCAGTGTGTGAGTTAGGAAGTTCTTATTGCGGCAAACCTGCTCACTAATTAAAATATCCAAACTCCTTTCTTCCTTAACACCACCCCTACTCCCCAACCCCATCCTCTACAATTTTACCCTACCGCCTCCATTCCACAAATTTCCACCCTCTACCCATCAAACAACTGAACTTTTCCCATATGAAATGAATATTTTATTCGCGTATCGATGTTATAATTAAGACGCACTGCGGTTTTTCCTGGATACGCCAAATACATAACTCAACGACGGGTCCGGAGTATTCAGTTCCGCACTATAGAGATTTCGCCAACTGGAAGAAGAATGGATCGTTAGCCGCAACAGATCAAAGCAACGCCACCGCGATCGCTGCTGTTTCTACCCATCGAAGAGATAAACTGTAAATTGTGATGTTGAACTGATTGATAAAAATATGGATAAATTGTAACCGGATGACGCCAAAATCGAAAAATGGATAAATTCGCTTCACCAACGCCGCCTCATGATTCCTAGCGGATAACCGTACTACGCCAGTTAACGCCAAAGAATGCCAAATTGTCGATTCTATGCTTTATTTACTATCGCTTCATTTACTCATTTACGCTCTTCAAAATTATACGTAACATTTGTTCGATGAGCGACATGGGCGACGTTGTTTCAACCGAATCGAACTTATTCACTTTCATTTTTTTATTCATTATTCATCATTGACGGCACAAGATAATATGAAGACGGGAGGCGCAGCGGGTAGGCTGCATGGCGCTATAATGAAGAAGCGAGCTGATAGTTTTTAATGAACGACGCTTTGCCCTTTACCCAAACTTCCAACTACTACACTGGCAATGAGGCAAATACTATTTTACACCATATACTTTAGTGTTGTGGGACAAAATACTATTTTATCAGGTGGACTCAACGTGGTATTTTGCTGGGTAATATAGTCATTTCACTAATGAAAATTGTGCCAGATGTGAGTCGTGGTGCGTATGACACTAAAAAAAAGCATTATGCCCCCGCCCGACTAGTTTTGTGGTGCGCCTGCATTAATTGCAATATGATGCGCCTACAGATGTACACTAAAACCATAAGATGGTGCCTTTCTTCCAACAAGTTCTTAAAATAAAGTATTTTTCTTTCTCTCCTTTTGGTGTTCCATCTCTCTCATTGCATACATACTGCTATTCTCACTCTTATAGAGAGACCATGTCAGCATTTTAGTAGTAAACCAACCTCTCATTTTCCAATTTCAATCTAGTATTGACTTGTTTTTTTCATTTGGTGCAACTTCTTTTTTGTTCACAACCATGTCTACCAAAACCAAGTAAGACTTTAGTTTCTTTCTATTTTGGATCTAATCTAATATTGGTATTTTTATTTTTTGTTTCATGTTTTTGTCTGAATTCTAGTTTAATGTTATGTTTTGTGTTAATTCGTGTTGATGGTAATGGAACCGACAGTTTATTTATTTGTTTAAGAATGTTATTGTCTAATCTAAATATTTATTTGTGGTAACTGATCTAATTGTTTGTGTGCTTTTTGGATGTTCATTTTTTGGTTTCAAATTTCAATATGGTATTTTTAATAGTTAATTGTTTAGCTTGATTTCAGCTTTTTTAGTTGTGTTTGGTTTGTTTTTGGGTGGATCTGATCTTGTTTATTAGTTTCTTTTTGAATTTCAAGATTGGATTTTTATTGAAGAATTTAGCTTTTGGAGCAAGTGATAAGAGTTTCTTGATGTCTGGTATATGTTATCTATTCTGGTAGTATTGGATTGATTTTTTAGCTCCTTTTGTTGCCCCCTAATGTAAGAGTTCAATAGAAAGATTGGAGTTTTACTGAAGGAAATGGTGCTTTAGAGGCAACTGATAAGAGTTTCTTAGTGTCTGTTAAATGTTATCGATTGTGTATTCGATTGATTTGTATGCTCCTTTTGTTGCTTCTGGTGAATGAGTGATGAGTGTGGATCTTGAATTGTAGTTTAGTTTGTAAAAAACTTTGCAAATTTTCAATGCGCGCAGGTCTTCGCTGACTGATCCTCCCAGCAGTAAAGCAATCCCGGCTACTCCCAATAGTAAAGCCCCCTCAGCTACTCCCAACAGTAAAGCAACCCCGGCTACTCCCCGTGTTGCTAGATCGAGCAGAGGACTGACTAAATCGGATACCAATTCACTCACGCCTCAGGCAAATTTGCGTGCTTCTGTTGATAAGTCTCCAAGATCTGTTACTTCAAAGCCTACTATCGAAAAGCGCTCCCCGAGGCTCAGTACTCCTCCAGATGTAAGTTTTAGATTTTGTTATAACACGGTATTACTTAGTGTATGCCTGTATTCTGATAAAGATCTATAATTTTTGGTGACTCCTTTTGCGTCGAGTTAGTTCAATTCACTTCGAAAGTTGGGTGTAGTTAATTGAATTAGCAGAAATGCGAGTGAAGCATATTGGGTACTGTTTGGGTTTTGAAGTCTAGTTTAAATTTTGTACCTGACGTGGCATTTGTCTGTTCTCCAGAAGAAACCATCCCGCATTTTGAAGCCATCAGAAATTCAGGTGGAACTTAATGTTGTCCAAGAAGATCTTAAGAAGGCCAAGGATAAACTCATTGTGGTTGAGAAAGAGAAATCACAGGCTCTTGATGAATTGAAAGAAGCACAGAGACTGGCCGAAGAAGCAAATGAGAAGCTTCGAGTGGCTGTGGTGGCCCAAAAGCGAGCAGAGGAGAATTCTGAGATTGAAAAGTTCCGCGCTGTTGAAATGGAACAGGCAGGCATTGAGGTATCTCAGAAAAAGGAAGAGGAATGGAAGAAAGAGCTTGAAGCTGTGCGGAATCAGCATGCTCAGGATTTGGAGGCTCTTCTCACTGCGACTGAGGAGCTTGAGAGGGTGAAGCAAGAATTGACGACGGTGTCTGATGCTAAGAAACAGGCGCTCATTCATGCTGAAGATGCGACTAAGATTGCGGAGAGTCAAGCAGAAAAGGTGGAGAAGCTCTCATCTGAGGTGGTTCAATTGAAATCTTTGCTTGAGACAAAGACTGAAGCAGTGGCTGATGAAAATGTTCAATTAGTGGCAGAGCTGAAGCAAGAGATAGATACTCTGAGACAAGAATTGATGAGAACTTCTGACGCAAAGAAGCAAGCACTCGTTCATGCTGATGATGCAACTAAGATTGCCGAGAATAATGCAGAAAAGGTGGAAAAGCTCTCAGCTGAGGTGGTCCACCTGAAAGCTTTGCTTGATTCTAAGAATGAAGCCGATGCCATTGAGAATGCAAGGGTGGTGGCGGAGCTGAAACTAGAGATAGAAACTTTGAGAGAAGAAGTTGAGAAATCAAAGAGTTACGAGAAGAAAATGGTTGAGTATGAAGCAACGATAGAACAACTCAACATTGATCTAGAGGCTGCTAAGCTCTCTATGTCTTACTCACACAATTTGGTGGAGGAGTGTAATCAGAGGGTTGAGGAACTGGAGATTCAGATCTCAGAAGCAAAACACTTAGAGAGATCTTCTTCAGAATCTATGGAATCAATAATGAAACAGTTAGAAGCAAGCAATGATTTGTTGCATGAAGCAGAATCAGAGATTTCATCCCTTAAAGAAAAGGTAGGTTTACTAGAAATTTCAAATAAGAGGCAGAAAGTGGATTTTGATGAAGTTGAACGCCGTCTTGAAGTGGCCAAGGAAGAAGCATCGAAAATGAAGGAAAATCTTGAATCTCTTAAATCTGAGCTTGAGGATGTGAAGGAGGAAAAAAATCAAGCAGTAAACAATGAGAAACTTGCAGCTGCCAGTATACAGACCCTTTTGGAAGAGAAAAATGGTATTATAACAGAGCTGGAAAAATCCAGGGATGAAGAGGAGAAAAGTAAGAAGGCAATGGAAAGCCTGGCATCTGCCTTGCACGAAGTTTCATCTGAAGCAAGAGAAGCAAAAGAAGAGATGATTTTTTTTCATGCCGAACGCGAAAACTTTGAAACACAACTCGAAGATCTAAAGTTGGTCTTGAAAGCAACAAATGAGAAGTACGAACACATGCTTGATGATACAAAGCAAGATATTGATGATCTTGCTAATTCACTCGAGCAATCTAAGCAAGAGAATGAGAAGTTGAAAGATGAGTGGGAACAAAAGGAGGCCCAATTGATGCATAGTGTCAAGGTCTATGAAGAGAAGAACTCTTCAATGGAAGAAGAAATTAGCAGACTGGTTAAGTTGCTTCACGAAGCCGAAGAGAAAGCTTCATCCTCCTTGGAGGAGGAAACCTATTTCAGGAACTTGATCAAAGAAACTGAATCCGAGGTTATCTTTCTGAAGGATGTTCTTGGTGGAGCAAAGGCCGAAAGCATGCAACTGAAAGAAAGTTTAATGGACAAAGAGAATGAGTTGCAGAATATTCTTCAAGAGAACGAGGAGATACGAGCTAGAGAGACTGCTTCTCTGAAAAAGGTAGAGGAGCTGACCAAATTACTGGAAGAAGCTTCATCCAAAAAACAAGTAGAGAAAGATGATGAGCTCTCAGAAAGTGAAAAAGACTATGATATGCTACCTAAGGTAGTGGAATTCTCTGAACAGAATGGAGGTGGAAGAGAAGAAATGCCGAAGTTTGAGGTGGTTCCGCAACAACATGACCAAAGTTTTGTGCCACATCTTCAAGAGTTCAATAACGTTTCGCAGAAGGAATCTGTTCCTGCTAGTGGTGACACCGAAAATTCTAAAGATAAACCAGAGGTGACTGATAAGAAGAGAACGGAGCATGATGAGTCGGAGGAAGTTGAGTTTAAGATGTGGGAGAGCTGCAAGATTGAAGAGAAAGACTTCTCTCCTGAGAGAGAGAAGGAAAATGAAGCCTTCGAGGATGATACCAACTCTAAAGCTGAAGGTTGTGAGAGCTTGGACGATACAAATGCGTTAACTTCAACAGAAAGCATTAGTAATGGTGGGACGTCTCCACTGAAGCAGCAAAGCCAGAAAAAGAAAAAGCCATTGCTCCAGAAGTTTGGAAGCCTTCTCAAGAAAAAAGGAACAAGTACACAAAAATAACACCCTCGGGGATTATCTCCATCGTGCCTTATCTCTGGGAGGTACTACAGAACTCTTCTGCAACTTGTTTCTTTTGCATTTTAATAGTTGGTTAAATATGAAAAGGTGTGTATGGTCTTTAGATTTTTTGTCCTTTACATCTTTCTTGATCATTTCTTCATGTTTTTATCATACCTTTGTTCATCAGGGGAGAATTTTTATTTTTAATCTTGTATCATTTGCTTTAATGTACTGGATATTAATAGTATATCATCAAAAGCATAGAAATGTTTAATGATTAAGCCAAAAGCATAGAAAAGTCAACAGCATATACTCAAAATTAACAGGAAAAGAAAAGTCATTAAGCTAACAGCATAGAAAAGTGAACAGCAATTGCATCTGAGCTAGTTATCTTAATAGTGATCATTCAATAATAGCTGATTCAGTTCTTCCACTTCTTCCAAATACAACCTCTCCCTTTCATCAATTGCAGCATCATTACGAAGCACGATCCATATGTGGTGGTAGTGGCTGATTAAGAGGATGAGGTCCTCGTTTTTTATATACCCTGTTGTAGATGCGACACAAAGCCCACCATTGCCCACATTTAACCGGGCTCAAGCGGCCGGGGTCCACTGGCTTCCGACCCACAAGCCCGGTTCGACCCGCCTGCCCACTCTAACAGCCCGGCCCATCAACAAATAGGGACGGTGATGGGGCCGAGTGATTGGGTCTAAGTCCTGCCCGAGCCCACCCAATATTCGGTGGGTATTCGCCCGGCCCGGCTCGGTGCCCCTCGGCTCCTCATCAAACGCAGCAACGCTTAAAATAAACGCCGCCACCGCTTAACACACAAAAAACAGATCACATATTTCAACCGGATTAAACGTGGTAACGCTTATATTAAACGCCAGTTTAAATATTAGAAATACCGCAGTGACTTCCTACTCTCAAGAAACAACTCACCCTCTCACATATACAACCCTGGGCAAGATCGATCAGTTTTCCTATTGGGTATGTTTTTTACATTGTATTATTTGTCATTTTAAAACGGGACACTTTGCAATTGACTAACAAATAGGAGAGTATCATCTCATATCGATGCTTAAGCTTTTGTTTTTTCTTTGATAGTTAATATGTTATAAAGATCATACGCTGGGTGAGATTAACCTTAACCTCATTCACAATAGTCCACGAATAAAAACGTGTACGAAAGTAAGCCCGACGATTCACTATTCGTGGACAAAGATTCCTAATCCACCTTCCAAATAAACTTTCAAGGCCGCTCAAATTGTACTTTAGTGGATGTACGGGGCCTCTTTACAATCTCTACAAGTTGCCCTTTGATTTTCAATGACGTCACAAAACGCCAAACTACGACGTTTTTCCTTCACTAGTATTATCCTCAGAAGACTAGATCGGTGAGTTAATTACTTGCAATTCATCGATTTGATTATCATCCTCTGTGATTAACAAAATCATTGTATTACAATAGCACCACCGATATCACTTCAGATATTTTACCAAGATTACGCTTTGACGCCATTAATTTGTAAGAATAAATAGCACAAATATAAAAGCGGATGATAGCTAATACCGAACCGAGATGCAACGGCAACCCCACCACTGGTCAAGGAATCCTTAGATTTCGACGAATCCTGACTTCAATAAAAAGACAAAGAATGAAAGTATCAGAATTACTAGAAAGGATCACAAAGATTGTGAATCGCTAAAATGGTCGCGGCCATGGTAAACGAAGAATTGCATTCCCTTTATGTGAGCCTTCCATGGCGCGATCCTCATTTTTCTCGTTAGGAATAAACGCGGCACCGCTTTCGATCAAATCCACCACGCTAAAGACATGTTAGCCAAGTAAAGAACCGGTTGATTAAACGCGGTACCGCTGATCAAACGTACCACGCTTATTCTTAAAAGTAGTCGCTACTTATTTGTGAGTCATGGAAATTTGCCGCTATGGCTCAAACGCGCATCGCTTGACAAACACAGCCAAATCCGCATCATCGCTTAAGACAAAACGCTAGATAGCCGCGAAATAAACGGTACCGTTAGAGTTAACGTGATACCGTTTGTTGCACAAGTTGATTAGAAAGTCATTTTTCTTCAATCTATAAATAGAACATTTTCTTGTTCGATAATCACAACTATTAACTTAATCAATTTATAATTGTTTATTAACATATTGCTCACTATGCCTCCAAGAGAAAGAACTGCAGGGAGCGCCGCCAGCAGTATTTTTCAAGATTATCATGTATCCATCCGCCGAAAGGCCAAAAGCAATTCTCCCGCCTTGCTCAACGTGTCAAATTTTTGTGGTCGCTGAATGTAAGCCTAACACATTTGACGAGCTCATGACGTCAAAATTGAAACCCGGCCGCTCGGCGATAAATGATTTAAACACATCAACGCTTACTTAAAGGATTTGGATTGACTCAAGCGAACGTCACAACATGTAACGTGGTGACTTTATATGTTTCACCAACAACGGACTGAATGCAATCATCAGATCGCTTTCGCTTGTCCGTCAGGACAGATTAATTGTCAGAGAAAAACCCATCAGATCTTTAAACTACCTATTTGAACTATTAATAATCGCTTTCATTTAAATTTTATTGGGCTCAATTCGTCATCAATTTTCATTTTCATTTTCATCAGGATAAATGGTACCACTTAGCATTAAACGCGTGACGCTTAAAGGCAAGGAAAAAAATTGTTTTAAAACGGCATACTGCTTAATACAAATCCAAGGCCAGTTTGCCACCGATACATCTGCCCGGACCGACAGCCCAAGATTTCATCCGGCCGCCCGGCCCGGTTCTTTAAGGGGCCTTTGGGCCTGGCCGAACATGTGACACGGATCGGCCTAGCCCTGCCCGGTTCAAGTAGACAGGCTCCATTACTCATAAGTCATATACTCATTCATTATCCAGCTGGTTCGGAGGTCAGTTCCAGAGTTTCTACTCCCTTGGTAGTAAACCAGAGTTCTCTTTGTACCAATTATAATACCTGCATCAGCATCAGTTACAGCCTTACAGGTGTAGCAGCATGAGTACTCTTCCAATATTCACTACCCCGCTTGAACGAGATTGCTTTTATAATATATATACTAAAACTTAATAATATATTTATTTATATGTTTACAAAAGAAAACAACAATATTACAAGAAATTGCCGATTCTCTAATGGAGAGATTTTATTACAACATAAATATTATCTCTTTTACTATTTTTTCTCTACATGTATTCTACATTATGCATGCATTCTTATTTTCTTTATATGCATCCTTAACTTTGTCTTGTAGAATTATTGGTTTCATTGAAAAGAAATAATTTTTTATGCCAATAGATAATATATGACTTATATACGTCGATTTCATCCGTGATTTTTATAAATCGTGTTTTGCAAATTCTAACGTACCCCTCTCTTATAGTTCTACTTTGTTCCCCATTATATTGGTTCTCCAAAGGGCTAAAAAAGTACCACTCCTTCTTCCCTATTTCCAAAAATACTGCAATGAAATATATACTTGATCACCACCAAATAAAACATACAAAAAATGGCAGACAAACTGCTACAAATAGAAAACATTCCAGACAAGAAAATAATGAATCTGCATGGAATTATAAAAACTTATGCAAATGCAAGATATAACCCATAACTTGGATGATTTTCTATATACTAATCTAACAAGAAAACTAACATCAAGAACATAGAAATTTAAATGAAAACCTTGATCATCAGTAACAAGAAAATAAAATGAAACTGCATAAATTATAAAAAAAAACATATGCAAATGCAAGATATATATAACTCATAACTTGGATGAATTTCTATATACTAATCTTTGAATATCATATAACAAGAAAACTAACATCAAGAACATAAAAATTTAAATGAAAATCTTGATCACCACTAACAAGAAAATAAAAGGAAATCTGCATAAATTATAAAACAAACATATGCAAATGCAAGATATATATAACTCGTAACTTGGATGAATTTCTATATACTAATCTTTGAATATCATATAACAAGAAAACATCAATAACATAAAAATTTAAATGAAAATCTTGAATATTAGACAAAGATAAAAAAAAGAAGGGAACAAACTTATATGAATAAGAATTTACCGCAAAAGTCTTCCGGAATGTGATTGTATATGTTTAATTCCACTACAGCATAATCACAGGGGATTGGAAGGTTCAGTATCTTGTTAACCAAGTAGTCCCTAATCAACTCATCATCATCTGGGAGGAATTTAAACCCAGATGGCAATGGATACGGAACTGGTGGAGGTGGTTCATATGGTGGTGGTGGTGGTTGTTCTGGGCAATCCATTTCTTGATATATACTTAATATGGAGAAAAATGGAGGAGTTCTGATCTTTGTTAGTGTTGTGTTGAGTATATATAGATTTTCTTATTCTTATTTGTTGACATTCACTAATGTAGTTCAAGTTTAAGCATTACTCCTTCTTCCGTTTTTTTATTTACCAGATTTTTATGCAAATTTTTTAAATTAAAATATTTATTATTTTAGCATAATAAATTGCACTTTTAAATTTTGATATAATTTTTGACTAATAATTTTTCTCTTTAAATTATCAATTAATCGATAATATAGTTTGATTTATTGTGCGTTTTACATTTTGATATATATTTTAATATTTTTTTTCGTTATCGTATGCAATAAATTTAAAGCAATGAAAATAAGAAAAAAGCGAGGGAAGTATCAATCAGATAGAAATATTTAGTAACTACTATACATACAAACCAAAATGGTCCATGGCAATATTTAGTAACTTCTTATCTTTATTACAAACCACGTCACAAATTGAGAAGGATATAATCCTCTTAAAAGATTTGAATGCTGTGACGTTTTAAAGAAGATCTTTGACGAATCTCATTTGAGCCTTGTGGCCTCTTAAATTCATAAATACTTTTTGTTATTTTTAAAGAAGCACAATCTTTTCTTTTTTGGAAATGACATTAAAATTTGAAATATGTTAACTTTAACATAAAAAATGATCTCAGAAAACAAATTGAACGAATAATTCGCTTCAAGGGCAAAATAATACAAAGAATAAATTGACTCATAAATAATAGTTCGAGAACTGTACAAAATTAAATACATTTAGAAACCATAATAATAGTTCGAGAACTTTATGAAATTAAGCCTATTTAAAAACCATGGATCCATGCATGCATAAACGAACCATACTAGAATAGTACTAGTACTCCATCTTATTATATAATTAAACATCCATGTAAAGAACAGAATAATGTAAGTTGTCTAAGAAAATGAAATATACTTTCTCCTTTTTTAAAAGATTGTTCAATTTGATTTTTTGACTTTTTAATAATTAAACTTTGATAGTATATATTTTTGTTTGTGTTTTATAATATTTTATGAAAAATATATCAATAAAAATTAAAATTAGAATTTTCCATTGATATTTTTATCATATATTATAAAACAAAAAAAGTATATATATTTTCTGATCAGTTGTAATGAAAAAAGGATTAAAAGTCGAAATGGAAGCAGATCTTAAAGGCGGAGGGTATGCATAATCCATTGATGATTCTGCAGGATAATTGCACAAATAGTCTTGGGTTGGTAAATAGGAACTTAGTCGCTGTAGTTTGTGTTGAATTAACGGCTAGTAGTCGCTGAGTTTTCAAGCGTGTGTTCGAATGGTCATTTTCCCCATTAATGATAGTAGTTTGTTTGCGGTCTGAGTATCGGAGCACTATTATGCCATCGGTCACGGTTCGGGTATAGGCAAAAAAAATTGGTTGGCGACCGAACCGATAGGCTTACTGGTGAATCTGAGGTCTCTTTTTTTTGTCGATTTGGTGAATGCCGTCGTAAAAAAAATTGGATATTTCGTTTCAATTTTGTTGATAGTTCGGTCTGAATTTAGGGTATTTCGGCCGGGATTTGGAGTATTTTGTTCGGTATTGGACCAAAAATTATAGCCAGGGCGTGACTTACAACGCATAGTGAATATCCGACTTTGATTTATTTAGTCAGAATACCGTGATGGTTTCAGTTATCGGTCCAATAATAACACTAAATAATATGGAACGATTCATTACTTAGTCTTGTAATCTATTTCTAGGGGCCCATTTGTGTAACTAATTGTAACTATAAGGACTATCATTATACTTATACAAATTCCAGGGACTAAATCTTACATTTTATCAAACTTCAGGGACTATTTGTGCAATTATCTCGGTGGTTACCATTAGCTCTAATTGTTATTTTGAAGTTGAAATCCCATACCATACCATAATAACATCAGTTTATATAGTTAGATCCTTACCGAATATAGTTTTGAGACATCGAAGACAAACTCAATGTTCACTTTGTGGGACTAATTTGTTCTACTAAACCTTTTTTTTTCCTTCTTTACATGGTTTTTTCACTTGTATTATGGCAGGGGGTTATTAGTTGCCAAGACTAGAGAGGCGTATCTCACATGTAGTTTGCTAAAGCTTCTTTTGTGCTTTACATTGTACTCCCTGCGTCCATAAAAAATGTTACATTTTGATTTTTTGACTATTTAATAATTAAATTTTGATTGTCGATTTTTTTTAATAATATTTTATAAAAAATATATCAATAAAAAATACATTTCAAATAATAATAACTAGAATAGTAGTAGCTACTCATAGTACTCCATCTTATTATATAATTAAACATCCATGCACATAACATAATATAACATGAATAATAAGAAATTGTCCTAAGAAAATGAAATATATAATTCACGTACGTAGGCTCTCTCCACATACATTTCCCTTTCATCAGTTCATCTATCTAGAAGTAGTGGAAATCATTCATATTTATAGAGTTTGCATAAGCCCAGCAATCATGATAGGAATACAATTAGTCTATCATTGTGGATTGATTGATGACAAAATCACAAGGAAGAGGGAGTTTGTTGATTTTATTGGCCAAGTACTCCACAATGAGTTCTTCATCACTTGGCCGGAAAATAAATCCAGATGGAAACTGCCACCCCACTCGACTTCTCCACTAATGATTTTGGTGAGCAACACATGCCGAGATTGTGGAACTTGTATCACCCATTATATTATTATTTGTTGATTCTCGACTCTCAACAAGATTTATTTGGAAGAGCTGTGAATTGTCATAGCTAGGGTCAAGAATCGATTCATGAATTATGAAACATTTGAACTCTGAGTAGTATGTTGCATACATTCTTTTTCTTCGATTTTTGCATCAAACGCCATGCGGCCACTTTAGGCTACTGCTGAGCTAATCATATTAAGCTCGTTCATATATATTATTAGGTTGACCTATTTAATTAATGAATTAGAACTTCGTGTTTTATTAATTGTTTGAACTTGCCCATTAATTTATTTTTTTTTAGTTTGTCCGAAAATTCACACATTTTATTCAATATTCCTACAAAATATAAAACTCAATAAATGTAACATATTTGTCACTTAGACAATAAAAACACATTAAATATATCAATTAAAGTACGATAATATTTCCAAAATATGTGACAAATAGAGACTAATCAACAACCTAGTTTGACTTTTCAAACTTTTCAAATTGAAAATATTGCAACATTTATAAAAATACATATGTTGAATATTAAAATTGAAAACTAACATTATTTTTGTGATGGATGTAGTATAGTAGTTGGACACTACAAGGCACAAGCTAGTATTATATATATATATATGACTTTAATTATTATTTTAAAAACATTTGATTTGATTAATGAAAAAACATTGAAAGATTAGCTACAGCAGAACTATTTTTGCAATCCTATATAATATTATAGCTTGTACTATGTTGGAAGAATCTTGGATGAGATATATCACAAACCGATTGCCAACATCATTTTTCGTTTTCTTCCTTGGAGATAGTAGTTTACCTTTTAAGCCTTCTGTTTTGGACATAGATTTGAACTATAATCCTTTCAAATACCAAAATCGATATATCCTCTATGATGTTTTGATATTCTTATTTTTCTTCGCTCTATTCTGCACTATTTCTTCAACGTCTTTCTAATTAGAATGCTGGTGTGGATGTGAATGTATTCATTTAAATGCGCGAAAAGTCGAAAAGTAGAGTAGGGAGAAGTAGACAGAGTCTCAATGACCATTTCATTGAGAAGTTAGCGTTTCAATGTTGATTTGTTTTGTACTATTGATCAATGTACTATAGTAATTAATTTTACTATGCTTTCTCAGTAGAATCAACATTAAAGTATGAGAAATAGGCGATGTCGTCGTATTTCAAACATGTATAAAAATAGAAATCCTAGTACACTAAGTATTCAAGAATTGCAGTGTTGAATCAAATTCGATACTGTTTCTTATCAAAGAAAAATATTTTTTGTTAAAAAGTGCATTACAAAAAGAGAAGACTGGACAATATTTGTGCTTCATATGATTAATCCCAATTTTTTCTTTCAACTGTGTGTTTGCTCTCCATTGTTTGAATAGTACACCCTGATGAAGGTCAATTGACTCTGAACACCAGTTTCCGTGAAGATCTGAGAACAATATACATATATCGGTAACTGTGATTCCATCCGAACATTGGGGCCAGCTTTCACGTACCTCAACTAATTCATTGTGCGATTTGTGTGTAGGTCATTGTTCTTAATTTGGATATTGACGATCACTGAAGCCTGTTGGTCTGCGCCTCAACTCGCCTCTGTGTGTTACTAACTCATCAAAAATCTCTTCGGCGGGGAAATCTTCATGATCATCCTCTTCCATATCCGCTAATAGTCTTTCCTGCAAACAACTCCAGAAAATTTGTCAAATTGTTTGTTTTACTAGATTTAATGCTATGAAGATGATCCTGCATTCATATATCATAGAGCAATTAAAATTCACAACTAAACGTACCCTCGCGTGGATTGATACTCCAGCAACTTCTTCATATTCAGCTGCATCTAAAACTCGAAGGTGTTCTGAAGGGAATATTCTGGGGAGAACATACTCTCGTATGGTTATAAGAAAGAAGAAAGGTAGGGGGAACAAGATTCCAAAAACGGGTATCCATGTCATTCCATAACAAATCAAGAAGTACACAAACTGCAGCAATGTAAATGTTGCAATGTGTTTGAATGGTACCGAGTCCACAAATGACATATGCACCCCTTCCAGTACTCTGCAAGAGAAAATCGATCATAACAATAATCGAGAAATGAAACCTAACATGTATGTACGTTATGAGGCCTCAATCTATATCTGTCTATATGCACTACGACTTACTTGAAACGTCGTCTTGGAGTGATGAACAGCAATAAAAATCTATCCCAGAACTGGTTACCAGGAAGGTTGTCGAGAGCCATGTAGGCGAAGTATCCCCAAAGAACAGATGATGGAATCATCTTTATTACCGGAACAGCACAAACAGTCAAGCCAACAAGCACAGACTGCAACAAATTGCTTACTCTTTGTTCATTTACTCTAACCGGCAAATGAATATCAATATGTTTTCCGATGTCAACTTTGTTTTTTGGGTCTTCATGACCAGACTTCAACACTGCCTCTTTCAGATTTTCCAGCTCTTTATCCACTTCATCCTGTAATTGTTCAAATTGATAATTTCAGAAAATTCAAAGACAACAAGCATACATTTTATATGTATGTATATATAGAGATGGATGACAAGACTCATTACAAATGAAGAAGTGTCCATCTCAATGAAAACATCCTGCATCTTTCCAAAAATTTCAGATTTAGTGGCATCTTGTTTCATACATTTTTTTGCAGTCTTCACCATCTTCTTTCGTATATGCTACATATGCGGCAAATTCAAAGACATCTATTAGTGATAGGATAAATGTTTCTTTATATCGGGCAAACTGGACATTCTTTCTAGTCTGCTACCTGTCTCTGAAGGACTGCAAGACTTCTTGTATGCATAGGTGCTTGGGGGATAACTCCATTCGAGGGAGGAAGTCCGAGCAACCCACAAATTAAGGTCTGAAACAGATGAGGATCCAAGTCTAATTTTTAACTAAAAGTATAATTTTGGTAATATGCAACCCATGCTTAGAATGTAGTGAAATTATGTACCATGAAGCCAAGAATTAAGAGATCATAATGATAAGCTGGTGGATTTTTTAGATTGAACTCCTTTGGTTGCGCCATTTTTGCTGAGACACTGTGGTCGAAAAAGTATAAACCTGCAATCATCACAGCTGGTATGAAGGCGGCCAAAATGTATCCCACAGGAACTTTCACCATATCCTGAAAACATTCATAGATATTTAAGATCATGAAATATGATACCTTAAGTAACATACTCACTCCATTGTTATAAATAAGTACCTTAGGCACTTTCCAATGAAATATAGATGCTTCCCATGGAAGAGGACATTCAAGCCTCCTTGGTACACTAGATGGAATTTCCTTAGGAATGGTAAAAGACAATGCCGTCCAAAGAATAACCATTAGTGGCACACCATAGTCTGCAATGAAACCTCTAAACCAGCCTACTCAAAACACAGAAAGGCAAGCAGGATTAAGATATCTAGATCATTCTTGCTAGACGACCTAAAACGTGCAGTCAATGATTTTTTGCATTCCATTTTTTTGATAACGACACTCTCAATCTCTTTGATATTTCATATCACTTTTATACTACAAGTGGAGTGTCATTATCTCTGGCATACCTGTTCCATACCGCCAAGACCTAGCATTTCTACTCTTGAGACTAGTGTAAAGGACACCAAAGGACAAAATGATCGCCATCAATCCATTCATATACGACACTTGGAAGTCATGGTCCATTGATGAATTGTCTTCACCTTTAGGGGCCTTGAATTCGCTCATCACTCCCTGTTTGTCAATGTCATAAAAACATAGGTAGTAAATTATAATCTGAGTACATGTATACCATTTAGAAAACCCATCACTAGTTATGCATTATTATACACACCTTAACAGCCTCTTGCATGAATAGAACAGTGATCAACATTCCAAACATTTCACATGCAACCCTTGTAAATCTAGAGATAATTGTGCAAGCATTAAAGATTGCAAGTAGGAACAACATCAAGGCTGTCCATACACAAACCCTGTTCAACATTAAAACCCAAAAAGAAAGAAATGTTTATGTATACTACTTGGCAATATATATTGATTTTTTAAATTGACAAATCGATTGGTCGTTTACCATCCAGCCCAAGCAACAAACATCTCTTTCCCCAGGCCAGAGCTTTTGTACGTTAAATGGTAGAGGTAGGAGTACATTATAATTGTGGGTTCAGCAACTCCTACTATCAGTAGAGGTTGTCCACCAATGATTGAATGTATAATTCCACACATGGCAGTTGATAGAAGTGATTCAACTATACCCAAGCTCCCATCTATTTCAGCACAAAGATGCATAATTTCAAAACTTATTACTCCGTATATTATAATTCAAGAATATATGAAGGTATTAGACTGCATTGGATTAGGCTATTAAGCATAAAGTCTAACAACGGTTCCTAAATCATTTTCTGGGTGCATAACTCAATAACCCATAATAATTTTTTTCGGGTATTTTGGATTTTGTAGACAAACTAATAATAACAAAAAAACATGCGTTATGGGTTATAGAACTCTAACAGAAAAAACGACTTAAGAAACTTTTAAAATCACTCCTACGAGATATGACATTTACTTTTACCTACCTGTTTCCCTACTCAATTGCTCCCCAAAGGCAATAACAGGAATAGCGGACGCAAAGAAAATATAGGATGTTGGAGCCAAAATCCTAGAAACAAAATATTGTTGTCAACGATCAATCTTAGTTGCTTAATCAATTGCATTCGTTTATTTGAAGAAAATAAAAGTACCTCATTCCTGAAGAATATGCGGCCGTCCAATCTGTTTTATATACTGGTAGTCTTCCATTGATATCCTTTATGATCCCCTTAAATGGGGCCCCTTGTTGTTCCATGGTTGCTACACTGGAGAAATTGGAAGTTGTCGAGCAATTTCCAATATGCAGCTTCTATAAATCTGCTGAACTAAACCCCGCTAAATTTAGAATAGAAAAAAATCATAGAATCATGAACAAACTTTGCAACAAAATAAGCTCATTCATCATTCTGCCAAGAATAACAACTACGTACTGTCACATTCGATTTTTTTCTCCGAAAACTATTCTTTGTTTGTTCAACTGATAACATTACTTCTAAAATATATTGAATACACATACATACATTCTTAAACTTTTTGAGAAAGAACAACTTGACAATCATTTTGGAAAAGAACTAGTATTTTGTACTAAATTAATTATTAGTACTAACAAATTGATGCATGTGATCGTTTGCATGGATGTTATCTCGTCCAAACATCAACTAATCATAAGATCAACCACATGAAACATATAATAATATGCATTTACATATATCAATAACATCATGAATAAGAAAGAACACGAATCAAGAAATTCGGAAATGAACAACCTTGACATGAAAGAAACCAAGAAATAATATAGACCCGGCAGGCAGGCGAAATGCCGCCGGAGAGGACCACAAGGGGCTTATGGTAATAGATGGATTAGTATAACAGAATGGAGGAAGGCATCAAAAATATTAGACACCTCTATTTTTTTCTTCTTATTATTGTCTTTGTTATTTAAGTTTTTTTTTTCTTATTTTTCTGTCCTGGTTTGTCTCCTCCTTTATCTCCCTACCATATATGAACTGATTATGGAAGATGAGGTTCTTTATATGTCTAAGGATTGAGCAAACAATGAATCAAGTTTTAAGAGATGTGGCATTATGTTACGGGTGAATCAAGACGAATCTCCTTATTTATCTTTTTAAAAATTCTAATAAATAGAATCACCAAGATTTGCTTAGAGAAACATATTCACCTCATTCTCCATCAAATCATTACAACTTAAAATCTAAGGATAATTGAGGTGAATGATATTTTTAGTCATACTTTATCTTAATTTACCTCGATAAATTAAAAAGGTATTCAAACCATATTTTTAAACATAGACCTCAATTCACGGTTGTTTTTTAAACTTTACATCATTTTGGTTCACCTTGATTATATTTTTATTTTCCTTTTGGATTAGTGCTATATATTCCCTTTTCAATTAAATATTGTCTAAATTTGAGATCAGTCCTTAAGCTTGTAATCTGTTGCAGTAAAATTGGTTGTTGTATTTTAGCTCAAATAATATCTCATAGTATGAATTGTATTAGTGCAATGGTGTCCTCGAGGTTACAAAGTTCTTGCAAAACTAGTCATTTTCTTCCATTATCATTAGTAAGTAACTCAGAACTACAATTGCACCAATGCTAACTTTAGGATCTATTTGTGCAACAAATTTGTAACGCCGTATTACCATTGCACCAATTCAAACTCCGGGAATTGTTTGTGCAATTAACTCGATAACTACAACAGCTGAGTTCTCAACAATGAGAGACCTCAAATTCGTAGGAAAAACTAGAGAAATAATATCTTTGTAAACTACAAGAGCATGATCACACAAAAAACATTGTAGTGATAGCAGAGATGCAAAAGACATAGCTTAGGAACTCCAAATGTTCCAGGTATTATAACTGTTACCCAGGAAAAAAAAAGAACTAGACGTTCATCGTCTCAAAACTAGGTCTACCATGCTATACCTGAGAAACATGATCAGTAAAGATCTCCCTCCTTGTGGGTGTGAATCACACAATCTGATGTCGGGTAAGATACACAAGTCAGGACATAACCACTGCCCATTTGATCATCGTCGAGGAAGGATCCATCAGACTGGTCAACTGTCCCAGCAGCTAACTTTCCAGCACAGGTGGAGCAGGCACCAGCTCTGCAAGAATATGGCAGATCAACTCCCGCATTTTCAGCCGAGTCTAGAATGTAACAATCATCAGGGGCTTCGAACTCATGCTCATCACCATCAGGTCCAATCAGCTTGACTTTATATGTTGCCATTGCTGATACTCTAAAACCAGAGTTAGCTTTCAAACCAAATTTCTTGAAGATGCTCTTCCAAGATGCCAAAATAAGGGGAGACTTTAAAGAGGCAGTTGTTCTTTGGTTTTGGGGTGCGCTACCAAAAACGCAAGTTGAGGGAAGCCGGACAGTTGACATGATTCCCTGATTACATTTGCCAAAAGTTTAGTAACTGGTGACTCAAATCATAAGAAATACTTTTTCATCTTTGAAAGACTGCTATTCAAAGTAATGCTAAAGGGAATATATATCTCACAATGCATCTCGAAAAATAACCAAAGCCAAATGGAAATTTAGAAGATCAAAGAAATTAAGACAGCAAAATTAACATAAGCCACAACTCATTACTTCAAGTGTTGTAAGTTGTAACCAAAGGGAGTGAACTTTAACAACATTCAAAAGCAACAAAAGTGATATGAGCTGGTGATGTAACACTTGCATTTATGCATTACAAATGATTATCACAAAATCACCCAAATACTACGAGTTAACAACAAAATGTAATCACGTACTTGTTATGGCATTGTATGCATCGTAAACACTCCTATTAGATATCACTAAAATTTCAACAAACCATAACTAACTTCTTCACCCTAAGGAATGTTTCTTAGAATTGTAGGAACAAACAAATTTGCAAAAGTGCATAACCTTTCTCAGCTTCTCAGTACTAACGAAAGTTATCTACAATAACTGTATCGATAGGAGGGTCTTTGGCTTAGCATTTTTCATAGCTTTCAAGAAAGCATCTTTTGCGTAAGCTTACTCATTAGTTCATCAAGAAAGCTAACCAAATGTAAGATTCAAGAAGGTGCTGCATACTACATTCTAAATGCACCCTGCAAATCTAAACAAATTTGACTTTAAAAGCCAAATTGCCCTCTAAACAGCCAACATCTAGGATGCAGAACAAATTTGATTTGGATTAATCATAACTTGGATCGATTTTCATTCAACTTGTCAAGTCCCATTCTTCATAAACAACAAAATCAAAGCTCAACGGCTCGAGATTATCGATTAAAAAAATCCAATCTTTATTTGTCACTAAACTTGAATCAAGAAAATAGATTAACCCATGAAAGGAAAATATAAAAAACATCCCAATACAGCTGCCAAAACAACAATAGTGAATAATACTCCGTAGTTTACATGCTCAAATTCATTATACAATAGTGCAAACAGATGAAATAACACAAATTCAAAGCATGCAAGTTCAGGATTATACATGAAAAAATTGAAAAATCCCATCTTTAGTTGTCACTAAATTTAACTCAAGAAAATAGAGTGGCCCACATCAAAATATATAACATTCTATTCCAGAAGCTAAAATAAAGATGATGAATACAGGCATGAAGAGCAGTCCCAATAATTTGTATTTAAAAAAATTATAATTATTACTTTAAAAATTATGATGATTCGTCTTAAATTTTATTTTTCCTTCTGAAAATAGTATGAAGAATAAAAAATTTAGTTCCGTTACCGAATGAATAGATGATTATGTAAACAAATTCAGAAACATAATTGAAATTTTAATTGATATAAATAAAGAGGGAGATTAGAAATCATACAAAGTGGTGATTTTTTTGTTCTTTCTTTTTGGTGGTTGGCGGATCAGGCGATGTTTCAGATAGAAACGAGGGGGGAAAGTGGAGTTTTATTAGACACAAGATAAGTGTAAAAATGGACTTTTCCAAATCCGTAGTGTTTTTTTAAAAATAAAATGACCATTTTCCCTTTAAATTTAACTTACTCAATTACTACACTTAAAAAATTAGAGGGCAAAATAATAATTTCTCCATCAACCAAATTCACTATCACCTAACAAATTGTTGGGTAGGTTTTGTTTGGTAAGCTTGAGATAAACCTATGTATTAGAAATTAGAAATTATAATAATAATTACAAATTATAATAGTAATTACAACTTAAATTATACAATTCACACCAAATCAAAAATTTAGTTAGAACTTGATTGAATTCAAGTAACAAGGTTCGATGAGAGTTTGAACTTATTATGTTTAACTTCGAGCTAAACTTTTCGAGTCAAACATCGATATGAACTTCAAATCTTCCAGACTATTTTCACAACCCAAAGCATGAAAAATGTATGAAGACTAGAACTACTAATGTGAATTGGGGGATGATGAAATTTAGATCGTCGTCGTAAAGTAGTCCCCATGGCTTTCGGAAGAGGGGGTAGTCTTTGTGTGTAAGCATGGCATTTACGTCGGAACCGCCCAACCCAACTAAGAGCGAACTGACGAGGCCAGCGTTTTTTATCGAAAATTCGTGGTTATCATTGCGTAATGCATTTGAGATTAAATGTGCGTGCACAAAACCACTCAGGAGTTATATAGCTTTTAGCAAGGTCAGCGAACTTCATGACCCATAAGTTCTTGCCCGGCTTTCTTTAAACCCAGCAAGAGGCTGCCGGTGAGAATGAGGATCACCGAACTTCCTTTGGTTCCTTTATGACTAAACAAATCTAATTCCTTTTTTTTTTTAGGGGAAGATGGGGTGTTGACATAAGTGAATTTTCCACGTTTTGAAGAACTGAATAATTGTTATAAACTGCTGATACACCTTTCATGATACCAATGGGGATGGGATACTACATTGCACACACAAGGATTGTCATATTTTAACGTCAATTACAATGAATCGAAAGGAGTATGTGATAGTGATAAAGATCCTCACACAACAATACTATTGGTACTTGGTTCTGGTTGAGGTAAAATCTCTTTAAAAAAACCATTGCTCAAACAAATACAAGCTACCATCCAAATTCAGCATTTTAATTGCAGCCAATAAGCTAGCACGATCCATGTAAGGAAGTATTATTAACCTTCAACAGAAAAATTCAACTATATAGAAAGGAGAATGAGCCTGCTTGTTCATTCCGATGGTCTTTGTCCTAAAACAGGAATGTCCTCGTAACGTTTCTGCATTTCATGAAAAAAGAAAAGATAGTCACGAATCTATGAGATTAGGATTGGAGTAAATGTGTGCTGAATAAAGCTTCATCTAAGATTGACCCCAAATGTGGATGAATTAGATAAGGCAACGATTTCCAGCAATACGAAAGTAACAATTCAGTCAGTCTCGAGCATAACACCAACACAGAGAATATAACACAGTATTTCAGCCATCTCGAGCATAAAACCAAAATTAAGATGTTTACTAAATTGTGCCTCAAAGATGTCCAACTATATGTAATGACTCATGACCAAAGAATTTTGTACAAAATTTGATCAGATAACTACGCATGGATCACACGAATATCAAAGCACAAGTTAGAACCATAACCCAAACATCAAAGGAACAAGTCAACAAACTAAATATTACCATACACAACGCAGGTTCCTGGTGATAACAGCCTATTATAATAGCACTTCCTATGGAATCCAGTTAAGGTATTTTTGCTTCAACACTAAGAACCTATATCAACTATTGTTACTTATGGATGTACCAGGATCCAATACAGTAGAAAGGAACAAAAAAAGCACAACAATCAAACCCAACATACTATGATTGTTGTCTACACCTAGTTTTTTTTTTATCATTCTCAGTTGCTCATTCAATCTTCTCAAGTACCTTAATACACAAAAAAGAACCTAGGAGGCTGGTACGACACTTCCGCCAACAAAAAAGACAAAGCCTGCCAATTCGTATGAGAATAAAACAAATCTCAATATCCCATATAACTGAATTTTGCATCTCGGGTACACGACAATCTGATTTTCAACTTCTTCAATAACAAAAAAAAACGTTTATGAAGTCTTAACAACTGTAAATTCAGTATCAAACTAAATAAAATCAAAGCTATTGAATCAATTGTTGAAATAAGCGAATTGAAGCAAATTGCAATATCTAAATTGACACATAAAGAACAAATAGTAGAATTACCCCAACATTATTGTTTTCCCAGATCCTTTTCACTCCATAATCTACCGCCTGTCAATCACACAAATAACAAATCCAAATGTCAGCATAATACAATTATACTAAATTAGTCACTCCATCCCAAAAAGATTGTCTAATTTTAGAATTTCGAAGGTTAACTTTTTAAATTTTGAGCTGAAATATTGTTGTTCATGTTGCATAATATTTTGTGATAAATACATAAAAACGTAGCATTTTCAACCTAATTTACTATTAATACAACACTTTCCATTCCAATGGAAGTTAAACTCCATCCAATTCATTTCAATTATGTTTTAGTTTTTGCCCGTCAAACTTTGACCTTCAATATACTTATAGCATGAAAAATTACAAGAAAATAATATTATAAAAATATTTTAAAGAGAATCTAACTATATCAATTTCATATTTATTACAATAAGCAATAAAAATTATTTGATGCCAAAGCTCGGAAAACATCCAATACCTCCTTAACGTGCCTCCTTCTATGCCTCTCGCTTTAAAATAATATGCACCATATATTGAAGAGATCATTTCTAATTATTATGTATCCAACTAATGCATAATGTACAGATTTCGAAGCAAGAGTACACGAAAGGAGGTAGAGGATACTTTTCGGTCAAAGCTTATTAGTGTTAAAATAAAGTTGGTTAATTTTGACGATTGAAAAAACAAAATGACGTACGCGTTCACCGAGGAAGGCGCCAGCGATGACGAAGGTGACGTAGACGGAGTTGCGTCGCATCACCAGCTTATAGAAGCTTTCCATTAATCCGACGCCTCTTTTCCTTCCTACTGTTTCCATTTTCCCCACCCAGGAATGTCTGATTGGTTGCAGAGCTTCACAAATTGCAGGTCAATATGTGGGGCTAATGGAGGTGTAGTGTGTCAAATCGAATAGAGATCGTACTTGAGTTCGACTTGATCAACTTTTGAACGGGTTTAAATCGAGCATTTTGGGTGCATATATCGGGTTATAGTTTAAGAGAGATTGATGATATGGACATTATAAAGAAAATCCAATGACCTAATAACTCGTAATGAAGAATATCAATGAGCGCAATGAGAACTAGAAATCGAATCGAGTCGTATCAGTCTTGGGTCGTGGCATTTCGCGTCTTCATTGAGCGTCGTATCTGCAGCCGTTTTAAGGTAATGTTGAGCTAATAAGCTACTCTTGTTAAATTTAGCTCTTAAAACAAAGGCCAATTTAGGTATCGGGTGTTGCCGATCGGCTTGATGGGTAGATATGATAGACGAGCGGCTTGTGACAGGGAATGATCGACCATTACAGGCGGGCATGCGGACAGCCACCTCGGGGGCCTTGTTCCCAGACCTCCCGAGGGCTAAACCGAAGGATCCGGTCAGACCCGAAGAGGCAGAGGCAATCGCTTTCGGGGAAAGGACTCAGGATGAAACCGAACAAATAGATGAATTAGAATCGAGTTACGGGTTCCGCCCCTACCCAGAAACCTCGGAAGGACACACACATCAATTGGCGGCATGCGTGAGGGATCGTAATAGTAAAGATTCCACCCAATGACAGCGGGACTAATTGAAATAGTCATGGGACAAAGCGGCTCAAATATATTATACCCAGCGAGTCTAGGTCGTATCTTTGAGAGATTAGTCGAAGGGATTACGACCGAGGGGCACCGTCGGCAACAGCAGCGAAGACGATATAGGTCGCTGAGTCCTTTTAAGAAACCGGCCACGAGAGATTCGTGATTACTGACCTAAAGACTATGCTTCCGATGTAGCTAGTGGGTCCCAGTAAGGTTAACCCGAAAGAGATCACGGTAAGGGTAAAGCGTAGGCGGTCTCCCGAGGGAGGAACAGCCAACATGAAGTACACCCGCCTCGAGGTAAATGCAGGGTACCCCGAGGAGAGGGACAGTAATCGGGGAGAAGTGAGGATGTTATAGCAAAGCAAGGCAAGTAGAGGAGTTAAAATAACGGGCTTAAGACATTGTCCCCCTCAGGAACTCAGCCAGCGATTACCACAAACTCCCCACTTTTCATAAACAGAACCGCAATTGATACAAAAGGTTTTAGAATGCCGAGTTCAAAACTTACGTTGACATGGGAGACCCTGTGATAGCTGAGGCCACGATTCGCTGATTGTCCTTTTGAGCAAAGTGAGGATGATGTTTGAGAGGACTTTCGGGTAGTTTGTATTCGAGGGGTTGCGTTGAAATGGTTCCCTGTTGCCACCCAGCGCGAGTAGGCTAACGCGGGGTTTTCGTGGATAAATTTGGAGGCATCCCCATTGTGGCGACAGAGGATGAAGAGAAAGAGGGGTGATGAATTTGAAGCAAAGCAGGAGGAGACATGAGTTATTGTCGTTTCAAAGTGCTTGATTAACATACTGACCATGGGCGAAGGTGGCAAGGATTTGCATTCTATCACGGTTTGCCGGTTAGACCATTAAAAAGGAAAGGTGATGCGGAACTTGTAACCACTGCGACAATTGTAGCTTGACTAACGGTCAAATACATAAAATTAGAGGGAAGCCAAAAAAGTGGGCTGAAGGGACAATCGGAGTTCGGCCAGAAGGGAAGAGCAGGCCCACAAAGAAGGCGCTGGTATGGGAGAGGTTCTGCGGAAAAACCCTAAAGGAGGTCGTTTCAAGATAAGTCGAGGGAAGATCCAGGAAGAGAGAATGGAAGGGTGAAGCGGCCAAAGGGCAATCTGACAAATGCTGTTGAGATCCTCGATGCGAGTGTTTGCTCAGATAAGATAAAATATTGTTGCTAAAGCCCCAAGCGAGGTCGCGAATAGAGGGATCGAAGCTATTACGTGAGTATCATAAAGATCGTGGGCATGGCGGTGATGATTGTCGATGTTTGAAAGCGAGTGTGAAAAACTCATCGAAGGGGCATCTTAAAGAGTTCGTGAGAGAACACTCCCAAAGAGAGGAGCGTGGAAGCGTCGCCTCAGGAGGAATGATAAACCTCGGAGTAGAAACCTCCCGAGGGAGTAACGAATCATATTGATACCGTTTCAAGAGTTGGCGGGGAGGAGGGATACCTCCAATTTCCGAAAGCAATATGCTACAAAGGCCGTGTACGAGGATTGCGCGATGGCCGCGTCGACAAGAGGGGATAACGTTCTGCGAAGAAGAAGAGTTAGAAGGGGTAAGAGATACCCAGAGATGATCACTCTAATAATCGGTCCAGTTATTGCAAACTTCTTGGTGGGTAGAATGTTGGTAGATCACGGGGAGTTCGGCGGATATTTTATACTTAGGGGCATATGACCGTTGGGGTTACCTCGGAACCTTTTAAAACCGGCACATGCACTTTCCGCGGGGTTTACAGGCGCTCGATTATCCCAGTAGGGATAGCGGACTTGGATTCTGAGTGGGAAAAGTCAGAGAACTATGACTTGATGGGGCTCACTTCACGGTTGTTGATATATCCAATCCCTCCCTACGATCAGACTAATCGGACGACTGTCACCATGACCTTAAAGGCAATCATTTCGCAGCTCCGTTTGAAGCTGAAGTTCCCTACGGAGGGAGTGGGTAGTGGGAGACGGTAAAAGACTCGGGTTTGCTATCGGCTATAGATTGCCTCGGGGAGTTCCTCGAAAGAGCCGCCTCATTGAAGAAAGGCACCGAAGAATCCCGGGGGTGATGAGTACATCGACATTGAAAGACTCAGACAATTCCCGAGGAAGGGAAAGAGGCAGAGGATGTCCAGCGAGGAACTTCGAGGTTGTCTTCTCGGGGAAAAACAACCGAAAAACGATCCGGATAGGAACTTCGGTTGAATCCTATACACGCTGATGCATTGATAAAACTCCTACAAAATACGAAGATTTGAGTGGAACTGAGCGTGCAGGTGAATACCGATGCCCTTGTCTGAAATTGCATGTGGACCCTACTCATAAGCTTGTGAAGCAAAAGAAAGAAACTTCCACGAAAGAAAGAATAAAGCTATCCGAGAAGAAGTCGGCAATTTGTCTGGTGAATGCTAATAGAAATGCAATTCCCCAAGGTGAATTCTTGTGTGTGAAATATTCCTTGTTTGGAAAGACTTGTAGATGGGAGTGCGGGATATAAGAGATTTTGATTTCTTGAATGCTTCCAGTATCACCAAAATACTCTTGGAAAAGTGACCAAGAAAAACTACCTTTATTCTTAGGAATTATGGGGAACATTCTTTGGACCCGCCCATCACTTGAGGTCAAGGGAATGCAGGAGGATGGAAGTCAGGCCTCCAGGATCTCAAGGTATTATCTAAAGTTCATCAAATAAATAGTCGAAATTATACAGGAGGATGGCCAGTGTTAACAAACTGTTTGGTCTGTCGGTTCTTTCAGGAGAGGGTTGAATCTACCGCTGTGTTTGGTGAATATTGCAGGCTTCAAAAATCATCTTTTCAAAAGCCATTGACTAATCTGTTTTGTTATAAGTTAGACAATTTGCCTTATTCAAAAGCTCAACCGGATAATTAAGCCTTTGGCGTTAAATTAGATAAGCTTTAACAGGTTATTTGCTCAACATTCTTAATAAAACTGCTATAAGCCAACCTTCAGTGGTGTTGACAGACTGTTCGAACCAGGACAATCATTGTTTCCCTCAATTTTGAATTGAAATATATTTGATGTTGACTTGATTTTGCCCAAATCTGTTTCTGTTTGACCTTCGAACCAAACTCTTCTTAACTAACATAATAAAAGTCATTTTATTGATTTCCAGCCAGCGTCAAGATTATTGACGAGGACCAGATGGCATGGAAGAGTTACAATTATATTTATTTTGTATTCGAAGGGGCATGGTGCTTATGCCAGAGGTGGTATACATTTGTTTGAATCAGTCCCTGTGTGGCAGTTAGTTTACCACTTGAAATGAAGGCATATGATGGGTATTTATAGAAATGCCTTGGGGTCACAGGTCCGCAAGATGTCATGATCCTAAGGTACGATTTGATCTTGATTTGACTTAAGCCCTTGGGCTTGTGCCCATTGAGATCTTTATAATGCTCTTTTCTTCTTGCCAGGCTTGCAGGTCGTCAAATCCGTATGAATCTTTAACGTTAGTCAACTCAAATGGCATCACCTTAAGCTCGCTGAAATTGCCCCATCTTGGAGTTCGAAATGGGATTCCGGGCGTCCTCTGTAATTCTAGGCAGTAGTCATACACAACCTCAGCGTGCAGTCATTCTTTCACCAAGCAGTAGTGCTGAGGCTTAACCGGTCGATGAATACAATGGCCAGTTCCGGGATCTTGAACCCATGTGCATGACTACGACACCCAGGCATTCAGACCTTACTCTACTTGCAGAATCTCCAACTAGAAGGTCCGCTGAGGCCCAACTATCTCGTATGAGTCATAGCATGCAGAACTTGACTCATTGTTGAACAGGATCCTCTCCTCTGAGTCAGGGATATTGCGACCTGGTGCTACATACTGATTTGGATATGTGACTTGATCGAAAACCCTCTAAAACTGCAAGCTTATTCTTTGTGCTACTATGCTGTACGGATCCTCTCGAACTCTACCTCGTCAGCAACGGGATCAAGCTAGGGGATGCAGATGCCTCCATTCTGTTGGCTCAAATGCTGCTGCGCTCTACCGGCCTCATTGCTTAGAACACCTCAGAAACGCAGAAACTCTCTAGTGCCGTCCAAATCCTAGACACAGTCACAGATGGTTAGATTTAAAATTTCTGTCGAAATAGGCAATAAAACAAGATTATGCGAAAAACTGAGTTTTAAGAAAATGATCCATGGTGTTTGCCAACCATACCAGCAGGCTTATATACAATGATCGACCAAATTACAAAATGTCGTGACTGGTGTCGAAATAACAGCAAATGGGAATCCAGTTACAATAAAAAAAGCGACAAAGAGACTGAGGATCTCTTAAGGCTTGAGGCTCGTCAACCTTATAGGCATTAGAATGGGGATAAAATGATAATCTTTAAGTGGTGTACTGATGGTCACTCTTTCTATCGACCCATGGAGCACTGGTGGTATCTCATTCAACGTTCGGGTGTGTTCCATATCTACAGACGATGAATCAGGCACAGGTTTTGAGTATTTCATTGGGTTTCTTTGTATTTTCTCAAATAGGGGTTGGGGGGGGGGGGGGTTATATATAGGCTTAAGAGCTTCCAAAATAATTACTTTAATTGGTTGGCAGTTCGTTTTGGGAGGTGGATTATGAGTTGATTTTTTGAGGCAAGATCACAGGACAGTTGGTAAGCCTAGCTTGACTACTTCCAAGAAAACCTAAAATAGAAGGCACCATTTTGAGGTCTGCCTTTAGTTTTTTGGAACTTTTGATTTTGCAACCCAGGAAAACTTGTTGATGTGACTTTGAACAGGTTGGTTTCTAGATTCTCCGTTTGGCAGTAGCTTCATGATGTTCCCAACTGATTTAAATTTCAATTGACATTCTGACGGATGTTTCTCAAGGAACCCTTGTTCGTCGGGGTTTGATTTGAATTTAAGGTCACAATAGAGACCCTAATCGGCCCACGTGGCATGCTTGTGGCTCGACTTTTTAATTAATTTGATTAATTCATGTTGCATCAATTTAATTGTTTTAATAAATTTTTCGATGTCTACAACACTTCTAATTTAAGTAATATTCTATAGCTCAGAGCATCTTTGCGATAACGTTATCCATGGCTCAGCTTTGTTTAAGTCATCGTAGCCATGTTTTTGGCCAATAGCAACTACATCATGACTCATGAGTAACAAACATTTTTATCCAGCAACATAATTATATTATCAAACAGTTTTCAAGTTTTGATATAATTATTAAACATTCATTTAGTCTAACTTGTTGTAATAACAGTATGTAACGACGATATTTTTGTTAGTTGTGAAGGCTAATCACTAGTTGTCTATATTATTATTCTAGCAGTGTACACTGGACGAGTAGCAGATACTAATCCAGCTCTGTTATAAAAGTTATTTATATTATTATGAAAATATTTTGAAGCCCATCATATAGTGGAAAGATTTAGTTCAATTTAGTTTAACTTATTATAACTTAACAACAGCATTTTGACTGATTTTCATATATACTAGTGGTGGACGTAAATAACGAGGAGATTTTGTATTTTCAATAGAGTATAAGTTCCTATTTAATATATATTTTGTGCAGGGTGTTATGGAACAGTTAACAACCAATTTTACGTCCACTACTATACCAAATTTACAAATATATATATATATATATCCTTATGAAATATTAGTACTCTAATAAAACGTTAAGTTGTTATTAGTTATATTTATTTAGGCCAATTAGACTAAATCACCCACTACCTGAGTTTCAAATATTTTCCTTGTGTATAAATAGAATTTACTCTTGATTCGAATTAATAACTACTACGTCCATTATACACTACTAGAATAATAATATAAACAATTAATGATTAGCCTTCACAACTAACAAAATATCGTTACATATATTTATTAAAACAGTTACATATATTGATATTTATTAAGTATTATCAAAACTTGAAAACTGTTTGATAATATAATTATGTTGCTGGATAAAAATGTCTGTTACTCATTATGTAGTTACCATTGGCCAAAAACATGCATACGATGATCGCTAACAAAAGCTTAGCCATGGATAACGTTATTTGTAAGATGCTCTGAGCTATAGAATATTACTTAAATTAGTAGTGTTAAGCTAATTCACATACTGTAAACTGCTTAACAGTGTTGATATATATACTACAACTAGCCTTCATTTTTATTTGTAAATAAACATTCATTTACCTAATTATTATTCTCTCTTCATATTTTTTTTATTCCATAACATACATAACCTTATTAGATTATTTTAATAAGTCACGTATTTTATAGTTTTAATTAGGTAGTAAAATAACATATGTGTTTCACTAGCTAGATAATGCAGAACCCCCATGAATTAGAACACCATTAATTGTTTTAATTGGTGTTATTGTTTTCTATAACGACAGTGGTGTTTTCTGTTTTAGTATTATTTTTAATACAAATAAATTTCATGTCATTAGATTATTTGTATTTAAGAATATTTTTATAATACAATTTTAATTTCTTTCTATTTTCATCATCATTATTTTACAATTAGAAATAAAATTAAATGATCACAAATATAAATTTCATGTCATTAGATTATTTGTATTTAAGAATATTTTATAATATAATTTTCTTTCTATTTTCATCATCATTTTTTTACAATTAGTGACAAAATTCAAAATGAAATATATAAATTACAGATTATTTGGCTTTAAGAATATTTTTATAATACAATTTTCTTTCTATTTTCATCATCATTATTATTTTACAATTAGAAATAAAATTAAAAGATAACAGACGAAAATTTAAATAAGAAACATCTTCTAGAATGCTTAGTTTGCTAAACTATAAATAATTTGATAAAAATATATCAAATTGGGAAGAGTTTTAGGAGTATTTTCTAATTAATATAATTTAATTAAGTGATACCATTTAGGCAAAAATCAGGAGGAAATGTTAGTTTAGATGATATGTTTGGGATTTAGGGTTTTTATTTGGAATTTTTTAGATTTAAATTCCGCCCGGAACTGATGGGATAAATCGAATCGATAAGAATATGGGATGGGTCAATCAGAAGTATTGGGATACAAACCCATTGTCAAATTATGATCGATTATACGATCGCCACAAGTAGGATCTAACCGGACCGGTGGAAAATAGAAATAAAAAATTTATATAAGTCTAAATATATGTTCCACATGACCAGCTGTAATTGTCGGAGTTCGGGACGAAAATAGAAAATGGAGTCCTTTAGTATAGATATTAAATATTTAATTTGTATCAAATATATTTTTATTAAAAATAAATGAGTCCTCTTAACTCGATTTAAGTGAAATTATTCTTATATTATTGATTGATTTTTTATTATTGAAAGTATCATTAATTTGATTGGTTCATTCTACCAATCTCAAGTCTCTCTCTTTCTACGACTAAAGAATAGTGCCGTTTCTTTTCTATGAGTCAAAACCTTATGAAAGCTTTAACTTTGTAATCAAGATTTTCAAATCAAGGTCGAAAAACAAAATGTAAAGATTAGAATATATGTATTTTTAGTTTATATGTCATTAGTAAATAAACAAAATTTCAAGAAATATCAAAACTGAAAAAAAGAAGTAAAAATTAAAGCAAATACAAAAATTAATAACAAACAGATATTTGAAAATATTGATAACAATAACTTAATAAATAAAGTGATGTGATAATAATATTTATTCTTCTACATTGATGTGATTCTTTATGATATTTTCAGTATGGTATAATACTTTAGAAATAAATCTTGTTTCTTCTAAAACATTCTACAAAACCATTAAAGGCAGGTTTGCCTACCACGCTTCATGTGACTGATGACCCGGGTTACAATTTGGTTCCCGCTTTTCTCCGAAACAAACTGCATGATATATATTTACAGTGGTTTGAAAATGAATAAAGTAATTTATGATCGAGGTTTGGAATGAGAAAACAAAAGCCAGTTAGGAAGAATTGAGCAGGCAGGTACGATGTTGCCCAGAAAGTGACTGTTGTTACTCGAATATACCATTATTAATGTGATGATCCTTCAACTTGAAACTGCCATGACTAGAACTTCCTTGGGAATAATTAATTTAGATCATACTTAAATATACATAGTTAACTAATAAGTTTAGCATTCTAAAATGAGGGTGAGGTGTACAACATATGATTGAATGTAACCCTTGACATCTAGCAAGTTGCTGTTGTTCAATTCAAGACAATAATTTTCCTCCATTTTCCTTTATTATAGCATCATTAGCATCCATAATCCGAACTTTTGTTACCGAAGTAGCAATGTTGGTAATAATTTGCTTCTCTTCCTATTAAAAAACATCAATCCCCATGATATAATTAGTTTAGTATTCACTCAGTTCTTCTTTCTTGTAACTTTGGCCTTGTTTTGGTTTTTAAATCTTTAATCTTTTAGCATAAGTACGTTTCTAAACTTTCGATATCTTTTTGACAACTTTTATTTATTAATTGACGTTTTATTTGCAATGTCTTTTAACTGTTTTTGTTTCCATGGTTATGTAGAAATGACTAGAAAGGCAGTATAAAATGTGGAGGAGTAAGATGATATTGGTTTGGTAAGTTAAATCTCCTTTAAGCCCCGTTGTGTTCGGTTTTGTTAACAACATATTAACCCATTTCAAGTAATGTTTATATGAAAAATGTCAATCATTGCGTTAGTTCTTAAATAAAACAAATTAAGGAATCACATTCACAAACTAAAAAATTTAAGGGTATCGTCACTAAAAATCTCTAAATACCTATAACGAGACCTCTGCAAAAAACGACGACAATGAGCCCCATTCTTGCACTTCTTCGCTCAATGTCACATTGGCCAAGAAACCATAACAAACCGGGGTCATCCACCACCCACATTCTAGCTTGCATGGCTCACCCGGATTGCAATTTGGTTTCCGATAATGTTCTCCAAAACAAACTGCATATATTATAGTATTTAGTTAATTAGGAACGATCTGATAATATACAGTTTAAAATTGAATAGAATAATGACATCATCTACATATTTCAATTTGTTGGAAGATTTGGTTTATCGTCAATTAAATAACAAACAATAGCTAGTACTCCATAATTTAAATACAATAATTCAAAATACAAATATGTAAAGTGTAATATCTAATTGTATGATTTTTGACTAAAACCTAAAATCAAAGAAAAAGTCATTTTTGCTAAATTCTTTGATTATTTATTTAAAAAATAATACCAATTAGAACAGAACGGAAAGAGTATTGAATTTTGTTAATCATCATCACTTACCACTGGCCAAAGAAATGCATATGATGGTAGCTAACAAAAGCTTTGCCATTACTGAACTAAAAAATCACGTTAATTGTAAGATGCTTAGAACTATATATATAATACAGTATTAAAAGTACCAAGCTAAATTCACATACTTTAGACTGTTTAATGACGTGAGCTTATATACTAAAACTAGCCTTGATTTGTGGCATTTACATAATTAGGCTCGATCTTTAGAAAGAGTAATAATTAATATCTTCTTAATGGGTAAGATACGTTACCTAATTAGGCTATCTTGTATTCACTCAGATTTTTTAGTTGTCGTTTTTTGTAGAAGTTTTTTTTTGTTTTAAAATAATCATTCTAGCATAATTTTTTATTTTGAAATAGTTGTTATTCTAGCATAATAAATTATAATTTTACATTTCAATATGCTTTATTATTTTTCTATTGAGCACATCAGCCATTGATATAATTTTAATTAATTGGAAAATACCAACTAATACCATTTTAATTCTAATTAGTCCATGATATTGATGAATTGTGATCTTTGGAAAGAGTAATAATTAATATCTTCTTAATGTGTAAGATAGATTCCTAATTAGGCTCTCGCAATGTCTTTAGCTTCTACTAAATCAATCTAATATCACACCATCTAATACTATGATATGCTTTCATTTGCAAGATTCATAAGAGAAAAATCCAAAAAAAAACTCCACTTTGGTACTTTCAAAAATTATGTTTTGGTAACATAAGTTACTTATAATTTTTTAGAGGGAAGGAAAGTGAAGGTTTTCTTCTTATGAATTTTATTTGATTTGATGAAGTAAACGGTCAAATAACCCCTAATAATTAGAAGATCTTTCCTAATAGTCTCCTAGGACATCTCTTGTAAGGATTGTATATAAAGTGCTGTGCTCTTACCATATTTAACAAATTACTTGACTTTTGAGCAAGTTATCAGTTCTTAAGTAGTTTAACAGATCACATTTTTTGGTTCTTACAGAAAGATTTCATTTCATCTTCCAGCTATATATATTTTAACTAGAATAAATTGAATGTCCTTGTAAACTAAACTAAATAAAATCTAAATTCGAAAACTAAAAAAATAAGAATTAAATTCTTGAAAATTAATAACAACCGAGTTTAAAATTCTGATAACAAAACTTTAATATATAAATAAATGACGACATGATCAATTGGAATTTCATCCATTCTTCATTATTAATGTGATTACTAAATTAAGATACTTGCAATAATAATTATTTTGTGAATCCAAGTGAATTTTCATCACCATAGAAAATAATACTAGTAATTATTGTAACCTTCATCTGCAGTAACAAACATTTCCTCTACAAGTACCAACTTTGCCATTCTTACAAACACGAGGACAACTATCCCCATCTTTGCCACACTTGTACGGTCCGGCTTCAATATCACATTTGCAAATACCATTTTGGCAAATTGGTGGATTATTTGGAGAATTCGAATTGTTTTTACAATCTAAATTGTTATTGCATGTTTGACCTGGGTTGCAATCTGGTTCTCCAATAATTTGTCCAAGACAACCTGCACATTATATTTAGTTAATTAGGAGTGAAAATATATTTGCTTGAAAATTAACGGAATGCTTGGATTAGGATGAATGAGGGGACAGTGAAACATAAAAATTAGTCTAGGGAGGGTAATGGTTATGAAAGTTCTAAAATATTGTTTTCATACTTTTTAATTTGCAAAGGTAAATTTGAGTGAAACGTATTTGAGAATAACATACAAATTAGTTATCTTACCTTTTGAAGAATAATGATTATAGTTAATCAAGATGAATCATATTTGAAATCGATTATCTAACTTTTGAGGCGTAATTATTTAACGTAACATAATTTTTAAAACTTCAAAAGGATGAATGAGAAAATTCACAATGATTCTCTCAGATTTATCCTAATATATACAAACGGACCATAAATAAACATACTAAATATACAAGTTTTTTTATGTATGCTTTTAGGCTGAATTTGCTTTTAGAAGGGGAAAATTACAACCAACATGTTCTTTTTTGTGAAAAAACTTAGGAGTACTAATTTTTCCAATCGAAAAATTGAAAAAGATATTACTACGTAAAAGATAATTAATGGCTTTTAAAATGTGCCCCAAATGAATGCCTAAGCAATTTTTACATATCAAAATTCGTTAACTATTCGATACGTACTTACCATTAGCCAAAACAATGCATATGATGATCGCTGACAAAAGCTTTGGCGTCATGACTTTGAACTATAGAATATTTGTAGCATCAAGCTGATTCACATCCTTAGAACTGCTTAATGATGTGAATATAAATACTACAATTATAGCCTTGATTTAGAAAACAAACATTTACCTAATATTTAGACTATCTTATAGGAGTAATTCATTCTTATCTTTGATCCAATAATTATACTATTTTTGGTAATGTATCACTACCTCCACTTTAATTTAATTGAGAGGTTTAATAACTTATCAATTTGAAAATACCACTCAACTTTGATCATAAATTAATTGTATTTAAATATTTGTTTGTTAATGTGTAACATGATATCATATAATGTTATTTAGAAATATTGTTTATTTATATACATTTATAAGAATCTTTTACACAAAAATTTAATAGAGAATATAAATATAAGTGATTTTAATATGGATATATTAGGTTTGAGGTTAGGATGACGATTACAGACAATAGACAATATAAATATTGTCACTTATAGTTATGAATATAAATAGACATTTACGTTTGAGGTTAGGATGACAATTAGAGACAATATAAATATAAGTGATTTATATGAAATTAGAACTTCAGCCATAGCATTGAAAATGTAAATAATAAGTATATAGAAACAATTTTTTTTTTTTTAGATTAAGATAACACGTATTACAAAAAACTGAAGGTACAGCATAAAATGTATCAAAGAAACATAAGATTGTATCAAATAAATAATGTCCTAAATTAGTTAATTGATCCATTCACCATTAGAGTTGAAATGGTTTTCATTACATTGTGCTTGTGAAATCAAATTTTCTCCGACATTATTGTCGTCATATATTCTCACTGAATTCCTTTATTGTCAAATTGAACTCGAACCTTTTTATTAGAGTTTTAGTCAAGCTGAGTAAAAGGTTGATTGGTTGCTTGTATTAGACAATTACAATTTACACTCGAACTATATTGGGCCTCTCAAACTCTGTGCCATGAATCCAAACCTTGATGAAAGTACCGAATCAGGCCTTGGATTTTCATTTTTAATCGAGCCCGGCCCGAATCTAGTTGAAAAACCTAATTCAACAAGCGGCCTGAAGGCATCTCGAGTATCACTTTGTACTTGATAACTTATTGAGTACTAGTGTTGTTGGCCCGTCAATTGACGGGTGAACATGTAATTCATTTTAGCGTGGAACCAACTTGTATAGAGTATAAGCAAAAATATGTCAAAAGATCGAATGATAATAATTCCGAAAACATTCCAATAGAAGAAAATTAAACCCATCTGCAATCTCCTCTATTTACTATGGTATAGATAAACACAAAATTTAGAAATGCGACCATAACAAAATGAATTACCGTAATTTATCTTCAAAGTGAACCATCTAAAGCCTGTGAGAGTTGATAAAAGCTATTACCGGAACAGAGGGGAAAAGCTTCAAACTTCAGCACCCATTGTAGACTGAAAACAATAATATAAATATTGTAAATAGCTGCAACTCATGAGCAAAAATACCCGAAAGCCTATTATATAAGAAAGTTGATAATTACGAAAAAAAAAATCATAGATATTCAATAATATTAAAAGTAATATGGTGTTGGTCATCAAATCATAAATTATTCAATTTAGCTATACACAATAAAAATAATAAAACAAAACTTGAAAAATCAATCATGGGTGCCTTCCACTTGTCGTCTAGAATAGGATAATAAAACCTTTGAAGAGTAAAAACAGGACCCAAAATATTCTTTAATATAAACAATATAATTGGATTAAATCATAACAACCACATATAACATGAGCAATGAACCAATAATTAAAAAAATAATTAGGTGAAAACAAACCTTCCCCATCCAAATTCCGGTATAAACTGACCTAGATTGTTGGATATAAAATGACCTAGATTATTGGATATAATTGGATATAAACTGACCTAGATTATTCAAGTGATATTATTGGATATAATTGGATATAAACTTCAGCACCCATTTTTATATGGTTGAACCAAAATTGATATAATTGGATATAAACTGACCTAGATTATTCAAGTGAGCAACAAACCTTCCCCATCCAAATTTCGGTATACTGTTAGGTGATTCCGGCAGCCGACACCTTCCGGATCCAAATTCCGATATATAATATTTCCAAATTTAAAACAATAAAACAAGTTGAATAGACTGGTATAGAAAACAATATGTAAATGATAATGTTTACAATTACCATCTATTTATATCCATGAGTTGATATGGAAGACAGGCGATTCATGCTTTTATAACTACTCATGATATTATGATCCAGTATAGGCCAGTAATAGAGCAAAAAACGATAGAATAAAAGGCAAAGAGACGGTGCTAGCAATAAATACTAACCTCATTATATATTTCAAGGTATGACACTCATGTCTTATAGAGGCAAGTTATAGGAATATTCATATAACTTCAACCATATAAAAATTACTTGAGAATCCATACACTTGTGATCACTCACCATTTACACAATTCATCGCAGCCTACAGGTCGTGCAGCCACTTCGTATACCTTCTAAGTACTTGTACCATCTCCAAATACTATTCAATACGAAAATAGATCAAATATCAAAACACATTATATTTCCAAATTTTACTTCCATGTAAAATCAATTCCGCACTCATATAAACAACTCAATATCAAACACAGCTTAATCAAGAATCTAGTAAATTTCATACCAAAGCTAGGACTTCCATCGGTTCGGTTCGGTTCGGTTTTGAGCATTTTTTGGAACCGAACAGACCTAGTCGGTTCGGATTGAGATTGAACCGAAACCTGTTCGGTTCCGGTCGGTTCCGGTCATCGGTTCGATCGGTTGATTCGGTTCTCGGTTATTTCGGTTCGATCAGTTCGGTTTTTTCGGTTATTTCGGTTCGGTTCACCGATTATTTCCGGTTATATATATATATAATATTTTAATTTTTTTAATTAAAAATTCAATGATTCGGTTCGAACCGAACGGCATTTTAGGTTTTTATTTCGAACGAAATAAGTTCGGTTCAATCAAATTCCTCAATTTCGGTTATTTTTCGGTTCGGTTCGGTTGTATTTTGTTGGAAGCCCTACAAAAGCATACGGAGTGCCTGGATTATATTCATATCGTACAAACTATCCCGTCCCAATATGGCCGGAAACTCCGTTGCCTCTATCATATTGCTTTTCACTGCAATTCAAAAACCGCAACAAAACAAACATTCATCTCACTTTAACTAAAACTCAAAATCAAACTTATAAAAATAAAATAAATCAAAACATTCATCTTAGTTTAACTAAAATTCAAAATCACACTCATAATAATCATTCAAATATAATAAATCAAACATTCATCTTAGTTTAACTAAAAGTCAAAATCAAACTCATAATAAGCAGATAAATAAACATATGAATCCGAGCTCCTTATCATACAACTCCGTCCATGAGTTGTTAGCTCGTTATCAGTTGTCAAACAACCTGAATGATAAGGTTGACAATTAACAAATTTTGATCTCTTAGTTTACTAAAGATGCTTTGATCTCATAATTTGACATAATACACCAAAAGTTCATCATTAAAGCTAAAGGAACTCAAAAATCAAGACTATAAACTTGTCAGTATTTTATTACATGGGGTTCCATTCAGATTTGCTCAAACAATCCAAATTCACACACAAAATCTTTTCTTTACATGCACAAAAATAAAATACCAACAAAAACAGTCCAAACTGTAGTTTTAATACACAGAATTGAAGAAAAAACAAAAAAGAAAGGGTAAATTCTAGAAACTTGATTTGACATCAACTCCAAAATTCATCATTTAACTAAAGAAACAAAAAAACTAAGACTTACCAAATAGAGGGCGGCGGAAAGGAGGTGTTGGTCGAGTTTCGGAGTCGGTGGTGGTTAACTAACAGCGGCAGCTAAAAAGGGGGGGAGAAGATAAATGTAAAGAGATTGGAGTTACCTCACGGATATAGACTTGAGCTGGAAATGATAATTTTCCAGTTTCAAAAATACCAAGCCATCATTGAATCCACTGGTATAGAACCCTGCAACTGATGACTCTAGTCTTAAACAGAGTCCATATATTCTTGAATGAATCAAAAGCCCATCTGAGCGAGTGGTGAATTCAACCCCGATGGTTGACTTTGATTAAAACCACTTTTAATAGGTCATCGTAATCGTCGTTTGTACGGTAACCTCCCATTAACAACATGTTCAGCCTTACTCGAAGTAACAAGAGAATCCCTCAAAGGCAATTCATCAAACACATCCTGGGTATTCTTCAAACTTCTCTCAGGTTTTTTATCAAATATTTTCTGGGCAATCTTCAAACCTCTCTTAGGCTTTTTAACAAACACCTTGGAGGTGCTTGCAAGAGCTTCAAGGGAGATAGAAGAAAGATCAGCTGGTACATCACAAACAACACCATCCACAGAGTTACATACAAATCGATGAATATCTTGAGTTAAAAAAAAAAACTTCGACTTAGAAGCACTTTGAAAAGTTAAAGCGAACCACAATTGAGTGCAAGGTAATGCTCAATACCCACGAGGCAACCGGTACCACTCAAACTCGACTTAAACACAAACTAATAAAAGGGCAAAAAGGTCAAACCACACACCCAATCCCAAAATACAAAAATGTCCAAACTGGAAAACATCCTCAGCCTCATACTTCGTCCACAGAATCAAGAATCCCAAACAGATAAAATTTGAAGCTGAAATTGCTAAATTTGAGTGTATATTCTTGTTCACAATGGCCTCTACTTTTTCATCAATAAACAATTGCAGCATCACTAATGTATATAGCAATAGGTTGTTCTTGAACAAAGAGAATTCAAGAACTAAGCTGAGCTTTAAAGCTTTCAGAGTTCGAGCTTCTTCAGAGAACCCAGAAGACTGTAATGATGAAGAATGTGCCCCTGATAAAGAGGTCATTACTTAACTTATTTTTTATTTTTTTGGGTCATCATTGAAGTTCGATAAAAGTTGTGACTTAGACCGAAGTTTGTATTCGTGCACATTCAGTGCTTGGACTTACATAAAAGTTGCAGATATGATAATTTAAGTTACATAAGTTGTATGTATGGTCCCCGTTAGTATGTATGTTTTATTAGACAAGGACAATACATTCAACAGTTGTGTATCTCAAAGGACTAAATGTGTAGAAAAATGTGTAATTAACTCGGAAGATTAAGTATCGACTTTTACTAAAGTCCAACAAGTGTTGATGCAATTATCTCCAACTATGGAAGTATGTTGTTTATTTGGAATATATTTGTCAAGATTCATTTGACAAAAACAATATTTTGATTTCTAGTGGTGTATTATGTTTAACTGTCAAGGCCATCTGGTGGATTTGTTCTAAAATCTTGGTTTATATCTTAATAATATTTGTTGATGATTAGTAATGCTGTTTATTTATATCAATATGGTGGGTGATGTTGAGCTAATGGTATTTCAGGTAGGGAAAGTTAGCATGGAATGGGTAGCTGAGGAAAGAACCAAAGTGGTTGGTACGTTTCCACCTCGTAAAAAAGGTTGGACAGGGTATGTGGAGAAGGATACTGCAGGGCAAACAAACATATATTCCGTCGAGGTTAGTAGATTCATGTATGTTGATCATAAATAATTTGTTTTCAGAATTAAGTGGATTGTACTGAAAATCCAAAATAGTATCCAAATTCGTTACTGTGTGATGAAATTAATAGTCTGGATTTCTTGAGGTTTTGAGTATGTAACTATGTAAGTCCTAAGAGGAAGAAATTGTGCCCTCTCCATTATTGGCAATGTCGAGAACCTGCTCAAAATCCCTAGACACTGTAATGTTAAATACTTACCTAAGCAAACAATTTGTTGCGTTAACCTATGACATTGCCACATTATTATCAAACGGAACTAGGATTTTTTATATAAAGGGGCGGATTACTTGATACCATATTTATAAGGAAAAACATAAAATTTTTAAGGAGGAAGCGAGGAACAACATAATTTTAAAAGAATACAATTATTTTTTATAAATGCTTAATAAAATAAGTTTTTTTTTAAATTAGGGGAGAGGCGGCTAACCATACACCCCAGGTTCCTCCGATTATCATGAAAATAATGTTATTTTGATATGAATTGGAAAGACTCTTGTTTGGATCTACCTATTGTTTTTTCTCTTTGTAAATATAGTCCTATGAGAAAATTCTTTGGAAAACGCTAATACAGTTTGTAAGCTAATTTGAATGCTCAGCAAGCTGAAGATAGTATCTTTTGTAATTGCTCAGCAAGCTTTTGATTGCATAATATAATGGTTTCCTCATCTTTTTATAATAAACTATGACCACTCAGCAAGCTAATTTGTAATTGTGGTGTATTATGTTCTTTTTCCATCATTTCTTAACGTGAACTTCCTTGAAGTATTGGTTGATGCACGCTTGTTTGGCTAATTCTTAAACTGACAATGCTAGCTCACCATTAGTGAGCCAACCACGAGCAATATTTTCTGCTCGATTCTATTTAACGAGCTGCTATGGTCACTTTAACTTAAACCAGCTGAGCACTAGCAGCAATGCCTACTTACTCGTAAACAACCATAAACAAAAAATACCTTATTCAATGTCTAAAACTTCTGCAGCCAGCAGTGTATATCGCAGAAAGTGCAATCAGCTCAGGTACTGCTGGATCCTCTTCTGATGGAGTAGAGAACACAGCAGCAATCGCAGCTGGCATTGCTTTGATCTCTGTTGCAGCTGCTTCATCCATTCTTCTTCAGGTTGGCAAGAATCCTCCTCCTCAGGTGCAGACTATTGAATACTCCGGACCATCACTGAGTTATTACATTAATAAGTTCAAGCCTCCAGAGGTCATCCAAACCTCGGTGCCAGCAGAAACCGAAACATCAGTATCAGCAGAAACTGAAACACCAGCATCAGCTGAAGCTGAAACATCAGTTTTGGCATTACAAGAAAGCCCTTCTCCTGATTCTCCAGAATTGCAAACCGAAACATCAGTACCGACAGTGCAAGAAAGCTCTGCCTCTGATGATACAGGATTGCAAGTTCCAGGCAAGCCTCAGTTAGATACTCTAATAGAAAGCATTTCCTAAGTAACTGGATTTCGCTGGTTACAATCGATGAGAAATATTCTTCATACTTCTATTTCCAATTTTATTACCTTGTTTCGTCAACTAAACATCATTGTTAAAGGACACTGATTACGTAATTATGTAACTAAACACTCGCATTACAGTGCCAGGTTCATATATTCTGGATATAATATATGATAATCTTTTTGATTCTTTATTTACTTCTCCAAATGAAGGTAAGTTATTGGTATTAGGATATATAATCTATGATATTCTTTCATTCTTTATTCCATTTTCTATCTCCAGCGTCTCTCATTGAATTTGTAACTAAGACGTTCATCCTAAATTACAATACTAATAGGCAAAGATTACATTATTTATGTAACCACAAAGAACGTATAGCTAATCTTCCACCTTTAACAACCCCCTTTTTTCAAGAAAATAAGTCAAGTATTGGACTTAGGAATCAATACAGATATCTTAAACTTAGAGTAAGTGCCTTAGAATCTCTAACAATGCTCATTTTTGTTTCAAATACATGTTATATATAAATTATAGGAACATTTTTAAAGCCTAGTGTCATGAACCAAAGACATAACACTAATTCATTCCTCCAAATTTAATTTATTTTAAAGATTTTTTTCAACATAATTGTCAAACACTTTTAGAATTAAATTAATAATTCATCCTTATAACTTTAGGCTTTAGATCATGATTAATATTCATACTATCTATTAGATACTATTCCGTATATAATTCATTATTTTCATTTAAATAAGATAGTCAAAAATGAACTTTTAAGTGATTTAATTAATTAGTCAAACATTGCAATTAGTGAAACTTCCTCAAACACTACACTTACAAATAGGGGGCTAAAATAGTAATTTTAGCCTTCCTTTTGACACTATTTAGAGTGTACTTATAGCACGAGTGCATTCTAGCACAATGAGAACTAGAACTAAATCCACACTCAAAAAGTGTTAAGAATCTTGGAAATTACAATTTTCACTCCTAAAATAGGGGGCAGAATAGTGGCCTTATTAATTGGGTGCTTTATACCCTAATCTTCTCTTAATTTAATTAGCACAATAAAGTTTTAATCTGAATAATTAATAAGGAAATATATATATTATTAGAAAATTGAAAATATATTAACTCAATGTGGAGTGACTCAACTTCTTTTCTCCAATTGTAAAAGGCCTCAACTCTAAAAATGTCCAACGATATCTTAAAATTCTATTTGCTTTGCTTTCGTTTTCTCCAAATGTATTTTTATTATACCTAAAGAGACTTTTTAGGATGATCAACATACACGCATGTTTTCCAGGAACTAATTAGAAATTTATAGGATGTGCCAAATAAAAACGAAAAATTAAGTTTTTAAATTAGGGTGGGCCATATAATGTAGATTTACAAAATTTTAATGAAATATGTAATATCAATATATCATTTTTCTAAAAACTTAAAGACAAAATTAACATTTTAAAAAAATTCGGATGGGACAAGGCCTACTCTAGCCCGCACATATCTCGGTCTCTAGTCACTTCCCCACCAATGTTTATTTAAATTATAAATTTATCCACAAAGTATTTCTTAATGATTTTTTTCATCTGAATTTAATACTTCCGTTAGTATGATGAGGACTATATTATAACAATTATATCGCTTTTAAAAAGATTAATTTATAACATTATAACTATTTAAAATTAAAATGTAATTTAATCCCACTATATATCTAAAACAAAATTGATAATTTACGATAGTGATGGTACAAACATCACTAAAACACTCGCACCACTTAATTAAATGGAATAGTTAGTTTGATTTATAGAGTGGGGGATTGGGTAAGGTCTATTTTTGTAGTTTATAATAAGTTATCATGTGTAAAAAAACATTGAACTCCATGCTTTTGTAAATCCAATTGATGTTCCATTTCTTTAGATACAATATGTATGCATGTATCCATGTAAATGTAGTGCACTTATTAGATATATACAGTAATATATAAGAGATTAAGAGTGATACACTAATAATCCAATATATAAGCATAAAAGAAACAGAGAGAAAAGAGAACAGAGGGGGAGGAGAATATCAATAGGTAGTCAAATCATCCTTTTAAATTTTAATTCCATTTTAGATCTATTTTATTGAAATCGACATATATTCTCTAGCTGCTAAGCATAATAATAACTAAACATGTTTCTTGTCATGTTTCCCCTTTAACTATATTTTAAATTCCCCTCTCTCCACCTGAATCTCTAGTGATCAAGAAACTGTTTTATTGCCTATATAAATAGGGCTTCTCGCATATGTCATTATTATGCAAAAATATTTCCAAAGAAAAAACAGTAACAATTTTATAAACTTGTTAAGTTTTAGTTTTCTGTTTCATTCAATAATACCTTAGTATATAACTATATGGCTAATATAATGACAGATCCTCTTGTGGTTGGTAGTGTTGTTGGAGATGTTGTTGATTATTTCACTCCTTCTGTTAAGATGTCTGTTATTTATGATTGTAACAAACATGTCTACAATGGGCATGAGCTTTTCCCTTCCATGGTTGCCTCTAAACCTAAAGTTGAGGTTCATGGGGGAGATATGAGAAGTTTCTTCACATTGGTATTTGTTTTCCATGCATTTAATCTTGATTTTTCTATAAAATGAAATGTAAAAAAAATAAGACTTGTTGTCTTGTAAAAATACTTACGATGAATATAGTGATGTTTGATGGGGTTATTCATTTAATCTTTTTTACTTTCTTGCTAGATCATGACAGATCCAGATGTTCCTGGCCCAAGTGATCCATACCTTAGGGAGCACTTGCACTGGTAAGCTTAGATAGGATAAACTATAGATATAGTTTGGAAATGAAATGAAAAAATATAGAGAACCAATTATTGCTCCAATATGATGGAATATATTGCTAATAATAATAGGTAATTTATATATTCTAGTTTTGAAAATCATGTAGATACAGAAATTTTATTTTTTATGATGATTGGTGTTTATAATTTTAATATATATTTTTACATTTCCAATATAGTTTTTTACATTTTCAATGTAAATTTTTATAATCCCAATGTAGTTTTTTATAATTTCTTAATAAAACACTTTTTATCTAAATAATTATTTATTTTGAAATGAAGGAAGTATATATGTAACTCAATAATTGTTTGTAACTATGCCATCATGTTAAGGGAATTATTGAAGCCCCTAGAGAGGAGTTTAATTTGTACTACTAAACCTTATATGACATGATGATTTTGACTGTTTTTCAGGATTGTGACTGACATTCCAGGGACTACAGATTGGTATGCATAGCACCATGGTCTCACCATGGGCTTCTTTGATTGCTTTCTAGAAATTAATCAGAAATGCATGCATGAAGAGAGATTTGTAAATTTCAGTCTCAATAATTGGACTCTTAAGTGATGTCTATATTAACTTAAAATCAGGATTTTATATACGGAGTAATAAAGTTTACCAAATATTTCAATTTTAAAAAAATTATTCAATTTTGAGAGTTTAAAGTATATTCCATTTTGAAATCATATTCAACTCTTGAATGATGTATAACACATACAGGGAAGGAGATATTTAGCTATGAAATGCCTAGACCAAATATAGGCATCCATAGGTTTGTTTTTCTGCTGTATAAGCAGAAAAGGAGGGACTCAGTAAAATCACCACATGCAAGGGATCATTTCAACACCAGGAAATTTGGTGATGAAAATGGGCAGTCCCCCCTGTTGCACAATTGCCAGAAACTGCTGCAAGACGACGCTGATTGATGATAATGCAAGATATGATTTTAATTTTATGTTTTCTATGTTTTAGTATATACTCTTAGTCATAAGATTATTATCTTTTTTTTATAATTATAATTTTTAAAACTTTGGCCCAAATATATTTGTTGTGTTGTATAATATTTTATAAAATATATCAATAAAGGATTTGAAATGCTAATTTTTATTAATATAATTTTAAATGGTATTATCTGATCTGACAAAATATTTACCATTAAAATTCAAGTAATGAAAAAAAAAATCAAAAATAAATAATTTTGTGGGATGAAGGAGTACTTATAATAATAATGTTATTTATGCAACAAAATATTAGTCGATGTAATTAAGATGGCACAGTACAAACTAGTGCTGTATGCATGCTGTGTGCTACTTATCGTACTTGAATAACTCGGTGAACTAGTAGTATGATATGCATGCATGTCACTCTATATATATATGTATGTATAGTTTACTACAGTAGTATGTGATAAGATTTAAATAAGGCCTTCTATATGTTTGTAGACTCTGGCTTCCATTATATTTTTGTATCTTTTTTAAATTTGCTGTGAGATCTACAATTCTTTTATTGAATCTTGTCTTGATTAGGCCGCCGATAAAAATAGTATGTATGTTAAATTCGCGTCCAAAGAAGTATTAGTGCGTAGGTGTGTTTCCTTTCTAGCTGATTTGGTAGCTCATTATAGTACATAGCTATTGCTTATAAACAAAACAATCAAGCAAATTTTATATTTTATTTTTTATAATTCTCAAAGTAATTATATATATTAACAAATACAAATTTGATTTGAGGAAGACAAATAAATGTGAGTATGATCAAGGCGTGACCTAAACTATTTGGGAAAATATTTAAATGATCAAGTATATATTTTCAATTTTTTTTTTGACTTATTCAATATTTAAGATAGGACAATATTTAGGTAATTCGTGTGCTGATTCTTACCTATACACAACAAAACATGACCCGAAAGATTTATGACTTTCCAGTTTCCACGCACACACATGATCAAGTTGGATTTGATAGTTACATTTCAAATTCATTTACAAGGTCAGTAAATCATCTGACCTCGAGCCTAATAATTTCTGAATAAGACATTTTATCAGATAACAATGTAATCTAGGTTCATATTCCTTGTCAAAGTTTTTGACAAATAGAACTACTTAATGATTTCAATGAAGGAAAAAAATTAGGCGTATAATTAATCAAGGAGTCAATTCTTTGGAGGCCTAACTACTATCACCTGGAATTTTTTTTTTCCAAATTGGCAGTTGGAGACTAAAATGGATGTAATGATGAATTTGAGAACAATAGGTAAATAGAGAGACTTAACAACGTTTTCCAATAATGGCAACTTTCATCATACTATCATCATTGGCTAACATTTGAATTTTTGAACCTAAAATACAGTATACTCAATATAAACTAAGTTTAATACTAGTAATAGATAATTATTAAATTTTCAAGTCAAATATTACGAAGACTTTGACTCGTTCATGACTCAAAGTTCGTTTAGAGTCCAATACATAGGCATACCTTTGGTAAGTAAGGTAGTGGAATAGTACCATACTAATTTTTGTTGTTGAAAAATCACGGTTAATTAAAACGATGTTCTCTCGATCGATTATGTATTAACATAATTTTATAATATTTCTCAGTGTAAGTTAATTTATCTATTAACAGTATATATCAATAAAATTAGATTTCTGGATCCATGATCCTACATCCAGGTATACCGTTGATGCTTTTTAATTTCTTGAATGTAAGTACTGTTTAGACAATTATTAGAGACCGAAAACTATGAGCTATGAGCTTGTTCCTAAGTATGAAAGGTTGAAAAACAAAGAGAAACAAAAAGTGGAGTGATTTAAACAAATTATATGAATGCAGAAGGACTGAGAAAAAACTGACAGAATTATACACACTGTGCAAAACATACAAAAGGAAGAGGTCATATCGAGGTTTCTTTCAATCTCCTGAAAATCCGCTTTCATGATTTCTTGCAGATTACATTCATGTATGATCACATAAATTTTACTAAAGTTTATAAAAAAAAAACATAAATTTTAAGAAAATGATTTTGATTAAGAGCTCTTTGATAAGTTGTTCGTTGTCGCGTGACATTGCTTACCTTCATACGAGGTGTGGGTTCATTCTTTCTTTGGGAAGCCTTGTATATAAATTGGTTTATAAGTATCCAAATCTTGATTAGTTGAAGAACCAAACTGATACATAAATGCGTGTAGTTGAGGCGTAGTGGCGTAAAACTTCTTAAATTTCTTGGCGTTTTAATCTTTTTTTATAAAGGCGTTTTGAAGTGTCATGACCCATGATAATAAATATATAATCAGAGAGGATCATTTACCTATTTTATGTACCTTCTTTCATGACTTTCTATTTTGAAATTTATAGATATGATTATATTCAAATTATTCATTTTGTTTCAATATTTTAAAAGGGAGTCATAAAATAATGCATGAAAAAGAGTATGGTAGCAAATAAGATCTATCCGCGTAATAATAGGTGATGTCGAAAATTGACAATCCACCCATAGAACTTTTAGGTTTAACTGGAACTACTGTTGTTAGATACATACTTCACCAAAAGATAATTCTAGTTCAAAACATGACTTCCAATTTATTTTTTCAACCATTTCAGTCAACTAATGCCACCTTAACCAAATGAAAATACCATTTCAGTTGGTCTTTGCAGTAGGGGTAACCATGGTTAGAATTTACAATCGCGCATTGCATGCGGACAAAAAAATAGTGGAACAAAATAATAATAAAATATAGATCATTAGTTTTATACGGGTAATAGTTTATGCATCAGAAATGCACGCGAGATTACCGAATTTTCTTCACTATAAATATCTCACTGCATGTAGTAATATAAACAATATATATAGAAAAACATTTAACAAAATAATACAAGTCTATCTAGTAGAGAGAATAGAAGCGAAATGATGGAGGCTGTAATAGATTTATTCTAAATTACTTGTAATAATATATATATTTTTTGAACAAACATTTCCAACAAGTGGTATCGAGCCAAGGTTCCATTCGAGGGAGAATAAAAATAGAATATGATTGTCACTTAAATTCCAAAATTGACTGACCACAAATATGGGAATGGAGTATACAAATAGTTCTACTCGGTTCTCGAGATATCTCAGGACATCCTTACGAACCCCAAAATTCGAGATGTTGAAATGACTCTTTCGAATCTTAGATAGAGCATCTGTTAGAAGATACCATGAGGACAAGAAAGCATTATTTGAAATTTTTCAAGGTGTTAACGAATCAACCTTTGAAAAAATATCAGAGGTAAAAACATCCATGGAAGCGTGGGAGATCTTACAAAGAACATTTCAAGGAGTTGAAATAGTGAAGAAGGAGTCACGGCTTAGAGTATGAGGCCGAGGTGAATTAAAATGAAAAGTTAAAGAATGATTTGTGAATATGTCACTCGTTTGACAACCGTGACAAATGAGATGAAAGGAAATGGAGAACAAGTTGATAACGTCAAGGCCATGGAGAAGCTTCTTCGCTCATTGACAAGAAAGTTTGATTATATTCTTCGTGAAGAATCAAAGACTTGTCAACAATTTTGATTGATGAGTTTGAGGTTCTCTCCCGAAGCTCATGAACAACGGATGAACGGTATGATGATCTGAAACCATTTAGAAGAAAGTGCCAAAGCGAGAGTGTCCATTAATGAAAATCAAGCGATGTAACAATAGTTATATCACAGCGAATAGGTGAAAGCCCAATCGTAATTTGTGTCGAGGTGGAAGAGGGCGTGGAGAAACTGACCTTTTGATAGAGGCGAAAATGAAGGTTATCGGCCGTTTAATTAGGTAGTCAAATTTCATAGGCCAAAGGAAAAGAGCGGATATCAACAAGCGAAGAATAAGTCGCTGACTTGATGTTATAATTGTAACAAATATGGTCATTTTAGAGTCTAAATTAATAGTCGACACCTAAAATTGGAAGAATCAAATAACTTTCTGACACTAGATGAAGGAAAAGATGTTGGATCTACCATTTTCCTAACATATAATGGAAATGAAGAGTACCACAAAAATATATGGTACGCTTGGCGACTGGTAAATGTCGCGTAATGTGGTGAAGGATCTATTCACAAAGTTGGATGAAGCGTCGATGGAGAGAAGTTATTTTGGTGATTCATCGAAGGTTCGGTACAAAGGAAAGACAAGACTTAATGATTGTCTTAAATAATAGAAAAAGGAATTATAAATGATGTTTTATTATATACTTGCGTTGAAGAGCAACATCATTAGTGTGGACCAACTTCTAGAGAGAAGGTATACCGTAAATATGAAGGAGACTCTCTATCAATAAAAATCAGCTCGGGAATTGATTGCAAAGTTGATATGACCAAGAATCGACTTTCACGTTGGACAGCATAAAGGCGGGATCTGAGCATTGTTTAAGTCGATCAGTATAAAAATGACTTCATGGATTATGACATCTAAGATTTGGTCATCTTGGTTCGCTAGACTCAAGTATTATCAAAGACAAATATGTTGGAATGGACTTTAATGATTAATGAAACATAACATCTATGTGATGTATGTGTCGAGGAAAACCAACATCGTCAAAATTTTCCTGTTAGAAAATCTTGGAGAGCTAAAAGGCCATTAGCGACAGTTGTGAGACATTTGGTCCGTTTGACGTCGCAGCTCACTTGGAGGAAATAGGTGTTACTTAACTTTTATTGATGACTATAGTCGAAAAAGTTGGGTATACATACTGAAAGAAAAAGCAAAATCTCTTGAAAAATTTAAGGAGTTCATGATAGTTGAAAAACAAAGTGGACGGAGTCTAAAGATACTCGGTCGATAGGAGGAGAGGCGAATACAATTCAATTTGTTTAATAATTTTTACAAAAGAGCATGAAAATTATTCGCCAGTTAATGTGGCATACCATGACAAAATGAATTCTGAAAGAAGAATCGCGCAATTCTTGACATGGCAGAAGTATGGTGAAAGAAGCTATATGCCAAGAAATTTTGGAGGCTGAATCCGTGTTATGTGCTATCTATTTGTTGAACGTTGTCAGAGCAAAAAAATGTAAAGGATTGAACTCGAATGAAGCATAGGTGGTAGTAAACCATCTATTGTGTTGGAAATGATGAATATACGACAATTGTGTATCGATTCATTTACGAGATTGGTTAAATGTGATTCTTTGGAGACAATGTTCACCTTAGTAATTTTATATTACTAGTTAGGTTCTCATGATAATTTAAGGGGTTATGACGGTGCTGAATCTTTTCAAGTGTCGTTATAATAATAGTAATTGGTCAAAATTATTATTATTATCACAATATATATAAGGCCTCTGAGTGTCTGTGTCACAGTGACATTTGGTCTCTTCATTATGCTGAGAATTAAACACAAAACTTGTAAATTGAAAGATGTATTATATATATATATATGTTTGTCAAATATATATTGATGAACATGATTAGTTAAACTTGCTAGTTTAATTAATTATAGCGATTGAAATTGATGAATAACTTGATAAGTTATTTGATAGTGACTAAATTAGTACTTTAATTGACTTGTTAAGTTAATTAAAGTAGAAACAAGCTTCGCTAGTGACTCATTATTTAATTAGAAACATAAAAGCGATCTAATTAAGTTAACGGTTAAGTTGATTTCTTGAGTTGCTTATCGGGTTAAATTAAATTGGTATATAAGGGAATGAGACAAAGGGTTTTTTCACGCCAGAGATGAAATCCTGTAGCCACGCATAAATCGATATAACCGCCACTCCTACTCTTTAGAAAGAAATTCTCTCTTCCGTTTGTTCGTGAAACTACAGCAAGTTCAAGTTTTGGATTCAACTCCCTCCTGGTGTGTGCAATCTAGAGAACACCTATTTGGTGTTGGTGGCTCAATTGAGAGAGTTTACGAGAAAGGGATACAGAGGCAAATTGCTTGAAGGAGTGATTCGTTTGTTTTCATTCTTATGTAAGTACTCGTATTCATATAGTAATTATATGTGTTTTTAGATTGAGTTATATCATTTTGAGGATCGAGGATCTTATGAATTAAATTGTTGTTAATCACAAGTATAATTCATACTAGATTTTAACATGTTGAACATCTCAGAATTTTCAGATGCATTGTGTATGCACATGTGCCTGATCAAAAAAGAAAGAAGCTTGACGACAAAGGAAAGAAATGTATCTTCATCGGATATGACAAAAGAAGCAAGGCGTACAGGGTCTACAATCCACTCACCAATGAGGTTATCATTTCGAGGGATGTTGAATTTGATGAAACAGACTACTGGAGATGGAGCGCGGAAGAAAGAAAAGTGACAGGTCTATTCTTCAATGATGATGATGAAAATGTTGACACCAACACAGTAGATGGTGGAAATGACGATCTAACTCCTCCATGGTCAAATCAAAAACTCTTGATCAGCATACAATAACACTGAAACGACAACATGAGTGGTAACGATGTGACAATTATGTTACGATAAATTGATTCTCTTTTATTATGCCCGTTGCGACAATTGTGTATCGATTCATTTCTTGGGTTGGTTAAATGGATTCTTTGGAACTTAGTGTTCCATAAAATAGTGTATATTACTGGACAGTTCTCATGATAATTTAAAAAAGGGGTCATGACGATTTGCTAGATCTTACTCATTAAATAGTTATAATAATAGTAATTGGTCAATTATTATTATTATACAGCTTTACTATTATCAGGCACAGAATGTGTACACATATAAGCGTTGGATTATATTTCATCATGAAATTAACTAAATTTGCTAAATTGAGAGTTGATTGTAATCAACGAAGATATTCCTGTTGATTTTTACATGATAATGTAAAATATATAACAAATTGGATGAGGCTTGGTGGTAATTAGTCAATTGAATTAATTCGATAGTTAGTGAAGCTTATTAATAACTTGATGATTGCTAGCTAACAACTGTTGATGTTTGATTTTACTTAACGGTTTAATTAAACTTACTTGAATTCGGCTCATTAAGCTATTCGGGTTTGGGCTGGGTTTTAATGTCATATAAGCAGCTTGTGGTTTTTAAATAAAATGTGTTTTCATGAAATAGAAAAACAGCTTGCTTTCTACCATCTCCCTCCCATATGGCAAAACATTCAGGGAAGAAATTAATTTCTTCTCTTGATTTTCATCGATCAACCCGTATTCACATGAAACCACAAATAGCAAGTTCAGCCTCTCCTAGTATTGCAACCAACTGTTATTATAATTGAGTATGTGTTTTTAGTGTTATATCATTTTACAGGGATCAGGATGTATGAATTTGGTGTTTATCTGAAATAAAATTCATACTAGATTCTAACAATTCGAGGAGCACGGAAGAACATGAGAGCTAAGATGAAATTTATAGGCGAGACAAGTCCGATACAGAAATTTTGATTATTCTTTATTTGTTTAAGCCAGAGAATGTGATCAGGAAATAACATGAAGAAGCTAATGAAAAGAAAAATGGAAAAAAGCTATGGATGAAAATTGGTTCAATTAAAAGAAATGACACTTGAGACTTCTGACTAACCTAAGAAATAATACAATTGGAGTTAAGGAATTGAATTTATACAAAGAAAAAGACAGCAAGAAGGAAAAATAGAAAAAATACGAGGAAGACACAAGTAGTTAAAGTTTACAAGCCGGTATGGAATCGATTATGAGTGAAGTGTTTGCTGATGTAAAGGTAGACATTGCATAAGGCTTGTATAGCGATTGCATTCAAATGGAAGTAGAAGGAATATCAGTAGGATGGCCAAATTAAATTTCTTGAATGGTTATCTAGAAGAAGAAATTTATGACAGGCAACCACTGGATATATATTGAAAAGGTCGAGGCATAGTGCTAAAGAAAGCGTTATATGGTTTAAAAGCTGACTCCAGGAGCTTGGAGCACTTAAAGAGGTGGATGAGTACTTTCGAGAGAAAATTGTTTTGTGAAAGAAAGTCCATATGAGCATACTCTCTACATAAAAATAAATCAAAAAGTAAATAATATGATGATTGTGTGCTTCTTAGCAGATGATATGATTTTTCACTTAGAGTACATGACTTCAATCATTTAATTGAGTTTAAGAAGTAATGATTGTTGAATTTGAAATGTGAGGATATATATCCAAATGTCTTTTTCTTGGGTCAGTCACACAAAGTCAAGCTACAAATCTTTGTCATGAGAAAAAATATGCAAAATAAATGTTAAGCAAGTTTAGAATGAAGAATACTGGCCCGTTAGCAGGCAAACTGACAGTAGGAATGAAGTTAAATTAATTCAATGAAAGGGTGATAAATACTGTTCCAAAACTCTGGTTGGAAGTTTGAGGTATCTGCTTTCACTAGATCCATATATTATGTATCTTCGGTTAAGGACATAAATGGTACATGGAAAAGCAAGTAAGATCTCTAAAAAATTTTAAAGATACGTAAAAGAACACTTGAATATGGTTTTATTTTACTCATTCTCGAAAATTCAATTATTTGGCTATTCGAGGCGGTGATTATGGTGGTGATTCGGATGGCAGGGGAAAATACCTCGGATATACATTTCATTAGCTCGGCCAAATATTAACGTAGTCGTGAAACTGACTGAAAGCAGTCTATTTCCTAAGCGTATCCCAGCACAGATATATGGCTGGCTTCATGCACATGTGAGAAACTATGTATGGTTAGGCTATATTAAATGAGTCAAATCTAGCAAAAAGAAAGGAATCCGATTATGATTTATGTAGATAACAAATACGCTCATGCTCACAAAAAATCCGATTGTCAAACGGTCGGAAACATATAAACATTAAATATCGTTTGACAAAACAGGGTAAACAACAAGATTGTAAAATTGGTGCCTTTACATGGGGAAAGAAGAACAATTAGCCGATATTCTTACAAAGCCATTGAAGACAGAGGTGTTTCAGACTTTGAAAGAAAGCTGGAGTCTGAAATCGCGTTTGAGGGGAATTAGAATTTATAACCCTTGGCATTGCATGTGGAGGAGAAAAAATAGTGGAACAAAATAATAATAATATATAAATACATTAGTTTTATACGGTAATAAAGGTAATAATTATCATCGAAAAAAATGAATTCTAGAATTTCTTTTACTATAAATATCTCACATGTAATACTAATAATATATGAAAAACAATAACTTTCTTTTTATAAAATATCTGAAGTCTCTAGTAGAGAAAAATCAACAGCAGTAATTTATAATAAGTTGTTACAAGTCACGCAATAATATATACTATATATATATATATATAAATATATTTTGAATACATTTATTTCTAGTCTAATTATACTGCATTGCCATTTATTTCTGTTCTGAGACTTTAAGTGCATATTAGCTTAATTGGGTTAAATTCCACAACAATATATAACTACTTTAAACTTACAAGAACAGAAAGCATTTAATAAATTTTTTAACTTGGGTAATAATATTAAATTTATCTATTACTATTCTAGGATTCTCACAAGATAGTAAGACATGTTCTGAATATCATTAGACCAACCCCATGAGCACTAATCTCTTTTTCTACACTAGATAGAAAAGGCAAACTATATGAGAGTTTTCCAAAGAAGACAAACTGGCTCCTTTTCACATAACAAAATCCAATCTTGATGAGGAGCAAAATTTCAACCGAAAAGCTTGAATATAAGCAACCTTAGGGGGGTAGACTTCAGAGAACTCTCCAGCGATGGGGATCAAAAATTGCAATGTAAAAATAGACAATAATTTTTTGCAATTTCAACCTCCACTTTTCATTGAATGGCTGAAACCATTATCAACTTTAGCCTCACCAACTTCAACTTCTTCTACAATCAATGCTCCCCAAGTTCAATCAAGAAATGCCATGAATTCACTTGACCTTCCTCTTTTTAACCAACAAGAATATGTTCAAGAAACAATAAAATGTCTCCCTTTGATAAATAAACTAACTGAGATAAATCACGTTAAAGAAGAAGATGATGTTGAAATTCAAGAATCAAGAAGATCAAGTGTGTCAAAGATAGAATTGTGGGAAAGGAGATTAGGCACTAGGTAAAACTGCCTAATGGTGGAGCTTTTCATCATCATGTTGATAGAGCTAATAATAAGCCTCACAACTTCAAAAATGAAGTATATAATGATGATCAAAGAAGGTTTTGGATTCCCACACCATCTCAAATCCTTGTTGGCCCTATGCAGTTTTCTTGTGATATATGCAACAAGACCTTTAATAGGTACAATAACATGCAGGTCAGTTCCTTTTTGGCTCCTTCATCAATAACATATTTATAGTATTGCATTATATATTAGGTTTTTAAGACTTAGCTTTAAACAGTCATTAAATCATTTTTCTAATTATTATATTGATTTTTGTAAGCTCCATTTTTTATTATCACATTAACAACATTTCATTCTGAGGATCTTGGTCATATTACTTTTCACTACTAGATCTTGGTCATATTCTTTTCCTTTACTAGAAATAGGCGATAAGCGATGTCCATTCTCGTCAATATGTGTATTGTCGAAATTTCCACGTCGGGATAGCTCTGGAAGAGCACGGCGTCTTAAAGGCGTCGTTCATCGGATACCGGCGTAAACCATTCCATTAGGCCCGTAAAATTTCGGGCTTTCACAGTAGCCATGCCGTCTCAGCATCTTGGTCAAGCGTTAAGTACTAACCGGCCTTAAACCTTATTTAATATCTTTTGATTTAATTAAAACGACTCTAGACCAGCGTAACTTTTGATAATTTTATTTTGGTTTATTTTCCGGTACCGTTATCATGTAGAACTTTTCAACTTGACCTTAGAACCGACTCTGGCAATTATAAATATCTTTTTTCAATCGGCCTTAAGAAACCGACTTTAAGCTGATAAATAATTTCTTTTAATTTATGAAAAGTCAGCCACGCCGCTTTTACCAATACCGGCCTTGAAGCCTTCAACGAATCGGCCAAATACAGAGATCTTTATTTCTACATTTTTTGAGAGAAAAAAACAATAGCCAGTTCTTTTATAAATAATATATCTGGCCAGCGAACAACGTCTAATCCATTCTTAGTTCATCCAATCACAAGCAAAATATAAAAAGCATTAAAGTCGATTAAGTAGCCTGCAAAAGCATCTGATTCGTATAACCATGAACATAAAAGATCAGTGTACTGAAAATCAACATATTAATAACCAATTCATATAAACTTTTAAACAATAATTCTATATAAAACATCAAACATATTAAAAAAATCCAATTAAAGTATTAACATAAATATTAATTGATATAAAACATCAATTTCAAACATAAATAATATTAAATAAATCTAAATTACCTCTTGAAACTTCAATCGCAATATTTTCCTACAACAAAAGTAACAAAAATAAATTTACATATATTTATCAAAAGCTACATTATTAAAAAGATAATAACAAAATAAAAAATAAAAATGTAATAATTACCTTTTTTGAAGGTTTAGTTAACCGCTACACCAAAAATAACATAATAAAAAATATGTATTAGAAATTACCTATTTGAATGCATCACATAAAAATAAAAGAAAATTGAAGAAGTTATTAATAATTACTTCTTTAAAGTCACCTACAAAATAAAATCAAATTTGAAGTTAATACAAAATCAAATTATGGAAATGAAATTAATAACATAAAATAAAGTGGAATTTGAAGAGGGTTTGGGAGAAATAATATTGAAATGATGATAATGTGAGATATATCCCGACGCGAACGAATATATTTGAATTTCCCACTTTGGCGGAGTGGAACCAAATTTTGACCGACTCCCCATCCCGAGCCTAAGGCTATCTCCATTCTAAAAAAACGATTACAGAATATTTAAGCGACCGTCCCCATCGCTTCCATACAATCGCCAAAGTTCTAGATCCGTATAAAAAAATAATTTTGCAACCAAACTCCCTCGCATATCTCATTATAACAAAACCAAACTGCCCATACCACAAGCTAACACAATATTAATACGAATAAATACAAAATACACTAATACACTCATTGCGCATTTCATCAATGAAGTTTAATACAAAGCCAACATTACATGAAAAACTCAGAATTAAAACATTTGATTATTAAATGACCTCCGACGAGTTGTCACTATCATTCAGCCAAAAGAGCCTACCTCATCGTCATTAACAACGCATTCGCGTAGCCTCGACTCGCAATCCGAACCACTTCATGATTTGATAAAGACATCGCCCTCCTCTTCAAGAATAACGAAACTCCCAATTCATCAACTAATATCATCGATCGGATCAATAGAACCTGAGAAGCGTTGTCGCCTTCGAAAGATATCTTCGAGTATTCAAAACCGAGACATATACATTTTCAGATACAGTCCAATCAACTCAACTTCTGGGGCCGCTCGACCATCAGAACACACCACCGCCACAGATCTCAATCGCGTGATACATAAATGTAAATAAGATATTTGTCAAGGCCTGGACACAGATAAACGGGCCATCGTTAACCTCTCGGCTTATGCTTGATTTGAACCATTGTATTCCTCGACGCACTTGCATCCACGCTGTCAAACCAAAACATTCAAGAGTACAACAACACATAACCTCAAGTCAGACGACACCCCAAATCTCCTCTAATGACACCATAAGAGTCAAATACGGTCATCATCTGGTAAAGCATTTAACCCTCGACACAAACACCGCTATTATAAGTGCTCTTATTACCATCGCCTGAGCATAGGTCCCATTGACAATCTTATATCTCTCCTGAAAAGACAAATAAAACAAAATTCGATTAGACGTTTCTTTACTAAAAATATTTAAACAACTTTTAAATCCAACCAAAATTTTATATACTTACCGTGAATGATTTCCAGATGTCGTCCCTGCGATCGATCATATACGACGCCGTAACTCGATAGACCTCAAGATAATTGGCCGCTTAAAGAACTCCGTTAACTTCATCGCCGATCACCCTAAAGAAAAAAAAAGTAAAAAGTTATATAACATAAATAAAAAATATAACTAATTCAATCAATTTAGACAATATGAATGCATTCTTACGATCCGCAAGACTTCCGCTTATCTTTTCGCCATCTGGGGAGTAGCCAGCCGATCGTCATCTCTCGCATAACACGCTGCCTACTAACGCTTCGCCCTCCGTGTCGCCCGTCCGATCCCGTCGCCTCATCGCTATCCGAACGAATGAATGTGGGTCAGACGCTGCCCCCGAGAGTTCTTGGAAATGCCAAAGATCACCGTAGTAAAGCCGCCATGATGCCCACTCGCCGGTACCGACGACGATCACGCCCGCCCGAGCGTAACAAACTCACTTCAACTCGCGGCGGGGAGCTGCCATACGCTTATGCAGCGGGGTCGTGGAGTCATCTGCCCCATACGAATACCCAAACGCACAACCTCGGCCTGGGAGCCTCGAGGTGCAACATCCTTCGTCGGGGCCTTCCCCCTCTTCGATTTACCACCACGAGTCATCTGTACAATCAAATTAGAATTTTTTTATCTTTTATACAAAACATTCATAACAACATTTTGATGCTAAAAAAACCCAATGAAACTTTAAACAATCTAACTAATAATTCTAACTAATTCATGACATATCAGTTCAAACTAACTCAATCAATCTACTCATTCTAATGCACAAAACCATACTAAAAAAATTAAACTTTCATCATTTTAAACTTCCCAACAAACCAACAAGGTCACAAAACACAAATACTCAAAATCAACTAATAATCACATTCGGATTAAAGTTTAATAATCTAATTCGGACTAAAACACAATAAACAATCAATAACAAATCAACAATCTAATTCGAATTAAGAATCCAATTACTAATTCAATAAACAATCAATAATCTAATTACTAATTCAATAAACAATCAATAATCTAATTCATGTTCGATAATCAATAATCAACAATCAATAATCACATTCGGATTACTAATTCAATAATCTAATTCAGTTTAACAATCTAATTACTAATTCAATAAACAATCAATAATCACATTCAAGTTACTAATTCAATAATTTAATTCGAATTATAACACAATAAACAATGTAATTATTAATTCAAACTAAATAACAAATCTAATTAATAATTAAAACTAAATAAACAATCTAATTAATAATTCAAACTCATTAAATAATCTAATTAATAACTAATATTTAACATTCAAATTAAATAAAATAGTAAAAAAAAAAAAACTAACCTTAATCAATCAGAGAAGCGGTGGTTTTAGATCGACCGTCAACTCTCAAGTGGAGGCTTTCTCGAACGAGCTTTACTGCAGGCGAGGGGGCGGGGGATTTTTGAACGACAAGTAATTGAAGTAAAAAAGCGTTAATAGAAATGAAACGCTGTATGGGGCGTTCGAATCAATTAAATCATTTAACAATGTATGAGCTCTGTTTTTATAATATATATTTTTATTTTATAATTATTTTTTATTAGTTAATATACTAAAATGTCCCGACGCTAAACTGTAGCTACAAGTCAACGATAATCGAATTGTGGAGACGGTCTAGCGTCAGGCTTGATTTTATTTTATATTTTGATTTTCTTTTTAAAAATTTATCCCGAACCATACCGAGACAGAACCGACGCCATCTACGCCTGGGTTTAAAGATCTGACCAAGTAACAACCGACACTTAACCAACACGTAACCGATGCTATATTTGGCGCCGGTCCTCGAACCCTATCGCCATCAGATTAATAAATAAGCCAGAATCAATTTTTACATTTTGCAAGAATATAAACTTTTAAAAAATAAATATCGGCCTGATTAATTAGAAAAACAAACGTTACAATCATATATTCTAATTGATCAGTCGAGAATGCTATACATTTTGGGATATATGGACAAGTTAATATTTAAAAAAAAAATCTTACTTAATAAACCATTTATATATTTTTTCTTCTCAAAACTCGGCCTGTTCAGGGACAAATATACTCCGTATAATATAACATTGTTTGGATATGTTTCTCTGTCCCTTTAGTGTCCCTTGTAATGATCTTGGTTTAATTGATTATATAATATATATTATCGACATTATGAGTAATTATAATATAATCAATTAAATGCATGAGATTCAACTTTGTAAATAAGGGAGACAAACAGGGGACATAGAATCCAAGAACATCAGTACATCACAAATTCACAATGCTTTGAACACTAAAAATCCTAAACTTCCTACCTTTTGCTGTTTTGCACATTTCAAATCTTCATGATTCTATCTAGGAATATTATAGCCTACCTCTTCCAATTCATGGGTTACAAATAATTAACACTTGTCACATATGTCTATATAGATGCACATGTGGGGTCATGGTTCTGAATTTAGAAAGGGAGTAGATTCACTCAAAGGTGCACAACCAGCAGCAATGTTAAGGCTTCAATGCTATTGTTGTGCCCAAGGCTGCAGAAACAACATCAACCACCCAAGAGCAAGGCCATTGAAAGACTTCAGAACTCTTCAAACACATTTCAAGAGAAAGCATGGAACAAAGGCATTTTCTTGCAGGAAATGTGGGAAATCATTTGCAGTCAAGGGTGATTGGAGAACACATGAGAAAAATTGTGGGAAGCTTTGGTATTGCACTTGTGGCTCTGATTTCAAGCACAAAAGATCACTTAAAGATCATATTAGATCTTTTGGGGATGGCCATTCTCCTTATCCATCTCTTGAAGGCGGCTTTTAGAATGAGAAGAAATGCAGTAGCTTTGTCGTCCATGAGGACGACAAGGCTTGCTAACAAAATAATGAAAATTAATGATACGTGGGTGTTTGGCTAAGTCTTTCTCGAGAAAATTCACTACTGAAAAACAAGCAGAATATGACGGGAAAACAATTATTTTCCTGTCATATATGACTAAATATGATGGGACTTACCCGTCATATAAATGGCGTCATATTTGATACATGACTTATAAGTTACAGCTTAAAAATCATCCAAACACCCTTCGTCTCTATGTTTATTTGTGTTTTTTGGGATATTTCAAGTTAAGTAAAATATGGTGTAGATGGCTCACATAAGCATATGCTCAGTTACAAAAAATTCTCAACTGCATGCAGTGCTGATAAAGGGAGCAGTTTGTTATTGAGCATGAGCTAGTTGATGAGCCTTAAAATAAAAGTTTTTCTAACTTGTGGCTTGAGATTAGGCATGAGTCAAGAAGTCTAGCATTTGTTTTTATTCTGATTTTCCTGGTATCAATAAAGTTTAGTGTGATCTTGAATGAAGCAGATGAATTTTCTTCTTACTAGAGCTAGCAGATTAACAAATTGGTTACTCTATACATAAAAGAAAATTGATCAGCTTCATTCGAAGATTGTAATTCCTATATGTAATTGACTAGTTATATGCAATACAATTGGCATACTATCCATTGGTGGAACTTTATTTACATATTGTTTGGTACGTGCCTTTTAATCTTTGATGAATAATATTAAATTAATTTATAAAACATGATTTCACCCATTCTAGCGGGACGGAATCAGGATTTGAAACATGAGTATTCATTTTATTCAATTTTACAACTCCTAATTTTACTAATGACGATTTAGATGTTCACTTTATACTGATTTACACTATAACTTTATTTGTATTTTCCTCATTCTCGTGACTTAATATCGGTTAATAATAAATCGATTATTAAGTTCACATAACACTTATTTCACTACAAAGTTATCAAACAATCCATAAACCATATTTTATGATAATTTTCATACTTATTAAAATACGAAGTACTTCTTTATAATTATCCGATATTCAATGTTTTCTACTTTACATGGTGAAATGAATAATGAGGTCTTTTTAAAAAGCTTTGATATAAAATTATTTTTTATATTGTATATTTTTAAAACTCGGATCGGCTCAACTGAATACCCGGATTTAAAAAAAAATATACTGTATATTTTAAAAAAACTACTATATAATACATTTATTGGATAATTTATTACTAATGTTATGTTGTCAGAGTAACGAGTAACCTGATCTCCGCTCGACACTTGATTGACCCCAAACCTGCTCAAAGGTTATTCGAGACGAACTCGAGTTCATCTGCTCCTCGATACCCAAAACGACCTGGTAATTACCTTATTCGATAATATATCTATTTGACTGGATAATTCGATACTTGCTCAAACTCGACCGGTTAAGCGTCCCGAGTCGAACCAAACGTCAACGCTACACGTTCAAACACTTTCTTCTCCTACCTAAAATCCCCAATTTCTAGGGTTTCCTAACATACACCCAAATATATAATTCCAATTTTCAAATCATGCCAAACCTTCAAAATCCTCACAATTTCTGAAATTAAACTATATATTATACACATTCTTAATTAATTATACTCCTCTGTTTCAAAAAGATTGTCCAATTTGGAATATTATTGAAGAAAATGTACAGCAATTTCAAAGAGCAAGCAATTGAGTATGTTCGTCAAGCTGTACAAGAAGACAATGCAGGAAATTATGTGAAAGCTTTTCCTCTTTATATGAATGCATTGGAGTATTTCAAAACCCATTTGAAGTATGAGAAAAACCCCAAAATTAAGGAAGCTATTATGCATAAATTTAACGAGTATTTACGCCGAGCCGAGGAAATTAGGACTGTTTTGGATCAAGGAGGGGGGCTGGGCACGTGGCAAATGAGGGGGTGGGTGGTGGTAGGGTGGGGTAGAGGGTAATGTAGGGGTGGGGGTATGGGTGGGTAGGGGAGGGGGAGAAGGGGATGATGGAGAGAAGGAGAAATTGAAAGCTGGTTTGAATTCAGCAATTGTGAGGGAGAAGCCAAATGTGAAGTGGAGTGATGTGGCTGGATTGGAGAGTGCGAAACAGGCTTTGCAGGAGGCGGTTATATTGCCGGTGAAGTTTCCTCAGTTCTTTACAGGTGTGATTGGTTTAGGGGGGAATTGGGATTTCTTCAATTTCGGGTTAGCTTGGATATTTGTTGGTTGGATTATGTTTTGATGAATGATTGGTACGTGTAGTTGCTTTTGTATGTTTATGATCGTCTAAAGGCCGGATCTTGAATGAATATTGAGCCCGGGGAAAAAGAATTAAACAAATTTAAATGAAAGATTTTCCATTTTTAGGAGCCAGGGGGTTATTGCCATATTTTGATTACAATGACTTATAATTGGAGGGTGTTCTGTAATAATTTAAAGTTGAATGGGAGCCATTGCCTGCCTTGGTCCCTCTTAAGCTCAGTTAGTGTGTGTTGTATGTGAATAGAGTAGTAAAGATGAGGTTGATGCCTTAACTGATGAACTATGATTCTGTTAGATTAGTCTTGTCTAGTTTGGCCTTCTACTGATGTTTTAGTTGAGAGATGATTTAGTAAATTTAGTGGAAAGAATTGTATTCCCTCTATATTTAAATGAGTTCCTTCTGAGTTTTTCTTCTTCACTATTGAAGACCTCTTTACTGGATGTAGAGTGCATAATTGTGTTCTAATTGTGCCCTTTATGTCCGTTTCTTATTTTTATAGTCTCAAGTGTTAAAATGCATTAACAGTGTGGTCTAATTCAAGGCTGAACTATCATGAACGTGGAATACATAACACGTGTAAGATAGCGAGTTCAGGCTATGTTAATCCGTGACTGTAGTAACTGTGCCAACTATAAGGATTTACTCAAAAGTACAAATATAGACAGAGGTAGACAAGAAAACTAGGAAAAAGCATTGTGGTTGTGCCTGTTTTTTGTGAACTTATAAATACTCGAAACATGATTTTTTTTAATGCTCTCCGCTTTATTATTCAACCAAAATAATATATATTAAAAGATATATTTGGGATAAATTATGTAACTGGTCTTTTTTACTCTTAGGGAAAAGGCGGCCTTGGAGAGCCTTTCTTCTGTATGGTCCGCCTGGAACAGGGAAGTCATACTTAGCCAAGGCTGTTGCTACTGAAGCAGACTCCACATTTTTTAGGTACATGATCTCTACCATGGTACCACCTATTTCATATGTCCTCGCCCATTTCTGGTGACTCTGATCTAGCAGTTTTACTTTCGTCAATATCTACAGTCTATTCATGGTTATTTTTCTTGGAAAATTTATGATGTAGTTCATGCTCACTTGTAGAACATCTCTTGCTGTTTCTATTCCAATTTGTTTTTCAATTTTCATGGTTCATAAACTTAGACTGTAAAGTTGGCAAGTGCCAACTGCTGTTTCTATGCAGTATATCTTCTTCAGACCTCGTTTCTAAGTGGATGGGAGAAAGTGAAAAGTTAGTTTCCAGCCTTTTCCAAATGGCTCGAGAAAATGCACCATCTATTATATTTATTGATGAAATAGATTCTCTATGTGGTCAGCGTGGTGAAGGAAATGAGAGTGAGGCTTCTAGACGTATCAAAACAGAGCTACTTGTACAAATGCAGGTAATGTTATATGTAGAGAGGGGCCATCTTCAGAATGCCTTTTAATTTTCAATTTATTGCAAGTTATAAGACATCAAGGTGCCCGGAAATTCTTCTCTTTCCAGAGGTATAGCTGTAACCATTGGCTGACACTTTTTCAGGGTTAGTTTTAGTTTCGTAGCTCACTGAGTTTGTGTTTTAAAATTGTCTTCTTGTTATGAGTAGTTTCTATTCGCAGGTGGACTCCATGAGATAAAGATAATATATATTGTGGATGATGAATTTTAATCTCCTAAATCTTTAGTTATCCCTTTCATCGTTTCTATCACACAAATGCCTATATGCCAATATGATTATATATTTCTTGTTCCCGCTACAGCTCCTTTGTGCTGTCAATACAATTTGAGAGATCTCATCCAGCTCTCGTTAATAATTCTGTGATAGTTGTAACAAGACTCGGACTTCTCAAATAATTTTTTTTTTTGTTCTTTTTGGTTTCAGGGTGTCGGGCATAATGATGATAAAGTTCTCGTTCTTGCTGCTACAAATACTCCATATGCTCTTGATCAGGTAAATGCTCGATTAACTTGTGCAAGGATAATGACCCATCTTCTCATTTTAACAACATTTTCAATATGCTCCTTCATACTGGCGATGTGAGCAACAAGTACCTTTTGATTTGGTTACCCATAATACTTTTTTATGTAACTTTAAAGTAAGGTCATAATAATACATTTACACTGAGCCAAACACTTTCCTTTGTTTTGTAAGAAGTCAAGATAGGTGGCCATTCTTATGAAAACGGAGGATGTACTTTGAACATTCGAGTATCACTCATTTTCATCCAAGTACGTCTGATACTTCATCTCTTGTAGGCTATTCGACGAAGATTTGACAAGCGTATATACATTCCCCTACCCGATCCAAAAGCCAGGCAACATATGTTCAAGGTATAGGAATTTGATTCACCTCCTATAGAAAAATACATGGTCCAAAATTACTCGTCTGACTTGTGTTCAATTTAATTGTTGTGGCTATAGGTACACTTGGGAGATACTCCTCACAGTTTAACTGAAAGTGACTTCGAAGACTTGGCTCGTAAAACAGAGGGATTTTCTGGTTCAGATATTTCTGTTTGTGTAGGTTTTTGACTAGCTGTTTAGCTGCTGTCGAATAAGTTTGGTAGCCCGGAATATTTTTTTTTAAAATTTTGTTTCAAAACGTTCTTGACCACTGTCTTTCACATTCTAGGTTAAGGATGTCCTCTTTGAACCTGTACGCAAAACTCAAGATGCAATGTTTTTTACCAAGACTTCTAATGGCAATCCCCATTAAACTTCTAGGATCTGTCCAGATAACAATGCAAGAGCTTGCTGCAAAAGGGCTTGGTGAAAAGGTATGTCTCCCCTTATTCATCCTATTCTATTTGTTGAAAAGGTCATCCATAAGCTGCGTAGAATTTTTTATTCAACTGTCAAACTAATAAATTTCTCTGCATGGCATTGTGGAGCCTTGAGAATGTTCATAATTGGAACTAGTTTCTCCAAATGTCATCCATAAGCTACCTAATATACTAATCTACGTAGATTCATTATATGCTGATTTTTGAGGACCAAGATTCAAAGACTCTTCGCATGTCGTATGCTACCTGATAATACTAAAAAATTGCTCTTCCTAATGTTTGCTTGTGTAAAGTAAGGATATCTAATAAATTAAGAGTAAGAACCTAGGGCTTACCGTTCCTTATTAATACCCTGCAGATCATCCCACCTCCCATTTCAAAGATAGATTTTGATAAGGTGCTTGCACGGCAAAAACCAACAGTGAGCAAATCTGATCTTGATGGGCATGAAAGATTCACCAAGGAGTTTGGAGAGGAAGGTTGAGAAAGTTGTTCCAAGTTGTGATCTGCCATGTGATTTGTATTGTATCTTTGAAACTTACAAATTGAGCCTCTGCAACTGAGAAAGAATATGAGTGGTTGCTTGCATTATGTTTAATGTGGAAAGATAGGCAGGTCATGTATTACATGTATAATGTATTTACCTGTACTGTAGGCAGCATCATTCACCTCTGTTGTAAGTTCACATGACACTGAGCAATGATTTATCTGATTATTTGTCCTAAACCGGAATCTGATCGCAATGGTCTTCCTCTTCCTTCATTACTTCTTGATTAGCATCACTTGGTGCAACGGTAAGCATTCTTATCTTTTTAGTCATGCAAGTGTTTTCTTTAATACTAAATCATGTTGTTTAGTCATGTAAGTGTGTTCTTTAACACTAAAGTTTATAAGTAGTCTGACTATGGTTGAAGTTCTCTTTGTTTTCATTCATATGTATTTGTAAATGACAATGGAGATGTTGGATCCATCATATACTTCATGCGTACTTGTTGGACAACACCTTGATTTCATTCATATACATTCAGAGACTTCGGGTCAGCTGACTTATGGTGAGCTCGTCTCATCTAACCGAAGCAGATTCTGACTTGTGAATTCAAGCCAATTCAAACAGCTCATGAGCTCGGTGGGGCACAAACTTTATAAGGCGTGGCTCTACACGGCACCCTGCCTGTCTAATTGCATGATTTACTAAAAGAAGTGATTGATTTTTCTTTTATGGCAATGCAGAGGTATTACATCGTCTACAAGAACTCAGAAGTTGTAAAAAGTACTAACCATGAGGCACTTGCTTCAGTAATTGGAAGGTAAACAGATTCCATGACATGAGAAGATTGTGCAATTGATTTTCCTTTTACCCTCTTTCAGCAATGATGCAACACAGAATCTCAACCACTACACCAAAAGGATCAGAGGCTTTTCTGTCATGCTAACACCAGGTTTGTTTTATGTTCTGACTTCCGAATTCTGAACCGATGGCGAATTCATCCATTGTTTTTCATCACAAACATATTGTGATGAAAAGTATACGGAAATATCAATTAAAATGAATAAATATGAATAGTATTTAAAGTTGTTTATATTTGATGAGTGCCCCATGTAACTTGGGATATTATGTAGTACTAATGTTTTTTAATTTTTTATGTAATCTATTGAGATTCTACATATTATTTTTATCAGATATCAATCCTCTTATTTATAAAAGTGTGAGTTGTATTTCTTTCCTTTCACACTATTAATTACTACATTACCCTTATTATAATATGTTTTATTGGTTCAAACATATGTTTCTAATAAAATTTTAAAAATGACTCCTATAACGATTCAATAATTAATAAGTCCTAAATTTTTAATACATAAATTCTATAATAATTCCAAACATAGTTGAAGTTATCTTCTCTTATAATATGTGCAATAGTTTTACGGCTTTCGTATGTATGTTAAAATTTTAAAAATGACTCCTATAACAATTCAATATTCTAATAAGTCTAAATTTTTGCCTAAAATTACATAACAGATCAACGTAGTTGGGTTATCTTACTACTCTTATAATGTGTGCAATAGTTTTACCACTTTCATATATATGTTAATTACCAATATGTTCATTATCAATATTTTTGTTCAATTATATAAAAAATACTCAACATCTTCACTAACAGATAAAAATGTTTGATATAATATTGTCTTCGATTTTTTTAATTTTATCATAACAATAAGTAAATTTCATTTTAATCTGATGAATTAGTGCTTCATCTTAAATTTTATTGTATGATACTTATTCAATTGAAAATTGAAAAATAATTTTTAATCGAAAAAATTCTTGACCAAAGAATATATATAAATTATATGATATTTTGTATTATATTTCCAACAATTGAAATAAAAAAGTGGCCAAGATACATATCTATCTCAAATAGATTGCTCCGATGTTTAAATTTGGATTTTTATAGATTAAATATTAAATTCAAATATTTTTATTCTGTTGTATAATATTTGGTGAAAAATAATCAAATAAAATATATTTGAATTACTTTAATATTGACATTAAATTTTATTGATCAAAATTATGTTTATCGATGAAGGGATAAAAGTTTGGCCTTCAGGTGGCTTCATCAGCGTAATGATCGTTTAGTATGGATGGAGTAATAGATTTGAATTTATTTTAGAAATTTATTTTTATTATAATATATATAACCACGTTAGTTTTGTAAGCAAAAATATTTATCCTCAAATTATAGATGCGATAATTAGTGAGAGTTGGATTGACATGAAAGGAGGATATGATATTTAATCTTGATTAGTAATTAGTAAACTAAATAAAAGATTATATCGTCCTCAATAATACTTATATTAGTTTCACTCTATATGAAATATAATTGATACATATTATGGTCACAAAAATACGTGCATGAATATGTATATTATATGTATAAAATTGACTTTATTGATGAGCATTCGATGTCTGGTCGATCACACTGAAACATTTGAATGAAACTTCTTGTGACGCTTTTATATTAAAGTTGTTATTTATGTCAAAATTTTAAAAATTCATATTAAGTAATATTAATCACATATATACTATTAAGGTTTAACTTTTAAAAAATTATTCTTATGAATATACTTTTTAAAAGGTATGTCGTCTTTATTTCATTCTGATTTTAATATAATTCATTTAGAGTATTTCATCTTCGAAACAGGGCATCCCAATGTGTAGTCTCTTTGGTTGTTTTATTAACTTGGCTAAAATAATTGAGAAAATTTCATTAAAAAAAACCTTGATATTATTCAGTTTTCTGCAAATACTATTAAGACAATCATCAATGAAAATATGTTAAAATGAATACATAAAATAGAATTGAATAGTGGAACTATGAATAATTTATACTAATAATCAATTGAGATGTGATATTTTCTAACAATAAATGAAATAACATAAGATATATTTTTTATTAAAAGAGAAAAAGTGATATTTTCTAAAAATAAATAAAATTAACATAATAGTGTATTAACATTAAGCGAAAATGAAGAGTAGTGTGGTAACAAAATTTTAAATCTATTATTAAAAAGTATAGCTATGAATAAAATGAATTATAATATAAATCAAAGTATAATTTATAAATTTACGTAAATAATTAATTACTTTTTATTTTGTATTATCTCAATTTAAATATTTGAAACATAAATACTTAGGTGCACTATATTTTACTAGTTTCCTTAAATATCATTGTAATAACTTGCAGATTTGCAAAGGAATGAAAACTTATACTTAAATGTTATACTCCAAGGTAATCAAAAACAATAGAGTATCTGAAAATAGAAAACTTAAAAAGTCAAACTTTTAAGAACATTAATTTTCGATTTACTAAGGTGAAGTGAGCAACAATAACTAATATTATTATGAAGAGTTTTTTGGCATTGCTATTGTTTGGTTGGATTCGCCCCCACTAACAGGTAATAACTTCTTAAGATCAATAAAAATAATTGTGCTCTTCCCCTTGTCATTTTCTTAAGTAAAAAAGTTTACTATAACCATTCTCCAACGAAATTAGAAGTGTTGTTTACGTCTTAATCTTTTCTGAGAAACTTACCTAAAATCACGCATATAAAATATTAAGAATCATGACAACATTATGAAACAAAAAAACTCACAAATACAGTATGTACAAGAGAGATTGTATTCATATGTATCTACAAGAAATTGGTAATGGATTAGTTAGGTTTTATTTTATGCTAAATTATTTTCTTGATTATTATATCTGTTTATGTACCCTTGTTATATTTTTCCATGTACATTATTATTACTATTAGTTGAAAAATAAATATAATAACCAAAAAATGATCTATAAATATTTAAGCAAAATTATCATTATCATTAGTTGAAAAATCTGAGCGTTGGGGATGAGACTAATACTAGGATGAGTGATCCTTACAAACATTCTCTAGTTACATACACCCTTTAAAAGAATAAGAAGAAACTACATATTAAACCAGATATGTAACAACTAACCTGGATATGCTGGGCGTTGTGTATAGGGTGGTTACGACCCGTCTGAGGCACATCTCGGATAACCTCTCTACATTAGTGATGGATTAACCGTATGGGACGCCCTTTGTTGAGCGTACAACGTATATCTAACACCAAATGTGACAAAAACTAACCTAATGGTGAAATTGGTTGTCAATCAATTTAATAAAGAAAATATCAACAAATTGCGTGCACTTCATCGTTCATATCATCACTTATTTATTAGAACCCTCAATATATATCTCACTCCTATATGAACTACTCTCTTCATTCTTTGATTTACACAGTTCATCATCTTATTATTTGCTTCGTTTTGCAAATAAAACTGACCACCTTTACTTCTTTCTATAGTTTCTTTCATCCCTTTCTTTGTTTTGTAATAATAATGGAGATAGGAAGTATTCTTCGTTTTTTTGAAAACAAGAACATTATAGTCACTGGTGCTACCGGATTTCTAGCAAAAAGTAATATTTTAATTTATGTCAAAATCCCACTTTTCATTATTTTTGTTAGTTTTAATCTATGTTTTAATCTAAAGTTGGAGTTGATGATAAAATTAACAAATTAATTTGGTGCATGCATGGTTGCAGTTTTCATTGAGAAAATATTGAGAGTCCAACCAAATGTGAAGAAGCTCTATCTTTTGTTGAGGGCTCAAGATGAGAAATCAGCTTTACAACGGTTCAACAATGAGGTAAGAATGAAGATAACAAGCTTTAATTTCATCACCAATTCACCATGCCTATACATCCTTTCGTTAAAAAAAGTACAATAATCTTCATACCAAATTAGTTGATAGATTTGATTCATGCATGGCTTTAACAAATTTAATTTCCATTATAGATGAATCTTAATTAAATTAAAAAAATTATGATCTAACCGTTGACATATAAATGCTTGGTGTACAATATCTATGCTTTCTTTATTAAAAAAAATAAAGTTATATATAGATGAAAAATCAAATACTAAAATAGTTTACTACTCGAAATGATGGTCGTAGGCTTCAAGTTAATTATATGTAGTCAACAAAATATATTGCTCAAAATAGATGGTCATAGACTTAGTTATATATTATCTTGTTTGTTTAATAATTTATCTATATATGCATGTCAATGTATGTAGATTATTGCAAAAGACTTGTATAAAGTCCTGAAAGAGAAGTGGGGCCAAAAGCTAAACACTTTCATTTCGAAGAAAATTACAATTGTAGCTGGTGATATTACACATGAGAACTTAGGAGTGAAAGACTCAAATTTGCTTGAAGAAATGTTGAGGGAAGTTGATATTGTGGTTAATATTGCCGCAACAACCAACTTTGATGAAAGGTACTCCGTATAATTTATTGAGATTAAACTTAAAGAAACGCCTCGCTCCCTCTCTTCGCTTTAATTATTTGGTATTGTAAGCAACTTTTTGTTTCTATTGTTGTACACAATAATATCAAAGTAACTAAGTAAGATATATATACCAGACACTTATTAAGGTATGTTTATTATGTACACATTTTCTCCATTAAAACATATCCTATTTAATATATACTACCAATTAATAAATAGAAGGCAACAACTATTTACAAGTGAATTTATATTATAAAAATAATTAAGATAATTATTTGAAATATTCAACATAACTAAATAATGTTTCTGAAAATGTAAAATGAAATTTAATTTTTTAATAATACTCATCTATTTTTCAAAAAATTAAGGGAGATTGTTTTCCTATGTTTTCCCTTAATTCCACCACTTGATATGAAATACTTCCTCCGTTCTTAAAAGATTGTTTATTTTTTAATTTTCGATAGTTAATGCTTTAACATTTATTGAGTAGATAATATTTTGTTTGTATTATATATAATCACCGGTAGAAATTATCGATGAAAAATAAATTTCAAATTCTTTCCATTGATATACTTTTATCAAATATTCGATCCTCGCGAATAAATATATTTGGAGTCAAGTTGAGAAAAGGTATAATTATAAAAAAGTTAAAAGTGAATAATATTTTAAAGTAGAGTGTATATATAGATGACGGATTTCTTTTATAAGTGATTGCTGATGGCATCATGGCATGCCTGCAGGTACGATATTGCACTAGCACTCAACACATTCGGGGCAATAAACGTCTTGAATTTTGCCAACAAATGTGTCAACCTTAGGGTGCTTCTTCATGTGTCCACAGCTTAGTAATTAAGCAACCTATTTTTAATTGCTCAGTTAATTTCGATTTACAAGTACTGAAATGTTTATGGATTGATTAGATTGTTGTCGTTTTAATTTCCAATTAAAATGAGCAACTAAAGCAAGCATGATTTTAACAATAGTAAATTTAATTATATGAGCAAAAATTTCAACATCTGACCATATTTTGAGTAAATCCATTAGCTACTAACCTGGCATAAATCTAACCTTATTAGTTTTGCTTACCTTAAACAACCACTTACAGTCTACCACGAACAGCCCCAGGGGTTTAGGAACAAGTTTCAAATGCAGTTAATTCTTAAATTCCATTTCCTTTATTCATAGCATCAATCCATTCATTGGCATATTTCGACCTTAAAGTTTCTTTGTAAAGTCTTAGGCTCATCACGCTCAAGGGATTCGACACATTAAAGCAAAACGGACAAAATTACAATCAGGGCAATTGTTATCTCTACATATCTGCCGGGCATTTAATGGTTCTTTTTATACATCCTAGTGAGGTTGATGAGTCATTCAAAAGCATTAGAATCGGGCAAAACATTCACATGGGAACAACACTCTCCGCCTCGTTAGAATGCGGTATTCCTCCGCCTCAGTAGGAGTAATTTAAATGTGATTTACAAAGAACTAATTTATGAAATCTCGAAGAAGGTTCGAGGTTGATTAGTGTTATTAGGCAATTGCTCCGCCTCGTTTAGACATCGTTAATAGGTGAAGTAGGATGAGTCAAGCCGGGGAAATTCATTTTCATTAAAACATACTTATCGCTTAACTTTGATCGGTTGAGGACCCCATCGAAGCCCATAACGCATCCGCGGGGATATCTAAGAAAACACATTTCTTTGTAATACCCGGAGCCGCAAAAATGTGTGTGTGTGATATGTTTGATATGATTTGATTGGTATTACTAAATACCGTCAAGATAAAATCTTAACTTCGGAAGCTTCGTCGTAAGAACTCGATGTTAAGTGTGCTTGACACAGGGGTAATTCTAGGATGGGTGACCCACTGGGGAAGTTTCTCAGTGAGCACGTGAGTGAGGACAAGCTGGAAAGACTCGTGGTGGTTTGTGAGGCTAGTCCATCAAATCTAATAACGCGCCCGACCAGATGCGCGGGCAATTCTGAATGGTATCGAGGCCAGAGGCGAATCCGGAGCTTGTGAAGCTAAGTGCTATGCGGCGCAAAGTGCGGGACACCTCTTGAGGCCGTAGGAGCCACCTCTAGAATCTCACACGGATGGTACGGTCTTGGATGTGTTGTGGCTGGCAGGCGTTGAGTATTTAAGTGGGGGAGGTTGCTTGTAATACCAGACATAATGTGTGTGTGATATGTTTGATATGATTTGATTAGTCTTACTAAATACTATAAGATGCATATTCTTTTCGGAAGCTAAATCTCATAGAACTCCAATGTTAAAAGCGTACTTGACTGCAGGGTAATTCTAGGATGGGTGACCAGCTGGGAAGTTTCTCGGTGAGCATTGAGAGTGAGGACAAAAGCGTCTTGGAAAAGGCTAAGTGATGATGGTTTGTGAGTCAATCAAATCTAATGTAGCGCCGACCCGGTCTTGTGGAGCAGGCGTTACATTCTTAGATACGGATTCTAACTTATCAACCTTTTGTTTATAGCCAACACAACAAAACTTTCTCAGATACTTAAATCAGCCAGTTTGACCCATAGCGGATTGGGAACTTTCCCTCTAAAGGCACACTAAAGGGACCTAGTAATCAAAATAGCGGCCAGTAGTAACAACGTCACGAGCTTACTTAGAAGAAAGACCGGGCGTGGCTAAAGAGCCCTCGCTTTCTCTGAGTTATTAAATCTTCTAATTTACCCCGTTATCTTTGATTGTATAGAGCAGAATCATCTGCCCAATATCCGAACTAGCACACAAATCATTCATTTATTTATTATAAAATTTAAGACCATTATCGGTCACAAGAACTTTAATTCTCTTCAGGTTGGTTTCAATTAACATTTTCAGTTTTAAACTTATCAAAAACATCGGATTTTTTGTTTCAACATTAAAACCAAACTTTTCTAGAATAATCATCAATAATGGAAAGAAAATATTGGTTCCCTCCGTATGTCGTAACAACTGAGAGGGTCCTCACTGGCATTGACATGCAAATCTTTCCGACACATCCCGATATACTTAGTCGATTAAGTGCGAGGAAATAGGAAAACTTACCTATGTTGCTTTTCCTAACACGCATGATTCACAAAAATGGATGGGGGAACATTTTACGCTACCAAAATGACCATCTTTATGCGAAATTTCTAATCCTTTGTACTCGTATGACCTAATCTATTATGCCATAAAATAGATTTACATTGATCCTGAGAGTCGAGAGGCATAAGCAGGTTCAACATGACAAACATAGAGGTTATTTTTTTTTTAGTAGAAAAAACAAGAAGTGACCCCTTCAGAATTTTCATGACCCCCTTACCCCCATTTACCCTCCAAACCATCATCCTCAAGGGATGCACATGAAAGCAAATTATATATCGTAAATCGGAACATGCCTAGCATTCTTAAGTAAACAGGAACCGAGGAAGAGAACCTAAGGCATACGTCTCGTATTCACAAGACATTGCAATTTTAGAATTTGCCAATACTTACAAAGCCATGTTCAACATTTTATAGTTTGAAAACGATTTTTAAAATGAGTCATGTAAGCTACAATTAAGTCATAACCAATCGGACTTGCGTAAAGAATCGAGAAAATCACGAGTTGACAATCCGTAATCCTGAATTCTAGTCATAAAAATATCACCCAAATTACCATCATCGATAGCCAAATTAGCATGCTCATTTCTTTGATTTTTTATTAGACTTAGGACAATCCTTAATGAACTGACCAGATTCATGACAATTAAAATAATTTTTCCCATTAGACCGAGATTTAGATCTACCCTTTTTTTTGTAAGTATTCTTTTTTTGGTTTTGTATGCATTATCAGATAGCTGGATAGATAAAGGAGCTCATCATTGATGTTGAAAAATATTTTATACTTATCTAAAATTTGAAGGGCAAGAAAATATGGATGGCCGAACACCTATGTGTTCACAAAGACAATGGGAGAGATGCTTATTGGAGATATGATGGGAACCAATATGCCTCTTGTTACCATACGTCCAACCATCATAACCAGCACTTACAAAGAGCCATTTCCCGGTTGGGCCGAAGGCGTCAGGTAATTTTATATTACTTCGTGGCTTCAATCCAATTTAATTACGAGATTTTTTTTAATCAAATAGACGACCTATTGAAATATGATTCGGTAGATCTTTATACAGAGTATTAGCTAATCTATTTTTTAATGCACATTTGACTCGCATGAAGTTTTATTTGAAACAGGACAATTGATAGCTTAGCAGTTGGTTATGGTACAGGCAAGTTAAGTTGTTTTCTGGGGAATCCGGCAACCCTGATCGATGTGGTAAGTATTTTTTTTTTAAATTAGCGATGAAGAGTACGATTACATAGTATTATTACAAATTACGAATACAGAAATTTCTAACTAAAGACAGATGTGATAAGGATTGAAAAACTCAGACTTGCATTGCAATTAATCACTTCGTTTAAAAGAACCCTTAATTACTTAAATTGCAATATAATGGAGTGTCTATAAACTAATATTTGACATAAAAATTGAATATGATACACAGATTCCTGCAGACATGGTGGTGAATGCAATCTTGGTGGCAATCGTGGCTCATGCAAATCAACCAGGAGAACACATATACAATATTGGATCTTCAGTTGCAAATCCTCTAGAGTTTTCTCGTGTTCAAGACATTGGCCAAACTTACTTCATAAATCATCCATGGATCGGTAAAGATGGCAAACCAGTTATTGTTGGCAAGATCACAGTTTTAAATACTATGGATAGCTTCCAGAAATATATGGAGCTTCGTTACTTGATTCCTTTGAAGGTTTGTTCTAATACTCTAGCAAATTTTATTGCATGAATTTACTATTACAGATTGTTCATCGATGTTCCAATTTGACATTTATGATAAAACTCGAGCACGTGAAAATTATTAGTCCTGCCATGATGATCACATGAGACTCATTTCTTTCATTTCCTGATTATGTTTCTTATCAGGGACTGCAACTAGTAAATGTAGCATGTTGTCAGTATTTTCAAGGGGTGTATATAAATCTCTACCGAAAGATCAAGTTTGTTTACCGATTGGTGGAACTTTACGCACCCTACTTATTCTTTGAGGGGATGTAAGTACCTTTATTATGTACACTGCCTATTTTAATTTAATTGATTATAAAAGTAAATAAAAATTATTTTACTAAAGGATACGATAGAGTAATATTATTAATATATCTTAAAAAGTATTTTACCATACCAAGAAATACTTTATTAATCTCGTGATTACGGAATATTACTCGTAAATACGAGATCTTGGGTTTGAGTTTTTACAATGACAAGCACCAAATTTTATTATAATAAAAAACCTTCCAAATCAATCTTGCATGTGTCAATAATCTCATCATTAATAATCCATCGCTACTTCCAAATTTTAATTTAAGCATAAATTTTATTAAGTTAATAACTTTGATCTATATGCTTAGTAGTTTTCATTTCTATTAATAATGGACTTATATGTTCCACCAGTTTTGACGACATGAACACAGAGAAATTACGAATGGCAGCTGAACAGGGTGATGCAGAGATGGATTTGTTCTACTTTGATCCAAAGATCATTAATTGGGAGGATTACTTCACCAAGACACATATCCCTGGCATAGTTAAATACGTATTTAAGTAATTAAATGGCATTTCTAAGCTTAGTTTTATGATAAGTTATTCAATCTATTTATGGTTGATATTAAATTTGCATGTATTTTTATATTCAATTGTTTAGCACGGCAGCTAAATGTAAGAAGTGTTTAGTGTGTTTACAATTTGTTTAGCCCTCACGAGGATTTAAAGATGATAAATGTATGCCCAAATCGAACAACTATATGAGTAGCAAAACTATAATACATATATCATTTGGTGTTTACTTATTATTGCATATTATTTATTGTTAATCATCGTATAAAGTTCACATATTCCATAACAAGTGCACATAATTTTAATATGACGTACAATTGTACAAAGATCAAATATTTTTAACAAAACCAATCAACAAAGCATCCGTAATGATTTTTCAATGATAAACGCACAATATATGAACATAGAACGAGATAATTATTAATTTTGTGTCAAATAATATGATCAAGTTGTAAATTAATCATCCATAAAGATAGTTTCCAAATGAACGTAACGAAGCTAATAATAAACGGCCACAACAACATTATTATTGATTGAAACACTATCTATATTATAATAATAATGTCACCATAAATATTCAATTATACGCTCCCATCTCAACTTGCCAAGATGCCAAGTTGGCCAAACTCGGACCTAGGATAAGTTAGTTATTCCTTGGAATTATAAAGTCAATGACGACGAGGCCGACTTTGATTTGAATATTAGTCAAGACTATTCCATTACGTAAACCATAGACAAGTATATGTACTTATCATATTCTGCTCAATTATATTATTCGTCTCGAGATTAGAACAAGATGAACAAAGGGCATGATATTGCTATTTTTGTTTGCATTTCCATAGTTTTCCTTCTTATAGTTTTAGCAACAATAATAATTATATCGAGAAGATCAAGTAGCAAGAAGAAAAATATTATTCCTACTAGTATTAATATTGCAAAGAAACAAAGTAGAAATTTAAATGGGAGAACTTATGGTGGTCAGGCTCAGCAAAGTAATAATACCACGGCGGATAACGGTGTTTCGGGGGTTATGGCTGGAGGTGGTGGTTTAGCTGCCATGGCTGCTATTAGTATCATTTATTCTGATGGCGGCGGCGGCGGTGATGGTGGCGGATTTGTAGGATGATTACTTCAAGATCTCGGATTGATGTGAACCCTTTTAATTTATGTGTGATCCCAGATCCAAGCAAGGATGAATATTTTTTATTTGTATATATGTAAAACTTTGTGGTAGGTCTTTAAACGAGTCGAATCGGACCGGGTATACCAAGACTCGATCTAACTCGGAAATTTCAGTAGAAAACTCGTCGGACTTCGAAAAGGTTCAGTCAGTTAACTAAAACAAAAACTCGAGTACTCGATCCAATTGTTAACCATACAATTATTATCGTTTGAATGGTAAAATTTCTTTCCTTCTGGATAATTGATCTTCCCAATCATGTTCTTTGGTGATATTCTTTGTCTTGACTCGTATTTATTAATTTACAGTTTGTCCGATTGGTCTTCGGATGTAAAACTTGCTAATGCTAGCGGAAATGTGGTGGAGTCCGATTGTGCTTCCTAGTTTGATATTGTATGATGTTACATATGTGCCTCGGTTTACACGCAATTTAATTTAATGTGACTTCGGTTGTCCGATAATATGAATTGCGTAGTTCGGGTTACCAGCATACTTGTTTTATCACGAAACCTACTTTGAGGACCTTGATTGGAGTTAGGGAGCGGCGGGACGGTATATTATTTTTGCAATATTAGCGGGGGCTCGGATGTTGCATATCGATATGAAGGTATTTCGGAGTTGTGGCATAGCGATTAGATTAAATCCCTTAGACAAAATAGTTTGATTTTTACCATTTATCTCGAATTCTTCTCATTTGTCGAATCAAGCCTATATTGTGTGTCATGATCTAGCTTTTACTAGAGATTCCTTTGTATTTAATTGACATAAGGCTGCGTCCTTTAAATTAATTCATTGTGATTTGCCAGGGACCTGTCGCGCTCCATCGTCTTGTGGTGCGCGTTGTTTTTTATTGGATGATGCTTCTGGGATGTTTGTGTACATTTGATTGAAAAAACGTAAGTGTTGAAGTATTTTATGAAATTTTTGCCATGATTGATGAACAATTTAATGCTAAAAATAAAATTTGTCCGTCTTGCCCGATGTGGAATTGGATTTCTTTGTCTTGAGACTATTTCTCGAAATGGCATATGTTTTAGAGACTTCTTGTGGCAGGACCCTCGGCGAGAATGGGAGGTGGGCGTAAGCATCGCCATATTTTGAATGACAGGTCGAGACTTACGGTTTGAGTGGTCTACCTATTGATTTTTAGGGTAAGATAATATTTTAAGCTACTCGCATCGATTAATCATTATACTTCTATTATTCTTGATTTTTTAAGACCCGGTATGAGTTAATTTATAGTCAACCCCCACTTAACAAACTCCGTGTTTTTGGTTGCCTATGTTTTCTTTATGATCAAAAAGGCTAAGTTTGATAAGTTCAACGATCGTATCTGAAAATGTATTTTGTGGGTTATCCTTATGGAAAAAAAGTCTTGAAGTTAGCCTTGATTTGGTGTCTACGTACATATTTTGTTTCCGTGATGTTATTTTTTATGAAGGCAGTTTCCTTATCTGCTATTTAGAATCTAGTATGAATTAATTCATTGATAACACTGTTCAACACATCCCGGATCCTCGAAAAGATGTATATTGAAATTAAACACAAAAATATAAATGTATGAATACAAGAATTCTTACATTGCAACGGAAGAGCAATGAACCCAAAATACCTTGGCGCCCCAGCGTGAATGCCCACTTAAAGTCCTCTCCAAACATTGACACGAAATGATGCCTACAGATTGCACGCACGAGAGAAGCGGGCAAGGTGCCAGACTTCTTTAGGGTTTGAAGAATGAATAAAATTGGAAGAAAAACTCTTCCGATTCTTGGGGAGAGCGACTGACTATAGAGAGGGTTGGGTTCTTCAATGGTGCCGATAAAAAGCCTAATCCGCTTTCTTTAAATGCGAGTCCCAATTCACGTAGTTAGCGACTTCGTTGAAATCGGTTTAACTGGATTGCTTAATTGGGCCGTTGCAGCTTACAATCAAATAGCTGATCGCTAGTGAGTTGCTTGTAGTATTTTAATTAACTTAACAAGTCAATTTAAAATGCTAGCAGTCCATATCGAATGATTTATCAGTTATTAATCAATTTGATTGTAATTGATTAAACTTGCAAGTTTAACCAATTGATATTCGTGATATATATTTGACAAATATATAAATATTGAGAATATATCTCTCAATATAAAGTCTCGTTTAATTTCATTCGAAATATTCGAATATCATTGTATGTGTGTGACCTTACAGACTCACGTAATAGTAAGTTAATAATAATAATAATTGACCGGTTACTATTATTATAACGATTAATAGTAAAGATCTATGTCCTTCATAGCCCATAAATTATCATGAGAACCCAACAATGATATCTGATTTACTAAGGTGAACACTAAGTTACAGTAATCTCGTTTAACCCAGGCAGTGATGAATTGATACGCAATTAATCGTAAACGGGCTGATAAAGGATATTGGGGAATAGTTCCACCACTAAATCTAGATCTTCGCTTCTCCTCGCATTAGTTCTTTGTGAATGGTGCGTACCTCCCCAGTATAGTGACACGGAGAACTATGGGGTTTGCGTTCTGAAATGATATTCGGGAAGCGTTGTTTAGTCTGAGAACAACCAACCCGAGCGATCGTATGGGGGCTTATTTGCCGGTGAACAATTCCAGTAGATCTCTACCAGAGTTTGTAGCAACATTTGTTGTCTTGACTGGTCCCGGTAAAGGATTGTTGGTTAGATCTTTGATGATGACGGTGTTGTAGTACAGGAGGACTAGAGATGGGTAGAGGAAAACGTGCTAAAGTTCCATCTGTTAGATTGAAGGATTATGTTGTTTATCTTTGGCTGCCAAAGTTGAATACATCCTCCGTTCTTTCCCTCCTATTACAGACCCTCAGTATTTGTTATCTATTTAGGTAAATTGTGTCGTTTACCATTGGCCACATAAATTTTCTTGCAGCTATAACTGCAGGTTGTGAACCAAAGTATTTCAAAAAGCAATGAAAAATCCTCGATGGAGAGCGTCTCTCGCATTAGAGGATAATGGCACATGAAGTGTAGTACAACTACCTGAGGGTAAGAAGGCTCTTGGTACACAGTGGGTCTATAAGATCAAATATAACTCTGATGATAGTGTTGAGAGGTTTAAAGCCAGACTGGTTGTGTTTGGACATCATCTGGTGGAAGGTATCGATTATAATGATACTTTCGCTCTAGTGGCTAAGATGGTCACCGTGCAGACTTTCCTTGCAGGTAGGCTAGGTTAAGGAATTGGAGTTAAATCGGATGGATGTTTTACGATGCATTTTCGTACGGGGATCTGAGAGGAGGTTTATATTAGGATACTATGGGGTTTTCAAAGGGGTCGTCCAGGGCTTATGCATGAAGCCGTAAGTCCTTGTATTTGTAAGCAAGCGCCTCGTTGTTGGTTTTCCAAGTTGGCCATAGCTTTGAAGAGTAATAGATTCACTCTGATATACTCACAATTACTAAGTTGTTCCACTTTGTGTAAGGATCATATACTTATTCATGTTTTAGTATATGTTGATGATTTGATTATCTCTGGTAATGATTCCTTTGCTTTGTCTGGATTTAAATATCTTGAGTCCTATCTTTCATGAAAGATCTGTTGATGTTTTCTAGGTATTGAAGTTTAGCCAAGGTATTTAAAGGTCAGAAATATGTCCTGGAAATATTATCTAGAGGCAGACTATTGGGTGCCGGAACCGGTGCATTTCTGCTGGAGCCCGCCATTTGGGTAGTTAGAGCCAGTGCTGAGGATGTGGAAGCGTTACTCGTTGGTGGTGTTTATATATGTCTTTTTCGTCGCCGGCTTATCTTATGCGGTTCATATACTCTCGGTTTTACATAGGCATCGAGATCAACTGCGTGTAGTGAAGTATGCGAGAAAGGGGTGTCGAGATTAAGCGTAGTAACTGAGTGAGAGATGTGACTAAATGCACAAGTTGATCATGATTCTGATTGGACAGTTGTCAGCTTTACCCATTCTTGTTTACAGTTTGGATTATGTTTAACTTGGCGATTCTCCTATTTCTTGGAAGATGAAAGCGACTGATTGTTTTCTCATTCTTTATTTGATAAATGTCCATGAGCTACGATTCTTTTGTGGTTAAAGGGTTTTGTTACATTGTTTTAGCGTGGATCATCCCTCGACGTTGACATTGAAGTGTGACGATTAAATCTTGCTTTTGTATCTTACCCACGAGAATCGGGTAATTGGCCAGGCGTTCAAAGCATATAGAGATTATTGTCATTTTCTAAAGGGACAACTATCTTGGATGAGACTATTTCTACTAATCATGTATCTACTCGATCAATTGGACATTTTCACTAAGGCACTAGAAGTTTGGAGTTTTTACTTAAGTAAGTTAGAGCGTTCATGATGTACTCAGCTTGAGGTGAGTATTATTCTCTGTGTATAATTAGAATTGTGTGTTGACACCATTATGCAGCCCGTAAATATTAGTCATAGGTTATATTATGACACTATATATTATACACATTATTTATGAATAATAATTGAGAGATTATCATATTTTATAGATGTGTTATTTTAGAGTGTTTAGTAAGCTAAAATCATGTATATCGAACCACATCAAATAAATAAATATTGAAGTGTACGTATTTGTAGGGCATGTAAAATATATACTTATATCACTGATTCTATTATTTCTTCATCTATTCTTCTTTTCTAATTTTCTGGTAGTTGTTATGTTGATCAAATAGACGTATTTATTCTGATGGCGGTTGTGGCAGCGATCACTCTGTTTCCTTTTACCGTGCTTAGTTGCAAAATATAGTTAAACATTATTCGAATCTCATTAAAAGGAGAGAGTTGGAATTATTATAATCTTAATTATAAAAAAAAAAAGATAATGTAAAATCAAGAAGACAATTTCGTACTGCGTGGAAGAAATTCTGATGTTTTGAGAACTAGTAAAGGTAAGAAGTGAGATTTTAGTTCAACAATTTTAATAAACTTGAGATTTTAAATTGTAATGAATATGGTAGTAATTTTAATAAACTTGAGATTTTAATCAAGTTTCTCTTTAGAAGTATAAAACATAAGTACATTTGAATCACAAAAAGTAGTAGGAACAAAAATGATGTAGGAGGAAGTTTTATCGAGGAGATGATCTTGTATATCTTTTTAGGTATACATTTAGCATAGGTAAATATATTGAATTGGTTATAATGTATTATCATGATGCCTGGGCTACGTCTTTGATGTACAAAATTCTAAATTTAGCTCTCATGGTGTCTAACCGAGCATGGGGCCTTGGTGGGCCATCCGAGTGAACTGACCCGCGATTTAGTTCGATTTACGGCCCCCGGCCATTAAGCCTGAGCGGTCCATTGAAAATGGAATAGATGGGGCCGATAGTTGAGCCCAGTCTGGGCCAGGGTTCGAGTCCTGATATTAAATTGGGTATTCGAGCCGGTTAAAGAACCCATATTGCCACTGCTTAACGATACTTTAAAATAAGCATTAATAAGTTTAACGCACAAAAGTATTCAAACACATGTTTTGATACGTAAGTTCAGACGCTGGCATTGGTAACATTTATATTAAACATGCTTGGCGTTTTAGCGTAAAATAGTGCGATAAGAGCGTATTTAGCCGATGCAGCGTGAAGTAATTTCTGGCATAAACTTGGCGGCGTTTGGGACAAGCGTGCGGCGTTTAACACATAAATGTTTGGCAGAAAATAATAGGAGGTTAAACATTTATAAACCAATTAACAAATAACGTGTGAAATTCTGAAATGACAAAACAATCTAAAGCGTTAAATGACCATAACGTAATCATTGTTTCCGAAATACTAAAATGCATAACATAAAAACTAAATTGTTCGAATACCAAAGTACGCCTTCATAAAATAAAAGGAACATAATTGTTTTGAAGTGAAATTCGTAACATGAAACAAAACACATTAACAAATGGCTTGTAGTTAATCATCTCTTCTATTGTCATCTTAACGGCGATCAGCTGGCGGCAGTGGTGGTTGTGGTGGCATCCCTGAATTTTATTATAAGCATCTCACTTTCGTTGGCTTCGGACGTTAATCCCCGACCTGCGTTTCTCGTCTACGTCACCAGTACTCACTGACATGGCTAACATATTGGTTGTGACTCTAGGAAACCGATGGGATGATCTATAGGATGACCCTACTTGATTAAAATGACGAACAAAAGGGGTTGTGGATGATAATTGGCTCCCCCGTTAGTAACCCGTCTAGTGGTGGCAGCCCAGTAGCATTTGTTGAACAACCACGCGTAAATCACTCGCAGACTCAAATTTCAATTTCCCACTTGAAAGCAAGCGGAGGCTGCTCATATACAACCCATGGGGAAGCATGTGTCTTCCTATGTAGTGTCCTTCTTCACGTTGTATCCATTTGTTAATTTTTCTAAAGCAGAACACATTGTGATTGACGAAATAGAAGTGTCATCCCGTATTGATCTGGAAGCTTGTTTTTCGATGGTTGATATGTAGTAGCAACATATGGCAAATTGACCTTAATCCATCATGATAGCCACGTAACAAACTCGCCTTAGTAAGCTTGACGTTTGCTATGTGGGCAAGGACCCTTAAGCGACAGCCCAATGGCTTTTGAAGGCGTTCAAATTATGCTCGTTGAATAAAACTGCTTAGTATAGGTCATTGACCCAGAATAATGGCCGCCTGATCATTCAAACTAACAGGCAATTGCACACACTTTACTAATTTATAATTGGTAAATCCTCCGCTACTCAAACCCGAAAACACTAACTAAGTACTAAAAGATTCACGTTAGTGTGTAATTACCCATCCAGCCTCCGTTTGAATAAGTAACCCTAAGTGTATGAGTGAAATTGTGCAACTATCTCAGTACCAATCACTAGTAAAAATTGCAAAATAATTAATAACATTCACATCTTCTAATAACCAAATAAAATTACTACTTTAATTACCTCCACAATTTTCCCGTATTGAGTACAGTACCCATTGTAATAGTTGATCCTTTGCATACAAGCCTCTATTTTTTGTTGTGGTGGTGGTGGAGTGTTTGGCCGGGGTCTTGTTCTACGACCCCTCCCGGTTGCAACTTCTTCATCTTGAACAACTTTTTTTGCTTTTGATTTCTTTTTGGTCCATTTGATTATCATCCTCTAGATTAACAAAATTATTAGACATACTAGTACTACCAATATCACTTTGAACATTTTTACCAAGATTACATTTGGATGCCATTAATTTAGAAGAACAAATGGCACAATTATAAAAAAAGATGATAGATAATACCGAACCGAAGATGGAGCGAACAACCCCACGACTTGAAGGAATCCTTAGACTTATTCAGATCCTTAGACTTCAATCCCGAATCCTTAGACTTGATAAAAGATAAGTAATAAGTATTGTAATTGCTTAGAAGTGATTGTGAGTATTGTAATTCTTAGAAATGATTTGAGTTGTGAGAAATGAAGAATGGTGTTAAACTTTTATGTTTCTCAGCGGGTAATGGCACAATACGTTTTTGCGAGGGAATAAGCGTGGTACCGTTTGATCAAGCGGTACCGCGTTTATCCCAAAAGTAACCCGTTAAAGAGCGTTGGGACTAAAGTAGCGTTTGATCAAAAGCGTTACACGTTAATTCGCCGTTACTTATTTGTAGCCGTTGGGATCTAACGTGGTACCGTTTGATCGAAAGATGTACGTTTAGTACAAATTGCATTTAGATAGCCGTTGGCGTAAGCGTGAATGCAGGTTGTGATGTTAATTGTTGTGAGAAAAGACATTGAATTTTAAAAGCTACTATTTGAGTAATAGTCGTTATTTCTTTAGAGTTGTTATTTGTGCAATTTGTCATCCAATTTTCATTTTTTCATTCTCATAAGCGGTACAACGTTAGAATTGCATGTTGAGCCGTTCGATTGCAAATTCATAAATATTTGAAGCGATAGTGCGGATTTTAATCTGGCTTGACGCGTATTTTTACGTCTGGCGGGCACCGAAGACAAATAAGGGGCCCGATGGTCACACTTCAGATTAGGTCATTCTTCCGTTAAAACTTGGGCCCTCGAACATGTTAGAGCGGTAGGATTTCGATCACTGGGGGCCGGTGATTCGTTAGACACGTCTATTTAGCTCTACATTTTACAACATGTGAAGCCCACAAGCTCTTGGACAACAAACAAACCACATGGATATGTGTATGGTTTCCTCAAATAAAAACAACGCTGCAACTCTTGGGTAGGCGTGGTAACAGGCAAGACTCGGTGGGCGTTAGAACGGCCTGGTCGGTTCGTATTAAGTAAGCCCACCAGGCCCACAAACGGCCGGATTCGTTAAGAAATGGGACGGGCCCAGAGGCTGGGTGGGCCAGTTCGAAATATTCTTGTAAAAATAAATATGGTAGTAGTGGGATTTGGGCATTAGGCCTTATGATGATGGAAGAATAAGGCACTTTGAGCCAATTGGTAGAGTAGTAAGCTTTACATTAATATGTAATATAATAATAAATGAGATTATCTAGTTTCAAATAATATATAAATAAAACGTAAGAGCTTCGATTACCATATTATCCTTGGAAATATCTATTAACGTTAAATAAAAACTATTTCAACATATTAATAGATAACTTAAATTTGGTATTATTTAATATATTATCTTTTTATTTGATATATTATCGTGAGAAATAAATTAGAAATGACTCTATTTAGAATTATTAAAGAGAAATATTCATGATAATATTGTATTAAATGAAATATTCATTATTAATATGTGCATAATTATAAATCAAGTGATTTAGTTTCGATAATATACGTATAAATAAAAGCAAATAATATACGTACACAAATCTAAGTTATTTAATATTATGATATATTATTCTATGAAATAAAGTAATAAAGATTCTATAAAATAATACCAAACTTATTATTCTATCAAATATATTAAATAATACCAAAATCTAAGTTATTTATGATATATTCTATCAAATAAAGTATTAAACCCTTCGTTTTATCGTAGTTAGATAGTAAGTTCGTACTCTTAACATTTATTTGCCAACTCAATTTAATACTAAAATGATGCTAGCATGGTGAATAGTGTGTGAAAGCGATTTACCACGTTTCATTCGAATGGTACCACGTTTATCGATTTTGAGAATTGTGTGTTAAAGCGGTACCCACGTTTAATTCGAAATGTTACCGCGTTTAATTCCAAGCGGTACAACGTTTAATTCGAATAAAAAGTTTGAGGGTATTTCGATTATTTATTGAAGGATAATATATCAAATGGTAAAAAAAGTATATTAAATATTACCGTATCTAAGTTAACTATCAATCGTTGAAATGATTTTTAATTAGAAATATGTTTTATTGTTTAAAGGATAATATATTATTGAATCTTATCTTTTTATTCGTATGTATATTATTTGAAACTTAATAATTTGATTTATTATTACTCTGGCATGTTCATATTATTTCAATTATTTGTCGATTTTTCCTTCAAATTAATAACTTAAGAGTTTGGTATTATTTGATAGGAATAATATATATAATACTAAATAACTTAAATTTGGTTAAATAATATATTGTTAAAGTTTTGAGTAAATAATATATTATTATTTTTATAGCCTATATATATTATTGAATATTGTACTTTTATTTATACGTATATTATTTTTAAAATAAAAGAAACGATATATTATTATCTGTATATTAACGGTCATTGACTTCTTCTGATAGTTCATGAAAACATCTTTGCGTCGTAAGGTCAAAGGTTTAAATCCTCACTACTTCACCGCGTTTATTTTTGATGCTTAATATGTCAAATTTTAGATACGTATTAAGCGGCCGTGTGTCCGTGATGCAGATTAAGGCGCCGAGTGCTTTAAAGTGAAACCGAGAGCCTGGCTGAGGCGTGTCGTTAACGAGAGAACTTGGGCCGTCGGAGCATGTTACGCGGGCGGGCCGGTTGCCACACGACTACTGCTAGGTAATGCTTGGCCCGCGGACCCCGGAAACTAGAGCAATCTTGCTACTTCATACATTACACAATATAGACTTTAGTGTTCAACTTTAGTGTGCTATTTCATACTACATTACACAATACTAGACTTTAGTGTTCAATTTTAGTGTCCTATTTTACTTCTTGTTGGATCTAACGCCTCCGACAAATAATTCAAATAATTTCACATAGTCATTTATGATCAAAGTTCTGTCTTCAAAAATAAAACTCGACTAATTTGAATTGGGGGAGTAATAAGAAATTCAAGCCATTTCTTACTGAAATTGAATATATTAAGTTATTACTAGCAGTAGAATACTAGATATTGCTAGTAATAGTCCACAGGAGTATTATGAGAACTTTGATCGGATTTTAATACATCTCTACTAAATAGAGGAGGCACGAAAGGTGGAGTTGTACATCTCAACAGAGCCCAATTCACCCCCTGAAAAAATGGATGGTTCTTGATTGCTGAGGCACCCATTGTTGATCCCATTCGCCTCGCCGGATCCTTAGCAAGTAATTGAGAAATCAAGTCTTTAGCCGACGAGGGAATCCCGGGCTCTTTTGGAAACTCAAGTGCTCTGGCCACAATGTTAGCTAACGTTTGCTCATGATCAATGCCCCTGAAAGGCGTCACGCCATGGAACAACTCGAAGATGAATATGCCTAATGTCCACCAATCTACCGCGCTTCCATGACCTTCACCAGACACGATCTCTGGTGCCAGATACTCGTGTGTCCCCACAAATGACATGGAACGGACATCAACTGGCTCAGCAACTACCTCGGGTTTATGATCACGCCCCGGCTTCTTCTTCTTCTTGCGTTTGCGTCTGGGATTGAAACATGAAACAGAAGGGACAATGCAATTGGGTAGAATGCATGAAGTGGTGGTAAATTTCGGTGGATCAATAAAGTAATCATTTGGTCGCAGGGCGTTTGGTGTATTCTGGGAAGAAATTACTTGGGCAGGAGTCGATTGAGAGTCATCACATTTCAACGAGAGGTCGAAATCAGTAAGCATGATATGTCCATCTGCTCGAACCAATACATTTTCGGGCTTGAGATCACGGTAAACAATCCCCATCATGTGAAGATATTCTAGCGCTACCACCACTTCTGATGCATAAAACCTGTAAAAAGTTAGAAACCAAGAAAAGTTACTGATGTATGTCCATACATTTGAACTTTACTATAATCGACTTGACATATTGACTAGATATAAAATTATGGTGATCGATCGAATACCCTATACAAAAGGGGTCCGCTATTTACCATATAATTGAATATTATCTCGTGCAACAGTGTTGGGTACTTATTGTTGGGTCTATCATAAGAGGAAGAGACAAGTATGGTAATGGAAGAACACTATTTTTATGGGATGTCTCCAAATTTCAACCAAACACAACTGGACAAATAAAATTTGAGGCACTTAGCTATTTGTCCTTGTGTTTGAAGCACGCACGGACTTGTTATTTCCTTTGTGTTATCTTTTTCTTGTTGGATTGCATAGGTTACAACGAAGTGCTACATCTTTATATGCCAAGAACTAACTAAGCATTATTGTCCATCTCACAAGTCACAAGAAAGGTCAATCAAATCATGATCCTATAAAGAAAAATCTAATTCATTTCTAAAGATAATTTATTTAATAAAATTAAAGATCTAGATGGATATTGTATACTTGTAAATGTCGTAATGTGTAAAAATGACACAAATTGTGAGGATAATATGTCATCTCATATAATCGATGTAGTAGGACCCTTTCATTTTTTTAAATTGCACTTGATTTAAGAAGAAGGCACACCATTTGAAACAAATGATACGCTCTATTAAGATACATATTGCGTTATCTTCTATAGTAATCATATTTAAACATTTTATATTTCTCCCATTTTTCATCACTCAAACCAAACTTGTTAATATCTCAAAGTTCCAAATTCCCACCACAAATTTCTAACAACATTTTCTAACAAACAGGGGTAGGACATACAATATTTCTTGTCAAGATAAAATTGAACATATCCTGACTTCATGCTTTTCTAGACTACCTATTCTACGCTGTCGCCATCTACATTTGGTTTCTTTCATCTTTGTCACACAACAAAAATTGTTTTCTAGTAAAAATTCTTACAGGGTCCCCCTATAATAGGCAAATTTTGGGGGGGAGGGGGGGACTAATCACATGAAATTTTATATTTAAAATAAGAAAGGGAATATCCTCATAACAAAGCAAACTCCATTAATTACGCAAGAGTTAATGGGACGGATCCTCCATTCCTCGAATTTTCCTCCCTCTTCTCTGATCTCTTCTTAATTTTTTTTTTTTTATTGCAATGCCTTTTTTTAAGCATCTACTGAGGGTTTAGATTTTTTGTTTCACTTTGTGTGATAATTTTTATTATACTTCGTTAATATCATGATACGTATTTTTATAATTTTATTTTTAAAATAAACAATACACATATCACAATCTTAACGAATATAATTAAAAATGTCACATAATGTGTAAAACATTGATTCCCTCTAGCTGATGAAAAAATACTTCCTAAAATTCTTATTTGGACCAACTATATTCTCTATGGGTCAAACAAATAAAAAGTACTAACAAAATATGTTTAGCATTCCAAAATAACTTTAGCAAGTACTTAACATTCTAATGAACAAAACATAACCATGATTAATACAATAGAATGTGAGTTTTGGCTCAAGTTCATGTGCCAATTAAAATAAGAGAAAACTAACTATGAATCAATACAAGTAATAGGGAGTATGTAGTTCATCAATTTTCACATAATCAAAAAGTAACATTGAGATTATACACGATAATTAGATGAATTAATGACCACGTGATCAGGTCTTTCATACATCACATGGATTTTAATGGCCAACCATAACACCCTAACTATCAAAAATTCAAAACCCTTTTAAATTTTGCTACTACCACTCAAACATCACTACTCATTAGTTTATGAAAATCAAACACAACATTAACAAAACAGTAAGAACATTGAGCTGGCTACATAAAAAGTCAAGATTCAAGATCATGGTCTTCAATTAATTTCCATCCAACTATAGAAAAGTATAACATTCCATATTTGAATAAATATGTACTTTAGGAAACTTCATGTCTCAATCAAACTCCACGTGCCAATATTTTATTAGTCAAAGTTAAAAATAATTAGATTCCACTAAATTCTAGAGTACAAACTTATAATCTGACATGCAAACTTAAATGTTGCTAGATCAACCATTCAACGGTGTTCAGTAAAATCATCTTTCTCTGTACTCATCAGAAATTATAGACAGTCACCAACTTAGGTAGGGTCCAAGACAGCGGCACCACCAGCTCTAACACCGGCAGGTGGTGGTCCTACCCCCACCGGCCCACCCCCTCACATCATAAATTCAAAGCTAATTTGAAAATTCAAACAACTAGCTTTACATGCCAAAAAATATTTATAATGACATAGACATCCAGACGAATTTTTACTTACAATTGCATTATTACATCAAGTAGACGAGTAACATTTTCAATTACTTAAGAGTGTAATTTAATTCAAGTCAAAAGTATGTATATTTCCTCCATTTCAATTTAATACAAAAAAGTTATTCAACAAAGATTAAATTACATTTGAAGTTACAACTTATAGAATTAACTTTATACAATTCAAATTTAGATAATATTCTGTATCATACATTCATTCACACTTGAAATCCATTTTTTACAGTAATTTTTTTTAGTAATTGTTACTCCGTAATAACTAACACGAGTCCTAGCCTACACTTATATGTTAACATGTTATACGTCGATAACTAAACATTTAAATATGATAAATTTATGAATATTTTTTATTACTAATTCAAACATTCTCCATATTAGTTAAGTTAGATTGAAGGTATTATTAATTGAGAATTTCACCAATTTTGATATATCAAAATTAAATTGGACAACCATTTTGAGAAACTAACATTAAAACATAATTAAATTTTATAACACGTACATCACACATTCACATGTAGAGTAAGACAACATTATTGAAAGTACATTGTACAAACCTGACAGAAGATTCAGTGAAGCGTTTATTTGGTTGGCGTTGCCGGAGAACATGGAGGTCGCCGCCGGGACAAAATTCAGTCAACAGGCAACACCACCTACTTGAGTCAACGCAACCATATAGTGTAGGCAAAAATGGGTGTTCCATCATTTCAAGAATCTCTTTTTCAGTTCTTGCTCTTCCTTCTTTATTCCTTATTGATAACTCTTTTTTGTCCATCACTTTTGCAGCAAACAACGCCGCCGTAAGTGTGGTGGCAGAATTGGTGATGGTGGGTTGTTGTTTTAGTTCGGTGAGGTAGACGGAGCCTATGTCTCCGGAGCCGAGGCGGTGGAGGAAGCGGAGGTGGGAGAAGGAGAGGGGGGAGGTGGAGAGGGAGAGGGAGCGAATGGCGTCGCGACACGTGTCCCCGGGAGGATGTTTTTTGGTGGTGGTGGTGGTGGAGTGGTGGTTGAAGGAGGAGGAAGCGGAGGCGGTCCAGGTGGTAGTTTCGGAGCTGGAACTGGTGGAGCGGTGGATGTCTGTGGCGGCGGTGGTGATGGAGTTGAAACTCATGCTGTGGAGGTCGTCGGAAATGTCTTCCATCTCCGCCGTAAAAAGTGGTGGTGCCGCCGTAAGAAGTGGTGGCACCGCCGTGTGAAGTGGTGGCGCCGCTAGTTTTCTTGAAAATTGTATGAGAGGGAAATGGGACTATGGGAGTGAGAGGAGGAAGTGAAGAGTGATAAAATGTGGAGGATTCAAAGAGAGTTTATGGGGCCAAGGAAATAAGCTTGGGATATGAGTGGGTCCATGTTGACTATTTTTTTAATGAGATTATTAAGTCAAGTTCCTAATTTTAAGCAATTTAATTAATGAGTTATTTAATTATTGTATTAGAGGCACCAGCTCCATGTTTTGATGGAAGGGAACAAATTAATGAATAAAGAAAAATGAAATAAAATAAAAAGATTTGAATCCATTTAATATGATTAAAATAATACTTTAACAAATTACGATTCTGAATGTTGAGTATTCTGAATAATTAATACAAAAATTACCCAATTAAACGGTTAGAGTAGAATGCTAGAATAAAAACTAGAAAATATGTTGATTTGAAGTCTTCTGAAAGCTTGGATCGATTATCGTAAATTTGTTGGCCAATGCGATATATGAAAATACTTGATTTAGTGTACATGTGTTATTAAGGAATTAACAAGAACCCAATTGAAAAGTGATAAATATTGCTTTAAATAAGGAATTAAATCATTATACTTGCACATGTAATTTTCTTTTAATGGGTGTTATTTCATTTCAAATTGAAAAGGTGTTAGTAGTAGCCTAGTAGGTTTCTAACATTAGAAGTTTAGTCATTGTCAAATAGTAATCTAATTTGAAGGGCAATTCAACGCGAGCCTCGTTGAAGTTTACATTCTTTTATGTAACTAATAAGTTTATATACCAATAAACTGTTGGTTATTTTTTAAAATAGTTGTGTCGAGTAAAACAAAAGCTTGAGGGACGGTTCGTTTTTAAAAGTAACATTTTTTCTAATTTGAGGAAAAAAAACAAAAATCCACATATTCTTGTCAATGTATTCCATGTAGTTTTTATTAATAACGAGTAATTTGATAATTTTACCCTTCGTAAGATCTTATTTATCAAAATATGATAAACACGTAGATGGAATTTCGGCGCCGGTGTCCCGATTAAATTTTATTTTAATTCGATTATAGGTTAGTTTTTATGAGACTCGAACTCGTATTAAGCGAAGAAGCGAAGTCGCGTCTTTACTTATTTCAGTTATTCTGGGATTGGGTATAATAGGAATCGAAGGCGTTAGTGCGAAGGTAAGCACTTTTGACATTTGATGTTTTATTCAAACAACCTCATTAGAAAAAATGACAATTGAAGTTCTGTAACTCCAAGCGTTGAACTGCCCCTTTGATTGCCTTCATCTCTTTTTAGCGAGGGTGTTTACAAATAAACTCTTAGCGTTTTATTCTGTCATTGAAAATTAAAATAGGCTTGATTTTATGAGATGAAAACGTATTAAACGGAGTACTTTATGAGTGGACTACGTAGTTCATAGCTGCCATGATGGTTGGATAATCAAATCAAAAAATTTGGCTGAGTTAATGTTGTGATCTCATCAAAGTAGATTACAGTCATTGTCATGATCGTCAATGATAATTAATAACAGTCATCATCGAATTAATCAGGCCAGCTGATTATGTCTTCAAATTACTCCATATTTATTTTCAACATCGTACGGACCTTGGAATAATAATGAGAACTACTATACAAGTCTTTGCTTGATCATATCTAATTACTCATATCATAGATGTAGAGCTGTCAAGTTACTCAAGTTTTAGTTTTATGGTGGTCTGTGGACTATAGTAGAATTTTATTTCATGGTTAGAAAAGAAAAATACCTTTATTACCAAAAGATTGTCAAGTTTCTATGTATTTGAGTCACTTGAGTGCTCTATACATTTATTAGTTCTAATTCTACCCAAAACGAAAGAATTTACATGATCCGATCAAGTAAGAACCATCAAGTTCATCAAAATCCAGTGATATCTAACATTTTTACCTTCACTTTGGTTTGCTATACATCAGTCGTGTGGTAATCGTTAGCGTTAGCGTTATCGTTATCCTCATCATAATAATAATATAATCTTTATAAAGGTTTGTTTATCAAATTTGATACAGGATACAAACGGCACAACCTATTTTCAGGAGGGTATTGTTGGTGCGTGAAGACTAATTACTAAAGAATTTGAGATTATTTTAGAACTCTAATTAATTAAGTAAATAATTGGAGAACAAGAACAAGAAAAGTTTATTACTGTTCTTGGGAAATAATTAATTATTACATGCTAATTAACTAATGTAACTGTTTCTTGAAGAGAAAGTAATTCTTTTAGGTTGATTGGTGAAGCATATAAATACTCTCTTCTTGTGTAGTAATTTTAATGTGAATCATGCGCCCAAAGATGATGATTAAAATAGAGATTAAGCAGAAACTCGAAAGAAAAATATTAAGAGCAGACTTGTGATTTGAGATTTTCGTATGCGCTGAGAAAATAAATTGAGATATTATTATTTACAGAGGTTAGTGTATTAGCACGTGATTGTTAAGATGGTAGAATAGGGTTAGCAGATGCATTAACGATTCTTAGGTGATTATTGGTGGAATGGCTCATGTGAAGATGAAGCAGGATCATGTTATTATTGTGTTTAATTTACCTTGATTTATTCTTTACATTGTGTCGTATACGAGATTGGTGGTATCCCATTACTATTGGATCTTGGTAATTAGTGTAATTGATGATACAGGTTGTTGTTAATTACGGATTAAGATGGGTAATGGTGTATGTCAGGCGGGATCAAGTTTCAAATAGCGGTGTGGTTCTGCCGGGTACATTCTTCATCTTCGAGTGCTTGAGCAAGCATGCGTCATATGTGTTTTTCTTATTAGCACCATTTGTGGCCGACTCGACCACTTGAATCTAAATGCATTGCGGCCAGAAATTGCCAAAGGAAGTTCTTTGGATCGAAGTTCGTGAGTGAGCTTGGGTGGTATCACAGCATTGAGGAGCCAGTCACATTTATGCGACAACAACTTTGGTGCAATTAACCGAAGCTAAAGGCAAGGCACATCACTTAGATCGAGCATGTACTCGGGAAATACCCATCTCATTCGGGACACTGCTTAGCCGAAAGAACGTGAGTAGGTAAACAAAAGTAAACATTACAATAATTTGTGGACCCGCCTTGAGCCACTAACACAAATCAACATGATAAGATGCACAATCTTTGGATTGAAATGTATGTGAGTGGTGTTGAAGTTTTAATTAGGTGGCGGTTTATTTGTAATTATTTATTAAATCTAATGTATGAATTACCTTCAAATTTCATAGAATATATTTTATGTTGCCTCTTTGCCTTTTCGTATATGTATATGATTTAATGATATATTGATTCTGACAATCTAAAGTTCTCTAGAAGCCTTCGGATACATGATGCGAGCAAGAAATCCTCTGTCGAAGCCTAGAGGAAGCGATGAAATTGCTTGTCTGTTAGGTATTCAACGATTGGAATGTCGAACATCATCGACTCTTGTGTGATTGGTTGTCTTATCATTTAACTGAATGGAAAAGAAATGCATTTCACAATCAATACTTGGTATGTATGTGAGCAGTTCAGTGTAGAATTTGGACATAACCGTCGTGAAAACTTAGAAGATAACATATAAATGTCCTAAGAAGAATTCTCCACCAAGCATGGTTAAATGGCGTTCTTAGACTGCGTGACATTTAGTTTCTGAGTAGTGTGCTTTAATCTTGTCAAACGTCTTCTGTAAAAGGAAGACTATAACGACACTATGTTGGGTATGCTACAAATGTAAGGATGGAAGTCCTGTACATCATAGGGGATTTGTACAACCGGATATGTCGGTAGTTTTCTGCAATCTTGGTGGATTAATGGCGATGTGATAATATCTCGAGCTTTGGTCTTTGGATATAGCATTAATTCATAGGGGCGGGGAAACTACGGTTGTGTGAGTTTGGTGACAATAATAATCTTACGCTTAGATTGTTGTTGGAAAAGCCCGATCTGAAGAGATCATTGATACAAATATTCGTCCAAGGGCTAGTGGGGTGTTAGAAATATGAGATATTTGAAATAGTGTTAGATTGAGCGATTTGATTGTCTATTAGTTTAACTTAAGTTCGTATATACGTTGGATTGTGCATTAATGTTCGTATCGGATGCTAGGATGGTGGGGTTATGATGACTTCTTAGGGAATTAAAACATATTAATCAATGTTCCTATCCCAACTAAATACTTTCGGTTAACATTATTTAGTCGTGACAGCACAAGTCCCTTAGCCTTACAAGTAGAGAGTCATAATTTAATTATAACTTCGGGATTTAAAATGGAGCCCATGTAGAACATTGGGGCAAAATTCCAATTGTGAAATTATGCCCATGTTAGAGCTATTATTAGGAAGAAAAGAAGCTTAGAATTTTCTTTTTGTAGAATCGTTATTTGAATATTCTACTTAGCTTTTATATCTTTATTTTAGGAATAAGAGTAGAAGATTCTAAAACGTTCCCATTTCAGTGTTGAAAGTTGTATGAGATGAGAACTCAGAGGGTATCACAAAGCATAATTCTAGAATATTAAAACGTGCGTTAATTTTGGGGATAAGTGTGAAAATTCTAGGACTACATGAAATGCTTTATTCTGCTATTCCGTCATGTTAGGGGTGGAAGGTTTTCACCATGACTTCCTGAAATCCTAAAAGTAAGGATTTTAAACTCAATAAATAAACCACTTTTCATGAAGAAAATTGTTGATTAGTTTTTTGATAGTCACTTTTGTGAAAATAAAAATCTACATAACTTTTTATACTGCAGTCATTAGTAGGTATGTAAATTCAGTTGAATTTTGTCACGGCCTCGTCGTAGTTCGATATTTTAAAAGGGTTGATGCAAAACCTCAGGAGGAACTTGTTATTTGGTTAGTGTAGACGATCTTAGGGCGTTCTACTTTGGATGCTGGGTGGAATTAACTACGTCAGCTATTCATTTCCTTTCTTTCACGCTGTTTTATTCCGGAAAGGCATGCCCTTTATTTGTCTACTGGTAATGTTTATCTATTTAATGATCATGAGATTAGTATCCAATGTATTGTTTAATTATTATTTATACGTTAGAAACCTCGGTGTGTTACGTTTCGAGTAGTTTCTTAATTTCTCAATCGTATATGTCAATTGTTCTGATATATTATATCCGTCTAAATTTGGTACAAAGAATTTAATTGAACATCTAACAAAACCTTCTTATTTTATTATAATTATTTGATTAATTTATCAATGCAAGTTTTTTATTGGAGTTAAAAGAAATATTTCTTGTCTTCTAATATTATAATATTATTATTTTTAAGTGTTAATATATTTTGATTCTTAAAATGGCGAAATTAATTATTATGCTACTTTCACAATAAAAAATCTTATGTTAGATGATCAATTTTGAGGCAATTGAGTAACAAACAACTTTGTTATGTACGGAGTATATCTCTATCATGAATGTTACCGTAAAGTGTGGACTCTAGTAAACATGTCTAGTGGAGTATTTATTATTTCTTCCTCTCAATTTATTTGGTCGTTTAGAAGAAAAATATTTTATTAAAAAAATTTATTGATTACTGTTTTCGAAAGGAGAGAAATAATATCAATACTAGAAGAAAAAAATATTAGGTATAAATTTCAATGCAAGTTGAATTGATAAAGTAAACGATCAATTATAATGAAAAGATAAATTTTTGCTAGATGATCACTTAAGTTGAGACAGAGGAATTATTACATTGTTTCGGCTCCATGACGAGTCTAAACATGGTACATTATTACAACGTATATAGTTTGGGACTTTGGGGGAGAGGCGGGGTTGTATTTTTTTTTTTTTCATTAGTAATGCATCATGAATTGGTCTATAAACATGATATGAATTGTAGGTACTCAAAACAATTGTATAAACTTCCGTTGTGGGTAGTGATTCATGGTTCGTTTGGTTCAGGTGAACCTAATGACTGTAAACTTAAAAATTAATTTAAGGAAAGATAATTGAGGTTAATCTAAATGAATGTTTTAAAATATTGTTTCTATTCTAATTTATTTGTCTGGTGAATTAGATGAAATATAAATATAAATATTATTCACTTAGGTTACATCTCAATTTAAGTGTTATTGAAAACGAGGTGAATCTAGATAACTGGAGGTGAATATTAACCTCCATTAATCTAGGTGATCATAAAAAATAGAACCTCAAACATGTTGAAATTAAAATTTAACATCGCCATAACGGACCATCAAGTAATTTGGGGTGGTTTCTTGATTACCTTTTCTTTATCATTTGAGATGGAAATTTGAGTTCATTCTATTGTTTGAGCAGGCCACATTCAGAATCAAGAATCTTTCTAAAGAAGGGTGAAACGTTCACTTACGTTTTATTATTTGATATATCAATTATGGTGAGCAAGAGTTTTAGAAAGAAAGGTAGAATAGTAAGTGATGAAAAGGTGACAACCAGAGGAGTCCAAGCAATTCCGAAGAATTATTGCCTAATGATCTGATTATTGACATCTTGAGTATTCTACCTATAAAGTGCATAGCAAGGTACACATGTGTTTGTAGATCATGGAGAAGAATAATAGAGGATAGGAGATTCATCGAGAAGATTATGTACCGCGAACAACCATTCTATTTACACCGTGTAACGGCTTTAAACCAGAAACCATTCGGGTTCTTGTTCGCCATTGATGGTCTAATTCTGGAGGGATGTAACGCGACTGGTACTTATCGCATTAGAAATCACATGTCTAATCAGATTCTTGAACTGCCTGATTTAGAAGAGACATATTTTGGTATAACATCCATGGGATATGCTTCATCTACTAATGAGTATAAAGTATTGCATTTATACTGGAAAGAAGTTAGTGTTATTGGTATGAAAATATTAACTGCCGGAGTTGATCAGACATGGAGACCTATTCATACTCCACATACATTTTATACAAGCAAAAATGATGAAACAATTTATTACACACTCGATGGAATTCTTTATATCATGATGTATAGTAGGTCTTCTGAAACAGACGACCAGACGAACAAGATTATTGGTTTTAAATTCGAAGATGAGAGCTTTATAGAATTCGCCATGCCAGAGGGACTGAAACTTCTCAAGGGTGGCTCGCATCCTTGGGGTCTCAAATGGGACGAGAAGCTATCAGTTGGTTGCAAGTTTGAAAATCAATTTCATATTTGGGTGTTACTGGAGAATAATTACAAGAACCCAAAGTGGGATGAAAGGAGGCGTACATGTTCATACCTACATTTTCATACTATGAAGGATAGCTTTGTGAGAAGTGTTTCAGGGGACTCTGCAAGTATAAAAGGTGGATTGGTCGATTTCACATTGGGTCGATTTCACATTGGATATTAAATCTGGAAAAGTACTTGACTTCACACACAACGGCTTCATGGAACTTCGACCTAGCCTAGTAAGCTTTAGAGGAATGAAAACAAGAGCAGACTAATGATTTATAGATGCAGTAATACTGTAGAGCAAGACTCAACATGTTCATCAAAATTTTCTACTTTCACTTTGGTTTGCTATACGCCACCTATTTAGTCATCGTTATGGTTATCCTCATCATAATACTCATCTTTAGTTCTAATTCTACCCTAAACGAAAGGATTTACATAATCCGGTCAAGCAAGAATCAACATCTTCGGCCGAATCCAGTGATATCCAACATTTCTACTTTCGCTTTGGTTTGCTATACACCACCCGTGTGGTCATCGTTATCGTTATCGTTATCTTTATCCCCATCATAATACTCATCTTCTCTCTGGATTTGTTTGTCTTGTGTGTGCTCTGTATATAAAGTTTAGAATTCAGTCATACTATGGAAAATGATGTATAGCTGTTACACAGTGCATGCTTATAGGAATATCAGCTTGGAACTTACGATGGACACGCTCATCAGGGTCTTCCTCGTCCTCATCATAATCAGGGATGTATTACTCACAGCACCTGATCAAGAATTTCAAGAGAACAAGAAAAATACTCAAATTCTTTCTCCCAAACTATCAAGAGTTCAAGATATCATAACATTACCAAACTATTTAAACTAGACAATCTTTTTGGGACAGAGTAATAACATATTAACATTACCAAACTATTTAAACTGGACAATCTTATTGGGACAGAATAATAATATATTGAATTCTTGATGGAGAAGAAACGAACCATCGTAAAAGTATGAGACTTAGTTTATTCTTGGACTGCATTGAGAACAAGAAAATGGAGGGAAAATAGTTTGGCTAATTAATTCTGAAAATAGAAAGAAATGAAGTTAATGGGTTGCTCTTATTCTCTTAATGATTGTAAATTGTTATTCAATGCATCGCATGCATCAGCTAACTTCAATTTTAGATAATGTTTCAATTTTGAGGAAGTTTCAATTAAGGGCAAAGTAGTACTTTCATTACTAAAAAATTACAATTAGACCGCATCAAACGAATTCAGTACATTCTATTATGATAAAGGTCTGGAAGAAAATTTTGCATATGATGTTCATTGTGCAAAGGTCGCACAACTAAACAGCAGGAGCACACATTACTAAAACTTTGATACATAGAATTAGTTATTTCTGCTCAAGATAAGCAATAAAAGAAATTACAGACTATTATGAGCTTCCTAAGTAAAGCTCGCATCTTGGTTCAACATGCCCAATGTTCACAGGGATGTCTTGTCCAGGTCATCGAAATAAGGGTGTTCCATGGCCTTCTTCGCTGAAATTCGCTTTGATGGTTCATACTGCAACATTTCCTGCAAGAAATTAAGATGCAATATAGTGTTAGTCATCGGTTTGATTGTAGCTCACTTGTTAAAACAAGAGCAAAATTACACTGGGACTCACAGATAGCAAATGCAAACCCTGTTCATCCAGATTAGGGACTGCTGTTGAGAGTTGTTGAGCGCTCCATTGTGGATATTCGTGCCAGTTCACTAACTTTCCGACTCCTGGCCACATTTTCTCATTTGGGGTTCCTAGCAACCTTGTGTCCACAAAATTATGTAGTGAGTAAGGATAACAAAAGTAAAAAAGGGTCATTAAGGCAGTTAGGCGACTTCAACCAACCTGAAAATGTGAAGCAATTGTTGAAGCTCAGAGTCTCCAGGGAAAAGAGCTTGATTTGTAACCAATTCAGCTAGGAGAAGTGAAATGACATGAAAGAGTCAACAAATCTGTATCAAAATTTCATTATAACTTAAAACGAAGGGTGGTTGAAGAATTATACCAAAAATACAAGCAACAGACCACATGTCCACTCCTGTGGAGTAATGAGTAGCACCCAGGAGGACTTCAGGTGCCCTATACCAGAGGGTAAGTATCTAAAACAAAGTCCAAATATCAACATTTGAAGGAAACCAAGATAAGCCGAATATGATGTTTATAGATTGAATTAGATCAGCATCACACCTCATGAGTGTACTTCTTGATTGGCACAGTAAAAGCTCTGGCCAGTCCAAGATCTGCTATTTTAAGCATCATGGTCTTGTTATCCATCAATAGATTGTGAGGCTTAAGGTCTCTGAAACAGGTTTGTAGTTCATGAACTCAGTTAATATAAGAAAACCAAACCAAGCGGTATCCTACTATGTGTGTCAGCTATTCAGTCAATATAAGAAACAATCGGAAATCAATAAACCTATTTAAGAATATCAATACTCGATTACTTTACCTGTGTAGCACACCATGAGAATGGCAGAAAGCTACACCCTTGCAGAGTTGGTACATCAAGCTCTAACAATTAAAAAAAAAAACCAACAGATTCATCGAGTTAATACTAAACATCTAATAACATTATTTCTAAGATGTGAAATTAATACTAATGTATGTATCTACTATCTACCTTGACGATTTTGGGAGGAACATTTTCACCATTGGCGCGGACGCTACGAATGTACTTCTTAAGATCACAGTCCATGTATTCAAATACCAAGTAGAGGACTGTCTTACCTTCCTTGTTTCGACCTTGCTTAACATCAATCAACCTGTCACAATTATGCCACTCAAATTATGCACAAAGATAAGAAAGCTGCACTTTTGATTTAACCAGACCCTACTTACATACAATGGCACATAAGAAATGCCTAACTGCATTAATCTTCATCATCAATTTTATTTAACCTCAACAACTAAACTTCAAACTATACCAACAAGATCATCATTGCAAAGAGACTCATCAATTCCATGTTTAGAAGCTAAATATTCCAACAAAAAGATGATACAATATCAATTTAACTACTACATCCATCCCTAAAAGATTGTCTAGTTTGATTTTCAATTGTCGAAATTGACACGCTTTGGAGGCCTTAACCGAGACACATAAGTTTGATCTGAATTAAAATTATCATGTTTGTATTAAATTAGGTGGAAATAATATACTTTTCACCAAATATTGTAGAACACATATACAAATATCTGAGTCCAAAATTAAACAAGTTAACTCGTTAAAATTCAAAATGTGACAATTATTTATGGATCAATTAGTCCATTTGCCTACTTCAATTTTGAAGACGATACAACATGAGGATCAATTAACATGAGCCAAGTGAGATCACGTAATTTGGTACCGAGTCTTTTGTTACGCTTTTGTATACGGCACATATAATGTCCATTTTCAATTTTAAAGCAGCCGGCGCTTGGCCGTCGATTTTACAACATTGCTATCTCTTAACCGATTAAAATATTTGATAATCTTTAAAGACAAAACTTTATATTTTTCATCTTTTAATGATCAAAACTATTAATAGTCAAATATTTGTCCTGAAAAAATAAAATTGACAATTGTTTTAAATTAAATATGATTTGATAATTTATCAAATCATGCTTGAATGATTCAAAAAATAATCATTACATAATCTGAAGCCCATGGTACTATTAGCATTTAACTTTCGTCAAAGTTACATGCGCCATTCAGGCAACAAAATTTGTTAATTTAAAACATGAAATCAATTAAAATGAATTCGATCGAGTAATTAACATCTACAAGACAAATGCACCAAAAAATCAAAACAAACACTAATTAACAACGTCGATTAACAAAAGGGTGATAAATACAAACTTAACAAGATGAGGATCTCTACAGCATAAATGTAAAAAATTGAAAACGTCAATTAAAATCTTTATATCAAGTCAAAAGTCAAAACAAACAATAATTAACAAATGCAGATCAATAAAAGGGTGATACACTATAAATACATACTTAACAACTTAGAGGATCTACAACATAAATCCACAAAAATCAAAACACCAATTAAAGCTGATTTCGATCGAAATGTAAACATAAACAACAATAATTAACAAAATGCAGATGATTTAAAGTTACATACTTAACAATATGAGGATCGCGTGAGAGCATCCTCAACAAGGAGATTTCGCGGAGAGTAGTAGGAGGAACACCTTGTTCATCTTCATTGAGTTTGGTCTTCTTCAATGCCACGATTTTGCCCGTTGACTTCTCGCGTGCTCGATAAACCTTCCCGTATGTCCCCTCCCCTACCTTCTCCAGCTTCTCGAACGCCTCCATCGCTGATACTTCAATCGCTTCTCCCTCCATCCGATATCCAAACTGGACAATTTATTTTTTGGCTGTTATATAAAGAGGAATTTCGGGTTTAACGGTAATTTTGGGTTTATAGTTGGTGACAGGTTTCGTTTTGTTTAATTTTTTAGTGATTCGTTAACGTAGTGAATGTAGATAACTTCATCGACATTTGGTATATATATTTGTTGAGTTGGTTTACCTCATGTACTAGATACTTTGGGTGTCTGAACATTCCCAGTACTAAATCGATATATAAATGCATGTTGGAATAAGATAGTCGTGACTAGCGAATATCGCTTGAATTAATAAAGGAACTAGGGGTTTTCTCTTATAAAGCATCCGGTAATTAGTCGATATGTAAATGTAGCATGTTTGTAGTTTATATATATTGCATCAATTGCATAAACCACATCCATTGCATCAATTGCATCCATCACACCGTAGTATTTTTTTTTTCCTTTTTGTATAGAATTACAAGTTGAATGATTTTGTAGATGTCTTTGATTATCAGGGCCAGGTATCAATATTTAAATTCCTAGTAACATATTGAGGGGTTAAAGTAAGGTTGGATATTTGCTTTTATTCACTATTCAATTGTCCCATTTGATCACACACTAAAGCTAATGTGTATATGTGTATCAATGATTACAAAACAAAAACTTAAGAAGTTAGAGATAAAAAAGCCTCGAAGTTCAGACTTTAATTATTATTCTAATCCAGCCCTCTAGCATGTAAGGAATCTTGATTCTGCCAAAACTGAAACAAATGAAGAAAACTATCTACTCTAATGTCTGTTAAGGAGCCACGACACTCATTGCAACTTTCAAGACATCCCCAGAACACCCCGGCTTCACGATGGCGCACGCCTATTACACCTAATATTGCTCTTCAACACATAGAGTTATTGCCTTAGAATCAGCACCTGCACCATCAAACTGAAGAGGCCCCGGGTTTCTGTATACGTCGTCCATCAAGAATTTTTTGGCATTTTCACACAACAGCCTGTAGACAGACCAATGATGAGTTAGTATGTTTATACAGCAAATCATCTTTATCAGCAGAAATATAAGATAAGAATGTCTCTAGAGTCTGGACATTAGTAACTCATTTACGACACTGCTAGAATGTACCAAGGGAAAGATATACGAGGGAAATAAGATTCAAGGGAGTCGAAATCATGATACACAGACACATCTATGCTAAAGTAGAATCAAGCAACTATCATACTTGTAAGCTTTGCTCTTCAAGTCCACAGTTGCGGGATGGACAGCAAGCTTTCCCACCGAAACATCGCCAGCACCATGGCAAAAGCGATTAACGCTCATCATTGCCTGCGACACACACGAAATGGAAAACACATTAATTAATCCTTCTTGAAATATCACCAGTTCATAGAGTAAGATTGGACAAAAGAAAAAGAAGGAGAGCAGAAGAGAGGCGGGGTGGAATAACGAACTCCTGCTTCTTGAACTTGAATTTGTTGAAACTTAGTACATTATTTAATGATCAAGAAGATGGAACCTACTGGAATGGGTGCAGCACCACATCGCCACTCGCTCACTGGGTTCTTTAAATTCTCCACTGTTGCCATATATCCATTCAAACCAGCAGCCAGAACATGGTAGCAGACATGACCAAGAACCTGATAAAGATAAATATTTATATAGTCAGGGAGATTCATCCTTAAATAAGAAAAAAGTGAAGCATTTATTAACTATGACACATACATATGCATAATCACAGTCAAATTTTGACGGCAATGATCCACGAGCTTGATACCCAAAAAAGTGGCAGATGGCATTGAATTTCTTTCCCTTGTACGTTCCTTCTTTCTGTGCACCATGAAGAAAACAGAAGGTAAATTAAGGATTCAGGACACACACATAAGTCCCTGGCCTGTTGTTATTGTTAGTATTGTCTATGAAATAGAAAATTCCAAATTGAATATTTTATCCAAAAACAATAAATCTACAAAACAACAGATGAGCCAGAACTTATGTATTCCAGATAGTGGTACTTATGGTGGGATGCATGAAGACATATGTTAAATATCATATAGTGATGAGACACACACTTAGCTTACCAATCTCTTGTTCATTTCTGCTTCTACAAGATCAGCCAGAAGTTTCTCCATCTCAATCTGAGAAGAAATTACAAGAAACTTCAGTCATTCAACTGATTACAAAAGTACAATACAGCAATATAAATGTGAAAGATTAATTACCTGAGATAAATGTGCAGAATCGTCTGATTCAGGATGGAGGAGGAGCTGTTGGGGCATACTATGTAAGTACAATTTCGAGTCTCTAAAACAATGAGATATATGAAACTAAAATTATAAGTTAGCACATACCTGTTTCCTAATAAACTGAGGCAATACGTCAAATAAGGCAGACGCAGCGGGCGATAGTTGGGCAGAAATATTATCAACAGACACACCTTGTTTGAGTAGGCCATGGATTTCCTGAAGCATGGGCATGAGACCACATTAGAAATCATTAAAAACCTCTATTTAAAAGCCACCGAGAAACGAAGGTCAGATGTCACTAAAAGTATAGGGAAAAGAAATTGTGCTAGGTGTTACATTTTTAACTCCTTATAGCCCTGAAGGTTTCAAATGATTTTCAAGAATCTATACAAATGTCTTGACACAAATAAACTTTTGGATACATTTTTGTGCTTATATATATGAGTGCTTCTTATTTAACCTTTGTCATATCTGATCTTTTTCTGTATTTCAAAGCATGAGGAAAAAGGAAGATAGTGATGTGCAATGAAAAGCAAAATTTGATGGTTACAAAATCTTTACCTGCAATAAAGCATATGCTTCAGGGATGCTTTCAATGAGCCCCTCTGGCAGTAGGATAACACCATGATACTTGTCTAAATATCAAAAAGAAAAAAAGAAACAGTGGATATCTCATTCAGTCATGAGGAATAATATGATATGTTGGTCATCGCCATAATTGATGTATCGACAAAAAATTTCCATACCTTTCTCTGCCCTGGCTTGAACTGCATCACAAATTTTCTTTGTAAGGTCAGAAAGAGTCTGTTTTGAAGCTGCCACCTCTTCACCAAGAATGACCTGCAGAAGTATGATAAAGTTTTTAAGGAAAGTATACATATAAGAGAGGGTAAAGGAAAAGAGAATACTGATACCAGATCATACCATATTTGGATGTGACTGGAGAGTACATTCAAGGGCCACATGGGAGTGCTTTCGGCCCATGAGCCGGATGAAGTAGTAATACTATAATAACAAGGACACATTATTTTGTTGTGCAGAACGACAGAAAGAGTAAGGTTGACTATAAATTACTATATAAAGAATAAGAAACTGCAACATCAAATAAAGAAGTTCCAGACTAAATTACCTTCTCTGCTGAGAGTGCATCAGTGCATACATTGCTAATGAGCTGAGAGTTGACCTGCATCACGGAGTTTTCAGTTGTCGATAGATCAAATCATTTAAAAAGAGAAAAGATAAAAGAAATGATCTATAAATATGTTTGCAGATGTCACCAAAAAAACATCTTTAGTTATAAATTTAACTGGTCGAGAACAAGAACAAAAATTAGAGAAATCCCTCAATGTTCCATATCAATAAACAACTCACTGATGCTAAGACTACACTAACGAGAGATGGTGGTGTGAGTATTTTTTCTAGACTTCCAAAATGCGTACCATGTAAATTTATAAGCACAACACATCTCTATAAAATTATATGCCGGGATCATAAATTCACTGCAATTGATACCTTACATATCGTGTCAAAACCAACATTTGTCTCTACAAATTGGTTCTTGAGATCTCCATTCAAAGTAACAGGAACACCAACCACCTGCAGATACCAAAAAATCAATTACCTCGTTTTACTAGCAAGAGACGTTGAGTTTGGAAAATCCATTTGTAAATATAAATCAAGATTTCGAATTACCTTAGTTGGACATTTCTCTACAGCAAAAGTTTCTGCAAGCCGAGCTGCATCTGTGTTGGACGTCACCCCTTGAAAAGGACCAAAGATGTCTTCAGATTATGGAATATCATGAGCTTAATCTCACCATACTTCAGAAAAATTAGCACCATAACTACCTCCAATAATAACTAGGCCATCCAACTTCAAGGCCATGCATGCAGCCATTGCACCTTTCACTTGTTCTGGTGTTCTTATTTGATCCTTTGTCCGTCCCAGCAAATCGAAACCACCTTAGTTGGAATTTAATTATAATTAGTTGAATGTAAATACTAGATACAGACCATAACCATCAATGAATACTTTGACCATGTTGGAAATTACCTTGATTTTTGTAAGTTGCTAGAACATCATTAGTGATTTCAAGAGTTTTTTGGGCAAAGAGTCCTTCAGAACCACCTAGATTGCAAAAAAGTATATTACCCACATAAAGGCAATCAAATTATTAAATTAAAAATATGTTTTTGCAAAGAGAAAGGATCATCAAGAGCACAGCTTAGCTAAATTAGAGTGTTCACCCAAAAACCCAAGCAATGTGTTGTTCGCGTTGTGAACCTTGAGAGCATCATGAAGACCCCAGATGACATTATGTCCTCCTGGAGATTGTCGACCACAGAAAACCACTCCCACCCTACAGAGACATTATGCACAAAATAAGAGCTTGTTGCACAATGGTTGCATAATCTATATTTAACAGATCACATCTAAGGAAAAACAACGTATACAAGGGCATACAAATGTATACCATGTAATTCAAACATAAAAATGCTTTGCCAAGTATACACCTATTATGTACCTGATTGCAGGATGTTCGGTGATAACTTGACCATCAGAAACCTTAGTTGTATCCCCGACGAACTTGGCTAGACGTTGTCCATAAGTTTTAGGGAAGGACTGATTAATGGCTTGGTCATCAGAATGGTCTATAACAGCTATTGCACCAGCAAACTCAACTCCGACAGTAGTTCCCTTTATATTGAAAGGAACATGGTGTTAACTGCAGCTTGATAAAATTATTCAATCGTGTATCGAACTATTGAAAATTCCCATAAAGACATAACATATATGAAATGTAGGAAGTAGTGCTAAGCAAAGGGCAACTGATGTCATCAAAATAATAGAACAACGGGGAAACAGATTCTCGATTCCAAAGTGATTATTCAAATGCATAACATAAGCATTCTGTTGGTTTGCTCACTTGGTTTAGAAAATTATATGGGGAAAGATACACTCAATTCCAATAATTGTTCAAATGCATAGGTATTTTATATAGTTTGTTCACTTCGTTTTTCATTCCAACAACGCGAATCTTAAACAAAATTTAATATGACAACATGCCAAAACGGAAAACTGCTTGAAAGATACTACTTTCAAATACTACCTTTAAATACCGCAAATCATTAAATCATAGATAGTCAATTGCTAGACATTACATATAATTCCCTTATTTTTCTTCTTATATCAAGATTCTTGTTCATATGATGGAATAGAAAATAAAATATACGCCTATTATACAATCTAAACGGTTAGAAAGTGTCCCCCAGCACCCAGAGGCCAAAGCCTTGATGAAATTTGTCTATAGGAAGTCTCATCTCCTTAGGTACAAAATTATTACTCCGTAGTTTTCGATAAATATTACTCTTTCCATTCCTAAAATTTTGAACTCAAATATTTTATATAGGTTGTATAATACTTCATCCGTATCAATATAAATGATCAAATAGCATATCAATATAAGTCATCATATATCTCAAAAATACTTTATTAAGCTAATTATTGATTTTACTATTTCTTAGGAGAGAGAATATTATCAACCAATGAGAATAAGAAGATTAGAAGAGAAAACAATAATGTTAGAGAATTTTTATAACTCCAATGCAAAAAATTGCATTGATAAAGTAAATAATTAAATATTTTGATACAAGAGTTTAATCATAAACGATCACTTATATTAATTATGATATAATTAGTAAAAAATATTAAAAGATAATATTTTTAATATAATTTGCTATTAACATGATAATTTTGTTCCAAATCTATTAGTCGATCAAAATTATGTATGTCTATTAAGAACACAAAATTTATTAATTTTGATCCTTAGAAAAGAACGTCGCGATCTTTTATGTGTTTCATGAATGACCAACCAAATATCCAACGTTGGATCCAATGCATGGACAATTAAATCAATAAATCCAAACCATATAAACCAATTCACAAACTATATATTATACATGCAACCACAAACAGTATGAATTCCATGCATATAATACCTGAAGACAAGGAGGGAGTTCAGGTTGATATTTAGATCTAAGTTTTTGAAGATCAGAAAGTTCTCTTGGTACTCCATAATCTGAATCCATTACGTTTCTTAGATGTTAATGTTTATTGTATTGATCAGTTGGACTTGTCGAATATTGTGTTGTTCTAACTCACTTGTGTAAAGAGGAGCTTTTATGTAGGAGCGGGAATTGGCCATATCATGACTTTATAACAAGTTTCACAAATTTAGTTTCACAAATTAAATAAAAATTTGTGATAAAACTATATACGCTCCTCTAATAAATGTATAAAATATTCTTTTTAAATATTATCAAAGACAAATAATGATTTCATTTCTCACATTTTTTGTCCCTGTAATTATAATATCACATATTTCTCTATGACTAGATGTGGATGAGTATCATTTAGGAGCTTACAAAATTTAGTAAGCATGTTGCTTATAAATGGTATAATTGTACTTTCACCTTAATTCCAATATAAACATGTAACCACTCCCCACAAACATTGCATGCAATGTGTGTTAGTTAATGAAAAGAAACGTGAAATGTTTTAAATGCCCCTATTTTATATGAACCGTCCGATCAAATATGTTACTTATAGAATGATTCAACGGTGTATAACCATGTAAGTATGATGCTTATAGAATTTGTACAAGCACGTAAGTACAAACTCATTTAGAGGACAGTATATAGCATTGAAATATGTTTATGTTTTTATGTAACTTTGAATAATACACAATTTTTTAAAGTAATATATATAAACAATTATTATGTTGTTACACTAATGTATTATACGTGTATTGTATGTGTAAAAGGCTTAGTATTCTAATGTATTGTTTACATATTTTTTAATGAAAAACTTGATAATTATATTCCTACTATTATTCAACAAATATTTTTTGTTGCATATAATTATATTCTACTATTATTCTACAATTTTTTTTAATGTATGTATTCAATTTATTTGAACATATTAGATCGGGATTTCACTTTTTGATAAATATGAGTCGAAACAACAATAATAATATTTCTAGTGGAACATCTTTTACAATACATGATGGATGGTTCTCTACTAGATTGAGGGATAAGTAATTTGATTATGAGAGGTTAAATTTGAATGGATAATTAATCATTATTTCAAATTAAAATAAAATAAACATAAATTTCAACCATATGCACCAAATGCATGATATAATTGTAAAAAGTTATTCCAAACAGATTGCTTACTAACAGATTACTAACATATTATTTTCAAACACATCACACATGCACAATAATAGATATAACTCCCAAACAGATTACTAATACATGCATAATAACATTGATTACTAAGAGATGCTTCCAAACATTAACCAAGTACATTATTTCAAACTAAAATAGTTTCAAACTCAAAATATCACAAATATAAAAAATTTAAACAATATATATATACTCAGTTCGGTTTATGCTAAAATCGAAACCGATTAATTTTTGTCGATTTCATTAATTTTTTACCATTTCGGTTCTGTCTCATTTTTTTCCAACCAAATCGGTAAAAATTCGGTTCATTTTGGTCGGATTTTTTCCAGTTTGAACCGAACCAACATCCCTAAAACTAAGTAATCAAACTATAATTTTTGACTATGCTTGTAAAAGAACATGAAAGTTCAATTGGTCTCGAGAAGTTCGGCTCGAAAAGTTCGATTCGACATAGTTTGAGTGAGTTCGAACCTCATTTTTAAGTTCGGTCGAGGTTGAGCCGAAGGCTCGGTTTGGCTCGAACCACATATATTTATAAAAAAGAATCTTCATATTTTATCTTTAAAATGCGAAGGTTCCGGTCGAACATCTAATCGAACCTTGAAACTTTTCAAACCGAATCTTAATTTTTCCGATTGCTCGAATCCCCGCTGAACCAAATCTCGAATCTTCGCTCGAGACTCCAGCCGCCGAACATGTTCATTTACATGCCTATTTTTTGACAACCTAAAATACATCCCTCGATTTACAACATACTTAACCAAGAGTTTTTTTAACACAACATGTAAAGAACTAATTTATACTGATCACCTCGACATATTCCTCTCTAATTCGCCTCGCCGATAACTACTACTCCTTGCGTGTTGGCAAGATATTTAATTAGTTATTTAAAATTAGAAGTTAGTTATATTCTTATTGATGCCAAGTGGAATAATCGAAAATTGGAATAACACCCATTGCATGGTGAGGATCCGCACGGGAACCAATATACACACCGTAATAAAGGATTTCAGAGGGACGAAATTATAGTTTTGATCTTGAAATCTAAACTTCCTCAAATCAATACACTTCAAAATAGGGGGCATTATAGTAATTTTGTATCTGAAAAAAATACTATTCAAAAGGCTATAATAACTCGTGATCCGATCCAGAGTGAGAACCAACTTCCTCACCAAAAGTACTTGTATATAAAAACAATTTATTCTCAATTTCGGCCCCAACACTTATCTCTACTATCCCCCTTCCCCCCGCCAAACTCCTGGATCATCGGTAGAGATCAGCTTCCATCTTCGGACCGGTGCCGACCATAGAATGTTGTAGTGTTTTAGTATTCATATTATAAGTTCTAAACTTAATGGATACTTAATCCCAAAATACTACGGATTGTACAAAAATAATAAACAAATTCACATAAGTGTGTACCTTTGGTCAATCAAATCACGTTTCAAAGGTAATCAATTGCTCACAATACCCAAAATGTAGTGATTCCAAGATCGTCCACACCGATAAATTATCAACTACTTTTGTACGCTTCATTGTAACGACAGTGATAAAATAAGTATCAAAGGATGGAAGAAAAATTTTGTTTCTTCCTCATGGGATTGCCGCGGGTTTTTTGAGAGAGAGGTTTTGCTCTCTGCCAAACCAAAAATATGAGCAAAAAAGCATTAGTTGTAATTGTGTTTAATTATGTCTCTTAAATAGGCAAACACATGAGAGTTTTAAGGAACCAAATCCTACTTAAACTCTAACTCTTTTCCATCATCCCAAAACCGTAATTCCATACTGGTAATAAGGAGTCGAAAGCCTTTGAGTCCACAGGCTCGATTTTCATTCCACGTTTCTTTTAAATTATACTAAATTCGAAGTTTATAATACATTTTATTATAGTCCGGCCGATTTTATGTGTGTGACCTCTTCTGGATCTAATTGACAAGAGTAATATATTAAATAATATTAACTCTAGTATTATAGTTAATATATAGATTACGAGCGACTCTAGTAAGTCTATCGTGAATCCCTAATGTCATCACGCTTGTCAATTGCCCGACTATAGACACGAGCTTTTACTCTAAGAATCTCTCTCTCTCTCTCTCTCTCTCTATATATATATATGTATATAAGGTGTGTGTGTATATTTAGTAAAAAATATATCAAAAGAATGGTTAGCATATTTTACTATTACCATGACAATACAATCCAAATCAAAATAAATTACTATTGTGTTTATTAAGATTTAAGAACACAAACTTTGTTAATTTTGACCTAAAAAGCAATGTGGACGATTTTTTATAGATGTAGTTAGTATAAAACATATACTACATTATACATAAACATTTAACTTCATAATTTAAAAAGTCAATCATCAAAACTCAAAATCCATAAACCATATTTCGTAATTTAGTACTCCCTCCATCCCACAAAGATTGTCCACTTTTTCCATAGTTGAACTTTGACCGTTGTTTGTGTTTTATAATATTTTATGAAAAATATATAAATAAAAAATACATTTCAAATTATTAGAGTCATAGTGAAATGGGCATTAACCGGACGAGTCTGGTCCACTTATTGGGCCACAATTATTATTATTAGGTTTATGTTTGGTGTCTTGAAGTCTACTTTTTAATATGTAGAAAATGTTAGAGTGTAAAATAATATATTGAATGCTTGAATATAAATTACAAATACAAATAGTATGTTTATTTATAGATCAGGTACAGTAGCCTTCAAGACCCTAAACCTAAAACTAATAATAATAATTGTGGCCCAATAAGTCGATCAGACTTGTGCCCTTAATGCCCACTCGACTATGAGTCTAACACAAATTTTTTACAATATATTTTCATCAAATATTATAAAACACAAACAAAAATATCTACGGTCAAAATTCAACTATGAAAAATTGAAAAGTTTCAAAGTGATAGCCCAAGACCTATATTAACCGGGAGTACACCAACTACCGATGTAAATAGCATGATAATAGTCTATGAGGTTCACTCTAAAACCAATTGGCAATAGAGAGAAGTCCAAAATCTTATATATTAACCTGGGAGACACCAACGACGTGTCAATTTAACGGTGGACAATCTTTATGGAATTTAGGGAATATAAATTTGCAGCACTTTTGCAGACATCGGATCTATTGTCCTATAATGTAGAAATCAACATGTTACGTATTCCATCAATGACATAACAAACATCCCACGTTCGATCGAATGCATGAACAACTAAATCAATAAATCTAAATTATATAAACCAATTAACAAACTATATATTATACATACATGCAACATCAAATTCATAGTAAATCAAACAATATGAAATCCATATAATATAATACCTGAAGACAAGGAGGGAGTTCAGGTTGATATAACGATCGAAGCTTTTGGAGATCAGAAAGTTCTCTTGGTACTCCATAATCCGAATCCATTACGTTTCTTGGATGTTAATGTGTTTATTGATAAGTCGAATATTGTGTCGTTCTAACTTACTGTGTAAAGAGGAGCTTTTATGTAGGAGCGGGAATTGGCGATGCCACAAACTCAAATCATGACTTTATAATAGGTTCCGCAAATTAAATAATGAATTCATCTTAGGAGCTTACACATGTATTATAAGAAACGAATTTATATAGTTACATATTGTTGGATTATGCTATAAATAATATGTTTGATCTTACCATTCATATAAAAATAAGGACATTTAAGACATTTCATGTTTTTTTGTTTTTTGTAACTTATAATAATCAATTTTTAAAGGAATATATATAAACAATTATTATGTTGTAATACTAATGTATTACAAGTGTTATGTGTAAAACGCTTAGTATAATGTATTGTTTACGTATTTTTTTAATGAAAAACTCGAATTATATATATTTGTACCATGATTCTATGAATGTTTTTAGTTCCATATTTTTACTTACATTGTCACAAATATCATTAATTCAAATTTGATCACTCATAGTACTACTTCGAATAAGTGAGCATAATCGACTTGAGAGAGAAATTGGATGGAAGCAGTATTTTGACATGTTTAGGAGTGAAAAAGCGATTTCGTTGTTGTGGATAACTAAGAAGTCTTCGTACCTTAATGTACGTATTTAATTTATTCGGACATATTAGAACGGGATTCACTTTTTGATAAATATGAGTCGAAACAATAACAATAATATTTCTAGTGGAACATTTTTCACAATCCACGCCTTAGAGATGTTATCTAGGTCGATCTTAGCCGAGTCTTCGACCGAGAATACTGGCTTCTACTGTCACCAAACGAAGTTTCAAGACACGGCTCGGCTCTTTGATGGCTCACCGAGCCGAGCTCCGAGTTAACTCACTTGATGCAAATTTCAAAATTTAAAGGGATAGAGTGCATAAAAAATAATAAAGATAAACATTAATTGCTAATAGATAAATTGGAATTTGATTAATGTGATTATAACAAACAAGGCCATCATAACAAATACATCGATCCTCGACAATAAATTCAAATCCCAAAATTATAACAAAAATTATTTTATTGATATATTGCCTCCCATCCCTAAAGATCATCACATTTCGATTTTTCGACTTTTTAATAGTTGAACTCGGGACCATAAATATTTTGTTCGGTGGTCAGAGCAATATTTGATGAAAAAATATATCACCCGAAGAATTTCAAATTTAATTTTATTTATATTTTTTTCATAAAATATTATAAAATACAAACAAAAAAATATATATACTGGCCAAAATTCAACTATTAAAATTCAAAAAGTCAACATGACAACGTTGCGATTTATGAGTACACCACCCATATATATAATACGGAACGGGAATTAATGTTACTAAACGTATTTAAAATCAAGCCTCAAATGATCTGGTGAATACTACAAAGGCCAATGCCAATTTATAAGTTTGTCTTTAACAAATACGCCAAGTTTATCAAGCACGCAAAGAGTAATCACAATTATCATAAATAATATTTTGTCAACATAAGTTCATGTAATAATTAACGAAAATCATAGACATGAAAAGAATTAACTAATTCGCGTAGACGTACTTTTTCATGTGACAAACAACTATTAATCATATAACTAGCAGCATGAGCCGGCTTGCCAACCTAACAAAGTTAAGTTCAAATAAACTCGGTCATGTAGACTTAGCTTCGAGCCTTTTCTATGTGAAATACATTATACTCCATTTCTCAATTTGCGCCGAACGATTTTAAAATGAATGCAACCTATTCTAAAAGTGAACATAGAATTCCATTTTGTAATAAAACAATTTTTTAAAATTAAAACGAAATAACGCAGGTAATATTATTCCCCTCATATTTTAACTGTATTCATCCAAAAACAAACCAACCAAAAGAATTGTAACACAACAGGTAAGAAGCAACTAACTTCCTCAGTAGTCGTATATAAAGAACAATTTATTCTTAATTTTCAGCCCTAAACACTTTCCTATCTCACTATCCTCCCCCCCCCCAGAAACCCTAGATCATGGCGGAGCACTTAGCCTCCATCTTCGGGACCGAAAAGGACCGAGTAAACTGCCCATTCTACTTCAAAATAGGAGCCTGCCGCCACGGAGATCGATGTTCCCGGCTCCACAACCGCCCCACCATCTCCCCCACCCTCCTCCTCTCCAACATGTACCACCGTCCCGATATGATTACTCCAGGAGTCGACTCCCAAGGCCAACCCATCGACCCCCGTAAAATCCAAGAACATTTCGAAGACTTCTACGAAGACCTCTTCGAAGAGCTTTCCAAATTCGGCGAAATCGAGTCTCTTAATGTTTGTGATAATTTAGCTGATCATATGATTGGGAATGTTTATTTACAGTTTAAGGAGGAGGATCAGGCTGCTGCTGCTTTGCAGGCTCTTCAAGGGAGGTTTTATTCCGGGAGGCCTATTATCGCTGATTTCTCTCCCGTTACGGATTTTAGGGAGGCCACTTGTCGCCAGTATGAGGAGAATAGTTGTAATCGGGGCGGCTATTGTAATTTTATGCACGTCAAGATGATCGGCCGGGATTTGAGGAGGAAACTGTTTGGGAGGTATAAGAGGTTTAATAGTCGGAGGAGTCGGAGTCGGAGTCGGAGTTTGAGTCCGAGGAAGAGGGAGCATAGGGATCGAGGGGAGAGGGATCGGGAAAGGGATTATAAGAGACGGAGTGGGGATAGGCATGATAGGTATGAACGAGATGGAGGGGGGAGGAAGAGACGGGAGAGTCCGAGGGGGAGGAGCAGGAGTCCGGTTAGGGACGGGAGTGAGGAACGTAGAGCGAGAATCGAGCAATGGAACAGGGAGAAGGAGGAGAAGGAGCAGAACCAGCCCCGGGAGGATTGAATATTGTTTCGTTTCTCTATTTCGTGTTTTATTTCCGTACTTGGCTATTTGCAATATTGTTATGTGTTATGATGGATTAATTATCGTATGCTTGGAACTTAGTTTGGCTGTTTTATGGTCCTTTGCTGCTGTTGCTAGGAACAAATTTGTCTGTTTTGTTTTATTTGATTCTCATTATGTGATGAACGCCTGTGTTTGATTTGGATATTAGTGCTGAGACCGATGCTTCGTGTTACAGTGGAGTTCTTTTGAGGTTGCTGTAATATGTTCGTAGTTCTGCATGATATATTACATGTCTTGCTCATACTTATGTAGTGGTGTTGTACATTATTTAGTGTGGTGAAAATTATTTTGGACCCTAGTCATCGCTTAACTCGTGTAGGGTACTATATTAGCCAAATGGCTAAGATTGTTAGTTTATCTAGTGCATTTCCATAGGAATTTAAGACAAACGGAATTTGGAGCTTCGGTAGTATGAATTTTATAGCCTTTTTTATAGAAGATGAATCGGGGTTGAGCTGTTGATTTGAACAATTCAATTATCTAGAAAGCTATAAGTGCTCTCTCGTCCTAGACGGAGTTCAAATTATTAGTTGCTGAAGACATGAAAATGTCTACTCTGTATAGGAAGCTTCTAAATTAAGGACAAATGGGTTCAAATTATTACGTATCTTAGATTCTTAGTTGGGAATTCAAAACTTGTGTAGATGATTTAACGAGTTCAGGCCAATTTTTGGTAAGTACGCAAGCGCTTTGTAGATGGGCATACACTTGTATAGTTGTATTGGTCTGTTTCACTTGGGCAGTGGCTCTGAATTTTAAAAGATATTTACAGTGGTTTTTCGCACTTTCTTACTTCACTACCATTGTTGCAAACAATTGAGGCGAAGATTTAAATTATTCTTTTTGTATATGGTATTGAGCACAGCTGCTTCAAGTAATGAGAATTTTGTGTGAAATTTGAAACATGAAATTTAGAATTACTCATTTAGAATTACTCTTCCTTTTTTTGAGTGTTCCCTTACATCATTGTATCATCATATACCCACCATTTCATATGTTACTTGGCCTCTGAAATTGTGCATATTCTATATTCACATAATCAAATGATTCGAATCATATTAATTTGCTGGGTGTTAAATCTACAATTGTACTATTTTTTAAGTTTTGATATAGTTTGATATATGAGAGATCCATGTTATTAATGAAAAGTTGCGACATCCTATTCTGTTATGTTTGTACAAGATTGTCTCAGTCCTGGGCGATCCTGGTAGCTTGTATCCTAGGGTTAGAGTGGCTATTGTCTGTTTTCTAAGTGCTTGTGCAGCTACAGATCATATTTGGGTTCAAAATCACTTCAAAAGGTCCATATTTGCGACCGGTGTGCAGACCTGAGTTTGTGTTCTCGTCTTTCACGTGGTTTTACTTTTTTTGAAATTTTAATGACATTTTCCTTGTACGCCTTCGACTGAAACCTGTTACTGTTTTAGGGCCAGGTTTGGAAGCCTGCAATTACTTTTGATGGATAGGATGCTTGGCCAAATACAGTTGGTTGACTGCAAATCAGTTTCCTGTTTTTTTTTCCCCATCTGTTTTTATCAAATCTTTTGATCCTCCCTTGACGACTAGGTAGCAGTAGAGGATGCTGGAGAAGTTAAAGAACATACTAGTCTATATAAGTTTTTTTTTTTACATATAGGATATTTGTCCCAATTCAGCAGCAAACGGATGTATATTTTAAAAGAGGACATAAAAGTAACACACGCAGCGATTTCTAGATTGAAATCTGATTAGCAGTTGTGATCTTATTCCTCTGGGTTTATGTATATTGCATATGATATGTAGGGAAGAATGATGTCTTCCCAATCTTGTTGGCCTCAAGTGTACATATATGACTTCAGGGTCATGAGTGAGTCATGGAAATTTTCAGCGCGCATGGGTACATTGAAATATTTAGTGTTGTCATAGCCAATGGTAGCTTCAATTCAGAATGTCTATTAGCAAGATGAGAAAGGGTTACCAACGGTCTGAGCCACAACCTTCTTGTAGTGGTCATCGTGAGTGCTCATAAATGGTCGACTATCCTGAGCTTTCACCTCGTGGAGGAAATGACTTTTGAATTTAGGCTTTTGAACGAGTCGAACATGTTTGAACTTTTTCGAGTACTAGGTTACATCCTACTCATAAAAAGTTTGAATTCTGGAGTCAATTTTTTTAGTACTCAGGCTCGGTTAAAAGGTATATCTGAACCCAATTGATGCTGCTGTGTGGATCAATTTCACACCAGGCATTAGCAAATACAAAATCATCATCTCATCTTATGCTTTCCAAGCTTATGTTTCTCAGTGAACCCCCTTAATGAAGCTGAGTGGATCAATCTTACACAAGGACCTCAACTTTATTCGACCTCACGGTAGACAATAACCTCATCGCTGAAAAAGTGATTTGAGAAATTTGATATAATATTTTTAGGGAAAGATTCAAAGATATATAATATGATATTTTCACTTTTTCAATAAGATTTAACAACAAAAATACAACAAGTAGAGACGTTTTTTTTGTTGTACTATTTTTGAGATCATAATAAATTGAGACCGGTGTATAAAACCGCAGCTACTACATAAAGACCTCGCTCTCTCTGCATGTCAACTTTCATTAGCTTTGAAACTAGGTAATGTACAATGCATAAGAGTTCAATAATTCCTGGGTATGCTTTATCGGTCACTGAGGAGCTTATATCTTGGAAGAGCGCCAACAGAATCTCATAAAGAATTTCTACTACAAGGTAGTTTATAAGATAGTTTTGAGGCATCCAATCATGCTTTTATGGTCATGGAATTTGGTTGTCACTGATTACGGTAATAGATGGTAATGAAGACTACTAAAGATTTTTTAAGCATAATAGTTCGCAGTGTTGTATTCTAATAACAACAAAGTCTGGCCAAAACACAAAGCACATTGACATTAAGTTTCGAAGTTATTAAAGAAAGTACTGTGAGTGGAAAATGTCTATTGAACATATTGGAACAAACTATACTTGGCCGTTGATCCACATTATGGATTACCACTAATGTCTTTCATGAGCATACTCCATTGGCATGTGCTGATGTCATTTTGATGATGTTCAAGTTTAGTGAGTTTGTTAGAATGTTCATTTTGTTAAAGATAATTTGGTTTTGGATTTTATGTTTCAAGAGAAATAAAAAGTTTTACCTATGGTTCACTGATATATATATTTTTGTATGATCTCACTTTTGGAAATTCAAAGAGGACTAGTTGGAATGAGCATAAGTAAGCATCACATTGCTACGTAATTTCATGCTACATCCATACTTGATCTATGTCATTTGGTTATGTCCATATACGTGATCATTGAGGACTTAGTCACGATAAAGATGACAAAAGTTTCAATGGTTCTATGTTGGCATAATTAATGGACGAGATTGTTTAGTGATACCTTTGGTTATGATAGCAAAGGTTTTGAGCTCCTAAGGTTATACATATTACATAAGGAAATACATGTGCCCAAGTGGGAGATTGTTAGAATAATCGTGCGTACTAACACGTATTATAAGATGCATAAAGTCTATCTTAAAGTTAAATTAAAATGAATGCTTATTTATATTTAAGCTTCTTATTTGCTTTTATTAGGTATTGTAAATTAGTATGGGTTAATATGCGTAGAAACCCTACATGCATTCTATTGTATTTATCGGCCTAATACTAACTATAGAAACCTCTATATTTTTCTATATATAGTTTGTGGGTCGAGGTTCTAATCATACGATTTTCATTCTTTTACATCCTATCGAAAAGAACACAGTAGGAAGCCATATGTAATTGGAAGATCCAAATCCCACAGCTTCTTCAATCCTTATGAAACAAGGTAATCTTCGATATTATGTTTTATCAATTAATCTGGGTGGTAAGATAAGATAAATTAAATATCTAACAAAAGTTATAGTATAATCGTGATGTTCAAATTTCATCTTAAGTAGTAAAACATTATTCGGGTATTACTCCATTTAAGACCAACTCTTTTTATTCTTACTGTTGAGCCGTGTCTACAAACCGAAAGTAGATAAGGACTCTTCCACAATTGTATCGTATCCTACTTGTAGCATTGTTAGTATAGTGATAAGGTTAGCTATGTTTGTGGGACGCGTGAATCTCTTGTGTATATCGGGGAGTAACTCCGTATGATAGAAGAGGAGTGTTGGCCAGATTGTCTATAACAGCAGTAGCTTACCTTTGTAATCATTGATTGAAATAATAACAAAGCTTCAGCCATATAATTGTTCTGCAACGTTTCCATTTTGTCTTCTCCGTAACTTAATCACTTACAATGAGTCGGTTTAATTCGGTGCGGTTTCAATCAAATCTTTCATGCTCCGGGAGACCTTAGTCCTCAGGGTCTCAAGACTGTTTTGGAAACGATTACATGGTATACTTTATGAAGCGAGGATTGATAATCATACATTTTCTTATTGAAGGCGTATTTACTTTAAGGAAATCGAAATTTCAGAACTGTCCTGCATGCAGTACGCCCCTGCCAGGGATCTTGTTGAGGCAGATTATCGCATTTCACTATGGCCTTTTGGGGCAGTGCTTATGCATGATCAACAAAGTGCATCAGGAGAATTTTGAGAGATGCTTTGTCCAACTATACTAATTGTACATAGGTTTGAAACTAACCAATTACATAATGTTGCAAAGTTTTTGCTCACTTGCTTGGTAGTGATGCAATTCTTCGGCATGTACTAGCTTACATTCTCGATTGAATGAGAGGAGTTGTTAATGTTATGTTAGTGTACAATCAGATCATTTGTTTAACTGTACACTCTTAGAAGAGAGTTGCTAATGTTATGTTAGTGTTACTACTCTACTGTGCTACTACATACAATCTGATATTATTTGGATTAGTTTTGAACATAATGTTAAGGATTCATTCTATTGTTGTCAACTGTTTGACAGCAAGCTACAGTCTATTATTTGCCTATCCAACTGCAAATGTGGAAGTTCAGGTTCATTGCTTCATAACAATGATATATAGTTTTTATAGATTGTACTCCATTCTTGGTTAATAAAAAGTATATTATAACATCACAAATTTTTTGGAAAACAAAAACACAAGTCAGATATCTTATTCATTCATTAAACTGATTTCAATAGTGTAAGACATAAATATTATACTCAACAGTGGCATCTCCAGTTTTACGATCAATCCAACGAGTTTGAGCCTCAGCATAACCTCTAGCAAATCTAAAAAGTCCACTCCCTCCAACAATAGGCATTTCCCTCATTTTACTAAGTACTGCATTTCTTCCTTGAAGTGATAAACTACTCCCATTATACTTCCCTTTAGTGAAAACCAAGTTCATCACCATCAACAATCCGATATCTTTCTGTGAAGCCGATGCATAGAGCCCCTGTGCTCGTCCTACAATCGCCGAATTGTCCAATTTCTGCCCTGTTGTGAGTGCATTATCAATCATGTTCATGACCCCGAACCCGAATGTGTTATTCGTAGGGGGTACAATAACCGTTACTGATGTCCGCCGAGGACCTGAAACCACGTCGTGCCAGAATAAACGTAGATGGCTTAGCTTTTCCTTTCCTAAGATATCCAATGCTTTTCTCCTACTAGTGCCCATCACATAGTTTTCAGCATTATGGACTTCTTCATTGCTTGCTAGAATTGTAATTGAAATGGAAAGGAAAAATATGCAAATTGTTAAGATAAGAAAGGCAGATGATTTTGAGTTAGCAACTATTGATGCCATTTTGTATGTTACTACTAATTTGAAGCTTGATCAACACTATGAATTGTGGAACGTGAATGCACTAAGTAGGCTCATCACTGGGTATATATAATGGATGTTTCATAAATAAAGTATCCAAAGTATAGTTCGATACTGACGAAGAAACCATTATATTTTTCCATCCTTATTATTTATTATTCCTCCCGTCTATATCCCACCTTCACTACTATATGATTCACTTTAAACAACATGCAATGACCCTGTCGTACAGAAAAAAGAGTAAAAACGTATGGATATGAGCCCCTGATTTAAATGTTTTGCAGAGAATGATGTCTTATTTTGTGACTTTTCTAGTAATGCAATAAGATTGTCACCGAATGTGATTTAAATGTTTAAAATTATCAAACTTTTCATCCTTAATTGAAATATATAAAATTTTAATTGAATCAAAACATTGAAATGGTACTCGTACTCTATTAGTATTATATAATCGGCATGCACAAAAAAAAGAAAGTAAAAGCATGTATTACAAAGGTAAAACGTAAAGGGAAAGATGAAATGATTATGTAACGTTGGAAGGAGGAGGAATCAAATGGTTGGAGACTTCAGCATTAACAAGATACTACTCGATTGAGGATCATATCTTTGTTTGGTGATTTGCCAATTGCGCCAGGGTTTTAGTTTAAGCCACTTTAATTAAATTTCTTCGATTTCATAATTTGCTAAAACTATAAGCTTTTTGTAGGATTAGACCGTTCATATCATAATCCCTAAAACACTCCCCATCTTAAATACTTCCTACATTCGAAGATGGTCCATTTTCTAATTTTAATATGTTAACTTTAATAATATTTTAACCTTAAATATTTTTTACTCCATAATATATTGTATAATATTACAAATTTTAGGAAATCAAATTTAACCTTAAATATTTTTTACTCCGTAAGATATTGTATAATATTACAAATTTTAGGTAGTCAAAGTTTTATAGTTTTCAAATTCAAATTCACGAATTTTGAAATCTCAGGAAACCTAATGTATATGGTCAATCTCCAGAAACTTAATTGGCCGATCACATCCTTTTGGTCTTATCAAGATTTCTATTTCTACCACTTGATCTGATGGAACCTTCCATCCATGTGATGCATGTGATGATATTATATATCACTCAGTTCTAATTTTAATATTCTTCTAATTTTATTTGCTAATTGTTCTGAATTATTTCTTTCTAACATCATACTCCGTATTAGTGTAAAAAAGACGTATGCACCTATATTATTTATTGTTGGATACGTTATCAATAAAGGAGAATTACTCAACACTCCGTAACATCTTATATACTTGTTTTGAAATAAATCTATTTCGATTGAATAGGTAAAAGTGTGAAATTGATATATTAACGGTTTCTCAATATTCTTATTTACGAAAAAATTAATCGTGAGACGTGTCTCAATTAATCAGAGCATTTATAGTAGTGTGTATGCATTTGATCAGGGGATTTGTAATAGTGTGTATGCATTGAAATCCGGTAATTACCAATAGTCTCTTGCTGGCTTGTAGCTTAACAATATGGTAATATCAAAGCCTTCCAAACTTAGATAATAAGTTGTATTCGAATACTTAGATAAATATTTCATATTTTACAGATTTCGATGATACGGAATATTATACTGAGTATTAAAATTTCATACATTTGATTAACTAGAGGTTAGGAATCAGCCGCCTTTCAATAGCCAACGCAACATATTTTAGGACGTCAGTCATGAGTCATGACAACAACTTTGCATTTCCGCCACAAGCAATAATAAAACCTTTAAGCAGCTTCTGGACCCTTATTAATTGAATATCATAAAGTAGTAATCCGTATTAAATTTGATCAACATTAGCTCGCTTGTTCATCAAAGTGTCAAGAAGCTAAGTCTTAAAGTTAATTTTTTTCCTTAGTTAAAGTTTACTATATATGTCTATTAAAAGCTAAGATATATGCAATACTCCGAGTCTCCGAGTACGTTACATAATACTGTTATTACTATCTCCATGGTTCCATCCCAAAAAAAGATTGGATAATTTTAAATTTAAATGATTAACTTATTAAATTTTGGTAATAATTTTGAATAATATTTTTTGAAAAATATATCAAATATTATTATTTTCAATATACTTTATTGTTAACATAATAATTTTGTTTCAAATTAACATTACGTGAGTGAATTAAAGCTACATATTTGTTATTATTAACAATGAAAAATCTAGCTTGACAATTCATCTATGGAGGGAATAATATTAAAGAATTTTTTGACATTGTTTATTTCTATCTATGGAGGGAATGACTTGAATGACATTCCTAAGACTTCTCTAATAAATAAAATATCAAAAAGTAACATATAGTAGGTGAAAATGCAACCAGAAAGGCATGCTTTTGTCTTTCCCCAAATATTATTACCCATCAGGCCATCAACATATTCCTATTATCCTAAGATCAGTTTCGCTGAGTTTCTTACGCCATAATTTAAAGGGCATATATTCACGCCGCCTCTATCTTTTAAAAAAATCAACATATTCTTTATTATAGAATTGGCGGCTAAAGGCTTAAGGCATTATCACCCAACTTTCATCCGTCATGATTCCATTCCAACACCCAACTTTCATAACGACTTTTTCCATCATCCAACTTAAATTAGACTCTTTTTCCAAGGAACTCACATTCTCTCCGCTGGAGACGTGCCCGCCACGTGACTACGTCAGGGGTTAATTTAGTCATTTCCATATCATACTTAAATTTAAAAAATGTAAAACGAATCAGCAAAAAACTGCATTCCCACCCAATTATACCCAAACAAACCCTAATTCTATTATCACCCAATCAAATCGATTATAATATGATTTGAGACGCATCTAAGGATTTTCTGTAAGTATCATGTCATAGGGCGCTGTAAGGAAGACATCACGGATCGTGGAGAATTCCTGGTCGAATTTTCTTCGCTCATTTAACGGAATCGGGTAGGTATTTATTTTGACATTATAATTAAGTAACATATATGATATACTAACATTTTTATTATGATTTTTATGGGGGAGGCCGTGATGGATTGAATTTAATGATTACGCCTCTTCATCCGAAAGTCAGCCAAAAAAGAAGCTCGAATGAGAGATTGTTATGTTGTTTATTTTGAGGACTGGGACATGTAAGGCTGAAAAGAGAAGCTAATAAGAGACGGTTGAATCAAGGAAGTATTACTAAAGAGAAGTTTCGCATACCACATGTATGCTCGATGGTTGGATCAATGATATTTAAATTTGTATAATTGAATGACTAATTTTCAATTGTTGTATGTTATATGGATCAATGATATTTAATTTTGTATAGTTGGATCAATGGTGTTTTAAATTTGTACACCTGTTTAATTTTGTATAATCAAGATGTTAACACATTGTCTAAATTCAAAAAACTTTCTTAAGACATTGTCTAAATTAATAAAAAAGTTGTCCAAAAGTAGCACTGCTTGGGAACCTCCCTGTCACTTCCAGGTTACATATATTTCGTGCCAACCAACTAATATCCTACTAGATACTATGTCGTTCGGCACCTAAGAGGCATCCTCAGGTATAACGCACAAACATCATTGTTCAGCAGTCAATAAACACATCTAAGAACTTATTTTCACAAATTTAAAACTCTCCAATGTCCTCATCACTCAACAACCTTTCTTTCGCACTCAATCGTTAAACCCCACCTGTGCTCTCTTATATGCATACAAGAAAGCATTTAATCCATTTCATAGCCAGACCTAAGAGCAAACTCATCCAAGTCCCTAATATCAAACAACTCTGCCTGCAACCAATCTATATCCATAGTAATCGCCTTACATAGTTCGCCACTGTAGGTTTAACGCAAAACGCATCTCTCGCATGCACCAATTGTGAACTCGCCATATATCTCTGCAATGGAAAACAAGACTAAACAAATTAGTACTTTCTTCAACGTAAAACCCTAAATTGATTGTATAGAAAAGGCATAAAAATTAAACGGAAGTATATGGACCATCAAGACAAACCCCAAATTATCCCCAAAAAAATTTTCCACACAACAAAATCCCCAAAAATTTCTTCAAGAAAAGTTGGGACTGACCATAATAGCACTCCATAACCTCTTCTGTTATACTTTTTCTTAACGGTCGCATACACTCTGCAAGCATGTCGCCACTATTTGCTACCGGTTAAAATCACCGGATTTAGGGGTCAAACCGATTCTAAAGTAATTGAATTTGGGAGACTCGTTGAGGTGTTATACACACCCAGCAAATTATCTTTTTGCCCCTCTGTAAGTGGTTGAGCCGTTACACAATTCTAACAATATGAAATGACTAAATTAACCCTAAACGTAGTCACGTGACGGGTACGCACAACTAAATGCCAGCTAACGGAAAAATTAACGGAAAAATTAACGCCGACTAATTTTGCCATAAATTTGAAGCGAGTGATGAAAAGTCATTATGAAAGCGAAAGTTGAAATCATGATGTTTCGAAACACGCTCGGCTCTTTATCCCTGTAATTAATATTTTACTTTCATGATTTACTCTCAAAAAGGTTACTTCACGACTTACATAGTTACTGTTCATGTAAATCAATAGATGCATGCCACGATTGTACATCTTAACTTTATGATTGATTACTTGACTTTCGTTATCCAACCTTATAATATAGTATAATCCCATTTAATTTTTTAGAAGAAGGTTTAAATTTGTACTTTAACACTCAAACAATTCAATTCAAATTATAATGTTTCAAATTTGATATATAAATAATTGGTGTGAAATATTAAATAATATAAATTTATTGATAAAATTCAAAGTTATATGAATTAATTATTGATTCAATTTTATTTTTTGGCTATTTATTAAGAATAAATATATTTTTAATTAAATTTAATTGAAGTGGCTAAGCTTATTAGCCTTTAATTTATTCTAGAAAACAAATGCCACCTCATCCCTTAGCTAAACAATATTCAAGATTTCTTGGTCAACTCTTTGTCCTAATTCTTTTTTTTTTTCCATTCTTCCTCAAGCTACCAAATAATAAGTTCCATTTTCATCAACATCATCAAATAGGTGTTCAAATATTCAAATCTCTCATGGAAGCCTCGAGAGATTCATAAGTTTCATATTATTTCGCTCCTCCTCATCTATAAATCCTCCCCTCCCCCTTCCATCGAACTTACTATTTTCCTTTCTCCCTCCTTTCTCATCAAACAACACAATAATACAAAAACCAAAGATAATAATTGTTTCTCAAAATAAAAGTCAAGAAACCTAAGACAACCAAATGGGCACTTTGGTAGGACATGTGGCACCTGGATTTGCTTTCTTTGTCCTTGGATTTTGGCATCTCCTTAACCACATGAGATTGCATGCACTTAATCCAACCTCCTATACCTCTTTACCATGGTTCCCAACTTCAAGAATAAAATACTTGGAGCTTTACTTGATCATAAGTGCTAGCTTAGCTTCTATATCCATGGAGCTAATTATCGGGCCGGATAGACACCAACCATTTGACCCGGATGGAACCATACCCTCAAACCATCTCCAAAACTTTGAGCACTCAAACATATCCATGGCCTTTTTTGTTTATGCAATTTTCTCAATTTTATTAGACAAATTTGATCCACCAGCCAAACTTGGCCTTACACACCTCCTTGGAGCAATTGCTTTCGGTCAACAACTACTCATTTTCCATCTCCACTCAGCTGATCACATGGGGGTTGAAGGACAATACCATTGGTTATTACAAATTGTTGTGTTTGTGTCACTTTTGACAACACTTATAGGAATTTGTCACCAAAAGAGTTTCTTGAATAGTTTTGTGAGATCTCTAAGTATTTTGTTACAAGGGGTTTGGTTTATGGTCATGGGGTTCATGTTATGGACACCAAAATTGTTACCAAAAAGTTGTTTCTTGAATTTAGAAGAAGGTCACCATGTGGTACGTTGTCATAGTGAGGAGGATCTTGAACGTGCCAAATCTCTTGTCAACATCCAGTTTAGTTGGTACTTAATTGGAGTGATCATTTTTGGTATGTTACTTTATTTGGTGACTATTAATAAGTTTTTAGGTGGACGAAAAGTTGAATATCAATCCATAAGTAAATTTGAGGCGAAAATGGAGGAAGATGAAGTTGATGTTGAAGCTCAGAAGAAAATAATACGAGTAATAAATGGTGGGGGCGAATCAAGGTTTCTCCCAATTGAAAAATCATTTGCGCCTATGGATATAGAAAGGTAAAGAAATGCTTGATTGTATAAAGAAACATAGTATAGGTAGCCATTTTTTATTAGTGTTTTTTTTTTAATTTGTATAAAGAAACATAGTATAGGTAACCATTTTTTATTAGTGTTTTTTTTAATGTGCAAGTTATAATTAGGTTTGGTTGAAATTCATTTTGATTGCGTTATTTTAGAGTAGCACATATTTAGAAGTGAAAGAAGTCTTGTGTGTTTGGTTTGAAATTGAAGTCGGGCTTTTAGCAAAGGTAAAAGCTTGTTGTATTTCGAATGTACAAATAGAAATCCTTTATTTATACACCATACTATTATAGTATATACACTATTGTGTAAATTTATTGTTTTATGATGTATCATGTGTAGTTCAGAGGATTATAGCACGTAGTTACAAATATGGAATCCCTCCTCTCCCACAATCGTCCCACACCAAGAGGCGCACTTCCAAAAAGGCACAAAAACCATTATCGAAACAGAAGGATAAAAGTGTAGATCTTTTGTTAAACTATAACCTTCTTCTTTTTTTTTAATCAAGAATGAAGGAATCATTATATACTCCGATCCATTCAATTTATTTTTCGTTCATTGAAGTTAACAATTCAATAATACGATATCGAAATTTATCAAAAATAATTAAATCATTAAGCATCAATTAATCAAATTAATTAAGTGGCCTAACCACTAAAAAGCACGTTACAATCATTGCAGTACCTCGATTAAACCCTAATAATCAAAACCTCCCTCGGACGAACGAGGTTCCTCAGAATCAAGCCCCCGCCGGAGTAGAGATGCACACAACGCTCCTTGCTTACTAACGCCCTCAAACAAAGGAGTCACTGAGACAAGGATCAAAAAATCGAAATAAAGAATTCCAAGAGCAAATGGTCGAGAAAGTAAGAGAACGTTTCCTCGCACTCACTCAATACCACTAAAACCTGCTACGGTTGCTCGTACTAAAGGTACGTATGTGGATATGCATACTACCTACCCACATGAGCTACGCACTAAAGGCAAGCAGGCACATCAACAAAGGATGATAAGAGCACGGCTCAACATCCTAAGTCATAAGCTCCTACAAAACAAGAAGAAGAAATAAAAGCAAGAAGCAAAGAAGAGGGAAAAGCGAATGCTCCTAAAGTCCATTCTACATGCGAAATTCTAACCCTAGGCTACATGAATGCAAAAGTGGCACACGAAAGTGTAAGCCAATCAAAGAAAGCTAAAAGCAAACAATCGCCAAAATCATACAAATAAGCTCATTAGCAAACAGAAGGCTTTGTCCAGAAAAAATTGCAGAAACAAATTAGCACAAACTAGACTCAGAGATCTAGCACGTGAAAATTCTGAATCATCCCAATCGGGAGTTCCGAGCCAGGAGAAACAAGTCCCCAAATGTTAAAGAAATTAATCGAAGTCCGAACCTTCAAAGTCGAAACTTCAAGGACTATATATCCACTTCCCGTAATGAACTGAAGAGCTTATAATTTATCAAATGACTGCCACGTAATGTTTTTCCTTCATGCATATATAAATAAATCTCAAAAAAAAATAAGCTAAGCGGAAGTTATGGATGCTATGTTGAAAACAATGTCATTTTTTAACGATCCAAAACTGGGTTTTCTATTTAAAAAATTATTTTACATATTCGTAATACAAAGAGTTAAAGATCAGATTTTTATCATCAAGACTCGTATATGGAAGCAATTGGTGATCACAAGCACAACAAAAAGCACACGATCAAGCAATTAAAGTATGAGAAAGCTACTAACTTTATTGATGAAATTCCAAGATTCTTCAAAAGTCGTGGACTTCTACGCAAGTTCTCACTATAATCTTGCAAGAACACATGAAAATATGTTAGTATGATGACGTAATCATATAAATATATCATAGTGTATCAAGTTGTGCAAGAAAAAGAAGCATTTAAATCAAAAAATATTCCATGATTACTCCGAGTCTCGGCCAGAAAAAAAAGATGGTGAAATTTGATTTTTTGTGTCTCATCCATGCTTAAATAGACAAAGTCTGGTGGACTCAAGCCTAAAAGCCCGTCAAGTTGGTTCTGGTAGATAATTAAAGCTCTTGTTCGAAAATGGAGGCAATCAAACATCTTCACCACACGAAAAGTTTTAATGTTCAAAAAAAATATACACGGATGGCCGAAAATTTTCACGTGAAAATTTATCCCAAATATTTATCGGTTAACCAAATAAACCGATACTCTAATTAAATAAAATTGCTAAACTACTTATGATTCTGGATTAATATCAATGCAATATATCTGTATTAACATATTTATGCAATATGTTAGTAGTAAAGTTTTTAGAAAATTAATTCTCATTAAATCCACCATGGATCGAGAATTAATTGGGATCTTAACATGTAATAAATTCATATTAACATTAAATCCCAACCAAATAAATTCTCATTAAATCCATCATGGATCGAGAATTAAATGGGATCTTAACATGTACTAAATTCATGTTAATATCAAATCCCAAACAAATTAATTCCTATTAAATCCTCTACGGATCAGGAATTAATGGGTTTTAACATGTACTAAATTCATGTTAATACAAAACCCTCAACAATTTTAATTCTATGGAAAAATGAGAATTAAATGGGATCCCAACACATGTTGGCATTAAATCCCACATACCAAGCCTTCATCAAGTCAATCCTCAAACTTCAAGACTTAATTAAGGATCGTGACGTACAAATCATGTCACAACAAATCCTAGACAAGTCAACTATCCTATAAGTTCTTCAAATGACCAGAGTCACAGTGGAGCGCCGATCACGCGATCCACAGGATATCCTCAGAAACAAGTCATCATCCTTCAAAGTCCCCAACGACATGGACGATGACTAAGGACCAAGCAGGTTCTTTAAATGTAACTGCACAAGTCCCAAATTACGCTAATCACAAAACTGACTGGCCGAGCAGTTGCTAATCAGACCAAGCATGTACCAAATTCACATCAAAAAACAACAGTCCAAAGATCCAACTACTCATCCAACAAGTCAAGTGTGTTATAATCGACGACATCCATAAAAGACGCCACGAAAGAAGCATCTACGAAAAACCAACATGCGCTGGAAGCACGGATATCGTTTGGTCGAACCCACACCTAATTCAGATGCATCTGTGTCTCGGTGGGGCAATATGTATTCTAAAAATCATCAAAAAATAATTAAATTCATTAAGACAAATGAATCCAAATTAATTAAGGGTCGAACCACTAAAGTTAATGCCACGTGGTCGACAATTCAATTAAACCCTAAATTCAATCAAACTCTCTGACGGCAACTATGCTTCAGAATCAAGCCCCCGAGTTAATCGAAGTCAAAGAATAAGGGTTTCTACATTGTACTCAACCCTAAGTTCAAAACTCGAAATAGTTCCCTTTATGAAAATAGCCTCACATTAACAAGTCGATAAAAATTGGGGTGGCCGACAACCCTAATTTATTAATTAAAAGTCGCCAAAATCTTGACGTTCGAGACCACGTGGCTCGAAATAAAGAATATAGAAACCACGGGGTTTAAAATGAAGACCTAAAAGTTTTGTGGTTCAAAATCAAGACCTACAAGTTTTGTGGATCAAAATCAAGACTCCTAAGTCGCGTGGTACAAATTAAGACTCCAAAAGGTCCTATGTCAAAACGAAAATACGCCGACCTGTAAAGAACCCCGAACCTTCCTTGGACATAAAGCAGGCGCCCCAAAATCAATACTTGCACCACCAAGAAATTTCCAAATCATCCAACTATCTGCATCTTCGCTTCAAAATTCAACTAGCCAAGATCGCGATCCACCCGAATCTAACCGGCCAATCAGAAGAAGCATCTGGCGCCTAAACCCATAAATACCCCCCCAATTGGCCTATCAAAACCATCCACACCGACACAACCCACAAAATTCCACCACAAAAAACATTAAAACCCCCGGTAAAATCTCGCAGAACGATCTCTCAAATTTCTAAGCTTAAATCTTTGAAGACCGCCAGAAAAAACACCACGCCAGCGGCCGGAAAACACTTCCGTGGCCATAATAGCGCCTATAAATCATGGTTATTGCATTGTAACGCACAATCCCAAGTTTGAAGCAAAATCGGCGAGAATCGACGTAAGATTCTCAAGAACGCTTCGAATATTCAGGATTAAGCTATATAGCCCTTGATTATTCAAAAAACTTGGATTAACACCTGATAAATTTTAGGTTTGATTAATCAAATCCCAAATATAGGAATAAACCGAAGTCTTCGGTCTCTATAGTCGGATTCTAGGTCGGAACAAAGTTCTCATATGCCCCTCAGCCTAGTTGATCAAGATTGTCATCACTGCTGAACGTCTCCACCTTCTAATAATCATCACTCTATAAAGAATGCTCAAGCAAGGCCGACAGAAGAAAAAACTAGAAGCGACGAATCTCATACTAAAACCAAGCGGGCGCTAACCACTAAGTCCCAAGCGAGGCTAAATCTCACTGCTCCCCAAGTTCACGCCAAATCTCAATGCTCCACGCGATCATATCCTCAATTTACAAAGCAGCAGTTCTAAGATCACGTGATATGCCAGTTAGTTACCATTTAACATCATTACCCATACCGCCTGAGTCCTATCCCAAATCAACGCCAACGCACTCAGCTTTATCAAAGACAAGCCACTGCCTGCTGTAATGCCCCACCAAAACGCTAAATCCCAAAGTCCCACTAAAGTTGTAGCTATCCTGCTATTTAAGTCCTACTAACGGGTGTCCAAAGTGCTCCCACTACCGCAAACGCTTACGTGAAGTCCATCAAGGTCTCGGGTGACCGGAGACGTTTCCAAGCACTCCAAAGACGTTTCATACAAATTCAACACGGAATATCGCTAAGCGCCCTCATTTACTCATATCCAAAGTTTGGGATGGGCCTCAAGCCCATCAAGACTGGTGACATTCATCAAGCCTGCCCAGCTATTATCCAAATCAAGCCAAGCCAACTGCCTCAAGCCGGCCAAGATAAGCCAAATCAAGATCAAACCGGCTGCTCAATTAGTTCAGACATCTCTACAAATCGTCACTCAAACGCCTTTGAAAATTCATGGGCCGATAACATCCTTCGATTTGATTAAACCCACATCGTGGAATTTTTCCCCATGTTTCGAATTTTTTTATTTTGTACCCCTATCATAAATAATAAAAATTCTTTTTTGCATTACACAACATTCCACCGAAGTAAATAAAAAATACATACCAATAATAAATCAATTTAAATTATTAAAATGGTACTTGAGATGATGATTAATTCCCATATCATGGACTGGTTGGCCTTTTAAGAGCGTGGTACTTACATATACAACTAGTAGCTTTCAATTCTTAACTTTACAGCTTGTAAAAATAACACACCAATTCTTCAAGTATTAGTATTACTGGCTCAAAACAGCTTGCCTTCAACGTCAAGTTATTTACTTATCTAATCAACTTGAATATTGAAAGTGACTCTATTGCTTGCCCTGTTCTGATCCATACTTGTTTTAATTATTAAAACACACACTGAAAAAAGTAAAATAAACTTGCATTAGGTATTAAGCAATTCACAAATCTTCTGCAAGAAAATGTAATCCGTGATTTTGATAAAATTCCATAAGATGAAGTAATTAACCTTTAGTCTTTACAGAATGAGAACTTGTTCATAAGCTGATGAGTGATAGTATGCACATGAAACTGAGCAGAGTTTGCATAAGTCAAGTTAGATTACAACAAACATACATGATTTAAACAGAAGGACCAGACCTAAGCACTCTTTCCAACTTTTCAGCCTTTGCATAATCATTGTCCGAGAGAGGACCAGCAGGGAAAGGGGTGATTTCGACAGTTACGTGAGGAGTGGGAAGTTCATCAAACAAGGCTCTTACGTTGTTACAGCACACACTTTCTCCATGGGCACTCTCCCTTCTGATTTGACATCCCTAGAATCAGGTACAAAGAGCATGTTACAACAACATGCAGTTTCCAATAATAATGTGATGCAAGTGCATATATGAAATGGAAATGCACACTTAACCAATCTATGTTACCTTGTGGGAAGTGGCATCTCTAAATTGGTCGTCATCAGAAAGCAATGATGCAATTGCTTTTAGAAGTCGGCGGCCTTCAGATTTGGATGGAATCCTGTAATTGCGCCTGAGAGTACCTTTTGTAGTAGGATGCCATTTGCTCACTAATTTCCGCTTGTCAGTTGCTTCCTTCTCTGCTAACACAAGAACCTCATTAGATATTTAATATTTTAGAAGTGAAAATATCATCACGTGTGAGAACACCTTCATGTTTATAGCACAAAAGATGATCCAAGCAAGACCCATAAAGTTATTACTAGCAAGACATATATAAGGTAAGGATAGCCAATGAATAATTTTCTCAAGTAACAGAGCCTTGTTGAGCAATGGATATCATCATTTGCTTCCTTTGGGTTTTGAAGAGTAACGGCTCAAGTGAGGCAAAATCAAATGCACTAGAACATCAACTACACGAATTACTATTCACATTCAAACTTCTATATAGAGCTCAAGAATACAAGTAGTAGACCACACTTTGAGCAAAAAATATACTACAAAAAACAGAAGCTTTTAGATGCATTTGGACCATTGAACCTGCCTAGAGAAACTACCGGCAGTTATCCATCAACAAGCAAGTTAATTCGACCACAGCAGTAACAGAGTTCCTTTTAAAATGGCCCCTTCAAACCATCTAAAATCTACATAACCAAATTCACCCATTTGATAGACAACCTCTAAAGTAAAAACAAAGCAAAATAAAACAAATGTCAAACCTGGTCTACTCTGCAACTCTTCAAACCACTTGGCCAAATCAGCACCACCAACATCCATATCTATCAAAACAAAACAATTAATCCCAACAAAAATAACAAAAGATTCCTTTTTTCCTTAACCCAATAACGAAGCATGTTTTGAGTAAAGCATAGTTTATCAAGTCATTAGTCTTATTGCCATAACGATTTACTCCATAGTTATTACTAACAACATCCCTAAAAATTGTCTTGTTTCATTTTCAATAATCAAAAGTAACAATTTTTCTATCTTTAAATCACACAAACAACTTAGATTCAACTAAAAATCATCATGGCAATAGTAAAATAGGTTAAAAATACTATCTTTTGTTACATTTTTCACCAAACATCATACAACCTTTACAAAAAATATTTTCATTCAAAATCTTAAAAGTCAACCATCAAAACCCAAACTAAACAATCATTTTGGGATGAAGTCTAGGAGGTCTCGGGTTCATCAGGCAAAATTTCCATACTTTCTTTGAAACACTCTATATTAGTTAGAAACTTTTGTACTCGTTATTTGTAATAATCATCGCTAATTTAAAAAAAAAATATCTGAGACAAGTGGATTAGCAGAAGAACCAGCAAGTCCAGCTTTCAAAAGGGCATAATAAATGCAAAGTCTACCTGCCCACAAAACTGGACTCTCGAGCAAAGAACCTCTCAATGGTATTGTTTTACTCACATTTGAGCTGCATATAAAAATACCATTTTTGCAATTACCAAAATAGAATCTTGCAGAAAGAGGAGGGAAAAGGGATTTGGGTAGCAAAGTTGGAGGGGAGGTGGTGACTGAGAAAGAGTATGGTGGTGGTGGTGAAATGGTGGTGGCGCCGCCCGTTGAGGCGGTGGTTGGTGGTGGTTGTAGAATCATTTGTATCAAATTCTTGGAATTTTAGTTTGGATTAAAAGAGGATACTGAAGAGTTTGCAAGAAAATATGGAACAGATAATGTAATAAGATCACTCTCAGTCACTATCAGAATTCAGACATACGGATTACGGAGTACTTATCTTTCTCCTACAATTATCAATCTTTTTTATTACAAATACAAATACATAAATAATAAATACACAAATTTCTAACTAAATACAATTTACGTAATTTGTACAAATAAAATAAAATATATATACAATAAGAGTAGAACTCGAAAACTTCTTATGAAAGGTTTGATAAAATGTCATCAGACTATTGATGATTACAATTATCAATCCTGATTTATTCTTAGTTTTCTCTTTATAAAATAATTACTCAAAATTCAATTCATTTTAATTCATGATTTTATTTTTTCGTTATTATTACCATACATCTTACATCCTATAGTGTTTTTGAGGTATGAAATTACTGTTTCAACCCTAAAGTCCTCCCTATTTTTTAAGTATAATGTTTTAGGAAGTTTCAATTTTGAGTGAAATGGTCATTTTAAATCTTTTTCTTTTAATTGTATCAGTGTGGATATAGTGTTGTCCTACCAAAAATATATCTTAAATGAAATACTCCGTACTAGATTACTATGAGGGTGTTTGGGTAAGCTTATTTTTGTCAAAAGTTGGAAGTAGTGTTTCACAACCTACAACTTACAACTTAATATTGAAAACCCCAAAGTACCTATGAACCATATTTTTTGAATTACCTATCCTAAAGTATCTATTTGAAAATATTGAAACGTTTAGATATTTACTTGACATGTTTCCCATAGTTCAGTTGCAGAGATGAAATTTAGCCAACCAAATATTGAGATCAACAAAATCTTAATGAACCGTTCTCATATACACTAGTCATTCAATGCCCAACAATCCAACACCATATCATGTTTATGCCGCTTTAATTGGTGACACCCTCCGAATCGAAATTCATAAAGGTTCTCTGATTCTTTATTATGTTAAAGATCGTGAAAATTTCATGGTTCCGAAATATCCGATTGGTGTATATGTTAACTAGTCATCAAGAAAGTAGGGCTTCAAAAATTATTTTGTAATCTTACCACATCCCCCCCCATTACGTAGAAGATGCCTTGAGGTCAAGGTGACACCAAGATAATCTTCATCCTCATCCTCGCCCTCTTCCCTCGCATTTCCTCGCCCTTGTCCTCCGGGTTCTTTTTAAGAACAAATGGGTACACTGCTTATGGATCGAGGAAGTGATGGGAGTAGTACTCCATGTCAAACATCGACGGGGAAAGGAGTCCTGGTGCTGCCTGTTGGTATCCGCGACCTCAAACTTTGAAAATTTGTCAAGACATCACGGGGGCCCCGCAATAGCAACATCTTCCCCATGGTAGACAACAGACAAGGATAGTTTTGGGACTCGAGACGGGGTGCTCTGACTCCCATTCTCTTTGTTTCAGGCCAGATGCTGGTATATCCTGTGACGCTTAGGCACTGCATCCTTAACCTCCTTTACCGCAATGTCAAAAAGGTGGTAGCTATCCAGTTCCGGATACTTTTTGTTCTCGATTTAAGTCGGTCGGTCAATTGCTTTCGCGTAATAAAAGCCATCATGTCAATGGTAATACTACCTTCAACAAAGTAAAGTCTGTCAACAATGAAGGCATATCCATCGGTTTTCCATATATCGGAGTCTTGATGGACAGCTCTCATAATCGCCACATGAAATAGTTCCACTCTTTTGGTTTGTTCACACGCCGATGACGAAACACTAAATCGACTGAGACACCCATTTGAAGACGACAGCATATTGTTGTCTCGAAAAGTCATGATTGCTTAAGTAAACGGCGAGACAACTCGAAAGTATTTTTCTCGACGGGATCGAAGTTTTCCATTACTTTAAAGTTACATAACGGGGTGAGGCTTAGGCGCTTAGAGCCTATTATTATTACTATCGGCATAACTATGACTTCTCGCTAACAAATCTCCCAATTTCTTCACATTTTTTACCGCGTATCATGAAAACTCTATGAATATATAAAGAGTAAATACAACCATAAATCCGTGGATCTTAAAGTGCTTACTACATTATTAAAAATACACATAATTACAATACGTGAATTACGAGTACTTACAATGTAATGAGTAAATTCCACCAAAACTACATGCTTCAAATTCACAACGTGAATTTGACTTCCTTCAGCCTCCTCGTTGTAATATCAATCGTGAGGATATCTCTAGAAGATCCATACCAGGAGAGGTCAATCAAGAACCGATTTATGCTGGGCAAAACAAGGTTCAACAAAACCAAAAACCCCAAGAAAATTCTTGCTCCTTGGGAGAAATCGGCTAAAAGAGGGGGGCGGTTATTGGCTTTTTGATGAAAGGTTATTATTTTCTTAAGTGTCATGAAAACCCTAAAGCCTACTTATATGTGTGGCTAAAGCTAAACAAACCCCGATAAGCAAATCTGCTATATTGGCCAATTTCGTTAACTCTATTAGTTCAAGTAAGACACTACAACGAGTCAATGAGTTGAACTATTTTAATTAGCTTAATTAAATAGTAACGAGTCAATATCAATAATCTTTCAAGTTATCGATAAATACAAATTATTCGAACCAATTAAATAACTATTTAGCCTGGGCTGATTCCTATTTGTTCAATCAATATTCTACATAAAATGTAACCCCTTTGTAATCGAGAAATACATTTCTCAATTATACAAGCCTTTCTTTTAATTTTGCTGGCTACGAAATATAACTCAACGCCACCGTGACAAGCAGGCGATCTTCTAGGCTCGTATAATAAGTTGTATCATAATAATAATCTAATTACTCATTATTATTATAACGACACCTAGCAAAGACATCTAGCAATCGCCATAACCTCTTACATTATCACGAACTCCACACTAGTAATATACAATTACTAAGTTGAATACTAAGTTCTCGATAATCACATTTAACCCAACTCGTAAATGAATTGATACACAATTGTCGCAGTGACATACTAAATTTTAATCACTCTCATTGATTTCCAACACCTGCTGTATCCTAGTTCCCACATTTTTTACCATGGTTGTGTTCGTTGAACAATTAGCTTGTACAAACGATTACTCATTCAACAAGATTATCTCAAAAGAAGAGACATCTTGGTAATATGAGTAGTACCATTCAAATTATATCACACTTAATCACATGACCATCACTCGGGGTCGGTATTATAATCTCCCATACCAACGCCCCTCGCTGGTTCATCATATTCATGACCGTATTCATCCATGCGGCATTCTACGCGCATTCTACGTCATCAAGCAGGTGGTTCCTTAATACGCCATCAAGAGGTGGCTCCCGCCCTCAACGTAGCACTTTGCGCCAAGATAGCACTTAGTTCTCACATCAACGTCAAGCCCGATACCATATCTAATGCCCCGGCCCGAAACAATCGGATCGACACGTTATTGGGAGATTCGATGGGACGGCCTCACAAACCACCACGGCCTTTCCAACACGCTCCTCTCTCCTCACTAAAGTTCTTATGAGATGATCTCGAAGTTAAGCACGCATCTTTAATACGAAGAAGTATCAATCAAATCATATCAAACTTAATCACATGGCCACTCACGGTATTTCATACGAAGAAGAAATTTCAAATTATTATTTACCAATCGGGGCGATGTACCAACAATTGTATCGCTTAACGGTTTTGTGATTTATTATATATGCACTAATATTAATCATTGAACTTAATTTAATTCGATTGTTTTAGAATCTGACCAATTCTTTTATATGAGAATCCATGTGTATTATGTTTAAGCAACCATCAAAATGGAAATTCATAGTATATCACTTGATTAATTAATTAGTGAGTTTTTATACTGAAGTGTGCAACATATTCGTTGGTTCTAATAGATTTTCTTGCGCTCGTAAGCTGATTTAATTACTTCATTTGGGGAATACTGACGAACTACCGAACCAAACAAGATAATCAACTAATGAGGAATGGACAATAAATATGGATAATTCCATTATTTGAGTAAAGAATACTGCTATTAGGTGAAATCGAGCAACCCCGTAATCATTTTAATTCATAAATGGCCCCCTTTTTAATTCGATTATTGTTTGTTTATGTGTAGTTATTTTAGTTCAATCAATTCAGGTTGTTTTCATTTACAATTAATTTAAGTAAACAAAATTTTCGGTGGATTCAACCGCTATTGGAGCACTATACTACCTACGACTCGTGCTCTTGCGAGGAGTATAATTTGTTCCATCAATATCGCCTCCGCATACCAATCGTAAAAGTTGCAAACTATCGCGGGCATCTCTAAATTCCTCCGCATAGTTCGACTCCTCCTAGGAGCAATCTCGCGACGAAAGGATTTTAATGAGTAACTGGGCTTTGGAAGACACCGATGATTTGCTCTGGGTGTGCAAAAAATCCAAAATCGACCTAAACTAGTCGATGAATAAATTTTCTATAGATTTTTCAGTTTTGATTTATTATCATTTTCAAGATCTTACGGTATTTGCATGTACACATTTTAAGAAGAAATTTTTTTATTTAACTTTGCTCATTATTCATATAATGTAAAAAGAGATGTGTAAATCTTTCTAAATCTAGATATGTAAAAAGAAGTGAGATACGATCAATACGTATACAGACATCGCAGTACCAATCTTAAAAGGATTCATTGAAATTACCCGATTATTTCTGCAGACTTAACACTTGATTTCGTTCTCAAAGCATAATTCAAAAAGTTGGCAAAAAGCACTAAATGAACCAACCGAACCAAACTAATAGGAACCGGCTGAGATTGGGGAACCGATCGAAACCGAACCGATTTAAGTTTGATCTTTGAGAGAACCGACGAAATAGATTCAGTTTTAATTTTTGCTCACCCGTGCACAATCCTAGTTGAGACACATAAGACATCATGGTTTGACTCGAATCGACTCATTTTTAAAAGAGGAGAGAGTGGGCTTTCCGTAAATAAAAAAAAACAACAGAGGACAAATAGAAAGCAGCCCTAATGTTCGGGGGGTCAAACTTCACTTTGCTTCATTGACTCAGGCTTCTTAGGTTTTTCAAACCCATTTCAAAATATCCCCATTTTACCTCTTCTACGATAAAAAGATGATAGCATAGGGTATTTAGGTTGTACTCACGATACCAAGATAAAAAGACGATAAATTTTTAGTTCGGCGTTCAACCTTTTTTTCAACACCTAAACTTAATAGTAGACTTTTAATTATAGGCATATGTCTATTATTATTTGATGATGCCTTTTGATGATGTCTTGCTTACTTCAACCTTCTAGAAGATTGACAATGAATGTTTAACAAATACTGCTATTATATACTCTATTGTATATACACTCTTGTGTAAATTTAATGTTTTATAATATATCATGTATACTCATATGATTATATCATGTAGCCTGAGGGGTTGAATTCTTCCTCGCCCATAATCGTCCCAAAGGAAAAGGCGTGTTTCCAAAAAGAGCACAAAAATCATTATAATCCAAAAGGATAAAAATGTAAACCTATTGTTAAAATATACTTTTCGCTTTCTTTACTGCCTTCCCAAATTCCATTTTCCAGACATGACAAAGAAATGAAAAGTAGTCAAAAAAGTACATCAAAACGTAATCTAATTAATCAAACTATATCACTGACAATTGATAATTTATCAACAAAACTACATTGAAAACGTAATTACAATTTTCTACGCTAAAGTTATAATTAAATAAAAAAATTAAACTAGAAAGACAAAGAAATGCTAACTAAGTGTAGTAACATTTTTTATTTATTTATCTATCAGGAATGAAAGAATTATTTATAATTTAGTTAATGTCAAGGTCCAATTTATTTATTGAGAATTAATATTCATCTATATTATTTTTGTGCACTCTATCTCTTTAAAATTTAAAATTTGAATCAAGTGAGCTAGCTCCCCATTTGAGCCATCAATCCAGTCCGAAATTCCCGAGCCTTAGCCCGCTTTTAATGACCGAAATCGACCAAAATTCTCCACTGCTCAATTTGGCTCGGCTCTTTATTGAAGTTTAGGTGCTTACATATCAAAAATTGGGAAAATATCATCCTTTGACCAAGTTTTTAAAATTTAGCACCCATTTTAAATCTTTTGTCTAAATAACACCCCCTCACTATCAATTGTCTAAAATATCCCATTAAAATCCTATTGCTTTGTTAAACCAACCCTTGAGGAGTTGAGGTTCATAGACCTACAAAATAAGGGTCTGATCAAAACCTGAGACAAAACTGGAGTGTAAAGGTACTTAATGCATTTCACTAATCTGTACATTTGGACACTACTCTAAGCAGGAATTATGCCTAGCAACTTCATATCTTTACAAAACGAACATCATTCTGCCCAAACGCGGTTCCACATCCGGGGCACCTCCTACGTCGAATTTCTAGATTCCTCTGTATGCATTGATTGCAAAACAGATGATAGCATTTCACGATCACAACCTGTTCAAAAGAAAGAGTAAGGAGGGAGTAAGCAACATCTCTAATCAGAGAAGATCGTGGAGGGTGAGTTTATATATTCAGTCTCAAGAACGTTGGACGCGTACCTCCTTTGGCCTATCTAAACACACCCCACATTTAAGAATTGCCTTGCACTCATTAATTTCCTCCTGGAGTTTCTGCACTGCAGCCTCCCCGCTTCCAGAAGTCATTTCAGTAATTTGTTCATTCAATCCTGATATTTCTTCGTCAAGCTTCTGCCTCTCTCCCCTGTTTGTCAACCGATTGGATATATAGGAGTTAAACGATGACAATAATTAAATGAACAAACAAAGGTCTAGCGTAATAGAAAGCAAATGAACCCATCACAATAAATAATTTTTTTTACAAATTCTAAGAGCACATTAATAACAATATATACAAATTCTAAGAGCAAAGTAGCATAGAGTAATCGATGTTGTCCATCAAACTGATTAATCTCTCTAGCACAAAGGATATAATGAAAGTAGGCAAAGAACAGTCAATAAATAGAAGGAACACCTTTCACTCTCCAGTTCCATTTGAATTTCTTCAATCTTCCGCTGCATTTGCTCATACTCTTTCTCGGATGAAGAAACAGCAGATTTAAGCCACTTGAGCTCCTTCTCAGCATCTGTTATTTCCCATCTAATAGATTCTAGGTTCAGAGCAATCATTCTATCTTCTGGAATAGAGGTTAAAGCCTCCATCATTAAAGCTTTCATCTGTAAGTATAAGTACCACTTACTCTTAGACAAAAATTGTAACAAAATTCATACATAATTATTTAAGTTCAAAAGCAAGAGAAAATTAAAAATCAATAGATAAAAAAAGAAACAACATTTTCATACAGAATCTTACTTGCTCTTCACTTCGAGTGATTCTCGATCTCAAAGATTCTAATCTAGTGTTAACCTGTTGAACTTGTTTCGCTAGTGATTGATTTTCAGAAACCAACGAGTTGTGTGCTTGCTTTGCCATCACACTATCAGACACAAGCTGCATTAAGATTATAAATAAGTTCATATATGATGATCCAAAACCCCGCCCTCACCAAGCAGGAAACTATATAACAGAAATGAGAGCAAGAACAGTGAACCTTGATATTGTAGTCATCCCTCTCAGTCACCTGCTGCAACAAATGCTGATGTTGTGTCTGCATATCTTCATACGCTTGACCAATAGTCTATAATATTGGACATGTTATCTTGGAATTAGTAAGACCAATGCACAGAAAAGCAGAGAAGAATGAGGATTATATTGGATAAGCTCCCAGTGTAGGCTCTCACAACAAATATTAAGCACTAAGCACCTCAATTTCACAAATATAAGTTTCAGCCTCAGCTTCCTTGACTTTGATGGCCTCTCTAAGCTCTAAAACGTGCCTGCAGGTTCAAACCAAACCAAAGATATTATTTGTAGAAAGATTTATTGCAATATAAGTAATGGAGGATATCCGTAAGAGAATTATCCAACTTAAAAGACAATGCAACAGGTAGAAGCACGATCAGAGCATTTATTAATGTGAAAACATTATACTAGGCATTTCTGCAAACACAAATATTACCTACATGTATTTTAAATTTTACCAACGAAAAATTATGTGCATGTTGGTTAATTCAAAACCTATGACAGATCCCTAGACTCTATCTTCAATTTAGTTGTAGGCATGAAACCCAAAGAACCCAAAAAACTCAATTTTAATTTTAAGCAAGTTCAGTTAAAAGCAAGAAATCTGATATTTTAAGGAAAAAATAGGTTTATTATAAATTCCAGTTATACAGACGATTTCTCCACACACATACTCATGAAAGAATACCTATCAGAATCATCCAATTCAGCCCTTAGCTCAGCTATTTCTGCTTCGGAAGCTGAAAGCCGCTGCTGACATGCGACCTCTGCTTCATTAGCTGCCTTCACCCTCAATTCTAGTCCATGCTCATCCAGGGCATTTCTTAATTCTTCAGCTTGTGCATTGGCTTTTTGCTCTGACTCTTTGATGTCCATCAAATCTCTTTGCACAACAAACCGAAAAATAAAACAGGTCAGGACATTAGCAACAGTTGCAGTTTGCATATAGTGATTGATCAATTTAAATATCGCATCTTACAACCTTAGCATCGCCTAGAAAATCCATAACATGAAACGGATATATAATTGCCTCTTCGTATTACCAAAAACACAAACAAGTTTAACACATATTATTATTACATCATGGAATCCATCTAGTCTAAGTTAACTAACTCAAACATTGAAACTACAGGAGAGGGATTATTGTTCTCTAAGAAGATCCACAGTAAATTGAAGCTACCAAACATTTTTACAAAGCTTATGCATCTGCATGCGCAAACTTTAACCATCACAAAATTGAAATCATCATTCAAATCATTTCTCCATGTACGGATCTCTGACTGATGCAAACCAGTGTGATTGGTATCCTCATGTCTAAACTATCCAAAGCTCAAAGCCAGTCATTTTTCTTTGAAATTTATGGAATACTGCATGAAGCCAACAACGTTTTGTCTGGCAAGTCAATTAAAGTGGTAGGGTATTGGTTACCTATTATCATAGATCTGCTGACCAAGCATGTCCAATACAATATGCAACTCCTGCTTTTCTCTCTGCATTCTCTCAATCTGTGAACTTCAAATTCAAATTAGTCCGCAAATCAAACAATAAATAGACAAGGACAGATTTCACGATCGCGCAAAAGATAAATAATTACAAATAACTAAAGTAAAAAACACTCACTAATGCTTTCAGTGACTTGATTTCGGCCATTCCTTTAGAGCATTTATCGGTCAATGTATTCTGCTCACCAACCTACCAGCAATAAGAAATGAGAAAATATATGACGAACACATGCTGGTGCAGATAATGAGAATCGAAGGGCTACTAGCTGCAAATATAATACACCACAGGTAGATATGTTCAACAAAGAGGTGCTCTTGTGAATACCGAAGCATGGGACATATATGTATATATTTGGATCCACTGGGCCTTATAGCTGCCAGTAAAAGTCGCAATTCAGGGGGCAGAGGGAGATTGAACATCCTATATTTTTCTCTAAAGTATTTTGCTTACAGTCACTGCATGCCACCAGCAGACTCAAATATCTTTGGTACCATCATTTATTATTACAGGTCAATATAAGAGAATTTCGTTAACATAGGTATATCAAGTCATTTCTCAAACTTCAACAGAACGTCCACGCTTTCACAGAATGATATGTTGTAAATTGAATGAAACCTTTCTTTCCAGTAAAGCTTTAAGTGATTGGGCTTCTTGACGCAAGGAAATGGCTTCTTCTGCTGTCTCCTTCCATCGATTCAATTGAGCTTCCATCATTCTAATTTCTTTTGACAAAGATGAGACCATAACCTTAAACTCGGCTTTGATATCTTGTCGTCCTGAAAATATATTCTCTTCAAAAGGATGACCCTGGAGAAGTATTGAAGGATCGATCGAAGAAAAAAAGGGCTATACTCAACCTGAATCTTGCATAGCTTCTTCCATTTTAATTTCCAACTCATTTTTCTCAGTTAAACACTTTTGTACTTCATGTTCTAATTCTTCTATCTTTTCCTCCGAATTATCAATCGCCTTCCTGGCCGCATCAGCCGCCTCTATTTCTGCAATTATGTCTTTCTCCCTTCGCATGATGGATTGCCTATCAGCCTGGATTTATAAAATAAATAAATAAATAATTAGATATACCACAAGCTTAATTTTCATTCTTTACCAAAAACAGTTGAAATATTAAGAAGCTATACCTGCAGGGAACCTGTCGAGACCCTGTATCGCTCTGCTTCAGCTTGCCAATGATGAAGCTGATCGCGTACTAAGGTGTACGGACGAGATGAATGTATGTGCTTATCTTCTTTCAGTTCAGTCTGTGCAAACACAACAAATAACATGTTGAGGCTTAAGGACTAAAGAAACTTTTCCAGTACAGTTATACAGCTGATCCAGATGTATAACCTGAAGTTCTTGCAACTGCTTTACTAAAACTGAGTTGTCATCCTGTGCATCTTGAAGCTCAGACAGACGGTCATCAGCTAGAACCTACCACAGGGAAACATTAGATGTGTGTTAGAAAGGTTGCATTTGCTAGTAAAGATAGCGAAAGAGTGATGAGACGTGTACTTTGGCCTCTTCTACATAGTCTTTGAGAACACTGAAGTGTTCAGTTTTTTCTGCAGGTTTGTCAGGTGAAACACTCCCATTTGCTGTCACTGGAGCTGGAGACTGTATAGGAGCTGCAAGGTCTTTCTGCATTTTCAAAGCGATCAACTTCCTTCTACTTTCTTCAAGTTCAGCCATGCTCTCTTCCAGATCGCCTTTGATCACAGAGGACATAAGTAAAGGATATCAACAAGATAAACGCATTAATGTCAAAATGGTAAATAAGTCCTGTTAAACAAGAAAAATGTAGATACCTGATATGCTTTTGATCTGAGTTAAATCAACAGAATGACTATGGTTACAGGCCTCTATTGCATCACAGTATTCTTTATGCTTCGAGTGAAGAACATCAATTACCCCGTGTAGCTTCTTAGCCTCCTCCTTCATTATGTCATCAACCCTAGTGAACTTAATAATAGTATCTGCAAACACATTTATATTATCTTGTAGGAAAAACAAAAGAAGATGGAAAGGGTATCTATTTTGGTGTGTCATCTGAGTTCTAAGCACCTTCTGAAGATTGCTCTCCCTGCAACAAGCTAGCAACATTCTCGACTTTAGATTTCTCTGCATCAATAGTATCTTCCAAGGATTTCATCAGTTCCAGCGTAGATGAATGACGGAGGGCCAGAGATGCTTTTATATGGCTAATGGATCCACCATCTCCATTGCTTCGTGAAGTTGATTGTAACAGTCTACAAAGAAATATTTCCTCTGCAGGACATGCAGGGAGAAAACCTGCCAATGGAACAACATTCAGCTCATAAAATATGAGCATACATTGCCCGCATAAATCAACAAGGTTAGATATCAAAATTTATAGTAAGAAGACCTCGGAAATGATCTGCTTGCTCCAAGTGTTTCAAGGCAACTTCCCCTGCCCCAGCCCGTACTCCAAGCAAAATCATATCATCAACTAGCTACAAGGGAAAAAACAATAAGAGAACAAATACCTATATGATGAAGAAAAATGCCATTGTAGCAGTAGAAAACATAAGGAGGTCACCTGATTCCATATACTGTTTACTGAGATCAAAACATTGTCATAAGATGATTGTTTGTCTTTTAGTTCTTTCATCTTCGTTTCAAGGTCATGTATTTCATGCTTCTGGGCATCTAATTGCTGAACAAGCCTATGGTTCTGGTACTGGAGTACCCCAGCATCAACCTACCAAAATAATAATCATAATAAAAGAAGGGATCCAAGTAGTTCCAATAACAAGGACGGCTCAGCTCTATGCATGGGCAAGTTTTATACCCTAGGACATTTGATCGCATAACTACAAGAAAATCAGTCCTAACACACTCAAATGTGAGATGCTCTTTGATACCCCTCCAAAATCCTAACTTGTATCAACACGCAGATTCTAACATAGAAACATAGTCTTCCACCACGAGAACATTACCTTTTTCTTTTAATCAATTCGAACACAACAAACGTTGTTCAATTATTATCCCAAAATGTAACATCAAATACATATTCTAAAAAATCGTATTTAACCAAGCACACACTTAAGGTAAAAAAACAAGGAAGTCACCCATTTTTTGCACATTAATGCAAGAACACAACCAAACACCCCAAATTTTCCAATCCATTTCTCAGTAGCTATATCCAACTCACTCAATTAAAGGTGAAAAACACGAAATTCACTATTTCTTGCAGATTAATGCAAAACCCTAAATTTCCAATGCATTTTTAAGGTCAAAAAACAGGAAATTCACCATTTCTAACACAACCAAACCCCCTAATTTTCCAATCCATTTCTAAGTAACTATATCCAACCACTCACTCAATTAAATTCACCATTTCTTGCAGAATAATGTAAGAACACAACCAAAAACACACACCCTAAAAACCCTAGTTTCCCAATTGAATTAATCCCATTCCCAAAAAAAAACAATCTTTCCCAAAACCTATGCATAAAAACCCTAATTACATAAGCCAATAAACCCAACAACAAATAAAATTACAAATTCCAATGAAGTAAACCAAATATTTAATCCCATCCCAAAAAAAACAATCTTTTCCAACCAAAATCACATAATCTAATAAAAAATTAAAATCATAAATTCAATTGAAGTAAACCAAACCCAAATCACATAAGCTAATAAACCCAACAAAAAATAAATTCATAAATTCAATTGAAATAAACCAAAAACTATATATATATAATATATACATGGGTATTGTTGTCCACATGAGAAGATGAAGATTGACGAGCCATAATAGAGGGACACGAATTGTTGTTAAGAAGATGGTGTCTTTTTTTATCATGCCCCTCTTCTTCTTCATCATCTTCTTCTTCTTCAACTTCTTCTTCAGAATCTGATGGAGTTTCCTCTTCTTCTTTACCCATCTACACAATTCCTAAATTTGCAGTAAAATAATATTTGCTTCTGGTAGAAGAGGATGATGCTGCACAGAGGTTCTTTTAATTGAACATCATCAATCCAGACATAACCTCGATCGATAAATATTGTTAATTCGCCTCTGATGCCTTATATAATTTTGTTTAATCTGAATAGGATTAAAGTGTTATTTGAATAAGTAGGGAAATGAGGTTTTTAACGAAGTATTTATTGGATTGGTTGAACATTTATCTGGTAACTTGAGTGATAGATGCTTTAATGAATTAATTGTGAATATCAAATAATTTTATCAACTTCTTCTCAGCTTCTATGTTAAGGCTTCGATTTAAAGATTTGCTTTTGGAAAGAACTCTGCTCGAAGTTTGGAGTTATTTGGTGTTCAAGTTTGATGTTACTTAATCAATGACCAAGTTTGATAACTGTTTGGTAAGTTTGGGTTATTTGACGCCGCAATGTAAGACGCAAATCAAGCCAACATAATATGGTTGAGCGGGCCGATGAGGAAAATAAGTAAGAGATTCATTAATTACCACCCAAGCTTGGTGATTTCCAAGGTTCGATCGAGAAGACTGCAGGTGTTGTTAAATACGCTATTCAATGCGCTAAAATTCCAACAGCGCAAAGCGATTTTATGCTCTCTTCGACAATGTTTCACAAGATTCAAGATCGTTTCGATCGATGAAAACATCATCAAGCTGTGATCAACTTCAAATGTGAGTCGAGACGATTTAACTCATAAATAGTCACAGATATTGGTACTTAAAGATGGGCGATACGGATTGGCCTTCAAGAGATTGCTGAAATAAGCAAGACTAATCACAACTATATATCAAGGTTAACAAGTGGCTATGTTTCGGAGGAAAATCGTGTCCAAGCTGGGAGTTACTGGACACGCTCAAGCCGTAAGGTTACTCAATTTACCAAGCCTGGATAACTCTCACGTAAGCAAGTTTCCTCGATTATTGATAACAGTAACAAGACGCAAATCGTCACCTCAGACGTCCCCATATACGAGGCTAGAAAGATTTCATTACTGCGAGATATCACTACCTCAAAGTTAATAGTGAGATCTCATGACGCACTCAGCAAATAAAAATATTATTAAAGATTTGTAATTGAGGTTTTCACGTATACGAAACACTCAATCGGTATATCTTCGCTTTCTGTAGATTTCGTTAAGTATTAACATTAATCAATTGCTAGGATAATATAATGTAGTGGTTCTTGAATTTGTAATAATTCTTCGCGATTATTAAGTAGATCTCAGAAGAGGCCGGGATACTACATTTGTGGTGAATTAGGACAAATTCTCGCGTGTGTTTAATTTCTACAATTTATTCTTTCGTTATTGTCATGTCTAAATTAGCGAAGATCAATCCCGATGTATTTTGATACTATATAATTGATGATGCTCAATTATCGTCAATTGCTGCCAAGATCCGCCGCTGTGTATCCTGACGCGATCCTAATTATCGACACCATGAAAATTAAGCCAATAAATCGCCAGAGATTCGCACAACTTTGATCCAATTTATGTGTTATCATAATTTGTAAATTTCAAAGTGTATATAAAGTTACAAATTAATTGATATAGAAGAATTGCAATGTATATGTTGTGAGTATGTTAGGCACGAATTATATTTTGAGTTATTTGAAACAATTTATTATAACAAAGACTACTTCTGAATTTCTGAATTTATCGAAAAGTAAAATGCAAACAATACAACCAGAGTCTAGCAACCAAAGCCTCTATGGAAACAATGCCAAAAAACCAGAGTCAAGCAACCAAGTACTGGGTAATGGTAACTCTAATTCGAATTCAATACAGTCCTTGCCTCTTCTCTGAATAACAATCAAGTCGATTCGCCCAGTAGGCACAGTCTAACGACTCCTTCAGCTGGTAAGCTGCAACAACGCCTACGAAACGGGTAAATACAACAACGCCTCTGTAAATCAAGAAAAGCTTCAAGATTCACCTTTCATCCGAGCTTAATACTTGTGGCGCCATTTGCAAGAGCTCAATAGGTGTGTCGATCAACATTCAACCATCTCAAGTAAAAGGATAAAAATTTGAAAAGAGTAGACTCCCTAGAAAAATGTAAGATGCACAATACATCCATATAATATAACCCCATCTCTTGCCAGTGCTAGTATGTCCCATGATGTATGATGCGAACCAGTAAAGAGGAGGGCTAGCAGATAGGAACCGTGTCGCTACCTGTCAAGACGAAAGTCGAAACAATATGCAAGTGAATACCACAATGAATTAATTCTTAAAATGAGATGCCCCAAGTTACAACAACCTCAAATCAAAAAAGGGTCAAGATCACACAAGTTATCATGAAAAATTGATTCTAAAAATAAGGAAATCAAACTCTGACAAAATCTTAAGGTGCTACGAAATCAAGAAACCTCCTTCATTTAAGCATAGTATATACATTCACTGTTCAGGAAAATAAGGAAGTTTAGATAGAACATCTAACTTACCTGCACATGCATGACAAAAAATGCAGTGGCAGTCATGAAAACCAGGTGTACAACAAAAGGAAGAATGATAGTTGGCGTATATGCAAATCTATCAGCCGGTATAGTTACTGATTCCAACTTTGGGTTCTCTTCAACGATTTTTCTCTTTCGCCTAAGGGGTTGACCTGTTACAAACCATGTTCAACAAAGTAAAAGGATAAAGTGGTGATAATATCATAACAAAGTTCAATTTTTATATACTCCGTAGTATTAGTTTCAATTCAAATGGAGACTTTTCTAATCCAATTTGGTTCACCAAAACTAACCACTTCTTCATATTAAAATATATGCTTCATACAATACATTCACATGCTCTTCTAGTAGCATTACAATAATACTCACATCATCACTAAAATGATAATTGAATGACATCTTAAATGGATAAATGAACATTAGTGGCAGTAAACAAAGAATGTTCTCTTGCGTATTCAAGCTAAGAATATTTACATGGTAAAGATGATCAATAAACAATGTGGAAATTTCTATAGAGATCATGCAGAGACATGTTGATCGACAGAATACCAACTAACTTGCAAGTCAAATAATTTACCATCTGAGAGATTGAAGTTTTCAGACTGCAAAATATCAGCAGTCGCACGTACTCTTGAGAAACTTCTATCCACAAATGACGCTCTGAAACCAAGAGAGAGGAAAACCTCTGGCCATAGCTCCACGTAATGAACAACGGTACAAAGCGAAAGAAACAAAATGGGGGATGCAAGCAAAAAGTTGGGCAACTGCTTTACTTGAAAATATGTTAAGAATCCAACACCCCTACATAAAGGATTTAAATGAAATCAGGCTTAGGGGTTTTGCTAAAACCAATTCTGAATCCTAGGTCAATACATCAACCCAAAATGTTACATCTTATAAACAGATTGCTCAGCAGGAGAAAATTACAAAAGGCAGATGGAAAACATAGCAGCTGTAGAGAATCTCTCATCCATGTCATTGAATTGAATGAAAATATAAAGTATTAGTAAATAATTATAGAGGATAGCATAGTCTATATTAATCCTGTGGCTAACTTTAAACATATCATGCAAAAGAAACAAATTCATGAACACTTAAAATGGCAGCAACAGACAGTTTACAGCATGTAAGCTAGAACCTGAAGGATGGAAATATGCACATGGACAGCAAAAAAAGGATAATGAAAGTAAGGATTGTTAGCATACCAATAGTGGTTTTGAATAAAATTGTATAACAAAGGAATTCGAGCCTTGCACCAAGGCCTCAGGTCCTCTGAAGTATGCCCCAGGCATAAATTGTAGTATCCATATGCTTGAAAAGATATGAATGGCACAACGATGCACAGACAGCGCAAAGCTCCAGCAACAAGAACTCTCAATGCTAACTGTATAAAAAAATAATGATTTTCTTATACAACTTTATATCTGCTAGAAAAATATAATAAAATTGGGCTGTTTCAAGGAGACCTCACATCTATTGACATCCGAATAATAAATTCAATTCATCTAAAAACTTATTGATCGATAAACAAATGGAAATGTGTACATCAATATAATAACATTTACTAATAGTGGCTCATTGGGTGAGATGTATAGGTGCACCTTGTTGTAGTAAATTCTTGTGTGTGAGTGCAAATGTTTTGCAGGTTTGGGGTGGGAAGATCATATTGAAATGCTTATTACTTCCTCCTTCCAATATATATCTTTTTGTCTCTGTACCAAAAAGTAAACGCTTCCTAATCTATCCTGTATCTTCACAATGTTATCTTACTTTTAAAATACTTTTGAACATAACTATCCGTGATTCCATGTGGCCCCTCATGTTCAGTTAAGACTCATTCAGTGAAAGTGACAAGTGGAAGTAGATAGCATTCTAGTTTCAGTTTGTCGTAAATATGATAATCTGGGAAAGGAAACTTCAGCAATGGAAGCAAATTAAACTTACATAACCACATTTCTTAAGAAAAATAGCATCATATGCCGAATGCATTGTCTGATAGCAAATGTAACCAGCATTAAGTACCCCATTGGACCTCACACATCCAGAGAGGGCAAACCAAAGTGTTGAATAATTAGTTGCACCTCTGATGAAGTGATACGATCCTCCTATGCATAAGAGAGCATACAAACTTTCAGTGTATCTGCAGGTAAAAAAGCTGGCTATGTTGAGTTACTCTTCTCACCAGATGAAATTAAAGCTGAGGCATAAGGGAGTACATCGATGAGTAGAATATGGAAGCAGGGTTTAAGCAAAACAAGATCGACGCTCTCAAAGATACCTCAGTGTCCTTTAAGATGAGCACCGAAAGTCTGTTAACCAAAAGAAAAATCATCATTAGGTCAATGTAATCATCACTGGCAAGAGATGGGGCTATTTTCACCATACATTTTGTAATAATATGTGAAAACAGTTGGGTAAGCTTATGAAGTCGTAAAAAAATGGATGGCCAAACTTAGAAGCCGCTCAAATATTGTTCTCAAATAAGACCCAGACAAAGTAAAATATATAAGGAAGTTGAGCTACTTGAATAGCATAATTAACCATCCTATTCCTAATGAAAGCTGTTGGATTTCTTCGCATGAAGGAGAAGATTCCGGAGCTAGTACAAGACCGAATACATAGGATATTTGGATAAGAGTTGAAGACATGTGATTACTACAAGACACCTAGTCATACTAGTTTTAGGATGTCCTTGTTTGGATAGGATTATGATTAATCTTAGTCTATAAATAGCATGTTTCATCATCAAATTCATCATGTTGAATATTCAAAAAGAGTGATCTATAGTTAGATTTGATTGAGAGAATTGAGAGTTGTAAACTTGTTCTTTGATCAAATATTATAGTGAATCTTAGTGGGGAAGGTGAAGCCTGAACCACAACCAAATATTCTTCTTGATTGATTGTTATTATTGTGCATGCATGCAACTTAGCTCAATTAGGGTTCTTAGCTCAATTTAGGTTTTGAATAACTATTAGGGTTCTTCGGTGATATAATTAAATTAGGGCTTAGTTCTTAATTGACAATTGATACATCTTAATAGCAATATTCCATCAAACGCATGGAAACTCATAAAATCGATTAAGTAGTTGAATAGTCTGTAGTGTTTACCAAGCAAGTCTATTTTTGAACTATAAATTAGAGACAATGTAGTAATTTAGAATTTTAGACATAGAGCAAAATAAGTTTAAACACTTCCTCCTTGGATCATGATGATTGATTGCATTATATAGGGAAAATAACTCATATTATATCTTGGGTTGGATCAAGCTCACCGGTAAAAGTAGAAAGCGGCAAGAACAAACGCAAAATTGTTGAGCAAATAGCCAGAAAGTCCAAGAACAGCCCTATATCCAATAAGCGGAATCAACGGTGCTAACACTGCAAAATTGAATGCCGAATAACCTCTAAACAGTTTGATAAAGAAAGTGGAAATTAGAAATCCAAAATAAAGGATACATATATGATAACCTAAACGCCATTCTTCTGCTCTTAGGGAACTAGTTTAATTTAAGCTTAAAGCATCGCAAGTGAGTTATATAAGTCATTCGTATCAACGGTCCAATATCATCCAAAAGTAAGCATGGGAATGCAGCTTTCTCAAATGCTCAAACATTTATTACTTTAGGGACCAAAATGAAACTTTCAATACTCGTATAAAAATAATTTACCTCAAAACTCAAAAACTGAAGCATCAAAGTTCAAAACTATACTCCCACCTTTCCAATTTATCTGAGAGGCTTCGATTCAAGAAATACTCAACCTAAGCAATAACTTTTCTGTTTTAAGTTGACTATGTTTCGCGTATATTCTTTTGTATTCATCTAGTTTAATCGAGTTAACCTCGAGGTAAAGATGTAAATCGTAATTCTACATTTTCAACGCATTTCTAAAAACGGAGTAATTTACTGACCTGTTCGAGACATGAAAGAAATAATAATCGGGAGCAAAGGCAAAAACGCGTAGGTTTGTTCATACTCATACCCACATTGAGCAATTCGCACAAAATAAACCCCGTCCCATACAATACTCCTTTCGATAGCATCACCAATTCGGGGGGCATTTGAATTATTTAATGGGGTTGTTAAACAGCTAGGGTTTATCGATGCTGACGTGTCGTAAGGGCTTACTATTGATCGCCATAGGATCATTAGGGAGATTATTAGCACTCGGGACCCTATGGCGTACTGGACCACCACTCGGCTATGGCTCGCCCTACACATTCTCTGCTTACCACCACAACAGATCACTGGAATGTAACTTCATTTTAAGGACCTGAATGTTTCCATTTCCTCTTTCGTATTCTATACACACCCAAATAAATATTGGCCAAAGGCTAAACGATTATTTCGCTTCCATTTCAAAAGATAAGTACTGTGAAGCTTTATTAAGCAAGCAAAATCAAGTTATTTCACTAATACGTAGTCAAATGAATTTAATATGTGTAGTCAAATGAATTGAATGTTTCATTTCCTCTTTCAGATTCTATACACACACCCAAATAAGGCTGCCAGCTAAATGACTATTTTCGCTTCCCTCCTATTCAGAAACAGAAGTAATTGTGGTTTCATTGGGGCTTAAAAATCATTATTTCACTAAAATTACTATTCTAAGGCGTGTATGTTGCCTTATAAATACCCCTTCATTTACCCATTTGAGTAGGTAATGCTTTTTTTTCCACACAATCCTAAGCTAATTATTCTCCTGATAAATACTAACTTTATCACGGAAATGATCATGGACGATTTTCGATCACGACCTAAAAATGGAGCACGCCGAGACCACACAATGGAATCCAAATTACCCAAAGAACCAGAGTTAGTACAAGCACGAGTTTCGGCGAGCGAGGGCCGATATCCGCATTCCCGCCCGACGCTAGAACTAAGGAAATCTGGATGCAGAATGCACGACCCTCGCACCAAACCGAGGCGTGGTGCTCGCCAAAATCCATCACATCATCCCTCTCATTTATACCCATTGAATTATTGGGTGAAAACCTATGATTAGTTCCAACCAATATCATGTGTCCCAAATTATGAGTCCGCATATCTACAATGATACTTCATTTACGCAACACAACCATATATCCTAGCTAACAAATAGTATGTTGGGCAAAATGTGAATTGACATTACTACTTTGTTTCCAAAATAACATGTCTATTATTAAAAGAATAGTACAACGTTATTATTATAAGATAAGAGGCAACGAGCCCATTTGCTGTTGGGCAAGAATTTATGAGGAGTACATGATCTCAAGTTATTACAAATTTACAACTTATGAAATTTGATGAAAGGAAGATAAGTTCTCAACTTTAAGGCGTTTGATGATCCAAAATGAAAATAATTACTACTCCCTTCGTTTTTTTAGTTGTCGTTATTAGTGCGTATATTATTAAATCAAGTTTTTTAAAGAGACGTGCTGTCATAACAGTTGACATTTGATTATTGACACGGATAGCCATTTATTTTCTACGACTAAGTGTTAAAACAGTAAGGCTTAGTGGTGTATCACTTGCAGATTTGTTTCGGATATTTACTCGTATGAAGATCTTATTGATTTGTTCAAGATCTCGAAGAGATATTTATTGAAGATCAAGTTGTAAAGATTTGACAAGTGTTGGGGTCGACTGGGAGTTGGGACTCATGTTATTTATGAAAAAGTGTTTGAACTCATATCAAATATTTACCTTATTGAAGGTAGAAGCCCTAGAATATCTACACTATATAAAGACATTGAAATTAAGAATCAAAGTGCTCATATATTGTTTTCTTCCAACAATGTATTCTTGCATTTTTTAGAGCAAAAGCAACGAGTGTTTAGTGTAGTCCGTTTGTGTTAGAATAATTCTCTAAACTTATAACTAGTGTACGATTGATTATGACACTATGTTATAACAATCTTTGAGAACTCTTTATTCATTGTAAGCCGAACACTGAGAGAGTGTTGACGTGAATGGTAGAAGATAGGGGGAGCCTAGTCTTAGAAGCTAGATTGGAGTAGAGTAGGGCGAAGGAGAATACGATGTATTTGTGTAAGACCTTGCTTGTAATTTCTTCATCAACATAGTGAAATCTTTCACCCGGCAAGCTACCCCCAGACCTGGTGCTACATTGACACCGAACTAGGTTACCACATCGTGTGTTATTTCTTTTAAAGTCTTTTCTTTATTGTCAGTTTATTATTCTTTCAACTGTCTTTATTGTCAGTTTATTATTCTTTCAACGGTTAGTGACTGTTGATTTGACAACTGGTTGGATAGTCGGAGTTCACACTTTTAGTCTTTTTAACATTTTTTCATTTGTACATTGATTAAGAAAAAGAAAAGATAGTCAAAAAGTGCATTGAAAATGTAGAATGATAATTAATTAAAACAATATATTTGATTGATTGTTAATTTAAAGAGAAAAAGTGGTCAAAATATACAGTAAAAATATAAAAATGATATTTATTATACTAAAACGACAATTAAAAATCGTAGAAAATCTGTATCAATTTTGATATGTTCCATATATATATGTATCATTTTGACTAAAAGTACAACTAAAAAAGGAAAAAAATCTGAATCAATTTTGACATGTTCCATATGTATCTGTATCATTTTGACATGTTCCATTGGACCAACCAAACATTCAGCTTCATAAATGCGTTGATCAATAATGGATCATATGGACATATGGTAAAAGTTGCTTAATATTGAAATTTCTAGAAGTTCCTACTTGTCATTTTTTGACTTTTTTTGCATGCCGGACTTTACTAATGTTTCAGAGACTAATGCATTGTATTCATTAGTCCATATTTATGAATATCAATCATAATTAGTGGTGATAAACTTACTCTAACATTGACAAAAATATCGTTTTATGAGTTCAAATTTTGATCTCTAGTGCTACCTGACTTTTAGAAATTATATAATCCTTTGACAAGAAAAGTGATTAGACATGTTGTTTAACTGGTCTGATTTGATGCTAGTTAAAAAAGGTAAACTACAATATGAAATAGTTGGGAGTTGTTGATCACCAATTGAACTTTCGTTTAATGCTAAAGAAATAACTACTCATAAATAATAAAGCATTGTCCAACACGAAACTGATACTCCCTCCCCCCATCAACATATAAAGAACAAAAATGTCCTGGGCATAGCTCAGGTAAAAAACTGGAATGTTAATTATTAGTACCCTCATATTTTTATATAATGGGTTTGAGTCTTATAAGGAGTGAACTTGTGTTGAAATTGTTAAAAGAAAACCTTTAGTTCCTGTTCAATTGAAGCACATTCCGCAATTAACACCTGCGTAATATCCCAGAAATTCGATAGGGAGTTTAGCATTACAGTTTCACGCCTTTATAAGAAACAAAGACCTTCCAACTTCATGAAACCAATTTATTTGTGATTTGTCCTCAATCCTCCATCTCCCCATCAACACACTACTTTGTTTAGTAACCAAATGGACAGAAACTATGTGCCAGCATCACTCTCTTCCATTTTAGCACTACTCCTCATAAGTTCAGCAACCTCAGACGTAGCCACAGACAGAGGCAAATGTGCTGATCAACTAGTAGGCCTAGCTACATGTCTTCCTTACGTTAGTGGCGACGCCAAAACGCCCACCATGGATTGCTGCACAGGTTTAGAGCAGGTGTTGAAAAAGACCAAAGAATGTTTGTGTATCTTAGTCAAGGATAGAGATGACCCTAATCTTGGTCTCAAAATTGATGCCAATCTTGCTTTAGGCCTTCCTGAAAAGTGCCATTCATCTAATTCTAATATTTCAGAATGTCCAAGTAATTATTTATGTTTATTTGTTTAACAACAATTTTTTTCCCAAAAACAATTACATGTTGGTAAACAGAAATGGTGTATAATATATTGATGCAGCTCTGTTGCACTTGGCGCCTAATTCGACTGATGCTAAGGTGTTTGAGGACTTCGTGAAGGGAGATAAAGCAGCAAATATTGTCGCGGATCATGGAAACAAACCGATGAGTAATATGTACACTAATATGCGACGGGGATCCCACGATCATTTTTAAAAATGTTTCTTGTTTTCTTAGGAAATGGAGCAAATTCATCAAACGACGGAGAATCGTGGAGGGCAAATGACAAAAGTGAGGGAGCAAGGGGAAATTGGTATGTAATTGAGATGGCCTTAGGGGTGATGATAATTGCAGCAATGGTTCCACTGTATTAGTTGTACTGTACTTGACCAATGTTATCTTAATATTTGTATTTTGTTATTGTGATTACTCCTTAAGTACTCCGTATTTACTGTCTCATAAAGATTGCATTTCACTCACATAAGTATCATGATCCATTTATTCAACAACTACTTGCTTGATATTGCTCTTATTTCAATACAGTATTTCCCATTGTTCGTCGCATGTATTTTTAATCTATTAATTCATCAAATATATCATCATTCATCTCTAAATTGCAACACCTCTACGAATATTTTATTTATTTTAAAATCATTTCAATTCTGTTTAAATTTCATATTAAATTGTAAATTCATTACATATGTTACAATTGTTACAAATCTTAATTTTGATGGAGAGTTAATATTAAAATTATGATGAAGAGTTGAAAGATCCTCCCTCTACCTATAAATTTGTATCATATTCTTCATCTAATAGTATGTAAAAAATATTAAAAAATAAACACATAGCTAAAGAGGTTTATAGTCAAAGAGGATAAACCTTTCTTTCACAATTGAAGGAGATTTTAGTGAGGAGAATCTCTCCGGCAATATTCTACATATGTTCTAATGGTATGTCATTTCAATTATGTATTATTTTACATATATATGATAACCATGTAATTTAAGATTTTAGAATTATGTTATGTCTAAATAATCATTTAAAAACACCTACTTTTTTTTCGTGGGGGCCCCCGCCGCTACAAACCCTTACACATCACGGAGGAGGTAAATCGCGGGATATGCCTCAGTGGCCGGTGCATTTGGGCCTCCTCTTTTACCACTGCAAACTCGGGGTCGAACACATCCCTTGTGGGGGTTCGAACCTTCATCACTTGCAGAGGCTGAGGTGGCACAACACCAACCCAAAGCTCTCAACCACTGAGTTAAGGCCCGGGGGTTAACAACACCTACTTGGTAGATATTGCTTTCGTCAAAGCAACAAATTAGTAGCCCTTGTCGTTTTGAAAAAATGTCATTCCTTCCTAGTATTGGAAACGAAACGAGTCGGATCAGATATTGAAATACTAGATTTGATTCCACTCAACTCCATTCGGTACATAACAAATTGGGCAATTCCGGAACCTGGCTTGCTGCCAAGATTGTTCCCTCCATTTCAATTTAATTAATAGGTTTTTATTCAACAAATAATTAACTTAATTTTGAATTTAAAAAAATCATTCATTTAACTTTATATTTTATATCAAAAGATTTCTAATTAGACCATACATACATACATACATACATACTACAATACGGGTATTATATTATAGTACACCTAATAGCAAAATATTTAAATACTCCGTAATAACTAACTTATAATCAAAATAGAATATTTTTAATTGTTAAATTACAATTAAAATTTGATATCCAAATTAACAAACATATTGTCTTATATTTTCGACATTTTCAAGAAATTGTTGAACAACTTCCGTTGACTATCTCATAGAACCCAGAATTCTCAAGAACAATGAACACCATCATGGTTTATAATCTGATTGTACTCTTATTGATGATCTTGATATCATCTTTATCAGCTACTTCACCATATGAATCTTCCCCAACTGTATATGAAATCCTCCAAAAATTCAACTTACCAAGTGGCCTCTTACCAGACTCAGTCAAATCCTACACTCTTGATCAAGATGGAAACTTTGAGGTCCAACTAAATAACCATTGCTATATTCAATTTGACTACTTGGTTTATTATGATCAAACAATTACTGGAAAACTAAAAATGGGGTCTATTTCTGATTTAAAAGGCATTCAAGTGCAAAGATTCTTTATTTGGCTTGATGTTAGTGAGATTAGAGTTGATTTGCCTCCATCAAGTAGTATTTACTTCCAGGTTGGGATTATTAACAAGAAACTGGATGTTGGTCAGTTTGAATATGTTCATTCATGTCAAGATAAAGTCTTTGTTTCTTGCAAGGAGTCCTTGAGACAAGTTGTTAAGGTAAAAATTTGATCTTTTTTTTGTTTTGTATGATCTTGGGAAAAGCTCAGATAAACACAATAATATGTTTGTATGCTGCTAGTATTTTACTTTATTGAGCTTACTGATGATATTTTCCATGTTATTATTATTGGATATAATGGAATTACATTGGCTATACTTTTGATCTATTGTGAAGTAGTCGTATTAGGTAGTGTTTGCAATGTAATTTTGGTCAATTCCGAAATAGTCTCTATGTTATCACAACGGTAAGGTTGTTGACGTTGCATAATATCCGACTCCTTATCCTACTTAGGAACCTCTTCAAATGCATTAAGAGCCTCTTCAAATGCATTAAGAGTGTTAATGTTTGTGATAGTGAGCTAATTGATGATAATGGAACATCTAATGGGCATTTGGGTGAGCTTTTGCTGTGTAGTTTATGCTATCATGTTCAAGATAAGCTTGGATTCCAATCTTTTTACTTGTGCAATCTCTTACAACAAGTCAACCAAAACCCCTCTACTTTTGTTTGAAGTCATGTCTATCTGAAAAGGTATTATTTCAGTTTTCAATTTGGATTTAAATTCTTCTCTTTATCTGATTTATGTATGTTCTCTCTATGGCAATTCAATGTTTTTTTGGTTTTATTAAACAAAAGATGCCCCTTCTCTCTATGGCAATTCAATGTTTTTTTGGTTTTATTAAACAAAAGATGCCCTCCCCTGTATACCTATGATATGATGGCTTGCTAGGGATAACTTCTTTGCTCCTTCATTCTTTGCTTTTCCCCCATACCATGCAAACCTCTTTGCACAATTGAAGAACATTCTTTATAGATAACATCAATACTTTATATATATATATAGATATAGATATAGATAACGTCCATACTTGTTTGATCCTCGGAGGGTTAATTCTAATTAACCATTCTCCTCTTCAAATTGCAAATCAGTTGATTTTAAAAATCACGACAATCAGCCACTTCGTGAGCTGCCTAAGTTTGATAGAGAATTGAACGAACTACTTGACTTGAATTGTATATGGAACCTCACAATAATCAGACTCAAGTCTTTTCCAGATTCCACAAAGGCGATCATGGCGACATGAAGAAGCCGATGAATGATAAGGAGAAGCAGGTTGACAACATCGACAATAATAAAAGAAGGATGGTGAAAAGGCTTGTATTGGAAGATGTAGACACAGTGGCTGATGATTTCATCAACAATTTCAAGAATCAGCTGAAGCTTGAAAGAGAAGACTCTCTCGAGCGTTTCCAGGATATGATAGCTAGAGGGATTTAAATTTGCCTACTAGCTTTCATACTTAATATGTCATGTTATATTAGTTGCTACTGAAGACATGTATCAACATAAAAAATAAGCTACAAAGTAACCTGAAAATGCATGTGTTTAACTTCATATTATGGTTATGTGACAAAGTCAGGTATGGTGGTTCTCGGACCGGCTTGTTATGATATCATCGTCGGATAGAACCATGGCTCGTTAATTAACAAGCTAAAAGTTTAACTCGGGTCTGGGTCAGTATGCACCCGATAAGCTAAAGAGCAAGTTCCCAATACCAACCAACCGTTGGCGGGGGAGTTTGGGAATAATCAGGGCACTATATGGAAGTTTGAAGTGCATTGAATATATATTGTTCGAATAGGGTTCTCAGCACGGACCGCAATCCTGACACCTACCGTAAAATTCGATCTGATAATATCCTTATCGAGCCGAACTTGGATGGCGGCTAAAATAAAACATATTGACCACAGTGGGAGTCGAACCCACGACCTTCTGATCCGAAGTCAGACGCGCTAATCCACTGCGCTATGCGGTCAGATGAGCCATCTGGCGAAAAATGAAACTTCTCCATTTAGGCACATGAGGAACATATGTGCACATAGTGTTAATAAATATAAGTGATCACTCGCATCTGATATCAAGTATCAAGTTTCAACCCTATCTTGTCCAGGGCATGTACTAGCCTTTCAAGTTGGTACACTGGAAAATGAAATGCAAACTACCACATACATGACACATCTATGTTACTAACCAAATCCACCTTGAGATATGCAGACAACAATCAGCTATTGTTTTCTGTATTTATTTCTCTCTTACTCCGCCATCCTACCAAGATTGTCTCGTTTTCACTTTTTCGAAATTTAATATATAACTTTTTATACTAGTAAAAAACTAAAAGTTGGCACATATCCTAAAACTGCATGTAAAAATTGGTAAATGGGACATGTTGTGAACCATGGAAATGAAAAAAGAATGAAAGTAGATGATTTTCATCCAATGGAGGGAGTATTTGTTGTTTTACATGCAATTAATTGATTGAAGAAATGTCATCAGTTGCCTAATGACATTTTGACATTTAAGTAGTACCAATTATGAATCTTGAATATGACAAATTAACCTGAAAGTACTAGTCACTAAATACCCTGTAGCAGCAAAACGGAATGCTACTATTTTGTCCAAGAATAAGTAAACTCTGCAATGGGGGCTTATCAATCATCAGCACCATTTATGTATGGAGAAGAAGATGAAGAAAACCAGACTCCTAAATCAGAGGAAGTTTGCCCAGAGAAATTTGAGAAACTTTCTATGTTACCTTTGATTTTCCTCATATATTTTGAAGTTGCAGGTGGTCCTTATGGGGAAGAATCTGCAGTAGGTGCTGTAGGCCCGCTTTTCGCCATTCTCGGCTTTGTGATCTTCCCATTTATATGGAGCATTCCTGAAGCTCTGGTTACTGCTGAACTTGCTACTACTTTTCCTGGAAATGGTGGTTTTGTCATATGGGCAAATATGGCTTTTGGCCCTTTTTGGGGTTCAATGATGGGCTCCTGGAAGTTACTCAGTGGTGTGATCAATTTGGCTTCTTATCCAGTTCTCTGTTGTGATTATCTCAAATTGGCGTTTCCATCTTTTGCTTCTGGTGTACCTCGTTATTTTGCTATGTTATTTTCTACTATGGTTTTGTCATTCTTGAATTATACTGGTCTGACAGTAGTGGGATATATTTCTGTAGCTTTGGGGTTTATATCTCTTTGCCCATTTATTATTATGACATTGATTGCTATTCCAAACATTGATCCCAGGAGGTGGATTGCTTTGGGGGAACATGGTGTTCAAAAAGATTGGACAATGTTGTTCAATACCCTTTTTTGGAACCTGAATTTCTGGGATAATGCTAGTACTTTAGCAGGTGAAGTTGATCATCCCCAACAAACATACCCAAAAGCACTTTTGTCAGCTGGGATTCTTACCAGTTTAGGTTATCTTGTACCGCTTTTGGCAGCTACTGGGGCTACCCCTCTTGATCAAGCCAAATGGGTTGATGGCTATTTTGCTGATTTTGCAGTTATTATAGCTGGAACTTGGTTGAAATATTGGATTGAAATAGGTGCAGTACTTTCTATAATTGGATTATATGAGGCTCAACTAAGTAGCTGTGCTTATCAGGTTCATGGTATGGCTGATATAGGAGCTTTGCCTAAGTCTTTTGGTGCAAGATCAAAGTTGTTCAATACACCTTGGGTGGGGATTCTTTTATCGACATTAACAGCACTGGCCGTGTCTTATATGACCTTCTCGGATATTATAGCATCTGTGAATTTCTTGTATAGTCTCGGTATGTTGCTTGAATTTGCATCATTTATTTGGTTGAGGAGGAAAACGCCGAAGGCTGTGAGACCTTACAAGATTCCCCTATCGATGCCAGGATTAGTCGTTATGTGTATAATACCGTCTGCTTTTCTAATATATGTAATGACTGTGGCTAGTAAAAATGTATACTTGGCGAGTGGCTTGCTCACAGTTCTCGGCATCGTTTTGTACTTCTTGATGAAACTCTGCAAATTTAAGATGTGGTTTGAGTTTGAGAGTTCAAGTGGAAGCAGCCATAACAGTGAGGATAACTGAGTCTCCTTTTCGATAGATCACTTGTCTGATTCTTGATGTTGAGGAAAATGAAGAAAGTGTTCAACTCTCTTTGGTGGAAAATATAGCAGTGTGTATATAATTATATACCCTTTTAAGATTGCTTGAATGGTTTGAGTATTCATATAAACCAATCTTGCAGAAAAATTTAATGTCATCTAAATAAAAGAGTGTCAATTTTTATTCCAAAAAAAATGTATACATGACAATCTTTTATTTAACTGTGAGATAAAATAAAATGTATCTTTTTATACATGAACTAAATGATGAAAAAAACATGCATGATCGACTCTATCTTTAACTTTAAATTTAGTTACCAAGCTACAAAATCTAGAAGTAAATGAAAATTGGCAAATGTGAACGGCGATGCATGTACTGATGAATTGATTGAAGGAAGTATGGCCCTGAAAATACAGAGTATTATGCATGGTCGATCATACAACTAAGACAGGTTGTATATCATTGAATGTATTGTACATTAATAGTGGCGGAGCCAAGATTTAAGGTGGGGATGGGGGGCAAATTTTTTTTATTGTTATTAAAAAAAATTAAATGTATACATTTATAATTTTAATTAAGTACAAATTAATATTTCCTGATATTTTAAGTAGTTTGGGTCATATTTTATTTCAATTTAAGGGAGGCCAAAGCATAAAAATCATCAAATTTTTAAATTTTACTCCCTCTGTTTCCAAAGATTGTTTAGCTGATTTTTCAATTTTTCATACCTGAGTTTTGACCGTGGTATTTTGCTTTTCATACAGATAAATATTTCCGCTCTTAAAATGAAGCCTACAAAACTCCGAAAAAGTTTTAAAATATATTTTTAATATATTTTTCATAAAATATTATATAACACAAACAAAAAATATCTTAATGGTCAAAAGCCTCTACTACGAAAAATCAAAGTTTCAAAAAATCCGTATAAATATTTTAAAATCTAAGCGAGTATAAAAAAAATATCAATTTTTTAAATATTAGGAGAGGCCATGGCCATTGGCCACCCTTGGCCACAGGGTTGCTCCGCCCTGTAAAATTGACATACTTCCCTTTACTCGAGCACTCTTAGAATTTGTTAAAAATCCATTACTACCACTTCATAACTTTAACTAGACTCAAAATTTCGCTCGAAAATAAAAGAAATAACCTCAACTAGTTTGTATTTGATTAATAACAATAATGTGGAAGACAATGAGAGTAGCAATTAAAGTCCAATGAGAAAAAGAAAACTTATGCAACATATTTTCCAAACTCTTAACTGATTTCATATTCTTCGAAGTTCCAAGTACTCCGTACGTATGTAGTACAGTGTTTTCATACTTTTCCATATACTCAAACGAGTAAGCTCCCCAAAAGAGCTTTGACTAGTATAATCTTCCTATGCAAGTTTTATTTTACCAATTCCAAACGAAGTTTATAGTCCTCCAATTAGAGTATGATTTTTGGAACTATGAAAGAGACCTTTACATTCTACTTTTGCTTCTTAACCAAGTTCTAATGTGTACTATTCAATTCTGTGACTTATATCGAACGGGCTAATAATAGTCTTTAGTGGTATCATACATTAGGTCTAGTGTTTCAAGTAACCTTCAATAATTATTTCATGTTTTCTTAATCCCCGTGATATGGGCATAACATGTATATATCTTTGTTGGAACTAATCGTCCGGCATTGGCTGCAGGTACTCGGCCCCGCCAAAGATCAACCCGGTTCAATTCCAAATTCTCGCTCAAGCAGAGCATAACACGACACGTGTCGCACAACCAAGAATCCAACTTAAGTTTCAAGACTATTCCGTATTACCTCTATAAATACCTGCATTTCCATAAAGATCATCATTTGATGTAACGATAAATTCTCGGCCCTTAAGTACTTATTCTCTTTATTTTGAACCTGACCGACGGCTGCCGAGTTCGCCACGGCCCCCGACTACTGTGTAACACGACTTAATTCACGGAGATCAATCACGGATCAAGATAAGATAACCTCCGAGATTCCCAAGCATGTAATTCCCAACGAATCATACTAGGCGGAGGACGCATTTCCACTGGCCAAACTAAGAGTGACGAGTCCTGGTGCTGAATCGCTAAAAACCAAAATATCAAACTACTCATATCTTCGACTGAGCTCCGAAAATGGCGAATCACCCGACTAATGTGATTGGGATGCATGGTTTAAAAATTTGATGTAACTATCCAAAGCGATAAGATGAACATGATAAATCGGACAACGAAGAACACAAAACTACTTTTAGCAGGATTAATCTCCATTTCTATATTATAGGTAGCACCGAAGCCCGTAATTTTACGTTGCTTTATCGGAAACATTCAATTAAAAATTTATGGATACGGGTACCAGATGAGTACGCTAATAAAGTATATAAAAAATACCAATATATTAAATATATAACAAAAAACTCACACACATAACTCAACAAAAAATGAAATACTTAGCCTAATATCTTAAAAAAACAATAAAAAATACGCTTACTCAACTTAAAGAACTCATTTTCAAAATCCCGCCTATCTAGTAAGAGGTCTGCAAACTCCAAGAATCTCATATCTTCCATAAAATCAAATTCATCTAGTGAAAATTCTAGTCATGTTTTTTTATATTTTATTTTTATTTTAGTTTACTTTTTGCGTTGTAAGCACACCTATATACACAAGTGAAATCTCTTAAAAACGTGAGACGATCACTTCGCTACAAACGTCCCCATATATTGTCGCGTCCCCACCTTACCCAAGACGGGCCGAGGACGTCCCCTCCCCGTTTCCATGCCGTCCTCGGGACAAGGTCGGATAACTAATTGAAATCCTCGTGCTTCCTAGTCTATATTATACCGGAGTAATATTTTATCTTTCTCAATTCATAACAATTCCTATCATTGGTCAAAAACAATTGTTCCAACTTCCAACTATAGGAATTGTGGGTGTGTTTGTTCATTACATTGTTCAACGTCAACCCCCAACCTCCTAATACTGTGGCTTCTCTTGTTGTCGATCTGGTCTACAAAATAAGTACTGCAAAAAGGTCAACATAAAGTACAATTTTGACTGAGTAGCGCTGTATAGTATGCGTCGTTTAGCTGCGAGCATGTGGCACTTTATTAATGTCATCTAATAAAGTAATAACTATATCACTTTTTATAAAGACCATTTAATTTTGTATAAAATTTTAATAAAATTTTGAATTCATTTCATAAACATAATTTTTCCTCTATTTTTTCTTACATAATTTGATAAAATGGGATCATAAAAATAGATTGGCATTTTAGAAAAATGAATCTTAAATAAAGGGATAGAGAGAATAATAAACCAATAGATTATTGCATCTCTATATTTTTCTGTAACTTAATGCCGCGATTCGTCGACGTCGATGAATCAATATATACTGTCAATCAATTTAATAAGCTACCCCACCCCACCGTACCTCTCATGATCCCCACAATTATTATTTCATTTATCTCAATTTAAGTGGTCATCTAGCAAAAATTAATTTATATGTATGGTTTCATAGATAATTGTACATAAATTTCGGGAAGTTTTGCAAAAGTTAGAAATTCAGTCTCCGAAATTTATATTAATACACATAGTTGAAACTATCATGTCATCTGTTGGTAGCTGGGAAGCATTTGCTCTTTCGAATCATTTGCTCTTTCGAATCATTTGCTCTTTCGAATTAATAGTCATAGGAGGCTGAAAACTTCTATTGTAATAACAACATAATAAAAATGTAAATGTACATATTTACTAAAAACTGGTGTTCGAACTATGAAGCTTATCAACACGGACTCTTGAATGAATAGCTATAAGCCTATAACTAGTCAAATAGAAGGCTTAAAATAAACCAATTGAAGGACTCTTAACACGAATGGTTGATCTGAACAACCTTTTTAAGCTCTTAATAATAGTAATAGTGTGAAAGCATGCAAGCCTCCCGTTGCTATAAACCTCACACATCACTAACTCTTAATATCGCTGGGTAAAAGTTTGAAACCCTCAAACTAGCGTATTACGCTACTACGCCTAAAATATACGTAGGAGTAACAATGATGCATCTTAATTGGACAAGCAATTCAACTTCCCTTTAAACCACTTCAATACGGTGACGCGCTTACTTACGCGACTGAACCCACACCAATTTAAAAGCCAAGCAGGGCCATTGACACTTGAAGACTCAAACTTCATAAGAATGGAAATTTATTCCCAGGCTCTTAATAATGTTTGTAGTTCATATCGGTGGAGGTCACCATTATCCAAATAATAAACTCCTATTTTATTGATTTAAATAAACTTCCATTCTTATGTGTCACGCAATCCCGATACCTTAAGTAGCACTTGTGTGCTCAAAGGATCGGTAACGCCGAAAACTCGGCCTCGAGCACTCGCTTCAAGATTAATCGAAGCGGCTTTTTACCGATAGCTTATCGAGTAATTCGGTACTGCCGGCATATTACTTTCTTAAAATACAAAAAAAAAAATTGCTCAAAATTCTTTAAAGGACCTGCACCGACACTGCCGTTACCCGGCTTAAAAACTCAGCCGATAACTCCGTCAAGGTTAACCGAGCGGCAATCTCGAGTAATTTTTTTTACTCGCTAATTCTAAAGCACGGATAATCACGCCGACTTCATAAAGAGAAAACCCCACGGGATAATCCTGCACTGTGTCAGACCGACTCGCTTACAACACTATGTGTATATATACCTAATTTTAGATATGTATATATATATATATATACCTTTATGTGGTAGAAATCTGATGGACAGGGTGTACATATGAGATAGTATGCATTCCAAAACCAAATAAAATAAGGAGTACACATTTTGAATAAATGTTTCTTTACATAGGCAGTCATATCTGTCCCTGTAGACTTATCTAAATGATGTTTGTTGTTATTAACTCATCAAGCCCCCTTATTTTGTGATTTGTTGGTAGATTAGTGGGGCATCCTCTTAGAAGACTGTTCTTGGAAGCTTCAAATGCAAATGAGCTATCACTTTCCAAATACACAAAAGCAGGACCTCTAAATTAGACAAAAATAAAATGTGGCTTCTTTTTTATGCTTACCAACTCACAACAATATATAATCACAAGTCACACAAACGAACATAAGCAAACACATCACCTAACCAATTAAAATTAAGTATATGCTGAAGAGATAGTAATTTAATGGCATTATTTCAATGAAGCTTGTAGTAAAAGAAAACTGTTTCCTTTTACTTGGAGAGTTTCTAAATTTGTTAGACTCACTTAACAAATAAGCCGTGGCGATTAGGGGAATGGGTCAGTTCCATTCCATTTTCCCCTAGATTAAGGGAATAACATAAGATTAAGTGGACCTAAGATAACATCGAACGGTCTAGTGGTTAGGAGACCTGCTAGTGACTTAAAGGTCCTGGGTTCGATTCTCATTGTAAGGGGGCGGTGGGTGGGTTTTAAAAAAAAAAAAAAAGATTAAGTGGACCTCAAACGAACATACTAGATTTTGGAATAACTAAATAAATAAATCTACCCTCGTCCTGATAATAATTATATTCGAACATGTACCTTGTCATTGTGATGAGTAATACACATGATCAATAAGACAGGAGCGGAATACCAAGAACACCCACATTCTCAGCGAATAACTAAGACGATATAAGTGTATATTAAATTTCCCTAGACTTTAAATTCGAGAGAAGTGAGTAATAATTGTGTTGCACTATTATTCTCAACACTATTTTTCAAACTCTACTATAATCTCAAATGTCCTATTATTAAAAAAAATACTCCGTAATTATGAATCAAATAGAAAATATGCATTTTTCTCTTCATAACTTACTATATATGTTGAAAGGTTAATAATGATATGTTACTGATGCTACTATTTCAAATTATACTCTGAATCCTATAGGTGGTCAAGTAAGAAGTCAAGTAACAAATCCATATATTATTCCGTATAATAATTAAAATAAAACAAGTTGACAATACTCGTATTATTATATTGTCTGGGCGTGCTTTACCATATCCTACAGATTCGTTCATTAATTTTGAGTGGAACGAAAACTTAGAAATAAATTTTCAAAGCAAAGATGGAGACTAGTGTAATCTTGCAAGAGAAGCTAGGGGGGGCAATTGAATTCATTAATTTTGAGTGGAACGAAAACTTAGAAATAAATTTTCAAAGCAAAGATGGCGACTAGTGTAATCTTGCAAGAGAAGCTTGGGGGATGGTGCAATTGAATTTATCGAAGTGAAAAATTCTAAGAAGCAACACTTCAATTTCCATACCATACCAAGGTCCAAACTTTCCTGATATACAATACTAAGAGCAATATACAGGATAGGGATTTAAGTAAGGTCACATCTTTATAGAAGAACTTGAGCATGGTGAAAAATTACAAGAATTACTGAGTATTTGTAGAAACATGTGAAACTAGTCGATAAATAATGAAGGTCTTTTAATAAATAGTTAATTTACCTTAAAAATTAATAATATTGTATCCATACAACAAGTTAAACTTTTGGAAAAACAACATGACCTCTAAAATTATTGTCAAATTTTTGTAAGAGCCTATTAGACCATTATACGTCACAACTTATAATTAAAAAATATTGAAAAATTAACATTACGATGAATTTAAAGTCATTTAAACCTTTAAATTATTAAATCGGAGAATCTTGCAGACAAAAATTGAGATGGACATACAATACACATAAAAATTATATTTTGATAATTTCAAGTAAAAAATCATCTTCAATAATATAGACCTCATATCATATGACCAAGTGACTAACCCTCCAAGTCCGAGCTACCTAACAAAGAATTGACTCTACAATTTTCGAGCATAACATAACATGTTGACACATTCAATTTATTTGATTCAATTGTGTAGCACTAAGTTAGAACCCTAATTATGAATTAATTATAATTCCTATATGTAGTAGTAGTTCATACAAATTATACGTAATCGCTTCGGTAAACATTATGAAACCTTGGACCCCAAAAAGTCAAGTCCACGTGCCACATCACCACATTACCTTTTTCATTCAGACAATATAAATATGCAGAAGCAACAACTTCAAAACACTGTAAAAACTATACAAAGTTTACAAAAATTCAACTGAAAACTCCAAAATCTAACAAATTTGATTCAAATCCACAAAACATACATTCTTTTTTTAAGATAGTTTCATTTTTGTTTCAACAATTAAGGTAAGATATTAAGAATTATTATGTGTTTTCATTTTTTCAAGATTGCATTTTTTTTTTTTTTGCATTTTGTTTTCTTGATGTATTGCATTCTGCAACTGAATTTGAGTTAAATGTTTTGCTTAACATTAGTTGGAGATTTTATATGTTTGGCATTTATTTAATAGCTATGTTTGATTGTTTGTTTGGTCTTTGATGGTTCATCTTTATGATTTTTTTACCCCTCTTTGAGTGAGTCTTGATTTCTTTATCTGTATGAAGGCATTGTAATAACATTTGATAAAATTGTTAGCTTTGGATTCATTTATGTCTGTTTGATAAGTTTGGCATCTTGTAGAATTGATTTACCATTTTGATATTGTATTTCTTTATTGATTGTTCAGCTGTCTTAAACAAGTGAAATGAATTGTGTATTCAGGTTGCATAGGGAACTGACAAATTCGGTTCTGAAGGCGTATGGGGTTACCTTTGTCTTGTCCATATTCAATTCTCAGTGATTTAGATCAAAGTCTAGTTTCAGTTATTGAGAAAGCTACCAGCTTGAGAGATGATGAGCAGAACACACCAGTCGATTGTAGGGGTAAAGAGGTTTCATGTCTACCATCTAGATTAGATAGCGAGAACCAGGTTGTCCCTACTTCACCTGTTGTAGATCAATGCCACCCCGAGCATGAGGCAGCAACAAAATTACAGAAAGTGTACAAAAGTTTTCGAACGAGAAGAAGGCTTGCTGATTGTGCAGTACTTATCGAGCAGAACTGGTTCGTCTCACTATAAACTTCTCTTAGTTATAATGGTTATGATGTTTGGTAACTTGAGTGGTATATTTTCTGAGTTCTGACATGTTCTATCTTTTCCATTTTAGGTGGAAGATATTAGATTTTGTAGAACTCAAGCGTAGTTCAATATCGTTCTTTGATCTTGAGAAGCATGAAACTGCCATTTCGCGCTGGTCAAGAGCAAGAACCAGAGCTGCCAAGGTAGATATTGGTTTGTTTATCATGATAGTTACTGTTATGTTCTTGGTGGTTTACCAAATGATCTAAAAATTATCCTATTTAATATCTTTTCAGGTCGGTAAAGGCCTATCGAAGAATGGGAAGGCACGTAAGCTAGCTTTACAACATTGGCTTGAGGCAGTAAGAAATCGTTATCTAGTATGTTTTGGTTTCCTTTCTCACATCATTATCAGTGGACACTGCTGACATTGTTATTTTAAACAGATTGATCCACGACATAGATACGGACACAATTTACGTTTCTATTACGCTAAGTGGCTGCATTCACAGAGCATAGAACCCTTCTTCTACTGGTAAGCTTCTTAATTGCAAATATTCGACTAGGAAACATTGCTACTGTATTTGACTTCTCATAATAAGTTGACTTTTCCCATGCAGGCTAGATATAGGTGAAGGGAGAGATATCAATCTTGTTGATAAATGTCCTCGTTCGAAACTTCAGCAGCAGTGCATAAAGTATCTAGGCCCGGTATGTCTATATTTTTCATTTTCGAATTCCTGAATTAAGTTTTATAATGTTCCAAGCCTAGATAAATATTCTTATTGCAACATTATCTTTTAATCGCAGATGGAAAGAAATGCCTATGAAGTTGCAGTAGAAGATGGGAAGCTCTTCTACGAAAAATCAGGAGAGTTCCTTGATACCACCGGAGGCCCCAAAGGCTCCAAGTGGATCTTTGTTCTCAGCACCTCTAAGGTGTTATATGTTGGCAAGAAAAAGAAAGGCACATTTCAGCATTCCAGCTTTTTGGCTGGAGGTGCCACATTGGCTGCTGGGAGGATAGTTGTAGAAAAAGGAAACTTGAAGGTACATAAAATTAAATTTCCTAAACCTGTTGTTTCTCCTCAAATTTCCATATATTTTCATAAATGAATTAGCATCTTATATTTGATCATAACAGTTGTGTGCTTTGCAAATTTTTACAGGCAGTCTGGCCTCACAGTGGGCACTACCGGCCAACCCCTGAAAATTTTCAAGATTTAATCTCATTTCTCAGAGAAACCAAAGTTGATCTCACTGATGTTAAGGTACAACTTATGTTCAACCTGTCTTTTGTTGAATCCATATTCATAGCAAAAGTCTCCGACTATATACTGATTGCAATTTTGATGTATATGCAGCTTGATGTAATTGATGATGACGAAGAATGTATTTGCAAGAAAGATGGCGTGTATTTGAGAAGTAATTCTGAGGATGAGTTGACTGAAAAAGAGTGTCAAGAGAATGACATCGGTTCAACAGAAAAAGTTGCACCTGCTGCTTTGGAGGTGTCAACATCAAAGCCATCACGAATCTTTAGCAAACAATTATCTGATCTTGAGATACCGAGTAAAGTTAATTTATTGAAGAGGCTAAGGAGTGAAATTTATGTGGAGGAACACAACCCGAGTAACCTGGATGAATCTCTATCGGATGAGGATGAGACTGCAGAAGAGATCATATCAGGGGAATGTGTTCTCAAACGGATCAATTCACGTAAAGGACTGCAATCATTTCAACTGGGGAGGCAACTCTCGTGCAAGTGGAGCACCGGAGCTGGTCCACGAATTGGCTGTGTGAGAGACTACCCGGCAGGCCTCCAATCCCATGCTTTGGAACAAGTAAACTTGTCCCCAAGGACTATCCACTGCCTTCGACTTGATCTTCCCTCTCGGCCATCCACACCATCGAGCTTTAGTTACGAAACTCATGATCGTCTACTCATGTCTCCAGGAAAGTTGTCCTGTAGGATTGGAAGCCACTATAGAGCACAACCTTCCCCACTTTGTCAAGGGGTCTTAACAGCTTCAGCTCTTGACCTGCCTTGATTCACTGCAGGCCTAACAATTTTCTTAGGAGTTACATATTCTTGTTTTGTCAATAGGAATATAAAATCAGGAATTCTTTGAATTTTTTCTTAGGAAATTCATTCATTAATTTATCAGTGAGGAATTTTGAGTTTATTATTCTCCCATCCCACAAAGACGTACACTTTTGATTCTTTACTTTTTTCATAATCAATTCCTTTGACCGCCGATATTTTTTTCAAGTGCTTTTATAATACTTGACGGCAAATATATCACCTGTTAATTTAATTTTTATTTTTTTATTATTATATTTTTTAAAAATATTATAAAATATAAACAAAAATATATACTACCAAAAATTTTATTATAAAAAAGCAAAAAGAATTCAAGTTTTTGTGGGATGGAGGGAGTATTACATAGTAGATTTTACATTCATGATGTAGATTGTACATTGGAGGATGTAGTTTGTACAGTTAAGGAATTCATTGTCCTTGAAATAAAAGGGAAAAGTTCTCAATCAAATTCCGCATCACTTTTGTTTGTTTTGCTATTAATACAATGACATTACCATTGCTTTCAAATGCCTTTTATGTAGCCTTTCTGCTTAAGTTTTACTGGGTATTTGATAGAAGGGTAAAAAATGGTATATAACCATACTAATTATTCAATTCTACCAGTAATCATGTAATAACTAAAATCATGAAGCTGACATTTAAAGGAGTGTTGAAAATTATAGAGTTATTGGTGCTCCATGAAGATGGCGGTCCATTTTTTATGAGAATGACTTGGTCTACGTGCATGAACTGGAATTAATTTCAGTCAAGTCAATTACTTCGTTGAAAAGAGGAGTTTTGTTGGTAGATAGTATATGTAGTCTTCAGCTTGATTTGATTGACTGAAGTTAAAAGTCTTAAGTAAAAAATTGTTATTTTGACGATAGTACGTGGTGTGAGCACCAAGTTAATTGAGTGGACATGTCTTCCAAACTACTCCCTCCATCCTGAAGACATTGATTTTCAAATTTGAGGTTTATATTTTAAACTTTGTAATTAATATTTTTTTGTATTTTGTATAATATTCAAATGCTAATATTTTTAATATATCTATTACGGGCCGATGTAATGCAACACCTCGGCTTCATTGACAAGAATATGGTTCACTCCCCTAACATATTAACAACAATGGTCATTTTTTGCCCTCTCGTTCGCTCACCAAGGATGCATGAACAACATCCAACCAGAATTATATCAATGTCACATACTCATCCCTCCTGGCTCCTACTAAGGTCCTAGATCATATACAACCTCATCGGAATAACCAAGTTGGTTTGCCATGGCCACACATGTCATAAAAGGATTTAGGTTGCCGACAAGCATCTCTGACATACACGTAGCCTGCATGTCCGGCTATAGACCCGACATGCCCTATCTCACGTAGTCTACCTCATTTTGCGAGATCCATGTATGAACAAAACACAACGAGTATAGTTTACTTGTTGGTCTCAGTGACATCACTGACATCGTATCGCGTATCGACGCTGCTTTGGTTTCATCATTTGTACATTGACCCTCTTATAAGGCCCATTTTTATTTTAGCTAAACAATGTATTTGATCCTATTAGTGATTGGACCTCTAACACAATGAGAAAATGGATAATACAAAATTGTTATTCAAAGATGTCCATCATAAAAAAAAAAATTTGATCCGTTTGACAAGTTGTACTTGTACTCAATGATTGATGATCGAATGCCCAGACTCTAATCAATTCAAAACCTTGTTTGTTTCCCTCCCCCCCGAATTTATTGTTTCCCTCCACAGTATAATTTTATTCATCCAAAAATTTCCTTTTTCGTTTTCATTTTCTTTTTCTTTCTGTATGGCTCCACTTTCCATTCAACAATTCATTAAAAAAGTCAGATTAATCATTAATCCGTACTAGTATATACTGCGCCACCTCAATCACAGCTAACCATTCCTTGTTTATTTGCCCAGGTGAGCCTACCATTACACTCCATTTCACTTAATCACACCTAACCTCCCACAAAATCCCAAAAATACCCTAATAACCCCTTTTCATCTAATATTTTTTTTCTTAATTACAAATTAAAAATATATTAAATTACTTTCTAATCAGTGGATGCATGAGCTCACAATAGACAACTTCGTCTTATCTCTCATTATTATCACAAACATTTATTATTGGATACGATTTTATTCCCATGTAACAACTGAAACACACTAACTGGGACACGAAATCTTAGAGAACAAGTGCTTGAAACCTACAAAATATGGCCTACAAATACAACATAGTGTGCGCTTGAAACTTGCAAACGAAATAGCAACATCATATAGCTTAATTTTCAAAATGATTATAGTTAACAAATTTTGTAATTCTCATTGACAAGTATTACTTTGATTTGAATCAATATCATTACTTAATAATCTACATGAACGGTCCTTTCACATTTCAATGCTAAGTTTCGATCACTATTTTTTTTTTATCATGAACAATTACCAAAAAAATAATGTAATATTTAACAAAATCAAATAATGATAATTTTATATTTAGTATAATACGAACCAAAAAAATAATTCATATCCAACGATTTTTAATTTTTTTTTTTATAAAAAAAATTTGAACTATCATTTCATCATTAATAAACCTAACGAACAAAAGCTTTTAACGTATCGTACCCCACCCACTATATAAAAGCCCCCTATTTCCAACATCCACATTCCCCGCCTGTTAAAAACCACCACAAAGCCCTAGTACCCCCCCGCCTCCGGCATGGATCCCCAATCCCAGCTAGCCCTCCTCCTCTCTCCCGACCCGACCCACTTCGAGAGCCTAATTTCGCACCTGATGTCCTCCGCTAACGAGCCACGTTCTCAAGCCGAGTCACTCTTCAACCTCCTGAAATCCACCGACCCGAACTCGTTAGTACTGAAACTCGCGCACGTGCTCTCCTCCTCCCCCCACCTCGAAGCACGTGCCATGTCCACCATCCTATTACGCAAACAATTCACCCAAGATGACTCTTATATTTGGCCCAAATTATCCCAGTCAACGCAGTCAACGCTTAAATCGGTTTTATTAAACTCGATTCAAAACGAAGAATCCAAATCAATTATCAAAAAATTATGTGATACGATTTCCGAACTCGCTTCGTCGATTTTGGGGGAAAATAATTGGGGGGAATTATTACCGTTTATGTTTAATTGTGTTAGTTCGGATTCCGCGAAATTACAAGAGGCTGCGTTTTTGATATTTTCGCAATTGGCGCAGTATATTGGGGAGATTTTGGTACCGTATATTACGGAATTGCATAGGGTTTTTATGCAGGTTTTGAATAATTCGCCTTACGGGGAGGTTAAGATCGCGGCGTTGAGCGCGTTGATTAATTTTATTCAGTGTTTGCCTAGTTCGAGTGAGCGTGATCGGTTTCAGGATTTGTTGCCCGCAATGATGCGGACGTTGACTGAGTCGTTGAACTCCGGGCAGGAGGCGACTGCTCAGGAGGCGTTGGAGCTGTTGATTGAGTTGGCTGGGACGGAGCCGAGGTTTTTGAGGCGGCAGATTGTGGATGTGGTGGGGTCGATGTTGCAGATTGGGGAGGCGGAGAGTTTGGAGGAGGGGACGCGGCATTTGGCGATTGAGTTTGTTATTACGTTGGCCGAGGCCCGGGAGAGGGCTCCTGGGATGATGAGGAAGTTGCCGCAGTTTATTAGTCGGTTGTTTTCGATTTTGATGAAGATGTTGTTGGATATCGAGGATGATCCCGCGTGGCATACGGCAGATGTGGAGGATGAGGATGCGGGGGAGACGAGTAATTATTCGGTCGGGCAGGAGTGTTTGGATAGGTTGGCGATTGCTTTAGGAGGGAACACGATTGTTCCTGTTGCGTCGGAGCAGTTGCCTATTTACTTGGCAGCTCCCGAGTGGCAGAAGCATCATGCTGCTCTTATCGCGCTTGCCCAAATAGCCGAAGGCTGTTCTAAGGTATTTGGATACATGGATTCCATTCGCGTGTAAACATTGGCTACTGTTCATTGCTTTTGTATCAGCTTATGTAGTCTCGTCCTAATGTCATATAATGTTGCTTTATTGATATGAGAACTGCCCATTTTCGTGCAGGTTGTTACATTACATTTGTGATTGTTTTTATTAGAACATATAATATATTAGGGATATGATTTTATTAGAATATCTTGCGTGTCAATTACTGACAATAAATGATTACGCTTCAATAGTTGAGCCACTTATATTGGATCTTGAATCATATTAAGTTGAATAATTGTCCCGAGAATCATCTTATTATTAAATTGTTTTGAATTTTTTGTTGGTTTGTCCGCTAGAACTTTTGTCATATGCAATTGAATTTATATGTACTGGTTCTGATTTAATTGTTTCTGTGTTTGACATTGTGTTTTGTGGTTAATGTCGTTTTGTTCATTGTCTCTGTGCACTTGATGGCATTAAATATGTAATAGTTATTTTATGACGCAGGTAATGACTAAAAACTTGGAGCAAGTGGTTGGCATGGTATTGAGCTCGTTCCAAGATCCTCACCCTCGAGTCAGGTGGGCTGCTATTAATGCCATAGGTCAGCTATCCACTGATCTTGGCCCTGATCTGCAAGTACAGTATCATCATAGTGTTCTGCCTGCATTGGGTGCAGCCATGGATGATTTTCAAAATCCGCGAGTGCAGGTTCGTAGTTTAGTTTCAACTAATTCTACATTTGCAACTTTAACTCTATTCTGGAATCCTTCTCAATTGTTGAATATAACCCATACTATTATTAGTCCTCACAATTGGGTTTTCATTTTTTTAAGTGGAAAATGTCTAACAAATTGGTTTAAGTCAAGTTGGAGATGAGACCATGGTGCAATTATCCGGAATCTTCCAAATGCCCTGGCATTTTAGTTAAATTTAATTGTTGTTGCATCTTGTTGCTTATTTTTTAACTCATGAAATTGAGTTTGATAATGGTTTTTACATAGTTAATTACAAGATAATCACTAATCTGACATGTTAACAGGCACATGCTGCTTCAGCGGTTCTTAACTTCAGTGAAAACTGCACTCCTGAAATTTTAACTCCCTACTTGGATGGGTTAGTTAGCAAGCTGCTGATTCTTCTGCAGGTAAGATGTTTAACAAACTTTGTATGCAGGGTGTATGGGCGAGCTTTTTGGTAATTTTTCTTGCTTGTATAATTAAAAAAAAAAACTTGGGAGTCCAAGCTTTCTATGCAAGTGTAAAAAAAGCTCAAACAAAAAAGGTCCTAAAAAAGCACACCAAAACACCTACAATATCTGATTGAATTCACCCAGTCCCATCGCAATCTTAAATATATTTGTTCTCATATGACAATCTTAAATTTATTTGTTCTCATATGAAATTACTATTGTGGTGCAGAATGGGAAGCAAATGGTACAAGAAGGTTCTTTAACTGCTTTAGCTTCTGTGGCAGATTCATCTCAGGTAAATCGTGGTGCTGATTGTTCTTGCGTTTTTATTTATTGGCTTACTGCTTTCTAATCGATCTCTCATCATAATGTTCAGGAACACTTCAAAAAATACTATGATGCTGTTATGCCATACCTGAAAACTATTTTGATCAATGCAAATGACAAAGCTAACCGCATGCTTCGTGCTAAAGCTATGGAATGCATAAGCCTCGTGGGTATGGCTGTTGGAAAAGAGAAATTCAGAGAAGATGCAAAACAGGTGAGTAGCTTGAGTACGTAGCGATGCAATCAAGCTTGGAGATTATTTTAGTTTCAAATTCATTTTCTGCAGTAATTAGTATTGCCACTTCATAGTCTTATATGGTGGGCCAGTGTCCTAATTCTCCAGATTCATCGTTCATTTGTTATTTATTTATTTGTATATATTTTCTCTGTGAATGATAGATAGCTGTTACAGCTCCAATCATGCTCTTATTTAGGTGACATGGATTCATAATCTTGTGAATGATCTCATCTTATCCCCTATATTGCTTGCAAGGTTATGGAAGTGCTTATGTCATTGCAAGGGTCTCAGATGGAGTCAGACGATCCAACCACTAGTTACATGCTACAAGTATGGTTTCTTATTTGTATCCTTTGACAACCATTCTTATTGATGTACATGAAACTAATGAAATGTTTCTTTATTAGTTGATATACTTAAATAATCTTATTGACTTACCATATGGTTACAACTTGGTCCTCCTTCTTGCTTAGGCATGGGCCAGACTTTGCAAGTGCCTTGGACAAGATTTTCTTCCTTATATGGGCGTGGTTATGCCTCCTTTGCTGCAATCGGCCCAACTTAAACCTGATGTTACCATAACATCTGCAGATTCTGACAACGAAATCGATGAGTCAGATGATGACAGGTTTGATTTTCGTTTCAATTGTATAATTCACCTTTCATATGTTTGTTATGCATGCGTCTTTTTTTCCTACTTGATGTGGCCTTTCTTTGGTGTTATAATGTGTTAAGAATATTGATTAATTTAAAATGCTACATCTGGTGAACATCTCCTTAGTAGTTCATATTTATGAGCTGGTTTAATGAATAGTTAAATGGTGTAGTGTTAGCTTACTAAGGAAGTCCATGTACATTATTGAGCAGTATGGAGACCATTACTCTTGGGGATAAGAGAATTGGTATTAAGACTAGCGTGCTTGAAGAGAAAGCTACTGCTTGTAATATGCTTTGCTGCTATGCTGATGAGCTCAAGGAAGGTTTTTACCCTTGGATTGATCAGGTCTGTAGTTATTGATTCCATTTTTTGACCATTTAGTTCAGTAGAGAACTGTTTGATTCTAAGAGTTTCAATTCCTAACAGGTTGCACCAATATTGGTTCCACTTCTAAAGTTTTACTTCCATGAAGAGGTCAGAAAGGCTGCGGTTTCAGGTGCATTTTTCTACTTTCTTTTTTCTTTCATTTCTGCTGTCAATGCTGATGCTATTAAGTTGTCTGAATGCATAGTACCTCCCTTACATTGGTCTTGCTAAATTATGTTGGGTTCATTCTCTTTTTAAATGTAGCAATGCCGGAGTTGCTAAGATCTGCAAAATTGGCTATTGAGAAAGGACTTGCTCAAAACCGTAATGAATCTTACATTAAGCAGTTGACTGACTATATAGTACCAGCTTTGGTTGAAGCGTTGCACAAGGTCCATCTTCTGTGTAGTTACTGTCTCATGTGCCAGTTTGATATAATTGAGGATGTTTTTGTATGCCTTAGATATAACCGTTACATTCTTTATTGGTGGCAGGAACCTGATACCGAAATATGTGCAAACATGTTAGATGCACTGAATGAATGCCTCCAGGTATGTCTTTTGTGTATAAAAGTAAGTTTTCTTTTAAGTTGGCTGGGGTGTTTTGTGTGCTTGCTTGTTGTTTTGTTTCTTATTTTAAATGATCTCATTCTGTGAATATTGTTTCCAATGTGATTTTATATATATGCATGGCCTGATTTTTTGAAATACTACCAGCAGTTGCTTTTGCAACTAGCAATCTATTAATTATCTAGAGTTTGTAGTCTCCCATCGCCATCTAGGGTCTTTTGTGCAGTCATTTTGAAAATTGTATTCCTCCCCCAATCACTAAAAATGTTTGAGATTAATATTATTTCTTGTTGGACTTGTAAGGTGACTCATTGTCTCATTTGCTAACTTGCGAATTTACTTGTTGGCAGATATCAGGGCCTCTTCTTGATGAGAAGCAGGTTCGGAGTATTGTTGACGAGATTAAACAGGTTATTACAGCTAGTTCAAGTAGAAAAAGAGAGAGAGCGGAGAGAACTCAGGCTGAAGACTTTGATGCCGAGGAAGGGGAGCTACTTAGAGAGGAAAATGAGCAAGAAGAAGACGTCTTTGATCAAGTTTGTTCTGTTACATTTTGGATCCTCAATAGAAATACTTGTTCTCACACTATATAGTTTTAAAAATCTAATATCACCTTTGTTGCATAATGCCAGGTTGGTGAAATCCTAGGAACGCTGATTAAAATGTTTAAGTCCGCATTCTTGCCTTTCTTTGATGAACTGTCGTCCTATTTGATGCCAATGTGGGTAAGTTCTAGTTCTCATTTCTCTAGAGGTCTGTTATGGAGAGGATTCATGACCTCCTATTTTTATTTATATGACTGCTTATTGTATTGGGGTGTATAATTGTGATATAGGGCAAGGACAAGACACCAGAGGAGAGAAGGATAGCCATTTGTATTTTTGATGATGTTGTAGAACAGTGTCGTGAATCTGCTCTCAAGTATGTGAACAAATTGTAACACGTTCTTAATTCATATGATGGTTCAAAGTGCATTTTCTTTCCTCCTTTTATTCGTCTAAGATTTTTCTTTTTCCATGTTTAGGTATTATGATACCTATCTTCCTTTTATTTTGGAAGCATGTAATGATGAGAACCCAGATGTCAGACAGGTTAGGTTTCATGCAACAAATCGTTTTTCTTATACTGTAGGAGTTGCTCATAAATCTTACTTCATTGCTCAAGGCTTATTATTGTTGTTTGCAGGCTGCTGTCTATGGACTTGGAGTTTGTGCAGAATATGGCGGATCTACCTTCAAACCTCTTGTTGGTGGTATAATTCTATATCAAGAGCTGTTTGTTTAACTCGGTTTTGTTTTGAGCTTGAGTATTCTTTCCACTGCTGCAGAGGCTCTATCAAGATTGAATGTTGTTATAGGAGATCCCGATGCTCAGCAGGCTGAAAAGGTCATGGCATATGACAATGCAGTCTCTGCTTTGGGCAAGTTATGTCAATTCCATCGCGAGAGCATTGACTCTGCCCAGGTAGTTTGAAACTATGCTCATAGTTATAGAGCGTGCTTGGTTAAACTTATTTTGAGCAGCTTATTAGTGAATTGCAATTGAAAACTATGCTCAGCTTATTTTGAGCAGCTTATAAGCATAAAACTTATTAACTGAGTTTATTGTCTTATAACTATTGAAATAATAAAAGAAGCATTGGTTTTTACGTCTTGCTTTTATTGTGACCAATATGTCTCTACTTTACAGGCTTTTGGGAAAGGTGTTTGTCATCTCTGTTGGATGACTCTTACCTCTTCTGAGGATTACTTTTAATTGCCAAAAATAAAAATATATTGATACTATTATAATCTCTTGGTTTGCTTACTGTTTCGTCATGCTCGCAGATTGAAGAGTTACCACTGCTATACTGTCCATAACTGCTACTTCTATACAATTAGCTCGCGTTCTTATGCCATACTGTTCTAATAGTTACTACTGACTTTTTTTGCCAGATAATCCCTGCTTGGCTGAATTGTTTACCATTAAAAAGTGATTTGATTGAGGCAAAGGCTGTTCATGACCAGCTTTGTTCAATGGTTGAAAGGTACTTTGCTTTTTTTTTTTTTTAAGTTTCTATAGCTTCATCTCATTCCTAAGAGCATCGACATCAGTTTTCTTAAAACAAAAATCCTCAAATCTACCCTCTATCTCACTTCTATTACTTTAGTAACTCATATTATATTTTTTTTAATACTATATTTTTTATTATACAATTCCAAACATTTACATATTTAATATTGTGTTTGGAGAATGAGGAGAGAGAGAGAGAGAGAGAGAGAGAGAGAGAGAGAGAGAGAGAGATGAGAGTTTAATGATAAAATAGGTTTGATGATCAAAAACTGAATCTCAGATTTGAGACTTCTGGACCAAGTCTTAATAATATTTGAGGACTGATTATGATATATGCAGTATGAACTTTCTTTTTGGGTTTTTTTCACACTTTTAACCATAACGAATTTCTGAAATAGAATAATTAAGAATCATCAAACTCTGATGTGACTGATCTAATTTGTTATACTACATCTCCTAAATTACATCTGGTTACTCTATCTCGCAGGTCAGATAGTGAACTTTTGGGACCAAATAACCATTATCTTCCCAAAATTGTTGCTGTATTTGCTGAGGTAATTATATGTACTGTGGGATTTCTATATTATTAATGTTGTCAGTATAAAGTGATTGCATTGAAGATGATATTATGAAGTGAAGTAAGAGTATATGTGCATACCTCAACCTAAACCTAGAAAGTAGCTGTTTGTTTATCAGGACCATGGCATTTCAATGTTTTCTCATCTCTGCATATACAGTTTTTGGATGAAGTAAGTGTTTTTAGGGCAGATTTATGGATCAACAAACCTGAGATGTCTGGTGAAAGATTTATGTTACATGGCATTAGCTTTTATCAAGTCTATTAGATTGACTAATTTTTACTATATCATTTGTCTATGCTATGCGAATATGCTTTCTAGATCTTGTGCGATGGTAAGGATCTTGCCACGGAGCAGACTGCAAGTAGGATGATCAACCTCTTGAGGCAGCTTCAACAGACACTACCACCTGCGACCTGGTCATTCTTGCAACCTCAGCAGCAGCAAGCATTACAGTCCATCCTTTCATAGATATTTTTTCAGACGTGTAGAATTTTTCATGAGAAAGCTGTTGTGAGCCATTTCATTTCATCGTAAGATGTCCGATCATTATTTATTCCATCAAGCATCAGGTGCCTGGGTGATGTCGCTTGAAGATCCGCGAGTCGGGGTTTTCCCTTGTTGATTGTGTATAATTCTGGTGTCACAGATGGTATTGTCAGTTTAATTGAGAGCCACAAGTTCTAACCTTGTGGAATGTGAGTTTAGATTTTTGAATGCGTGAGATCTTCATTATCACAGTTTTGGTCCAAGTCGTGTTGCACATTTACAATTATGACGTCTCAAAGTCAAATTTATTGTGTATCGTTTTTATACCTCCAATTTTTTCATGATATTGACATTGTTTGATCATAATGGACAGGCTTTATAATGTTCTGCATTATTGTGGCTATTGCATACTTTAAATTCCTGCTTTTTAATAATATGTTCTTTGTTTTGTTGACTTGGAAAATTTATGGAAGAGGTATGATGAGGGCAATAGGGCATCAAGAGGTTGCTATCATATTGGGAATGATTAATTGCATCTTCTCACAAGTCACAACTAGAGAAAGTCTGCATCAACAATATGCAAAATAATTAGAGCATTTCCTTAAAAGAGATGATTCTAGAGTTATAGTTGAATACTTGTATGGTGGTACCAAGCACCAACTAGCAACAATTAAGATGTACCCCTGTACTTTTTAAGTACAGTAGTCTAGGGATGTTTTTTTTTTTTTTAATTTATAATTCACGTATTTGACATTGCAAGTATATAGTCTAGGGATGTTAATAGGTGTGGATTGGTTCGGTTTTCTCGTTTAACGCATTTTATTTTTTATTTTTATTTTTAGATAGATAATGAAATATATTAAGCATACCGAGTTCAGGCTCCATCAGGGGAGCAAATATAAAAACAAGAGAGAGTAGCATCATATATAAATACTGGATTTAATTTATTACAAAAGTCATAACTAAGTAAAATATGTGTAATGGATCCATTGCTAGTAGGCCGTCATGTGATGAGAATTTTTGTAAAATTTTGATTCTCCAAGAAATCATTCCATCCAGGCTGCTTCGTAACTGTATCTAAATATCTAGCGAATACCTAGAGAACAAAGCATCCGTGAAAATAACCAGGCGAGTGGGATGTTTGGAATTTAAAAGTAAGAATTCGCGGTTAGAAGTATTTGTGCTAGAATAATTTCGAACTTTTCTATAAAAGGTGATCGAGTAGTGACTGCAATTGAGAATTGTCCACCAGTAGTATATAAGAGTAGCTGATTGGTTTGATGAATATTAAGTAGCCATTGATGTTGATTTCCTGGATTGAGACCAATAGAGAGAAAGTAAGTTGTTGGAGGAAGGATCGGGAGGGATGCTTTGTGGTATAAGATAGTGAGAGTCGAAGGTGTAGAGGAGGGAATAGTATGAGTGGTGTTGCGTTTAGAGATATTTGCTTTTCCCAGAGGTGGTGAGTACAATTTCTAATGGCCACAAGTTACTCCAGATTGAATTTCCTTCCATGAAAGATGATGTTATTTATGAAAATCCATAAACTCCACAAAGTACTTATAAGAATTAATAAATCTATTATTACATGTCCACCGACGTATTTCGTTTTTCGATGTTGTGTGAGTCGGTTTTATTTAGTGTGGTGCAAGTTGGTTAGTCGGTGTGGTTCGGGCTTTTCCTTATAAAATACTCACTCCATCCCATAATCTAAGATACTTTTACTTTTACATCAATTTTACTCTTCAATCCAATAATACCTAAATATTTTTACTCTAGTTTTAAGTATAAACTTTACTTTTCTGCTATACTTCGATAATTTGATTTCTGTATGATCTTATATTATATAAAAGGTTTAAAGTCATGTTTGATAACATATTTGTATTAGTTTAATTTACATCTACTATTTATTTGAAAACTATTTTATTTATTCATCACTCTTATTTTTTGAGATTGCGAATTAAATATAACATTATTTCTTTAAATAATTATATTACTTAGAATAACCCAATAAATCGGTTCGATGACATTAATTATCTTACTTCAATTTTAAATAAATACTTACTAATCACCAACACATATATTTTAATAGCACTATTTAATTCACCTAACATTCTTTATTTAAAAAGTGACATAACTAATCAATCATTTATTGCAATAGCCATGTTTCCAAAAATCACCAATAGATATTAAAAAACAATCCATAATCAATGAGCTGTACTGTATCATAATATCATTTTCTAAAAATGATTTGAGTTTAAGTTGGCAATCAGAAAAAAGGAGAACATGGAACAAAAAGTCAAACTACATTAATTAAAAGAAAAATAGTGTTAATAGTGGAAAATCAGGGGAGTTAAAGTCACATCAAAATGGTATTGAAAAAGGGGAGTTAAATAATTATTTTACCTCCTATTTATAAGTGTAGTGTTTGAGAAAATTTTATTTAGAGATAAAATAATTATTTAAGTAATTTTTAACATTGTTTAGATGTGGTTATAGTGAAAAATGGAGATACACAAAGCACATGCCACAGAGCATAAAGTTAGAGAGAGAGAGAGAGATTCAAGCTTTCACATTCTTTACTGTCCTTTTGTAAAAAGATAAAAATAAAAATAAAATAAAAATATTAACCTGTCCCTAAGAAAAGATTGTATAGTTTAATTTTTCAACTATCAAAATTAATAATTTTGAATAGTTAAATTGACTCAAATAACATTAGACGAATTAAAGTTGTAACTTTAATAGTAAAATACAATAAAAATATTATATTTATCCATCATATTAATAGATATTTGAATAATTTATTTTAAAAAGTACTTCTTATTAAATCAAATTTATAAAATAGATAATTTAGTATGGAGGGAGTAAAAATAAAAGAGATGATGATATTTGAATCAAAATCTTGTTTCTTAAGCTGAAGCTATATATATACAAGTGTGACACTAGTTGTGCTCCAATTTGCAAACAATCATATAACAACCCCTTAAAAATTCAGTCTTTTTTTCATAATTCAAGGTACCCCTTTTCTTTATTCTCTTTTTTTCAGCTTCCAACTTCTTTGTGACTCTTTTTTGTTTGTTTTGTATCAAGATTTTGCTGCTTTCTTGAAAATAGTTGCTTAAAGTAGATAATTGTTCAGTTTTGTCAAAGATTCTTGCTTTTTTTCTACATGTAGATTTGTAATTAAATGTGAGGTATATAATTGGATATGTTGTATTTGTTGTTTACTGAATTTTGAACTTTCTTGCAAGTGGTGTGGTGAATATTAAGTTGTTAAGAAAAAAAGATCAATTTTTTTCATGTATTTAAGTAGAATATGTATCATGGCTATGATCTTGTTGACTTATGAAATGTTGGTATGCTATAATCAATGTGGATAATAGTGCTATGTTGAGGATTCATTTGTTTGAGTAGTAAAGCTTTCATCCCTTTTGTTATATCTTGTGGAGGTTCACTTGGAGAATGGAATCTTTGACAGAATTGAACTTAACTGGTAGGATGTGTATGTAAACTCTCACTAGCTTTTTTTCTTTTGACTAGAATTTGTTTTTGGCCTAAGCATGAATCGCTAATGTATATGAATGGATGTTATATCATCTCATGGTATTTTATGGAATTCAAAGTTGACTCATTGAATGCAGTTTGAAGAGAATAATGGAGTAGTTTATTGGAGATTGTTGTTAAGACAAACTATTGATTTTCCCAAAATTAAGGAGGGTTCAGTTTCTTTATGTTAATGGGGGAGCATAATTTCTCTTCCTCTCGTACAACTAGCATCACAGGAAAGGGGGAGGGGTCAAGCGGGAGAGGGGTCAAGGAGATAGGAAACCGATGGTTAACTTTCCTTACACACTTGGATACCATACAAAATGAATACTTTGACATGTTAAAAACCTTACTTGATGAACTTGCAGGACAATGTGATAGTCAATCAAAATGATCTGTTATCATTTATCAAGAATTATTTACCAAAAAATGGTTTCTGGCTTCACCAAATGATATTGTAGGGCAATCTAATTGTTACTTCTATTACCTTTTTTTTCAATCTCTTGCAACTTTCACAGTACAATGTAAACCAAGGATTAATTAGATTCCTAAATCTCATAAATGTGAAATTTGTAATTTTTTTGTCTTCTTGTTTTTCTTTATTTGTATTCTAGCTCGATATTGTTAGAGGCTTAGAGCGAAGCTGTTTATTTTGGTGAACTCGGTATAAAGATTCACTTGGTTGCTTATCAAGATACCTTTTGCTGAGTATAAGCCGGATATCATCTTTCAAGCCAGTAAAAGTTGCCTCTTCTTCCTTCCTGGAGTTTTTGATTCGTACAAAGCTATAAATGGACATGCCTGGTGTAGAGAGAAGAAAGATAGATATAGATATAGATATGGTATGCTGTGATGTTGTAACTAGACATATTTCCTTACTTGTTAAATGTCTAATGCTAGTATATCGAATCTATATGTCTCTCCCTTATATTTCCCCTTAATTATTGCACTCTTTCTCTTGATAGTTGGCAGATTTTCCTTTATAAATCGAAGTAGTCTATTCTTTCATGTCATTCTCTATGGAAACTTCTTGAATAACTATTCCATTTTAATTACTGAACAGGCTCCAAGATACCATACTAAAACCAACCCGTTTGAGAATATTGGCTGGTTGAATATTATAAGTGTGTGTTTTTCTGGTGATAGCACTTCACTATAGTTAGGGCATGGGATAATATTGAATTGTTCAGTCACTTGTTTGACATTTTAAAGGCTGACCTTTCTATCCTTTATGACAGGTGCATAATTGTATTGAACAATGCCTTAAGCTTTATATGAGTAAAAAAGAAGCAGCAAACGCACTGTTCCTCCAGAAGAACATAGAACCTCGAATTACTGAACTTGGTATACCTTTTCTTCTCATGTTACTACTCGTCTCATGCATCCTTATTTTTGTGACACATCGGATACTATTGTCCAGGCATAATAATTAATGTAACTTGATTTCTGAAAATTAGTGTTCCTCTTAATATGAAACCATTACCACCTCTAAATAAGATTTTTAGTGATTGTCTATCTAGGTCAGTCTTGTGTATCTCGCATTTTTGTGGTTTGTTAATGAATTTTGGTTGTATCTGGATTGTCATTGAACTAGTTGTTAACATATATTCCATCATTAGTAAACAGCATAGAAACTGCAAGATTATATTCTCTTGACTTTCTGGTTTTACACAAAACCCTACAGAATGTAACTTATTCTAGATTTTCAGTTTGGCAGCGGCTTGAAGAACAAAATCAGGAATTCTTCAAGGCATACCATTTGAAATTGATGGTGAAACAGCAAATAATGGAGTTCAATAGACTTCTTGCAGAACAGGTCGATCTTATGCAAAGAACAGGATTAGTTAACATACCTTCAATGCCTATGCGTAATGGATCAAATATTTCCACATGTAAGACGGCTTACGTGAAAATGTTTACAGAAGCATGGTGACTTGATTGGCAGGGTTTAGTATTTAGTCATTGGACTACAGTAATTCTTTTGAGTCAACTTGGAAATTCACTGATATAAACATAATAAATACAAGATCAAAGATATATGACTCAGCAAATATGGACTTTCTAGATATGTACTTAAATGGACTTTAGTTTGAGTTACTTTTGAAGGACCGCATCATTAGTATATCCAACTCCCTGCTATTATAATTTTCTTTTTTCACCACTGGCAGTTCAGCAAATACCCCACACTGGAGAAAATCTTGGTTGTGCTTTGGGATCAAGTGAGTTGCATGCAACAATGATGACTAATTTGCCCAATGCATTCATTAATCATGGGACAACAATGGATTCCTGTATGCAATCACCTCTTGGCATGTCCGACAATGGCAGATGTGCGGATATTCCATCCAATATGTTGTTAGCTCAGAGGAGAAGCATGGGAATGCGACCAACACTGAACGGGATGGTAGTCAAAGGAGAGTCTGACTATGCAACTTCCTCTTTCAACTATGCTGCACCAAACAACTTCACTAGACCAAACAACTTCACTAGATTGCATTCTGCCATTGCTGATGCATCTATGTCATCTTTTAGCAGTGTAGATTCCAACTTGCAATCCCTAAATGGATCTATCTTGGACACTGATGCTTCTTCATTTGGGTTCCCAGGGCAATTTTCTCAGAACTTCATTCTTCATAACACTAACATGACATCCGGAATATCTGCCAATCATGGTCTGCTCTCCCTCTCTCCATGCTCTTTCTGTCCTCTCCCCCTCCCCTCTCCCCGGGAATGGCTATTGCCTCATGACAAGTAATGTATTTCTGTATTGGGACCTCATTACTGATTGACATGGGAGTGGATTCCAAGTTCCGTCCAATGTTCTATTACATTAAGCCTTTAAAGATTTGACAGTTTGGCAAAAATTTCAGTTTCCTTTGGTGCAGGTGTTCTGGAGAGTTACTCTGAGGCTCCATTTTTTGCATCAAATTCAAACAATATCCTTGATCCTCGAGGTTAGTCTAGTTGTAAAGTTCTCTGTTTGACCTATGGTGAAGTGTTGAAGAGTTTGACATCCTGTCAATTGTTATTCAGGAAACATCGGCAGGTTTGGATAATGCTTCGCTGGCTTTAGATATAATTTTTTTGCTGATGATTGGTTAAACCATAGTAAGTGATACATTTCCTAACTGTTCAAATCAGCATGCATATGGTTGAGTACATAATTTCATTAGAAATGACCACACCGTGCTCTCATTTAAGGCGTCTCTTAGCAATGTCACTGATGTATGCTCATTCTCCAACTAATTCTATCATTCATCTCATCTGCTGCAGGTTTAGCTTGCTGTCAGGATAGTAAAGTTTATGTGAATAGCTCGTCATCTTGAAAAAAGCGAGCAGACTGGATTTTTTTATAGGAGAAGCTGCTGCAAAGTTAAATATGTAGGATCTTCGTTGTAACCTCTTGAGCGTCGCAGATCATTGTAGATAAAATTGTCACATAATAAATTGGTTGTAACTGTGATGATTCTAGAGTTGCTGGTTTTCTTGTTTGAAAAAGCAGAGTTTAGTAGTCTATAGACCAAAATAGCAGAAATTTTCCATTTATTTGTGTATTTCAGTTCCAGATATCAAATTTGGCTTGCATGATTTTCAAATATTTGTTGTTAACTGTCAAGGCCTGGATGATGATGAAACCTAAGCTCTTTTAACCAAAGAGTTCAATATAGATTGATATAATTAATTGTACATATTGATGTAATCGATGTCACCTTATTGGAAAAGCCCAGTAAACGGCTGCTTTGAGGCGTGGCGGGAGTCGGCCAAGGTTTTTTAAGGTTACAGGAAGGCGTTGTCGGCTTCGCCGATGATCTACGATGAGTAGAAAGTGCTTTTCGGATTACATAAATATCTCAGCGTTGACATTAAAAGGTAATGTCATTTTATGCTCTATATTTATTACACCTCTTAAATACTCGCTGTCTTAAGCATTCGTTGGAGTAATGCTGCGGTCGTAAAGTGGCCTTGTTTATCCCAATCTGTGAGGGACCGCCTACATTCCGCTCATGATCTACGTATTGAGTAGGTTGTATCGAAGCTTACCCAACCAAAACCATCTGACCCTTGGCAGAATAGCAAAAGTAGATAGTAGCACAGATATTCAGTGAACAGTAGCTCAAAAATCATCGCATTGTTGGGGCGCTGCGTGCACGTGGGGACTCAAAGATCACGTCAAACAAATATGCGGACAACAACACGGACATCGCCCCTTTGTCGGTTGGTCACCCAGCCTTTCCTTTTCTGAGGTCGGAAGCTACGTTCGAGAGCGACCGTGAGGAAAGCGGCGTGCGAGCAGGCGAGGGCACCGAATATAGCCGATCCCGTAGCGAGACTAATACTCTCATAGAGCGAAAAGCGAGATCGATCTCCCTTGAGATCCGCCCAAGATGAAGTGCATAGTACCTTGGCGGTCCTTGAGGCGAAAAACTAGTTCGCGGCACAGCTACGGGTGCACACTTTTCCAGTCGGACCACGCCGTAATATTTCTGGCGATTAGTTGAATGATTTGAAGAGGATGATGGCTTTGATCGCCGCGGCTCGGCCCACCCGGCCACGATGACAAAGATACCCTTTTTACGATGGGTTGGATGGCGTTGCCTTTGCCGGCGAGGTTCAAATACCAATTCAACTTTCGATGGGAATGGCGACCCATTGAAATACATGAAAAAGGTTTATTGCCCCCATGGCCATCACCTCCAACCAATCGATGTATCAGGCGTTCTGAGCAACACCATGGCGAGAGCTCTTAATTGGTACATGGAGTTACCATTAAAAGTGATCGAAACCATATCAAGCGGCGAGCGCGTTATAGACAAGTTCGGGCAGCTCAAACTATCTGAATGAGGCGGATTTTGATGGACATCAGGCAAAACATGAACGAGTCATTGAGCAGTTACCACAAACGGTATAATGACCTTTGTAGCATCAACGGTGATCGCTTGACAAAGGTCGCATACATGGAATTCTTTAATGGCCTCGCATATGGAAAGCTCAAAAAGGCGTTGTTGGTAAAGACGCCACTCTCGAAAGATGCATTAACCAGAGAGGTTAAACAACACATCGAGTTAGAAAGGCTCGAAGAAAGCGGCGAGTCTTGATCTTAAAGGCGATGCTAAAGAAGGATAGGCGAGGTCGCCAAAGGAAGCCTCGGTTTGGGAAAGGATGTCTGGCCGAGGCAGGGGGGCAAACATCGCGAAAGAGAGCCCATTCTCCGCGCCTCATACCGAGGCTTGGTCGTTTAACTTGACACCGACCTCGATGGGACTAGCAGTGATGCTCCTCTAAGAGATGCCGGTGGCGAAGTGTTTCGCAAGTGCAAGATAAGAATCCTCTTTTGACCATTTCGCGTCGCGGGCAGCGGGGAAGAGATAAGAAGACAATCTTGCCAAATACCCACGAGGGAACATGGCCACGACACAAACGATTGTAGGATTTTGAAGGCAGAAATAGAGAAACTAATCAAGCGGGGATATCAGAAGGAATTCGTGGGCCAAGATAGGCCAAGGCAACAGGTGTGCGGTTATAGTCCACCCCTTGAAGCGAAAAGAGGTGACGAGGCGAACAAACAGTGACTCTCCAGGCATACACGGGGCGGGTGTCTGATCTATGGAGAAATAGCGGGAGGCGGTGACTCAAGCAATTCACTGAAAAATTATTCCAGAAGAGAAGTGTATAGCACCGGTGGAGCAATCACTAAGAACGAACCAATATCGTATTGTGATCAGAGCAGACCAATATGGATTCTCGATAGTAGAGATTAGAGAATAAAACTTCCTCACGATGATCGAACGTCAAGCCACTTGGCAGCCAGTTTTTCTTTGTGGAGAGGATCTTTGGTTGACACGAGGCTCATTGACATCTTATATCTTAACACAACTGATAAACCGGTTGCCCATGACCCACGTACAACCCGATCATTTAACCCCGTTGACGGGGTTCACGGGCCATGTAATCTATTTGGTCGGCATCGTCGGACTACGACAACGATTCGGGAGATTGATCGAACCCTGACGATCAAGACCCAGTTACGAGGGTTGACATGGATGATTCATTTAGCGGGTTGATTGGAAGGCCTACTTGGCCAGCCCATTCAGCCATAGCTCCCACTTTGCATCTCGGGTGAAGTTCCAATGACGGGGGGCATAGGGGAAATGTGTGGAAACCAGAAGAGGGCGAGGATATGTTACCAAGCCTCGGTTCCCCCAGTGAACAAACCAACGGTGGAAAGCAAAAAGAAACGCTGCCGGGAAAGTCAACTCGAGATACGAACGGTGAGGAAAGAAGAAGAGGAGGACAACTCGCCGAAGGAAAGGGAAAATTTGAAACGACCAGTACCACACGAAGAAGTGGAAGAAATCCCATTCAACCCTACAAATGTTGAGCGAACCTTCAAAGTGGGGACGAAGTTGGACGGTACTCGCGGGGAAGTAGTCACCATTTCATGAGGAGTTTGAGGATGTATTTGCATGGGGCCCCGAAGATATGCCGGGGGTAGATCCCGAGATAGCAATACATCTGTCTATCCAATGAAAGGAAGTGAACAGCCAAACATGAAAGTTTAAAACAACTGAAGGCTATTAAGGCTATAATTTGAATGGATTCTTGGACCTCGTGTCGGTAAAGAAGTCTAATAACAAATGGAGAATGTGTACTGACTTCACGAGCCTAAACAAAGCTTGTCCTAAGGAACTTACATGCTACCGTGCACAGGAAGATTGGTGGATATTGATGCGAGGCATGAAGTCTTTGACTTCATTGGATCAAATCAAAGGTTACCACGGAATCACAGCGTACCGCCCGAAGGCAGAAGAAAGCGGCCTTAACTTCACAGTATGAAACGTTTCTATTTGGAAAGTGAGTGCCCGACCCCAAAAATCAGGCCAACTTATCAAAAGAATGGTAAAAACACCAATTTTTTACATAAATCGAGGATAAAGGAGGAACACGGGAGATTTATGTAGATGACATGTTGTGAGCAAGAAGGACTGGAGAACTATGGGAAAGCGTTCAGAACAAGCCGTTTAAATGAGCTACAAATCAGCCAAATTGCTCATTTGGGGTCACTTAGGAAATTTACAGGAGTATATGATCAGCAGAAAGAATCGAACCAAACCCCGACAAGATCAAGGCACTCCTAGATATGGAGCCGCCAGGGAGTTATAAGGACATCCAGAAGTTAACGGGATGCTTAAGCCGGTGGGTATTTAATGCCAAGTCGAGAGGCGGAACTACTCCCATTTTCTAAGAATTTGAGGAGGGCCTCGAAGGAAACCTTTCGTTGGGATGAGGAGTGTGCCCAAGCATTGACAGCTGAAAGGGTATACGGCACCACTTTAAGTGTGCTCATGGCCAGGCGTGGAAGAACTGATTGCTGTGGCGGATCTCGAGGCAGGCGATTAGCGATTGTACTTTCACGGAGTTGGGGGCATACAAGCCCATTTACTATGTGAGCCACGTGTTGCGCGGGGCCGAGAAAAAATACCAACCAACTGGCAGATTTGCAGCGTATCTCCTTGAAAGCTCCAAAATACCACTTGAGGCTGTTTAAAGATCCGGGTAGCCAGCTTGAAAGAGTAGCGAGTCCGTCCTTCTCGGGCAATTATTAAGTGAAGGCATCGAGTTGAGTGAGTTTGATATATGTCTGAGTCGCGATAGCATTCACGAAAACTTAGGTTTGGCGGATTAAGCGGATTTCAAAGCTAATAATGGACCAAGTGAGGAGAAAATTGTGGGATAAAAATGAATCCTCGTCCAAATACCGTACTTAAAGCCACAACCTTGGCGAGAGACGCTTTGCCCATTATCTTGAGCATACCAGCACGAAATGAAAGAAGCGGATCGATTGTCAGCTGTATTTGACGATCTACCTAAAGGGAGGTTTATAAGGTGGAATCCGAGCGAAGGGCCCCTCACAGGGAACAAACACGAAGATGGTCTGAAGAGAATCCCAGTTGGGCTTGAGGCCGACGGTGCTCGAGGGTGCATTGCCTGCGAGACCCGAAGCGAAGCGAAAGGTCAATAGAAAAAGCCTCAGGTTTTGCATGTATGAAGGAGAGCTATACCGGAAGTCCTTTGAGGGTCCCCTCCTACTATGTGTATCCCAAGGAAATATGCAAAAGGTGCTTGTATGGAAATGCGTAGTGGGTGGTATAGCGGCCGCGTTGGGAAAAGATCCTACGACAAAGGTATCTGCTTGGGTTCTTCACGGCCCACTATGATCAAGGCCCGGCGGACCGTCATGAGATGTAAACATGCCGGAAAGCTAGGCAGCCTCCCTGGAGTCTCGAGCGCGATGGCTATAGTAGTCGGTCTGCATTATCCAGTGTAGAGAATAGACACGTGGAAAAAATTACGAGCCAAAGTTGGCGGGTATGTGGTGGTGGCGGTGGACTGTTTAGCAAATGGGTAGAGCGGCTCCAACGGCGAAAATTGTTCACGAATGACCTACAATGTGTACTTAAATTGTACTGAAGCTACACATTTAACTTATGGCGAAGATCAGTGATCCATTCTTCATTGATCGAGTATTGGATGATGCCGGGTTAAGCGTAGTAACACAAGTTATGTCAAACTAATTAAATCGCGTTAAATGACCGAGGTCGCATACTAGGCGGAATTGGTAAGAGAATCAAATTAAAGCAAACCTTTTCGATCTCAGTTAGAAATTTGATTAAAATTTTCGTAAGAGGGAGCAAATTAATTAGGTAGGTAATGTAGTTGTGGTCATCAAGGATTATAGCCTTTTGTCGAAAGTATGTCTGAAACACTTACGCAGATAATTTATCTAATTAACATGTTCCCAAGCTATTACGTTATTTAAATTTACCTACTACACGAGTATCAGTCATGGGTCCCATTACAAAATGAATCTGATTGAGCCCACACTCCCACTAGCTGGCTGGTATATTTGCTGTTGCTGACCCCTTATCGTTGAGCACGCCTATATATTTATCCTTTTTGAAGCTACAAATTCTCCTTGTTTCGTTTTCTTGAATTTACCTCCTCCTTTTCTCCTCTTGTTCCAAATCAACCAAGGAGAAAAGTTCAAGAAATGGGAGAAGAGAAGAAAGTATCAGTTGGAGTTTGGCCAACTGTGAAGCCTTTTGTTAATGGTGGTGCTTCTGGTATGCTTGCTACTTGTGTTATTCAACCTATTGATATGATCAAGGTACATTTTCGGCCAACCCCTTTTCTTTCTTTCAATTATTGTTTTAGTCACAAATAGAGGTAGAGGTAGAGGTAGAGGTTCGTAGATCGAATAAGAGTTGGATATAGACTATATCAAATACCCAGAGTTCATGGGATTAATAGTAGGGACCCGACATACGACTGATTAGAGATGTCGTCTTCATATAGTAGAATAAGTATTGGTTTGGTTTGAGTTTCTTGTTTATTCAAATGATGTTTGTTATACTGTCTGAAAAAGTGCAGATCTTGCATCAATCAGTCTTGATATGCGTTTTGGTTTAGATCTTGCTTAGGATGAGTAAAGATCTTGTAAAGATTGAGTTTTTATGTATGTTTCACTCTATTTTATCTATTTTGTTTTTGTTTCACTTGAATTTGAATTTGTTGTATGTATAGTGCGTGATGGGTTGTTTTGGATATTTGAATGATATGCTAGTGAACTTCACTTAGTTTATCTCGACTTTTAAGCTGAAAGATATATATCTGCCTGCTTTTAGATTTGATGGCAGTTTAAGTGAAGTGAAAGAGATAAACCTTCTGCTTGGAGTGGAGCAATTGTTGATAAATGGTAGCTTGGTGGTACCTACTTTTAACTTGTATATGATAGTTAAATGGGTTTCTTTCAAATTTTCCATGTATGCTGCTAAGTTTTATTGAGTAAAAAATGGAAATGCAGGTTATGTGGTTGTTTTCATGCTTGCCATGTTATTTTGAGGGTAATTTATACTTGAGTGAGTGTATATTTTTCATTCTGAACTTCATTTTCACTAGTTTTAGTTAAGAAGATTAGCGACTCTGACGTGTCCTAGTCATACCATATTATTAAATTACAGCATTCATCACAACGGGTTTTTGTTGCAACTGCAGGTTAGAATACAATTGGGGCAGGGATCGGCAGGAGAGGTGACAAAGACCATGCTCAAGAATGAGGGTGTTGGTGCATTCTACAATGTTGGTTTTTTTCACTAGATACTTTGTGCAGTAGTGTGTAGGTCCATTCTTGGAGTTGAACTTTTTTGTTGAGATGTTCTCACATTTCAATCAGCCATTTTTTAAAGTCATTAACTTGAGATCTGTTTGATGGTGCATTGCAAAATATATAGAGACTTCTTTTCTAACTCCAGATTCTGTATTTTCTGAATTCACTAACTGTGACGTTGCATATATACTCTGTTTGACATCGGTTATTTATTCGCTGGAGCAGGGTCTATCAGCTGGGCTTCTTAGACAAGCTACATACACAACTGCTCGGCTGGGAACATTTAAGTAAGTATTATTGGAAGGAAGGCTGAATTGTTTTTGTCCCGTTCATCCTAATGAGAGCTAATCTTGTAGTGATACTATCGATATTAGCTCCAGTAGGCAAGCCTAACTAATACAAGTACTCCTTATATTCACATTCACTTTATCCATTTTATTTTATCAGAATTATGTCATGTGTATGTTGAGATAATTGTAACTGGTTAAACTGATATTTATAGAAGAAACAGCCATGATTTTATATTGAAACTTCTTATTCTTCTTCACTTTGAAATTTGAATAGATCACATGCTTTTGGCTATTTCTTTATTATATTATTTGCTTATGATGCTTTGGAACCATGTATTTGACTTGTTTAAGAAAATGCCAGGAAGCTATGTATAAATGTCTTTTTTCCTTATCAAGTTGAAAATCCTTGAGATTGTTGGTAAACATAATTTGAAGACCATGCTGATCAATTTCTAGTCAAAGCTAGAGTACATTGTAATGGGACAGTCTTTCTTTATGATAGGATCTTAACCGCCAAGGCAATTGAAGCCAATGATGGTAAACCTTTACCTTTATACCAGAAGGCTCTATGTGGTCTGACTGCAGGAGCTATTGGAACTCTGTTAGTAGAGTATAGGGTTAACTCATACGGATGCAAGCTGATGCCACTTTACCTGCTGCACAGCGAAGGCACTACACAAATGCATTCCAAGCACTTTATCGTATTGCTGCTGACGAGGGAATCTTGGCCCTGTGGAAAGGTGCGGGTCCTACTGTTGTTAGGGCAATGGCCCTCAACATGGGAATGCTAGCTTCCTATGATCAAAGTGTTGAGTTTTGCAAGGACACTCTTGGCTTTGGTGAGGCTACCCAACAAGTCTTGCATTAAAAGATTCAAGTCTCTGTACACTAAGGATGAAGGATTCTATCCGGTGCTTGTGTTTGTACCTTCCAAGTAGTTTAATTTTCAGAAATTATGTGATGTGCATCGCTTTCAGGAGTAATACTGTAATTATATTTCATTGGCACTTTGGCAGTCACCATTATGTTAGGAATCCTATTTATCACGAACCTGCAACAGTGTTGGGGGCTAGTTCAGTATCAGGATTCTTTGCTGCAGCCTGCAGTTTGCCTTTCGACTATGTGAAAACCCAGATTCAAAAGATGCAACCAGATGCTCAAGGGAAATATCCCTACACAGGTTCTTTCGATTGTGCTATGAAGACACTGAAGTCAGGAGGCCCCTTTAAATTTTACACTGGATTCCCTGTATATTGCGTTAGAATTGCTCCCCATGTTATGGTAGAAATGATGCTAACCGTCTATGAAGGACACACACACATGTGTATACGCCCCATTTCTCATCGTTGGTTTATATGTTTTGCAGATGACATGGATCTTCCTGAACCAAATTCAGAAATTGGAGAAGTCTGTTGGTCTGTAGCTTCCTTTGTTAGAACTAAACATATTTGCTTGAGTTGAGCTCTTCATCGATACCTCGAAATAAACTTACACTGTTGTATTATATTGCTACTTCATTGGTTTGGTTTCCCACGAAACCAGAAGTTGCAGATTCATGTATTGAACAAAATGAAAGGTTCTCATAGGGTTTGAATTCATTCACATCTATGAAACTGCAGTTCGAATAATTACAGTGTTTCAAGATTTTGAAGATTACTTTGGCAAAATAATTATGGTGTAATGTTGCTTCCGTAGTGTGCATACTGCCCAATTTGCAGGGTAGGGGGATAGACAAGTGCTAGGAATCAATGTCAATTTCATCTGTTTGTTGCCCAATTAATCATTTTGTATCACCAAAATGTAGACTAATAATATCACTATTGTTGCTGTCAATTTGATACTCAAATCTTGTCATTTGATGCAAATGGCACAAAGAGAATATTTTGAGGTTGAAAATGATTATACATGTCTTGCTTTCTGTGGTTCTCATAGTGATTGAGAAGAACCTAGGAATCTACATAATTGGATAAAGGAATAACCTGGTATTTTTGCAATAAACTCTATGGTTTTAATGTTTCATGCATTCAGGATTTATCACTAGATCTTTGCTTTATTAATCTGAGTAATTATTGGTCCCTATATTAGTAGTATACTTATGCCTCATTACATTACCAACACTAATATCTATTATGCAGTAGCTAATCTTTAGATTTCATGCCCAGACAGATTGAAGCAAACTACTTGTTATTCTGACACTGGAAAATACGTCTGATCAAATCCCTCCTTATTTGTTCAGTGATTATAACCCCATTAGAATATGAATATGTTGTTAAGACTTACTGGTCATGACATTAATAGTTAGCACTCGTCTATTCCCCTACCCTGCAAATTGGGCGATATGCACACTACGGCTGTGACACTAACCTAGAATAAAAGCCACAGAGTGACAGGAAAATGCTAAACCAATTTGCTGTTCGTCATGCATGAAGAACGAGGGATCAATTTTAAACCTTTACCATATGCAGCTATCAATAAAGCCTCGGCTCGACCTGCAAGGTGGTTAGATTACAAGGGTTATGACTGGCTTGAATTTGCATACTATTTGATGAGTGTGAATATGTCTTGAAAGACTACTGTAATACTGTAAATTAAGAGCAGACTGAAGCTAAAGATACACTAACCATGATCTTTCTTTCTTTTTAGTAGTGAACTTGTTGAAGGAAATAGTTCGGATGCAAGCTCCCTGCTAGCATCCTGCAGGTGAAATGGACTTGGATGAAGGGAGAATGTTTAGAAATGTCGGAAAAAACTTACTGGCATCGGCAATTAAAGCAAACACTGTCAATGCAAATTGTTGACTGTTAAATAACTTGATGGGTCCAAGACCTTCTGTATCAATTACATTCTAAAAAGGATATTTTACAATACACTTATAGGCATAAGCAAAGGTGTAGTTAGTTGTGGCTTTTTAATTCGCAAAGCTGCCCTTTCGGATCCGCATAATTAACATTGTTTTGTCTTCTGGAAGCCATGTAATATCCTCATACAATGTACTTTCTGTTTCTTGAGATCATGATCATTTCTATTATCTGGTCAAACAATTAATCACAAGGAACTTATGACGCAGCCGGACTCCAAATTTTTAAGATTCGAGCATGTGGCAATAACTTGTAAAACAAATATGTCAAATGCTCCAACTTCCAACAAAAAGATTAAACAGACCTTACTAGAGCGGCTTCCTGACAGTTTGAATTCATTCTTCCATGACAAAGAGGGCACCGGAACCACCGAAAATCCCGAGGCAACTAAGATTCCAATCCACATACCGTATCCAAATCCTCCACTCCACCATCCCTTCATGTAGAAACATAAAAATTATCCATGCAGGAGTTTTAAGATGACAAAAATATGTATGAGATAGAGCAATAATTATGAAGTTTTACTAGGAACAAAAACATAGCTTTTGACCCAGCATAAAAATACACAAACAACTACCATTGTAGAATTTTCATGAGTTGAAAAACAGCTTCTATAAACTAACCTGCTTACCATCCTGTGGAAATGGAAGTGATTGCTCTACATATACTGTAGTTCCTGAACTGACAAAGACTCAACTGAGTAATAAAACCAAAACTAGTTTCTCATAAATAAGAGGAAAATTTAATCAAGTGCGCAAAACAAGAAGGAGAAATATGTTAATGGTTATAGTTGCAATTCCAGTAAATTCTTAAATTAAAACAATGACTCGATATAACTCCTCATATCACCTAAAAAATGCAATACTACAGCTAACACATATTCATTGACAATATACACATAACATTTAATATAGAATGTGAAGATGCATGCCCATGAGTTCAAAATTCAAATGTAGTCAAAATATAATGAAAGCTCCTTTTCTGCTGTATAGATCATCCTATTTAAATATTTGATAATGAAAACATAGTATTGTTATTAGCTAGCATATAAAAGAAACAGACAAATCAAACCAGGAAAATATTTGAGGGGATGCTCTGTATGCTCCAAAGATTCAAATTAAAGGATACAAGAAAGAAAACAACTATCATCTAAGAAGAGAACTTACCAATAGGAGCATTGAAACGTTTAACTAACTGAACTATAGATTTGGCATCCAGACGCTTCCGGACTCCTTTACCCACACGAACCTTCAAGTGAGGGGAATCGAACACCTAGAAGGAGTGGCCACAGCCCACTATGACTTAGTTTTATAAGCATACATTGAGTCTTTCATCTCTTTCCATTCGGTGGAGGAGAGAATCTTTAATGATCGTGAAAATATAATGACTTACCAATACACACATCGGTTAGTTCCAATTTGGTTTAATCTTGAGCGAAGTCAATTTGAGACACACTATCACGGAAGACCAGTACTAATTACAAAGTACGTATGCATTACAAAGTATGTATGCAGTATGCACATCTAACAAAAATTGCGACGATAAACACACCGTTGATATCCTGACCTTTCACAACAAAACACTTGCTCCAGTTTCATACTTTTCTCGAAATTAAACACTTAGTCATGTAGAAGTAGTGTAGCACACGAGTTAAAGCCTAAATTAGCAATATCATAAAGTATGAATTTTTAGTCTCCCATCCACTTTCCAACTTACTGAAACTCGCCCTTTCATAAAAAAAGACATACAAATCCAACACTATAGCATACATACAAGGTCCAGCTCATTTCAACCCCATCATTTGGATTTGGAAACCAAACGTACAAATCACTCTTATCAGGTGCCTTTACTCATAATGACAATGCCAGAGTTCGAGTAATTGCAATTACAAAGGCCGAATCTTCTAAATCTAAAAAACCACTCCCTCCATCCCATGATGATTAGTTTTCAATAGTTAAATCTAACACACGCAACACTGATTTGGATTAATTAACATATTAATAGTAGTAAAGTACATTAAAAACGACACCTTTTAATAAATTCTTATCAAATACCGAGTACCATACAACATATAAAAACAATTAATTTCAATATTAAAAATAATCAACCATCAAAATTCAAAAGTATACAATCTTTATGCAATGAATATAGTAGTAAAAACTAAAAAGTGCTTCTTTATACCTCAACTGAGCGGTCGGGTCTGAGAACAGCCAAAGCCCCGGAAACATCCGGGTCAACACCCAAAACCCATTCAGAATCCGGGTTTTTGACCCAGCGTTCAACAATAGACAACATAGGACAAGACAATGAATCCAACCAATTCTCCTTAAGCAAAGCCTCTGAAACTGCCTTACTTGTCTTCACTCTTGTTGAAGATTTTGTCTTTGTTGGAACCTCATTTGGCTCAGCAGCTAATATGGCTTTCGCCGGAATACTCAAAACGGCGGCGGAACAAGAAGCTGCTGAAACTGCCTTAATATTTTTTGTTCTTGTTGAAGATTTGGTCTTTTGTGGAGGTTTAATTGGTTCATGGGCAATAATGGGTTTCGCCGGAATTTTTAAAACGGCGGCGGAGGTGGTGGTGGAATAAGAAGCTGACGTGCTGAAATATTTTTATCCCCCTCGTTGGAGCTTTGTGGTGACTCAGTTGGTTAAAGGCCAAAACGGGTTTCAAAGCAATGGCGCAGGTGGCGGCAGCGGTGAACAGAAGAGCTGAACTTGGCTTAGTATTTTATTTTATTGAAACCTTAGTTTTGTGACTAAATAAGCTGAGATTCTGAAATGGTTTGGTAGGAAAAATAGAAAAACGGCGGTGGTGGTGGAAGAAGAGGCGGCGGCGAAGAGGTTGAAAGCAGTACGAAGAGTGGGAGTGAGCTTAAGCATGAATGGAGAATGCATTTGAGATTGGAAATTCAGATCTGTGGAGTTCATCAAATTCAATGCAAGTGATGATTGGAGGGAAAATTCAGAAACAAGATAGAGGGTTTTTCACTAAATCCTTTAACTGTAAGTGGTTTTTCTCATCTGCTATGTGTAATGGTTTTAAATTTTTTATGGAGTATTAAATAATTTCACATTCCGTTTATTTATTTATTATTGTTCTATGTTAAAAATTTTGTTTTTGAAATATTTATCCATTCTAATATAAAATTAAATTAGCTTTTCATTTATTTTAAACTTTAATTATCATTAAATAAATCGATGATACGGTTTCAAATAATTATTAATATACATTTTTGATGTTTTTTATTAATCATGTGCGAAATCGTTAGGCGATAAATAAAAATAACAAAGGGAGTATTAATTAATACTGGATTGATTTTGTCATCTTGTATTTTGCATGTCGGAACAACAAAATAAATAGTATCAAAATATGTTTAACTTGTTAAGATAAAATTGTTTAAAACTATATCATTTGAAAATGATAAAATTATTTGAAACTATATCATTAATTGGTTAATAATTTCATAATAAAAAGTGGTCAAAAATATATTGGAAATGTAAAACTATAATTTTCTATGGTAGAATGATAAATATTTTGAAATAAAAAATTTAAAATAGAATGATAAATAAAAAATACGGAAGGAATAAATTTTATGTGGAAATTTTGATCGAATCAAAGTTACAATGTTATTACTAATGTAAGTTGTAAATTTGCAACTATTACTTTTCTTTTCATTCAAATTTCTAAGGGACTTTTATTGTTGAAAAAATTCAAAATTCAAATTAAGTTTGTATTTTGATCATTTTCAAGTGATTTAAATGGAGAGAAAATTAAGTATAATAGATTGTTTTGAAATTCTCTTAAAACTAATACAAAAATAAATATACTTTAGATTGTGAGATGTATGGAATATAATTTTGTAAGAAGTTTTGACATCAAAATTCAAAAACTGAATACCTCACAATATATTTTGGTGATTTTGAATCGAAGAACTTTGTCGTTAACAATAGCGGCTTTTCCCATTAGTGAAATTGGCAAAATACCATGGTCGACGCATGGTGTTTGCATATATGATATCTTTTTATTAACAAAATCAACACTTGACCTTGTAAATTATTCATTACCTCTAGATCTCATATCTCCCAAATCCTATTTTTGTTTCCCTTTGTTGTTCATTATACAATTTTCACTTTTTTTCTATACTTATTTCTACCTCTCATTCTCTCTAAGATTTTTACTTTCTTTGTCATAGAATTACTAAGGCTTCAATACTAATTTCATATTATAATCTCTTAATCTTCATTAAGATAGAAGTTTGGTATTTCGGAAAATTTACTGTAAATTTATCCTAATTTGACTTTATCATTTAAAGAGGCTATGTTTTTACTCTTGGTGTGTAGTCATCTATTTGGGTACTTTTGAGGATAAATATGTTTATTGTTTTAGAGTATTTTTAAAATTTTCATAAAATTCAATTTTGAGTTTGTTTTAATAAAAGAGTAGTATCTTACTAATTTTAAATGAACAATCGGACCAAATATGATGTATAAACACATGATATTTTTTGAAATGTTATAATGTCATATGTTGTAATAATAATAACTAGGACTCTTTTATATAAGTCGTATATCACGATATAACTTTAAAATCAATTATATGAATTCAGTATAATAAACTATAAGTCATTGTACTACGATATAACTTAGTATAACGATTATAATTTATATAAGACATTATATTATACTATAACACATTATGTAACATAAATGTTATTTAATGCGATATAAGATGTTATTAGTTCTTGATAGATTAATTTTATATTTAAACCTTGGCCATTTATGAACATGAAAGATATCGATGATGAAGATTCTTAAATAATTGGATGTCTTGCAATAATCAAATGGCTTGAAGCTATGAATTATATGTTCGTAAAGTGGATCTTGCCTGAAGTGCTTCTTTGGGAAGTTCCAAGAAGAACTAGAAGCTTGTTGTGGAGCACGCTAAGTAGTGTAAGAATCCTATTAGCAACTTACATTCAAGAAAGTTCACCCAATCAAGCCTCTAAATTTTAGAGGCCTACTCATTTTTTGTTTTTGATTTTGAGATATCTCTCTTAAATGAATGATGTTTGGTTACTTTTTGAACAATATATAGTAGATCTACGTTTGTGGATGTTATGGATATTTGTTATGTTGAAGTTATTGTATTTCATGCATGTTTATTTGTGGCGTCCATGTACAAAAGCTAAGCGGCGAAACATTCAGAAGTTACATCTTTGATTTATTGCGATCTTGAAATATTGTCAATCGTTACATTGTAAACGTTCAGTGTCAATTATTACATTTTGACCTTCTTACATGATAACATAATACATTAATTAGATTGTGACGTACAATATAATGAATTATAATGTATTATAGTCATTATAATATAATATATTTGAGAGGCATATAGAAAAATTGAATAACTAACATAATTTCAAAGGAAAAAAACAACAGAAAAATTAGGAGGGTAAAATAGTCATTTCATGCCTAAATTGTAGTAGTCTTTAAATAAAAATAATAATGTGTGTATAAACAAATATAAGGGTTGACTCATGCTAATTTACAAAATTTCTCCCCACTAGCCTATTCAATTAATTTATACCTCGTACGGAGTAATATTTTTGGATGTAAGTATTGCTTGTAATACAATTTTATGAAGTATCTAACTATCAAGCTTTTGAGAAACGTTTGTTCCCAATTCTACAATATTACCAAATCTATAAAAGTAATATCAGGAAGATAATTTTTTATACATATATAAGTAATTTAGATATTACATTTTTGTTTTGCAGATTGTGTTTCAATGTATTTGTGAATTGTATGAACACCTATTGATAATTTTGTTGATAGCTATATTAATGATTTTTTTTATAGTTATACTAATGATAAATAATAATAATAATAATGATGAAGATAATAGTGCCTATAATGAGCTAGATTGAGAGTCAAACTCCAACAAAACAACTCATGTATCTTCGAAGTGAACCTTTTCTCTGCAAATAAATAAAATAATCTCTATCAGAAGTAGTCATTGTATATTTTTCATTAACACAAATATAACTTAGTCAATACTCCGTACGTATGTACGACTTTTATGCTTTATACATTTTTTAATTGCCTTAATATTGCAAAGATATATTCATTGATTCAAAAAAAAAATTATAACAAAAATTGTGTACTTGCCATTAAGGTAAGATAATGATTCCTCTGTTTCAAAATATATGATCATCTAGAAAAAATTTAATTTTTCACAATAGTTCATTGTTTACAATTTTAATATCTTTTTCACAAATTTGATGTATTTTTTACATTCCAATATAGCTTTACAAATTTAATGTAAACTTTCACAATTCTTGTCTAATCTTTTAAATAAAGCAATCGTTTATTTTTAGAAGCTTAGATAAAGTATATCTTAAAGAAAAGTATAAGAAAAAATTATACTCCGTATCAACTTTTAGTATGATACTTTAAAACATATATAATTATGGCATGCCGTCCTTTTTTTTAAGAGATTTAAAAATTAAATTTTCTTTTACTAAAAAAAATTGGTCATATGAGAAAATATAATGACTCATTGGTCAAATGATAGCATTGCCAAATTATTAAGAATATAGCTTTGAGGTTAATTTATATTTATGATACTGAAAGATTATACATTTAGGGTTGGATATGGTATTATCATTGAAGTATATATAATGAATCAACCATTTTAAAAACAAATTATAATTGAGTGGTCAGACACCATATAATACTCCCTCCATTTTTTTTTTTAAAGTTATCGTTCTAGGCTAAATTCTCCAATTCTCTCTTCATGAAATCCAATTTTGAATGAGTACATAAATGAGAAGCGAGCTCTTGCTACAATCTAAAGATACATGGTTTCACCATATACAGTAATTGGTTAGCAATATGAGTAGAATTATGTGATCATACCTGACTTTGGTTGAAAATGTTAAATGGTTGCCTCGACCACTTCTTTTGTAATTGCTTATTAAGAGCTTTTGTGAGCCCCAGTCGGATTTTATCCTAAACTTTAAAAACTCGGTCAATTTGCCCCTTCAACTATCCGAGCTGGTCATGTTGTGGATTCCGTTCAGTTTTAATATTAAAATGGACATGTTTTAAATTTTAATAAAGGATAAATTTGGAAGTATACATATATTAGTATTTTGGGTCAATTTTTTCGCCTAAATCTGTCTTTAGGCCTCTTTTAAATAATATAAAAATATTAACCCTTCCCTTCTCCCCACCTCTGCCACCTGTTGGAGTTTAAAACTCAAGTTATCCGTTTTCTTTTATGTTTGAATAAGTCAATGTTATTCATTGATCATGTCTTTAGCCATTATCTCAAGTAACTACTCTAGTGTGTTAGTGGGTTAGTGAATCCTTAGATGTAGGACATTTTGATTCGGTTTAGCTAAAATAAGTCTTGTACATATTTATAAATAGGTATCACTTTCTGATATATATATTTCACTTAGTCTTATTATTCACTTTTGATTACTGGGTTAGGAATTACATCTATTATAATTCACCTTTCCGCCTCTATTGAAGCTTCTTCAAGCTGAAATCTCAAAACTACTAACACATAACTTCAATTTAACACAAAATCACAATCATATTTTGACATACGTTTCAAGAATTTCCTCATTCGAAAAAATGGATAAGTTGCTTTACATAGACAAATCGAGCAAAGTTAGAAATTAAACAAACAAAATCTAACTAAAAATTCCAAAAATTTAATAATCTCAATCGATTTCATACCATCAAAAATCGTACCCATTTTTTAGTATTTTTCTCAACTTGTGTCGGAAGGAACATAAATCTGACCAACACCGCCCACATATCCTCACTGCATAACGCCCTTATGACGTACAAGAATGATACAAAAAAAATCAATTAAAATTGCAAAAAAGTCGACCAAGTTTACAATTTTAGAAGTTCAAGCAATATCCTGAGAAAATGATTTGGTAAGTAAAATTTCAAAGAATCGATGAACTCTAAACTCGCTATCGCCCATCATTCTTAAAAATATTAAAATGTCAAGCAAACAATCAGCGAGAAAATTGCTAAATTTGACAAGATCAAATTCGTTTCCTTTTGTTGGATCAAATTCGTTTCTTTTTTTCTCCCGATTCAACATCAAATACCGATTACCCATTTGACCAAGAACATGTCTATCGGTACCCGTTGACTCGACCACTTTTTAATCGACTTTGGGCGATTGATGGGGATAACGCGAGAGGGTGGGGTTTCACGGGGAGGAGTAAGGCATAGTGGTGGCAGTTCAAGGGTAGATGAGGTCAATTTGTTTTTGATTTACGCAATTAATTATTTGTTTTAAAATTGACCTTAAAATTTAATGTTGTCTGATATCATTTTTGCCATTTATTAAAATTATGATTAGAGAGGGATTTATAGATTGCGAGTTAGTTGAGGTTGCCAGTCGACCTATTATAGTTAGTCTATGAAATGATGTGATCAGTTATTATTAATTTAGAGGCAATTTGATGTCAAGTAGAGCGTCCCAATCGATTAAAGTTGACGAAAATGAATGGTTAGAGCAAAATTCGGGAACAGAAAAAATTAAGCTTTTTTTTCCAAAAGTGTTTTAAGGTCAACTTGTTCGATGGACATAACATACAATAGCTAGTAAGTTTTGATTTTCAATTATAATTTGAAATACTCAACTTAAAAGTTCGTAACAATGGTTTACATTACTACTTTACTCTTCGATTTAAGATTGTCAATTTTTATTTTCAACATCCACAAAAAACTTAATCCTTAATTGATATTTAAATTTGATCTAAATCAAAATTACTCCTGTAATAATATAGCTCATTCAAAATATATATTATAATTATGGGTTCAAAATTTATTAAGTTATCAAAATTTGAAAAATTGACAATCTTTTTGAAATATAGAGAGTAAGGGGAATGTTTAATGTTAAAACTAATGTTCAACTTATTTTGTATCTTCACCAAACAAATGCGCAAGCCATGAAAACATAAAAAGGGAATTTAAAAGGGTATTGAGATTATTTTACATTTATAATAAAGTTCAAACACCCAAAATTATTAGTTCCTTATAAATAATTTGATTTATTCGAGATGCGTCCTCCTCTAATATCTATACGTAACTTAGATTATCCATATCTAATACTCCGTATGATATTAAAGTCAAATCTATGATAAAATAGTAATATATGTTTTATAGTTGTAACTTTTAAATTTTAATTTTAAATATATTTATTTGTGTTGTATAATATTTTATAAAAAAAATATATCAATATAAGTTTATTTTATATTTATAATAAAGTTCAAACATCCAAAATTATTAGATCCTTATAAATAATTTGATTTATTCAATATGAGATGCATCCTCTTCTAATATATATCATAACTTAGATTATCCATGTCTAATACTCCGTATGATATTAAAGTCAATTCTATGATAAAATAGTAGTATATGTTTTATAGTTGTAATTTTTAAACTTTGATCTTAAATATATTTGTTTGTGTTTAATATTTTATAAAAAAAAATATATCAATGAAAAAAGTTTGAAATGTATTTTCATTAATATAGTTCTCATCAAATATTATCTGATAAAAATAAAAATATCTACGGTCGAAATTGAGAGGTATAATAAAGGTTAAAAATGAGCGATTTTTGAGGAATGGAATAGTATAATTTATAAGTGGTCAAGTTTGTATAATTTATAAGTGGTCAAGTTGTAGGTGACATGTTAGGAGGAGACATATCATACCTTAAACAAAACATTTGAGATGATGTGGTAAGGCATTGGGTTCCTCGATTAACAATTAATTTAGAACAAATCATCACGAAGACGATGGATTCTTCAATTAAACTTGAATTCTAAGTATAATGGATTCATTCACTATGCACTAAATAATTAACTATCTTAAAGATCCAATCAAATCTATGGATTCACTATCTACTGTTACATGTTACGATCCATGTGCATTGATCAAGGGGATATGGATCATAACAATCCATAGTATTACCTTATATTCGTTTTAATTTATTTTCGTTATTCGAATCGAACTTTGACCATGCATTAAAATTGGGAGAGCTAGTGCTCCTTTGTGAATTAAAATGAACTAAAATTAATATGGAAAATGCACGTGAATATATGAAGATAATAACACAAATAAATTAAAATTTGTAGACATAATTAGTTTACCTTTGGGGTGACAGGCTCATCAAAATATGATTTTCTGGGAGGCAGAAGCTCACGTTCCGACCCAATGCTATTGGGGGCAATTATCTGTTTCTTATTCTGCTTCCTATTTTCACGAGCTGCTGAAAACATCATTGAGTAATTTGTATCGTTTCCTGCTTTGTTCTCCCATTTTCCAAATTGAGGCACTGACTTCCAATTATTATCATTCTGCTACAAAATATACCAAATAAAGATGGTTATTATTACTATTATTATTAAGAATGACTATGATGCATGATCATGATGAATATGATGATGATGGTATGCATGTATGCAATTTTACTCAAAGTTAAGCATTAGTCATTATCCCCTTATCAACGCACATGACTAATACTTGCACTTGAGAATGGTTTGTCACTAACTATACCACAAAGGCTTATGTAGCGAACCCCGTCATCAGGTCGGTCACTCATTTGGTACTCTGCTCCCAAAAAATCCGACTCAATTTCCTCCCATTGATTATCGAATCGAACTCGTGTAAAAAGTATTCTTCGAAATAATCAGCTAATTACGCGACTCAGTACAACACATATAATCGATAATATCCGTAAAAACCCGACTCGTTTATAGCATTTTACACATTTGTATGTATTAATTGACCAGATAATAACCCGATAGCACCTCGTCTGACATCCGGGTAGAACGTGAATAAAAATGTTGATACCCAAAACAACCGAATTATTATCCAACCCGATAAAATATCTACCCCATCAAGTTAAATATACTATATAGTCATCTCCACTCTATTACGAGATCATCCCCATAATAGATTGGCGTCTTGGATAGACTATATATTAAACTATGATTAGATACTAATTTACTTTGTATTATCTTTAATATTCCGTAATATACAGTAATTTACGGAGTATATTCAAGAATATAATCGTCTTCATATATAGTGCGAGTGTAAACAAGTTGTTGCTTGATATACCCAACTAGCCACATTTCACCATTTCAAGCTCTGAGCATGGTGAAAATGATCATTCTTTTTCCAAAAACCTGCGACTGATGGTTAATTAATTGAGAATGATAAAAAAAAAATGCAAGAATCTCTACCATAAATAAAGCATATAGTACTATTTTTCTTTAATCGGATTTGATCCTCTATCTCATCTATATATGTGATTCTTTATATTGTTGAATGTTGATCACCATGTATTGTATGTGAACTTACATTATAAATTTATAACTATTCAAAATATCTACAAATAGGGGTGCAAAGATTCAAAACAATGACATTAGAAGTTACGGAAATAGATATAGGATCACATCTGGTTATGAGATATGTATATCTCGAATTTGACTACGTTGAAAATTAATATTTGTGGATGTGCAATGAGATAATGTAAATAATGAAATTGTAACTTCTACAAATATTATTTAATGAAGGGATAATTTCTTCTTAACATTTTATCAATTTAGAAAAATTAGCTTCCTACTTAATCTACCTTGCAATTTCTAATACATTAAATGATATAATTCATTAAAAAAATTGAATGTTAATAATGTTTAAGTAGAGATAGAAGATGGAATGTTTTCATCAATATTACAAAAACACTTATAATACATATTGGATTATGTAGACAAATTATGGCTCCTTAAGATTATTCATTTGAACTTAAAAATGATTTTGACTCTAGCTAACAATATATTTATTTTCATAAGATTAAAGACATACCTCCTTCATCACAAGCATAATGTAATGTGAGCATGAAGGAGATAAAATGATGAAGCTCCAATTTGATTGGTAATCACATGCATATATATACATATCTTATGGAATATTTTGAGTTAATTAATGACTTATGAATTGTGTGTGGTTTCTAATGCTTCTTACTATAATGAAGCACGCTCAATCTTTCATTGCATCTCTTGGTATAGTATAATGTTCTAATCGGTTGGCCCTGGATTTATTCTTATATATATAAGAAATGACAAAAAATATGAATTGCCAATAATACTCTTCTACAGAAATTGGAAATCTGAACAATTTGAGATTGACAACTCGGGACACCAATGTCATCATAAATTGGCTTCTGTACTCTCTTCATGTAAGCAAACCTAATTGTTAAGATATGTAGGGTACAATATACATACATACAACCATAGCAAGAACCAAGACAAAAATACTCTAAAGCTCAAATTCTCCTTACTCTCGTGGCCGAGCAAGCCAAAGAGAGCTAAGAGCTCGTAGCCGAGAGAAATAGTCACTAATGGCGAGGAGGGCACGTGCTGATTGACGTGTAGTAAATATGTGATGCATTTGCTGCAATGTTTGTTTTCGCAGATTATCAGCCTGAAACAAAAAAAAAAAAAACCCATCAGACATGCTACCAGACAGAAACAGAGTCATAACATTCATCATGCATAATGATACCATTTGAACCACTGATATCCAAATGCATCTCAATGAACATTACTCTGGGTTCATACGAAGTTCTTATTCTTTGTAATTCAGCGATGAATTTTTTCTTGGGATTGAAAGTTACGCAGTAACAAACTTTCACAATAAATTAAATAGTAATTTCATCAGACATACATAATATCATATGCATTGTATGAATAAGCCTATAAACAAAGAAGGGCTGACCTGGCGGATGAAGCCCTCAAGTGTCCCTAGTTTCCCCATCGCCATCGCCATTTGACCCATATAGTTGGCTACATTTCCTGACGAAGTTGAAGGGCCAAGTGATCCGGCTAAAGTGTTAGCTAAGGACTGTTGTAACGCCTCCATGCCCTGAGACAAGGCATCTTCAGCCTGTTGTGACGACTGTTGCAAGTTGTTTATAGCCAGCAACTGTTGCTCAGTGAGAGGCTCCAGCTGATTTATGAGAAGCTATAAACAAGGTATTTAAGATTTAACTTAGAAGCTGTTTCAAAATACCTAAGGCTAAATGAGAATCATCAAACTTTCACATGATCAAAAGATATTGGTAGGTGAGCGAGACCAAAAGCAATTTGTGAACACAAAGACATCACATATGAAGAGTGTTTCCCCCTAGAACCATACATGCTCCAAATGAAGAGGACTAGTCAAGATGATCTAACTAGAGATAACCTTGAGAGTCATAAATTCATTTAAGCAGGCCTGACCTGAAAAAAAATGGGAATCATAGCAAACCTACTAGCCAACGTTCAAACAAGACATAGTTTCTATATGAATTCCTGATAGTCTAAGAGTTTGAAATGTTTACTTCCCCCGTCATCTTTTACAGGTAGGACACCTTTTTTATTTACCAAACACAATTATAGATCTGACATTTTTTTATTAAAATGACACGCTTTAATCAAATATGTAATGATGGAACCCCATAAAGCAGAGAAATACTTGCTCATGCGTGATACAAGCAACCGGAAAATTAGAAGGCACTCTGTGCCACAATCAAGTGAGATATTATTACACTATAATTACTAACAGATGTAATCCTATTTTCATTCTTTCCACATTTTATTTATTTTATCACTTTCCACATTTCATCACCTGACTTTTTTGAAAACAATCATGCAAAAGCAAATGATGCAGCTTAGTTTATGATCTCACACAACAGCTTCAGTGACTCCATTGAAATTTAGAGGTAAATATATCGACAATCTAGACACTCTTGGTTATGACTTATGAGATGAAACAAAAAGATGTTGCACCCACCTTTAGAATTTCTGACGAGCGGAACCCACCAAGCCAGAAGAAACACCTTTCTGCAGGAGTTTTCCACATGCCAGACAGGATGTGAAAGACATCAGCCTTAGCTGCATCCCCCTTTATCCTAAAGATGTCTTCATAGTGAGCCAAGATGCCATCCACAATGATGCGAAGTTCACTATCGCCAGCATGGGAGTTGACAGCTCCTCTGAGCTCATTGATTCTTTTATTATGTTCATCCAACCACCGAGAATATTCTACATCGAATGCTAGGGCTCCTGAAACACACCATGTATTAGCATATTTTGAAGAGAAAATCTCCATACACGTTTTAATAAGAAAAGTAAATGAATCGACAATTTCATACTCCAATGTAAAGATATCAATGACAATAAAAAGAAAGAAACCTCCATATTCTCGACCTATATCTATATACTGGGCAACCCATCTAACCAACTATCAGGATTATCAACATACGCAGTATCCAATTACAGAATTAAACTCAACTTCTACTGAAAGTTCTATATATGAAATGATTGGGTAAGTATGAAAGCTAAATTGTATTGAGAAAACATTTTACCATTTCCACTCATAGATTGTGATTGATCTCCAGAACTTGAAATAAATATCCCCTTCAGGATGATACGTATGAGTGTCAGTTAACAGCATGAATAACATACTAGGAACTTTGATAAAAAATTAAGAATTACAGATATGGAAGTAATAGGATGACTATAAACCTGCTGACGAGCTCGTTGGAGCTCTTGCTCAAGTTGTGTCAGCTTCATTCTAGTATTCTCTAACTGTTGTACATAGGCCTAAAATATGTGATAGCAAAGGAGTGTTAAGGCCAAAGTCAAAATATAAGGGAATTTCCATTTCATGACCCAAAGCAGAAACATCATGGCCCCAAAATTAGGTAATTTATGATTACTTTAGTACCAGATTATGCTGGACACAAGTATTATATTGATTACTTAATTTTGGGGAGTAGAATGGTATTCACATTAATTTTAAATAAAAATAATCTAAGAAGTGCAATGGCCCTTTTATGACCCAGGGATCTTGAGTCTCAACTTGTAACATACAGATAAAAATTTAAATCATTTATGTTCTTCAAAAAATATTCAGGCAAATAGAGAATATAGAAAATATATTTCCCTAAAAAACATATTGATGGACATGCTTGTAGAAATCAAGAAAAGAAATAGGTTACAGATGGCTTCAGTATAAAAGATCTGCTGACTCTAAAATCAATGGAAAATAATACATACAAGCCCTTAGAAATGCAAAACAGTCCCTTACTCCCATCTGCCTATGTTCTTTGAATGGGAGACCGCTAAGCCCTTAGTGTTACCATGCTATTTCGTATATGTCCATCAGATAATATAACAAGCATCAAATAAGTGAATTGCTTAAATTTCAGAAGATTTCCTATTTAAAGTTTGGAAAGTATAGGGAAGCTCAATAAATGAATCGTAGGATGACACACGACTCATACTTGGTGAGAAAACCTACCTTTTTCCTTAAACGGCTCTTTCTGGCTGCTTCACGATTCTGAGCAAGTCTTCGAAGAGTCTGCAATAAAAGTATCAGATTTATGCTCTTGATGCAGTTTAGAAAGAAGTTTGACTATAAAACACTAGAAGAGTGAAAACCTTTTGGTCTCTTGTCTTATCACTGCCATCGGAAACAGCTACCAGGGATTTCTGAAATTGCATACATGAAATATATGTTAAATAACAGAATTACATAGGACCATTTCTATGTAAGTATGTATAGTCGCAATTCGGAAAAGAAGGTGAAAATATATGCGAGCTAAACTCCAGGCATGCTATATATTTACATTATTGAAGAAATTAGAACAATACCCTTGTAATGTTATCATCAGCATCAGTAGAAGTATCTGTCATAGGAGTGATATCTGCCATCATGGACTCCCCTGACCAATGTAGATTATCACCTCAGGCTGACACAAGCTTTAGCTATTGACCCTTCTCTGAGACTGGTATATTAATATGGTTGTTACTTATCATCAGATATCATTTATTTTTCCAAGATATTGTGATGAGGAAGAAATAAGTTGAAAACAGCAAGGCGTGCATCACTCAAAGAATTAGGAGAGGTTTATCTTAAGCAGTGACGGATTTGAAGTATACCACAATGATAAATTATCGACATGATAGTAAGGCACCGGCTGTCCGGCTGCAATAAATAAGATGGTTATGTTATGAACTTCTTCATGTATCGACTAATGTAATTCTAAAAGGTTCAAGACAAACCAGGACAGTACCAATACACAGCTCGTTTTTTCAGTTGACAAGGTGACATAGAAACACAAACCCCTAAAATCGTTTCAATGACATGCCCATGCAGAACAACCAAGCAGAAACGAACAAAAAATTATCCACTTTGTTTGGGAACAAAAGGCCTTCAATCATCAAGTATTTCTCCCTTTGCCTAATACTAATAGAAGTCCTTAGATTGATCGAATGTCTTTGAACCAATGGTTAATAAAACATTTTCCATATCTGGGTACCCAAGAGAACTTCACTACCAAGTATTTCTCCCTTTGCCTTCCTTACTTGGCCACTGCCAAACCCCAAATGACAACAACCCAAAATAAGAACTAGTAACAAACTCTCAAGTACAGAACACATCTGATTTTTTACGACAGAAATGTTAATTATTTCCAGATACATCGGAAATTCACACCCAGCGACCCTGGAAATCCATATCAACTTGAACAAAAAATTGGATCAACACAACCAAAGAGCTAAACAACATCCATTCTCTTCTTATTAAATTTCGTTCCTCCATGTTCACTCCTCCTTTGTCGCCCTCATGTCTCAAAATTATCATCTTTTCACCATGTTCTCATAAAATATTCAACTCCTACATGCCAAGCACGACATCAAAATACAAGACACATACTGACTCATAGTCTCATACTTCGACTTATACAGAAAAATACTCACCCCATCCCAAAAGAATTTGCTAGTATGATTCTCAAAAGGGAAAAAGGACAAACTTCGTAACTTCAGTTGACACACATAACATTGATTTCAATCAAAATTATCATGTCAACAGTAAAGGACATTAAAATACTAGCATTAGCTATACTTTCACCAAATATAATACAAGCATATATAAAAATAATAGAGTTCAAAAATCAACCACAAAAATTTAAAATACATTCTGCTCTACAAACCAATCATTTAGCTCAATAAATATGCAGAAAATGAATATAAAAATTGCACCTTTTCTATTGCTGAGCATTTCTGACCAAATAAGATACAAAAAAGATTGAGTCTTGAGAAACTGCTAAAAGGGATTCTTGTTCTCTTTAATTCTAGAATAATTCTTTTGGTTCTGTTTGATTATTTCAGCTATCAAATCATTCAGACACACTTTGATTAAAAAAGATAAAGCTAATATAGTACTTATGGTGTAATAATTCAGTTATAATAACTCATAATTGTGTTCTCTCTGATCTGTTATTGATTTTGTCTTTTTATCATTTTCCAAGAAAGTTATTACACTGATAATGTTTGACTTTGACCTTTCTGGACTTTGACATTTCATACTATGAACGACTACTAGTCAGACTTTAGTCACCGTACTATTCAGAGTATAAAATGGAAAAATGTATATTTCTCATTTTTATATTGTTTGAACAATTTGTAATTATTATACCTGAAATTTAGTAAGTGAGAATGTCAAAAATAAGATCTGAATGCATATGGCTCCTATCTAAACGAAATAATAGCATACAACCTTATCGATATGATAACTAAAAGTATTAGTTCTTAATTAATCCTAAAGTGAATTGCACACTTTATCTACTACTTCAATTTCACAATAGACAGTTAAGTGTGTCATTTTAGTTTATTTCATTATATTTTAAGAGCTAGAGAATAAAATTATTCACTTCGTAGGAGATGTAAATGAAAAATGTGAAAAATAAAATTATAAAAATACTAATGCTTCAAACTACAGAATTTCAAAAATTCGGATTTGAGGTTTACAATACAAGAATTGGTGCCATATTGCAGCATCAATTGAGTCAATCTAACTGCCATCTCTATCTATAATTGCCTATATAAAAGTGAGACCATCTTCATGTAAGCAAACCTAATTGTTGCATGTGTAGGACACTAGGACATCAATATACATAAGGTTACATAAGTTAATATACATAAAATGCAGACATCAACAATCAGGACTCGCCATTCCAATTGAACTTCAAAGCTCTACTCATTCGCGAGGCCGAGCAAGCCAAAGAGAGCTAAGTGCTCGTAGCCGAGAGAAGTAGTCACTGATGGCAAGAAGGGCCCGAGCTGATTGGCGCGTTGTTAATACGCGATGCATTTGTTGCAGCGTTTGTTGCCGCAGATTATCGGCCTGAATCGACAATATTAACCTATTAGCAGTGCTACTGGAAAAATGACAATTTGTATATTATGAGTCATGCTAAAAAATGCAACACGAATAAGAACTCCAAGTGCAACATTGTGGACAAAATAGCGGTTCATACTAGATTCTTTATCTTCTTTTAGATTTTGGATTGGAGACAGTTTGTACTCCTCATGAGATGAAACATACTTTCATAAGAATCAGATGACTAGACCCACAAATGGAGTAGGGGCTCACCTGGCGGATAAAGCCCTCAAGAGTTCCTAGCTTCCCCATTGCCATCGCCATCTGACCCATGTAGTTAGCTACATTCCCTGACGATCCTGAAGGGCCTAGGGAACCAGCTAAAGTGTCGGCTAAGGACTGTTGTAATGCCTCCATTCCCTGCGACAAGGCATCTTCAGCTTGCTGTGAGGACTGCTGCAAGTTGTTTATAGCAAGTAACTGTTGCTCGGTCAGAGGTTCCAACTGTTTTGCGAGAAGCTACAAAAAGGGAATTCAAAAGATAAACTCACATGTTGATACATGATTAAACAAAAGATCTTCCAACAAAATTTTAAATGGTCGAAAGATGCAACTGCGACCCATAATTTCAAGAAGCACCACACCTTTAGAATTTCAGAAGAGCGGAACCCACCAAGCCATAGGAAACACCTTTCTGCAGGAGTTTTCCACATGCCAGACAGTACGTGAAAGACATCAGCCTTAGCTGCGTCCCCTTTTATCCTAAATATATCTTCATAATGAGCCAAGATGCCATCCACAATGATGCGAAGTTCACCATCCCCAACATGGGCATTCACAGCTCCTCTTAGTTCATTAATTCTTCTATTGTGTTCTTCCAGCCACCTTGCATATTCTACATCAAATGCTAAGGCTCCTGCAACACCAAGGACTATTAGCAGATTCTGACATGGAATTTCTCTTACTTCTGTTCAAAAGGGGGATTTGAAGAATGGGTAAAGTGGATACAAGGAACTTGCAATAACTCTGAAGTTGCATTTGATAGTTCATAACATGTTCAGTAATTGCACTTCCAAATATAGACCAACATAGGCATCAATTTTTGGGTGTAAAATAGTTTGACTGCCACCTCTGAGGTGATGTTTTTCCTGAGCGGCATATATACTGGATAAATGTGTATAAGAAAACAATAGTATCTGTATAGCTTTAGAAGACAGCAGTTTGCAAACACGAGTCATTTCAAATTCAAATAATATGTAACAAGGTGTTTTACTTCCAATTATTTTATTCGTCTTGAAACACGACAGCACACCAATGCAATAAGTTCAGAAATTGGATTGGTAAGTAAATGAAAATAAACTCAAGATTTTATTTACCATTTCCACTCATCGATTGTGATTGATCTCCAGAACTTGAGATAAATACGCCCTTCAAGAAGAAAGGTGTCAGTCTCAAGCATATCAAAAGAATAATTCAATTAGCAACCCTAATTAGAAAAAACTTATAATTAGTGATATAGGAAGCAAATTAATAATTATAAACCTGCTGGCGAGCACGTTGGAGCTCCTGTTCAAGTTGTGTAAGCTTCATTCTGCTATTCTCTAACTGCTGTACATAGGCCTAAAAGAAGAGGATATTACAAAAGAAAGTTACTACAAAAGAAGAGATATTCAATGTAGTCTTAAAACTTCAATAAATAACTATGAAAAGGACACTCTATATTTGATTCATTGAGAATAGAAGCTCAACAGTTATATGTATCAAAGGTAAAAAACAAGTGTGTATAAGAAAACTCTTAAACTTCAACAGATTATTCAGAACTTTCCATATTTAGGATTCATTGAGAATAGAAGCTCAACAGATGATAGAAACACGAGGCTGGCTAGAAAACCAACTTTCTTTCTTAATCGGCTCTTTCTTGCTGCTTCACGATTTTGAGCAAGCCTGCGAAGAGTCTGCAACAAAACTATTAAATGTTATGTTCTTATATATTTTCTAAAGCAGTTTGATAGTAAAACACTGCAAGAGTGGAAACCTTCTGGTCTCTTGGCTTATCACTGCCATCTGAAACAACCGCAAGAGCTTTCTGAAATTTCATACAGGAATGTATCAAATAACCATTATATATGATCCAATAGAGATGAAAAATATATATGTAACTGGATTCTTCAGATGCTAACGACTGTATTTGCATTACTGATGAAATTAGAACATTACTCTTGAATTTTTGTTGTCAGTGTCAGCATCGGAAGAAGAATCACTCATGGCACCGACATCTGCCATCATGGACTCCCCTGACCTCTGTAGATGTTCCCTTCAGTTCAAAAAAAGCTTGCCAATTGAACCTGCTCTGAGACTGGAACATCGATATAAAGTGTCATCCGTCATAGGAAATCAATGGATACTGATTACGTTATGGGCAGAAATAACTAGATAAGGGAAGAAATTAAAGGTTGTACTAAGTAAAGGTGTGATAGGCGTGGATTTTCACCAGTTTCGGTTCTTAGTTCATAGCACACTGAAATTATAGAACATATCATGAACTAATTAGTGAAGCAACGGCTGAAGTGTCTGCTATAATCTTAGCCATTTGTTTCTTCACTATTTACTGGCTCTTTAGTGTAATCGTATAAGCAAGGGAAAGTTTGAATCATTTTTTAAATTTTTAGTGTAATGGTATAAACAAGAGAAATACTCTGACCCCATAAATTCATTTATTCAACTACCAAACAATGATATGAAAACAATCCATTTCAGCTTAAAAAATGAAACTTTACATTGATGATAAGCTATACTTATAACAAAACATATAATGAACATACATATATAAACAAGAAAATACTCAGACCCCATAAATTCTTTTATTCAACTACCAAAGAATGATATGAAAACAATCTATTTAGCTTAAAAAATGAAAGTTTACCTTGATGATGAACAATTATGCCCAAAGAAGACACCAAAAAGAGTGAGAGTTGAGAAGCTGCTGCAGAAAGTGATTCTTGAAGTAGTTGTATGAATCTTTTACCAACAAGTTTGGTAAAGTTGGAATGTAATCCAGATATGCAAGGATTTGTAGCGATAAAATTTACCGCGAGCAAATGATTGTTTTTGGTGAAGTTGGAATCTAGATTTTCTCAATTCAATCTATCTAACAGTAAAAAATTCTTTATTCAACTCAGATCAATAGCATAATCCTAATATTCAGTTATTAACTGTACAGTAAATAATTTGGACTAACTTAAAACAGTAAATTGAATGTTTTTTTTATAATAGTTTTTTATACTTGAACAAGTTATAATGTATTGTAAATGTGGCCTGAAATGTTGAAATGTCGAAATCAAAATAGATAAAAAGTAATAGGGTATTTGAATAGTATTAGGGGTATTTTGTAGAGTATAAATACCCCTCCGTTTCTACAATAACCTACAAAATTTCAAGAAAAAAAGAATATATATATATCATTTGAGTCACTGTGTGTTAGTTTGGCCGTTTTGATATCAGATTTTCTGACGTAATGTAGTTGTAACTCAATTGATTTGATGAAAGGAGTAACCACACAATGAAATGGTATAATCCAGAATTGGTAAAAAAGATTGAATTTTTTTCTAATCATATTGGTCACATGTAATATAATCCATTTTCGATTTTGGATCTTACTATTAATAATGTTGTAGAACTATGAATTACTTAAAAATATTTTTCCCATTAATATTGTCAAAAATATTTTGAAAATTAGTTTGTTAAATACTGGGGACTTTAAAACTTGGCCTAAACCCAATTTCCACAACATACTTTTACTTTGAATTCTTTAAGGATTTCAAGCACACTATCACCAAACCCACTAACCATTCAAGTATACCCTTCCAAATTTAGGAGAGGATTTGGAAAATTCTACTTCCACAACAAGTTAGAACCTTTATTCGGAAGCTACTTCTCAATAGGCGTTCCACTAAAGACAATCTTGAAACTAAATCTAATAAAATCTTTGACACTAATTGTGCATTTTGTGGTTCAAGTAAAGAAACGGCCTCTCATTTTTTTTTAAAAAATTTCCATCATATTAAGAATATTTGGAATTCCCTTTTGGATAACACTTCTATTCGTAATCACGATAATATTGTTAATCTCCTCATATCTTGGATTCTTAAACCTTGAAAAAAACATCTTATATTAAATTGAACATTATTAAAATTGGAAGTATGATTTGGAGTACTTGGCTCAACAGGAATGATATTTGCTTTAATCGATACTCTTTTGATGTTTGGAAAAATTCAAGCTTTGTCACAGGTTTTTATTAAAGACTGGTGTCTTGCGGATTCAAGGAATTCGAAGATTGACAATCTCCCCACGATTAGGTCCCCACGTTTGAATGGCATTTCTAACAAGAAAGAAACTTTAAATTGTTCGCTTGAATTTTTTAAGTAACGATGTTTAATAATGAAAGAGGAATGAGCTCTTACTTTGTATTGGGATTAACATGATCGGAATGGATCTATTTCTTGGGCAATCTCGGTTAGACAAGGACATGATTGGCACAATATCCAGGGGCACCACTTGGGTGTTGATGTTGAGGATCTGATGGGGGATCATCATGATTTTGCTCCATAAGCATTTACGAAGCTCTTTTTACTGGATTTTTTCTGATTAGCTATAATGACTTTGACTCTTTGGTCATTGTCACTAATAATTCTTTTCGAAAAACGAGGTTGGATAGGCGGCTTTTGATTTTGCTCATGAGAAGATCGGGAATGGAAGAAGTTGGAAAAAGAATGGAATAAAAAAAATAATTATATTTTTTGATATCCCACAAACATTGGATCTATTGATAATTTTAAATCATGTCATGAAATCGACTTTAGTAATAGTTTGGATTGCTCTAGTTCTCATCATGGCTCTATTAATAGCCATGAGTCTTTTGTAAGCCCTTGGAGAAGAATATCTATCACAAAAAAAAAAAAAATATATTTTCCAAAAGGATCGTGCCTAAACATGATAAGATTCACATGCTTCTTCGTGAAAGTGTGAAAGCCAATCGCCTTCAAAATCTCGAATGGGAATAAAAAATTATTAGTGCAGTACGGAGTATAATATACTTGGGCACTAATTATTGAATTGTACGTTAATAATAATTATTGGCTAATGAAGCACATGCCAAAATCAAGATTTTTGGGTTAAAATGCCAAAACTAACTTTATTGGTTATGTTTGACGTGTGTTTTTATAATAATGCTCCCCTTCTATGGACTATTCGCATTTAATTTGGTGTATTACTGTTTTCCACTTATTTTAATTTCCTCGTCATTTTCTATATTGACTTTGACCTAATATAAATATTGGCATTTCAAACATAATGTTGTTTGTAGTATTTAATTCCAACTTAATGAGCTTGTTTTGACTTCTTTTGTTTTCTTTTGGGGTTGATTTGGTAAAAAGGAACACTAACAAAAATTATACTGTAGCATTTTGATGGAAGAAATAATATAGCTAGATCTAATTTAGGTAATTCTCACCCATGATTTCTCACAATATATCTCCGAAAACAGGAAGAAAATTCTACCTTCTCTTCGCGCCTCCTGCACAACAACTAAAGCATGCATGATTTATCCGCACATGCATGATGGTATCTAAATATTTAAAACACTTGTGTAATGATATTTTTCTCAAGCCAAATCCATACTGGATTGATAATTTTGTTGTCATTCAGTTTCAATAAACTGATGTAGAGGTTAGCATGCCAAGACATAATAAATTTGCAAAACATAAAATTGTTCCAACAATTGACTTCCAATAGCTTGATCCTACAGTTATAACTTTTCTGCAGCATTGTTGCATTGAGAATAATAATATTTCAGGCTAAAGCCAAAATGCCCTCTACAAATGGAAGGGGTAAATGAGAGCAGAAACTTGAAATGCTACCAGAAGAGTGAATTGACTCCATTAGTCCACTCAGTATGTAGGAATCGATGAATCAACGTTGAGAGCATATTCATGAATTCCTCCGGAAACATTGAACACTCTTCTGAAACCCTGAGCATCAGAAGTCAACCAGACAACAAAGAAAATATTCATTGCATGTAATAACATAGAAGTAATTTTCGATGCAACAGATGAAACAGTAAGTTATATTGTAGTAGCAAAGAACTAAAAAGATTTAGTAGTGCAATACATTGAAACAAAAGAAAACGCAAAATTCTAACCTGTGTCTGCAACCATTTGGCTACCTGTAAAGAGCGCATGCCGTGGTGACACTGTATCACATGATTCATCATTGAGTTTAAAGAAAACGATAAGGAAAATAAAGGAAACATTTTTAAACCTTCCAAGAGTAGGCAGAAAAAAACATTGCTCGTTTTACATATGCTTCTCATAAAAACATAGTTAATTTCTGTGATTATGTATAAATCCAAATCCAACCAAGAATCTTCCCATTAATTCATACAACTAGATGAATCAAAAGAAGTATAAGCATGAGTTTGTGATTTGGAGCATGTACGCAATGAAAAGAATGCAACAAACTGTCAGGTTCCTGTGTCTTATCTTTACTTTCGTGAGAAGATAATCTGCATATCATGATTCCACACTCCTTTACTTTACAATTTACATTTTATTCCTTCCGGGTTCTTTCATGGTCTTCGAAAACTTCAGATTCAACAGTCAGAATATGTGGATAAATATAGACTTTTCTGATTCATTATATGATTCTTTCACTTTGACATGAACTTACAATTCCATAACATCATTATAAGAACTCTTAGTTTTTTGTCTTGCTGGATGCCAATGCTATACGTTAATATGGTATGCCAACAAATAATGCTTACGCATGTACAGAGAGTTTCCCAGAATGAGAACAATAATGATAAGATTGTAAACAACAGAGGTAAAAGGGGACAAACCAGGACATAGGTTTCCTTCTGTGGATCAAACTTAGTAGTGATTTCTGGTGCCCACACTCCAAACTGACGAAGGGGTAAAACATGAAAACCAGGCAAAGAAGCCTTGTCCCTGGAAGAGAGATACAGAAAACATAGAATGTGGTTCGCTATATTATCCAAGTTAAAAATAAAGTGAGCTTCAGGATACTTGTTCAACTTTCTCTCGTACCGTAGGCCTCAACAATGTTAATTAAAGAGGTGGAGCATACACAATAAATTTTGAAAAACTTCACTATCAGCTCATTTCCTGGTATTTACTTATGGAAGTGTGAAGAAGGGGTTATGATGTCTCCACTTTCCATCGTGTTAAGAAGAGGAGCCCAAGCCGAGTTTTAAATAAAAAACATAAACCTAGAAAATTTAAACTAGTTCGAATGCAAGAAGGTAAGTTCAGTAAACATACACTTCGTCTGGTTCTCGAACATCAATCAGTTGAGCCTCTTTTGAGAAGGATGGATCTTGCATTTTGTTATGAAGATCACTGGGTCTAATATCTTTGAGTATTGATTCTTCCCTGGCAAGAAGGATTGTTACAAAAAAAAAAAAAGAGTAAGAAAGAAGTTTAAATGCTTTAATAAAATAAATGCATATTACCTCTCTGATAATACTTGAAGTAGATGCCATCCAAATTTAGTTTTACACTTCATAACTTTGTTGATAGGTGCACTAAAAGCTGTTTCCTCAAATTCTGGCACCTAATAATTTCACCAATGAGCTATAAAGATTCAATATTAACAAAAATTAGCATGTCTATAGGTCTCTGTAGAAGCAGTTCCCTAGCTCAAGAGAACTTGCTTTCCAAAAATATGGATTGGTGGTGTCCAATACTTTATATAATAGAATAAAAGAAGAGATATATCACTTAGGTTTTCATATTGCAATAGTTGTACTGTGTTTTCAAGAGAAGCTCTGCACGATTTAACACCTTACACAGGAAGAGTTCTTTATGATCTCTAGGATGGCATGCCAAATTCCTCATGCCACACGATTTCAATCATGACCTTAATGTCATGTGACACGAATCTGGTTTGACAGAACGACTAAAGAAGCAAGGATGATGACAAGTAGAAAAGATATCGTTTTCTTGAATCAGTTCAACATGTAATCTCAACAACTAAGACTTGCACTGATGCATAAACAGCATACCATTTGCCCCTTTCTCACCCAACCAAGCATGCCTCCTTCTTCCTTTGAGGGACATATTGAATATTCAACTGCCAAGTCACTAAGATCTTCACCTAAGTTTAAAATATTTATAACATTATGTTAGCAGAATATTACTTAAATGGGTTATTATCATTTACGTCTCTCATTAAATCTACTAAAGCAGTACTTTTTTTTTGATAATCAACTAAAGCAGTACTTGAAACTACCTGTCGAAGCTCTTTTCTGTAGCTCCAGCAATAGTTGAACATCATCTTCTTTTACAAGTAGGTGTTGTACTAATATCTCTCGACCAACATCAGAGCTATTTCCTGAACTAAATGAAGCTGCAGAAAGTAATAAGTGAAGGTAAGGAAACGAAATAACTCAAGTACAATAGCTCTCACATTTTCTTATAAATCCAAATATGCCTGCTTCTTGTAAAACTGTTTCCACTAAGCAAACCAAAAGAAATTAAAAGTTCTTTACTTAACATTAACATTCCAGATAGCATGAACAAGGAATCAATAACTTCAAGAAGTTCCACAACTCACTTACAATTGTGTAACAAACTTTTAATATAAGGTGGATATTAACAACAACAGCATGCTCAAGGGCCTCTAAAGTGTCTCCCATCCTAAGCGGTGTAAAGGGGTTGGATTGTATGCAGCCTTACCTCTTGATGACAGGGAAACTGTTTCTGGATTGACCCAAAATAAAGTACAACGATTATTCACTACTTCACAATGAATAAAAATTGTAGGCAGTATGAACCATTAGGTGGCAACAAACAAAGAAGGCTCTTGCTTTGAACATTTCTCATGATACGATATCAATTAACATGCCACAATGCCTCTCGAGAGGCTCCCGCCCGCCTAAACGGGATAAGGGTGGTTGGATAGTACTAACATGGATGTGGTTTTTTAATTGACCCAAAAGTGAATTGCAAATACTATCTAATACTTCACAATAAATAATAAGCATGGGTAGTGCAATGAGTCATTTTAATTAATTTCATTATATCCGAGAGCTAAAGAACACAAAATATTTCACTCCAGAGTAAATGGAAATATGAAATGATATCAATTACTTCTAAAAATATATTGCAGAAAGAATCCTGTACTTTATTCCACTCCACTTACATAACCAACAACGACATTCAATTACAAAAAAAAAAAATTCAAGAAACATGAATGAATTGCAAAAATACCAAAAGGGTATTTGTAAAAAACTATACCTGCTGCATTAATGCATGAAACACCATGTCCAGACATGTTTAATGAAGAGATTCGTTTAAATATAAAGGGATGCTTAATAGTGTAATAAGCTGAATCAGATATAAATCTTCTCTTGTCAAGAGATGATGCAACTAATGAATGACGCAGAGTTGAAATGGAGGAACAAATGGATGGTGATAGTTTGAGAATAGAAAATGGAGGCAGATAAGCTCTCAACATTGTTACTGTTACAAAGTTTAGAGGAGAAGCAGAGAATATACTACTAGTATTTTATGTGTTTTGATAAAGCCCTTTGACTTTAGTTTATTTGTTTAGTTACCATATGACTCTCTTTTAGCTTTTTGGTTTTTATAATTAAACTATTAATAAATTATGGGTATTAACTAATGATATAGTATTTGTATTGGATTGGATTGGTGCAATAATATACACACCCAAATATTTCTTTCTAGTGAAATTTATTTTGTTTACGAATATAAGCTTTTTAGATTATTATATATTTAAAAATAAGAATTAAAATAGTCATTTAAACTGACCAAACCTTTGGGTGTATATAGTGGAAATGAAATGGTCATTCCTTTACTCTGACCAAACAACTGTTTGGAGTGTGTACTCTTTCGTAAGATTGGAGTGATGTGCAAAGAGTTAGGTAAAATCTGGTATCACATACGGAGTATTTGATCATTTATCAAACTTTTTAAGTCTTTTAGGTTTTGAGTTTCGGGTTCTAGGACTGTATGAAAGTCTTTTCGATCGAAGTAATGGAATTTATGATACTCGTTACAACCTAGTATTTGAGTTGTGAGAAAAGATAATTCACCACATTCCCTATAAAATACTCCAATACTAAGACGCTAAAACACTAATGTGTGACTTATATATATCATGAATACTTCTCAAACCAATACTTTTACCATAGAAAGTGGCGACGAGCCTTAACATGATCATAGTGTTTCAAATGCAAGGCGACGCCCACGATGCGTCCACCATGTTGTATTGTTATCTCAAGAACTCAACGGCCTATCAGCTTGATCCAATGAGAGTACATATTCCCGTCCGTTAAACCGACATCACGAAGCGGTCAACACTTTTGTCCATCCCGATCTGAAAACTTTCTCATCAAAACTTGAGAAATCAATCTAGATGAGATGGATATTTTAAAATGATGTTTCGATATTTATAATTGTAAATTGAATTGATTATAATTCACTCAAAACAAACTTATCATAAGAGGGATCATCTAAAGTTTGAACCTCATCCAAATTAATTGAATGTAGTGAATAAAAGTGAGGTAAAAGTTAAATATTATTTTCTTGCTAGAAATAGTGTTCTATGAGTGAAAAGTCTTGTTTTGCCCCTCCAAATTTTAAATCACCGTATAGTAATCAGAAATTATATTAAATGGAATGAAATGATTATTTATTTCGAAAAAAAAAAAAAAATTGGTGAATTGGTGGTATAGTGTGTTAGCCATGTAACAAGTAGCCAACAACAATAGAAAGATCACCTCAAACCAACCAAACCAAGATTCACAAAAATCCCAACTCATTCAATTTGATTCATTCCTACATTTCCACTCAACAACCAAATCAAGATTCACACTTTATTGCATTTCACAACTTTTTTTTTATTCATTTACCAATAAAGATTCAATTTTTATTGCAGTTCTAGATGGTTCTGACAAAAGCCTTCATTTTCTGGTAATTAAATTTGCAGATCTTTTACTTTTGTTTATTTTGTTTCTATACTGTTATGTAGTTTAACTTAATCTTAGTGTAGTTGGGTTTAATTTAGTTTCCACTTTAATTTTTTATTATTCTTTATGTTACTAGTTGTATAGTTCTACCATAGTTGTCCAATTTCTTCAAGTTGGTATTTTTTATTTTGACCAAGATTGTTACTTTAGTGGTTTATTTTGTTTTTGATAGCTGAGTGCAAATACATGTTGTTCAATACTTTGTGAAAATATACCAAAATACGTTTTTCTAACATACTTAACTATTAACATGATGATTTTTATTCGAATCTAAGTTATGCGTGTGTCGGTTAAGGCCATAAAGTTTGTCGATTGAAAATCAAAAGCTGAACAAACTCTTTTAGTAGCCGGAGGTAGTGTACATTTTGTTGCGTAAAATTACAGCTTCATGCCACATTCGGATCCCGTGTGTTTATGAATGTTTACTTATCATCGATTTGCAGATTTAGTTTAGTTTCACATGCATGTTCCAATTTGAGGATAGTTTGTCATTTGTTACAAGGGAATAACTGGAGATTTTGTCCGAATCACTATAAGGTGGGTAATTAGTTAGGAACAATGATTGCGAGGAAAAATGGCGGGGGAGCATCTCCGGTACTACTAGTTTTGTTAGCCTTGGGTTCCTTTTTTGTGTCATATAATATACTTACTACATTGATGCAAAACAAAGCTCCAAGTTCAGAGAAGTCGGGTGGCTCATGGTTTGATCCTCATAACAATGCGCTTAATGATGGACAATCAGGGAGTTCGGGTGCAAAATTTCATGTCGTGCTTACAGCAACTGATGCGCTTTATAGTAAATGGCAGAGTCGTATTATGTATTACTGGTATAAGCAGATGAAAGAAATGCCTGGATCAGATATGGGTGCATTTACTCGGCTTTTGCATTCTGGGAAGCCTGATAATTTGATGAATGAGATTCCTACTGTAGTAGTTGATCCACTTCCAGAAGGGCTGGACCGGGTGAGGATTCTAACTTATCCCTTATTTTCTTGGAACTTGAAACTGTTATGTATTTTTTTATATGATAAGGTATACTTAGTTTGTGGATATTAGTTTACATTTAAACTGTAAGATTAGAATTGGGGTCAAATCAGTTCAGAGGGCATGCAGAATCCCCTGAGTTTATGGTATGCTCGATCTGTATAGATCCTTCACCTCTTCATAGTCTCCCATCTAATTTCATTCTCATTTGTGCATTTGATGTTGTTAACATGTTAATTGTTTTGTTTTGATTAGTGTCTGCTGGAATCATATTTTATTGTGAAGTTTATTTTTTAATCTCTGTATTCGTAGGGGTATATTGTTTTAAATAGACCATGGGCCTTTGTGCAATGGTTAGAGAAAGCGACAATTGAAGAAGAGTAAGTTTTTTAACATCTTCGAGTATTTTCTTCTTTTGGTGGGTATTGAGTATAATCTAAGAGCACAAGATAAATCGATGCAGATACATTCTGATGGCAGAACCAGATCACGTATTTGCAAATCCCTTGCCAAATTTGGCTCGTGGAGATCATCCGGCTGCATTTCCCTTCTTCTACATAAAACCAGCTGAAAATGAAAAAATTGTCCGGAAATATTATCCGTCAGAGAAAGGCCCAGTTACAAATGTGGATCCAATAGGCAATTCACCGGTAATTATCAAGAAGGTATGACTACAACTTTTTATTCCCGAATATTATTTCAATAAATTTGCAATGTAATATATTGTACTCAAAGCTGAAGTTGGTGCACATCAAGGCACCATTGACTTGATAACAGTTTTGCTCAGAAAATAGTTAGCGTGTTTAGTAACACATAATTTTTTTTTGACTTTATCCTCAAACCTTATGTATTAGGACTTGGTTTTGTGGTACCATTAATGCACATTTTCTTGAAGCACAGTGTAACTTTCCTCTCTCAGATCTCTTCCTTGTCTGGTGTCACTCCTCGTCCTTCTTCCTTTTCTCATTTCTTTCTGTTTTTATTTCTTTCCCTGGTTGTTCACCGTCACTATGAGTCCAAAATTAATGTTTAATGTCTCTAGTCAAGCCATGAACTTCCCAAGATTTTATAGTGAAGAATGATTTGAGTCCCAATTTAGCTGGTATCTCCTTACGGAAACAAGTCGTTGATAATAATTTTTAATCTACTTGAAGGCAAATCTAAGATGAATTATTGTATGCTTGCCCAATAGGAAGTAAGCTGGACCATCCTTTGGTAGTATATCGCATATTTGCATGGTGATAAGAAAAGAATAGATTCAGAAATTTGCTATAAGTTAGGTCTGACCCATTCCTCAACTTTTTAGCTTTGCTGAGGCCAAAACCTTTCTTGCAGTCAATCCTGGAGAAAATTGCTCCAACATGGATGAATGTTTCTTTGAGGATGAAAGATGATCCAGAAACTGATAAGGCATTTGGATGGGTTTTAGAAATGTATGTTGGTTTCCAATTTAAGCATTATAGTTTATTATACTGTAACGTTGAATGGTCCGACAGACATGTATTGCTGATTACATCTGGCTACAACTCATCTGTACTACAGGTATGCATATGCTATAGCCTCTGCTTTGCACGGCGTTCGGCATATACTTCGGAAGGATTTTATGCTTCAGGTTGGACGTCAGCAGTCCTTGTTGGAAATATATCATTTTGCTTCAATTCGAATGTGTAACTGACTCATGACATGCATTTTCAGCCCCCATGGGATCTTGAAGTTGGCAAAAAGTTCATCATCCATTATACTTATGGATGTGATTACAATATGAAGGTATGTTCTACTTACCTGCTGTCCTTGATCACTGAAGATAATTAATCGAACTAATCCACCCCTCACCCTCCCTTACTCAGGGAGAGCTGACTTACGGAAAAATTGGCGAATGGAGATTCGATAAGAGATCTTACCTTAAAGGTCCTCCTCCTAAGAATTTGCCACTACCTCCTCCAGGGGTTCCGGAGAGTGTGGTATGTCTCAAATCATGCTAGTATTTCTCAACCATATGTGATGGTAATGCATGGGAAAAAATGTTAGCATTGAGTGATGATTTTTATTCTACGAAAAAATTGAATTCCCATGAGAATGCTTGTTAGGAATTTAAGCTGATGCTGAAATTGAGGTACTGCACATTATTGATTTAAACTCTCTCCACCATATAACAATCAACACTCTTTTGTCTATATGAGATTGGATTAGATTATGGCATATTTTCGGTTGTTTTTCATATTGATCTCATTGTGAAGATTGCCTCTCAAATTTATGTTTCATCCAAGTAATGACCAACTTATTTACTTGCTTACTTGAGTTGTGTATCTGTTTTCTTTTTTCTTTGTGGTGTTTGTTATCACTTATTTTATCTAGCTTCTGGCATCTTATGTTGGTATGAGGATAAGATTTTAATGTTAACATGCTTGCAGTAAGATTTAGAGGGTGAAAGATAAGTTGTTTGCTCCAGGCCCTTCACCACATCTTTTTCCGCCCTTCACCACATCTTTTTCCCTGCTACTTTGCTACCCTTCCGATTTCTTCCCCCCTGAAAGGTGTTCACGACGAACCTGCAACATTAGAGTGGTTCATCAATTGTAAATCATATAGTTTGTCTCATTTTACAGGTGCGTCTTGTGAATATGGTGAATACGGCAACAGCAAATATCCCTGGATGGGATAACTTGTGAATGACAGAGGTTAACAATAGTAGATTTATATGGCCTTTTATCATGATGATCATCAGGGAAAGAAATTATTCCAGCCAATCAACCATAGAGAAAGTTGAGATCTTCTAAAGAAACATTATCTCCTGGTTGTTTTACAAGTATAATGGATAAGATAAGTTTGGTCATGTGGTGATAATACTTGGTAGTTTTAAGTCTATGAAGAGGGGAGAAAATTTGTACAATGCCTCAATACTTGATTCTTCTTTGTGTCATCAATAGAAAATAGTTTGTGTTATACCTAATGGATTAATTAGTTATATTTTCCTCAACTATCGTCATCTTTTTATTTTGGTCGATGAACTATATATTGTTTCAATTTACCTCTTGAACCATCAATCATTTCGATTTCAGAGTGTAAAGTCCAAATTCATTAACATACATTCCCAAATACAGTGACTTTTAAAAGCATGGAGCCAAAAGAGGTCACTAAATTGTTATCAAATTGTTGTTTTTGGTACCCTTCTTACAAGGATGAACCAGCAGAGAAGTCTATAAAGTACAAAGAAACCAAACATGATTCCCACATTAATCCACCTAGTATCGTTATCTAGCCCTCTACTCCTCAAGACATCTGCTCCAGTAAGTATGCACTGCTTATGATCCTCATCACTCCATGAGAAACATTTACTCTTGAAACCCCAATACTCATTAATAAGTAGACAATCCAATGGATATCTATAAAGTGAGACATAATACATGATGAGCCAATATTTTGGGATCACTTCTTTAGGAATGAAGTAACCAGAGAAGAGGAAAAAAGTACCAAGAACGGTACATATGAGAGAATTCCCAGAAATGAAATCCGGAGAAATAGCACTGAGAAAGAGTACTAATGAGCTAGCCATCAGCACAATAAGCCATACCAAGAAAGTGAAGAATCCGAAAGCGGGAATTGAAGGGTTGAGGCCAACAATCCAATATAACGGGGCGGAGAAAAGCATGGCTACAACAAACAAGAAAGGAAGGAAGATTATCGTGTTGGCGATCATGTAGGACGAAATCTTGTAGGCTCCTCTTGATGCTTCCTTCATTAGTACGCGGCGTTCTTGAAGGTATATTGGAAGAGCTTCAACTGTAGAAGACAGGAGAAAACTAAGGCTGAAAGCAAACAACCCGAGACGTTCAGCAACTCCACCTTCTTCTTCATTCCTCAAGTGCACATACACACTTCCTAACCCAAGACCTCCAACAAGAGCTTGAATTGTTCTTGCTAACAACAATTGTTTTGTCCTATAGATAATCTTCCAAAACCTTTCACAAAGAACCATTATTTCAAATATCAGGCTATTAAAACGAAATACATGACTTGTTTCAATGTGATTATTTGAGAATTGTGGTGTCCCATTGCATTTCTTCTGCCAAACCAACAAAAATGACTCATCGTTTTCGTCATCGAAACTCAATGAACTTTTGACATATGACTCTTCAAGCTTAGGTAATATTTCCATGGCAAATTCGATAGCATTCACCTGATCAGGAATCTCAAATCCCAATCCGTTTATATCTTCTTCTAACGATTCAAGAGAACCATTATGGGCTATTGAACCTCCAGAGAGGATCAAGAAATGGGAAATGTATTGAATAATTCTGTAACTAGGCTGATGGATCGATATAACGACGATCCTTTGCTTCGATTTAGCCATTGATGAAAGCAATTCAATCACTTGAAGAGCTGAAGTGCTATCTAATCCTGAAGTTGGCTCATCAACAAGTAAAATAGGTGGATCATGAATTAAATCAACTCCTATAGATACCCTTTTCTTCTCCCCACCAGAAATTCCTCTGTTTTCTTCATCTCCAACAAAACTATCAGCAACATGAACAAGGCCTAGCTCTATCATCAACCTCTCAACCCTTTCTTTTCTCTCTCTCGCATTCGCTTGTTTTAGCCTAAACTTCGCATTGAACATTAGAGTTTCTTTCACTGTGAGTAAAGGAAGCAAATTATCTTCCTGTGCTACAAATCCACATATTTTCCTCAGCTGAGCTTTGTTTGTTATAGCTAAATCATCAAGAAAAACACTCTTCGGATCATAATCTTTCTCACTAATCCTTCCAGATAAAATCCTCAAAAGGGTAGATTTTCCAGTACCACTAGGACCAACAACGGCTAGAATTTCAGAACTCCTGGCTGAAAACGAGACCGATTTGAGAATATTGGTTGGCTTAGATTGTTTAAAAAAGCAATAAAATGAACTCTTTTTGTTTATATTGTAGGAAAGATTCTTGATAGTGAGAATGTGTGATGCATTGTTTTGATAAGGTGGAGGAGGGGAGTGGTGTGAAGAAGAGGAGATAGTACTATGTGATTCTTCAGGTGAATTAGAAGCAGAAAACAGTTGGATTCTTGAGCCATCTTCCAAGTTTTTCATTTTGATCACATATGGCATATTTTAACTTAGGGAACACATGCAATTCTCCTATAAATATGGTATATTTTAACTTAGGGAACACATGCAATTCTCATATAAATTCATGTCATGGTGAAAAAACTTGGAGGTTAGGAAGAGGAGGTTGGACCAACCAAGCAACTAAGTTTGATTATAGCATGGCTTTCATTCTGAGATAATATATATGTAGATGAAGTTGTTGAGACTGAAATTGCAGTTTGGCAGAAGTTGGCGATCAAAGGTTTCGAGAGCATTGGATAACAACACGATATGCATGTATTAATTCGCGCCAGACCTTGTAGTACTAAACATTTTTTTTAGTATTGATTACTAAATTAATCTTAACCCTTAGATACTAAAGATATACAAGGGTTGGCACCCAAATCCATAAAGTCGTGTGGATCGACAAGTATATACATCCTTACACTTCATCTAATGAAGTAGATGGTAAAAAATAAACCGTATCCATAAAGTGCAGGTGTATTATCGTGTTTTGTTCAACTTCATTTGGAACTTGCCCAAAAGTAACAAGGGGCATCTAGTAAGTCATCAATAGAGATAAGAGTAGGCACACAACATACAGCGTGGAACACGAGATAGAAAGTTAACGAAGATAAAGAAGTTAACAAGTGGTCAACAGTATTATGGTTTTTGAAACCAGATGGAAACATTTCAATTAATATTTATTTCTATTTAGGTGTATATGGAATTGTATTTTATGTATTTTAATACTCAATAATTATATTTAGGTGTATTTCTATGAATTTTGGCATATATGAGTGTATTTTTATGTATTTTGATGTATTTTAATTTATTTAGGTGTATTTCTATGTATTTAGGCGTCTATGGTGTATTTTTGTGTATTTCGTTGTATTTAATTGTATTTAGTTGTATTTTTGTGTATTTAGGCGTATATAGATGTATTTTTCTATATTTTGATATATTTAGTTGTATTTAGATGTAATTCTATATATTTAGGAGTATATTGTGTCGATTAACTGACTTATAAATATAATTGATTTTCCAGGCGATAACCCAATAAAAATTATCATAAATAAAATTGTGATAAAAGTTCATTGTTATCTCTTAACAGATCAACACAACATATAGGTCATGAACATTTCTAAAATGCATTCCGTAAATTTATGCCACGTAGTGAAAATGCAATGAAATGTATGGTGTGTGTGGGACAAACACATATATGGATGATGAATTGTTAATTATTTGCTCACATTAAGCACATACGACAATTTATTATAAATTTCCAAGGTTTCATTATTTGTCATCTTTTTCTCCGCAATCCGTACTCTATAGATGAGGTTAAAGTTACTAAATATGGAGTTATAAGTTATATTTTCGTTTTGTATTCAAATAATAATTTTAACAATGAAGTATATATATATATATATATATATATATATATATATATATATATAGATTATCACGTATTATTTAAATTGCCCCGATACCGTTTATTTATTAGATTTTTTCATTATTATCTAAAGTTCTAAATATTTTATTTGTTAAATTAATTGTTTATTGGACTATCAGTCAAATAAAAAAAATGAATATTCCTTTTTCTTAGACTAGGGGATCATTCGAATTATAAAACGATCGATCTCCATCATAAACTCAATAGCTACTTGAGTGGTGAAAGATGACTATGTTTTCTCATCAAATGTTTTGTAGGATTACAAGGAAGTAAGGAACCAGTATAATGATAATCGGTCACTTAAATAGGTTTGTTATTGTTTATAACTATATATTCTAATACATAATTTTCACCATTTAACATATATAAAATTGAAATACAAATAATCTTAACAATTAAATTTTAGAAATTTATGTCTTTAATAATGAAATAAAGTATCATATATATCATATCGTCCCATCCTCCACTCTATGATTAAAATGGAACTAATATAAACTATGATGTATGTATGAATAGATATCTATATATCTTCTGAGAGTCCATGATTCACAATGGAAGTTTTATGATGATGCCAACGCTCTCTCAAATAAATCGACACGTTAAGTACATATTCGACACCCGGCTTCCTGCATGGCAATGCATGCTCTATTTTCATCGTTATCATTTGCTCAATTTCACTCTATATAAACTATTTCCCCCTCGATAATCCTCATTCATCAACAAACAAGTGTTAACAAGCAAACCACCTTCATATATTACTGATACCCAACAAATAAACTGAAAAGCAAAATATCAAAATGAGGCATACTCTCCTAGTTTGTTCTCTCCTTTTAGCAGTGTTATTCATTTCCTCTTCAATTCAGGTTAGTAATGTAATTAAAGAAGGTGCCGGCACAATCATTTTTCTATATTTTTTAAAAAGAAAATATATATAATTGAAAAATAAAATTTCTAGCATACCTACGATTTTCAAAAGTTATTTCATTGGTTCCCTAAACCTTTTTTTAGTCCAAATATATTTTCAATTATTTCAGGTGTCTAGTAAGGAAGACCCAGAGCTGTTGACATGCCAGCACCAATGCAGAGTCCAACAACAAGCTGATGAATCTGAAATAGATGAATGCCTCCAAAGCTGTGACAAGTACACCCAAGAGAAGCAAAGACATGGCGGCAGAGGCCAAAGGGGGAGACACGAGGGTGGTGGTGGTTACCAAGAGAAAGGGTACAAAATGTGCCATGAACAATGCCAACGTGAGTCAGAAGACCAAGAGTCTCGACGAAAGTGCCTCACCAAATGTGAGAGGAGGCAGGGGAGAGGCAGAGGAGATGCTAACTATGATGAGCAAAGGTAACTTAATAGCTAGTGGCTGGTAGATTTCTTGACTGCCCCTACATTTATATCCTGTATTTGGTTTGCTTCTCATTGTTCATTGAATACGATGACAAAGAACGAATTACATAATTAATTATTAGAACGTTTCGACTATATCATACTAGTATTTAAATAATATCATGTTTTATACTATATATGTATCATTTCATAACCCTCTTAATCTTCTATTTTTGGTTCAACTGTTAATAGAGAATGGGAAAGGGAGAGGGAGGAGGAATATGAAGAAGAGGGAGAATATGAAAGACATGAAGGAAACAATCCCTATGTTTTCAAGGATGAACATTTCTCTTCAAGATTTCAGACGCAACATGGCAGTCTCCGTGTGCTACAGAGATTCGCAGATAGGTCAGAGCTTCTCCGTGGCATAGACAACTATCGCTTGGCAATTCTTGAAGCTCAACCTCAAACTTTCATCATTCCAAATCATTTTGATGCTGAGGCTGTCTTTTTTGTTGTCAAAGGTGACCATAAATAACGTGTTACATCAATAATCAATAATAATGTGCCTTGATGTCTCCTATGATTGAGTCTTGGTAAGGGTCGTATAGTAGTCAGAGTTGAGTCGGTTGTTTTCTAATTGACCATTTGTTGTTAATTGTCTACAGGGCAGGGAGCATTAAGCTTGATCAGGGCAGATACAGAGAAGAGGGAGAGCTTTAACATCAAGAAAGGGGATGTTTTGAAGATTCCTGCAGGAACTCCTCTCTACTTGATCAATAGAGATAACAATGAGAAACTCATCATTGCTAGGCTCTTTCAGTCTGTCTTCACTCCGGGGCATTTTGAGGTATATTTGTAATGACATATATTATTATGTTGCTTTTAATATGTATATAATTGTGCAGTATATTTTTATATTTACTTGAAAAATTGTCAATGATCAATTCTTGTTTATGATGTAGGATTTCTTTGGTGTTGGAGGGGAAAATCCAGAATCCTTCTACACGACCTTCAGTACTGAAATCCTCGAAGCAGCCTTCAATGTGAGTTACATTGCATATTTCCCATGCAACAAATTTCCAATATTCAAATCATAATTATTTGTAAATTCAATTGGTTATGAACATTAGGCCAAGCGACAAGATTTGGAAAGAATATTTGGTGGTGAACAGAAGGAAGAAGGAATGATCATCAAAGCATCTCAGGAGCAAGTCAAGGCATTGAGCCAGCATGAAGAAGGTGGCGTATGGCCGTTCCGCGGCGGTGAATCAAAGGGCACAACCAATATCTTCAAACAACGTCCCTCAAGCTCTAACCAATATGGTCAACTTTATGAAGTTTCTGCTGATGACTTGAGAGGACTTGAGGACCTTGACATCCAAGTTTCTTTCCTCAATCTAACCGAGGTAATAATGTGTTATTTTTCAATTTTTACGCTCAAGTTATTATTATGTGTTATATCATACCATTGATACCCTGTGAAAGGTGTCTATCTGGTATTAAAGTATTCATGCATTGATGTATTTAAATGCGTATTGATGTGAGGGAGGATTACCAAGGAATGTCGCCATGCAGTGCAATAGTTATTCCATACACGTCGGCGTAGTCGGTAATCATGACTAGAGAGGCGTGACCGCGGATTCGGTAGCAATTCTTGTGTATGTGGATCCAGGGTAATGCTTAAATGCAGTGCAGCCAGTTATTCTCTGCCCAGCGTCGGCGTAGTCGTCCCTTGACACAGAGACATGGCCCACTTGGTTATTGAGTCTTTATTCTTTGTCGTGGATCGGTAAAATGCGCCTCCGATGTCCAGATAGGCCTTCATGAAGAGCGATCAGATGTCGGGTAAAGGCGATCCCTTGAGATATGTCTCGTATATCTCGTGGATTATTATGTGTTATATCATGTTCATATGATATTTTGTAAATAGATGGATAAATAAAATGTTTTTGAGAAATTAATTATGAAATGTATAATGATGAATGCAGAATGCAATGGTGGGTCCCATGTACACTTCGAAGGCAACAAAGATAAGCTTAGTGGTGGATGGGGAAGGTTATTTCGAAATGGCTTGCCCTCACTTGTCTTCCCAAAGCCAACGTGGTCGACGAGGCCAAAGTCAACGTGGCAGTCAAAGGGGCGGACGATCAAGTCAAAGTCAACGTAGAGGCGAGACGAGCTACGAAAAGGTCAACACTCGACTGACACGTGGAACGGTGGTGGTGATCCCGGCTGGTCATCCTTACGTGGCAGTGGCGTCCGATGGACAGAATTTGCAGATGGTTTGCTTTGAAGTGAATGCAAGAAATAGCTTCAAGTATCTTCTTGCAGGAAAGGGGAATGTGGTTAATCAATTTGAGAAAGAAGCTAAAGAGCTAGCTTTTGGTGTTTCATCACAGGAAGTGGATCAAGTATTTGGAAGTCAACAAGAAGAGTTCTTCTTCCCAGGACCACAACACCAGCAGCAGCATAGAGGGAGGGCTTATGAATAAGCTTGCAAACTCACTAATGGAGATTTTGAACTAATGAGTAATAATCAGACTTTTTCAGAATGAGTAAAATATATGTAATGTGTATTGTACTATATGAGCTCTCATAAATATACATAAATAAAACGTAGAGCCCCAAGTGGCCTTTTGTTTATACCAATTGTTTTGTATTTCTCAAATCAACTCATCCTTTATAAATAAGGATATGATATGCATGCACTCCTTGAATTATAGAGATGGCGAAACAATAAAAAAATTAAAAAAAATTAGGGCAAAGATTAAATAATTTTGAAGTCTCCTAGTCTCATCTGCATGCAAGATCACAGTATTGTAAACATCTAAGCAATTACAATAGAACCCCAAAAGAAAAGAGTAAATGAGATTGCTATTCGAAATCATTACACTAGTGCCAAATCCAAAGTACAAACTATGTCGAGAAATCATAAAAGGTTCGAACTAAAGAGTTATGTTTTGATGAGAATATGAGCATATCTATACAATCATAGTAGTTGAGAAGACATATAGGGCAAGAATCAAAGGAACCCATCATCTGTACCTAGCTATCCATCGCTCTGAAAATGGTCATAAGTGTCATGAAGAGGTTGATGATGTCCAAGTAGAGAGACGCAGCAGCCCAAATGTACTCGTCGTAGTTATGGCGCTTGATAAGGTTGTCCGTATCATATATGATGTAACCACAGAAAATCAGAGATGCCAAGCAACCATAAATCATCACTGATATTTTCCCCAAGGGGAAGAAAAGCTGAGCAAAACATAAGATAGTGTAAGATAATAAAGCAAGGTGAACAATATGAAGTCAAGACCTCTCTTTGAAGCCCAGAATGGACCCAAATTACTCTACCTGGATGAATCCAAACAATATGAGTACCATAAGAGCACCAAACAAGAATGGACCCAGGAAGTTGAAGTCATGACCTCTCTTTGAAGCCCAGAATGTGTAAAGGGTGAGACTGATCACCACTGCTACTGTTAATATAACAGACTCCAGTATAACCTTCCCTGCAAAATATTCATGAACGATAATTGATATTCAAGAATGGACCCAGGAAGGATATCGACTTTCGATGTGGGACGTGTGGCATTAACAATAATGAAAATACAACTTTTCACACATTCTAAGTAGCTACTATAATATTCCCTATTGTTATATTTCATTAAAATGTAAATTACAAATGAAATTTATACTCTTGGAACATCACTATTGATATTATGGACTCATGTAGTCATGTATGTATAAGTGTATAACCTTTCATTTTAACAATCAAAATAACTTTTCAACTATAGCTAAGATAGTATTATAATATACACGCTAGAACAAACACGAAACTATTTAAGATAAAAGTAAACAATAATGGAAGTATATATATAACCTTAATGACGATTAATGATATACGGAGTAATAAATAGGCTTCCCACTAGTGAATGCACAAGTTAGTCCAACAGGGAAAGCAAGCGCTACTGTGTATAGCCCAAGCAGTATATAGTTGTACGGATGCTTCTTGTGGTAGTAATACAACGGACACAGTACTATCAAAATCAATAACAATCACAAAATACAGTTAATAATAATAGTAAAAGAAATAAATGGTACATAAACTAGTCTTGATCATTTGTTATAGAGTTTGCATGTTATGACCATATATAATAGTAGTATAACACGAATGATCATAATAGTAGTATAACAGACAACCATCATCATATACAAATTACGTACTTATGAAAGGAACGAAAATGAAGAAAATGTAGACGGCGAGGCCAATGGAAGTGGTGGCGAAGAAGACTTTGACAGGGTCGACGAAGACGACGACTGAGGCAACGGCGATAGTGAGAAGCAATTGAATAGAAACAATTGAGTAAATCTTCCTAATGAAACCCCATCGCAACTCTGGATTCTCCATCATCGTCGGATATAACGGTCCAACGCCACCCTCCACGTCAGCTTTCCGGTTAGGATTGTTCCACGTCATCGTCACTCTTGTATTGTCTCTTTGAGATTGGAATTTGTAGTTTGTTTATGTGCGGATGGTTTATAAATTACGATTGAATATGGAAGCCAGAGATGCGTGGATTCGAAATGGAAGTCTTGTTAGAATGATGAAACTAATTTTATTTACATAAAATGGGACACTGTATTGAATTAAAAAATATTAAAGTAAAAGCACCAATACAACAAAAATAAAAATAGATTTTGAATCAGCAAAATCTTAAGCATCAAAAAAAATCATCAATTCTGACAAAAAGAATCTTTGGTAAGAGGAGCTGGAACTCACGTATATTGACTTTTTTGCTGCCCTTATATTCATGCGATTATCTTTAGAATTTCGCTTCTGATTTAAAATATATAAAATATTAGACCCTGCAATTTGGGCTCCTCTGAAAAACCCAAACATGAGAAACGCCCTAAAGCGGGCCTGATAGAGACCGTTAGTTTTGAACATGGCGGTTTTCTTTGGTAATCAAACATCTATTTATATAAATCTTCAAAAAGAGTTAATTCCTCTAAACCAATGCATAATATATAATAAGATAAAAACAAAATGTACAACAAAAAGAATCTTATTTGGGTGCTTATAATAATTTTGTAAGCATCATGCTTACCTTCTTTTTATATGTATTTTTAAATTAATTTGAAATACTCATTTTCCCTCTATTTTTTCTAACCGTTAGATTATATAACCACTTAATTCAATGACTATGATATCTTTAAATACGGTGCTTATTAAAATTTTATAAGCACCTAAGATGGGGCTCACGAAAAAGATATAATAAGGAAGTTGAGGATTCTCATTAGAATATATTACTTCCATATTTATAAAATAGTTGAATTTCATTAAACATTTAAATTTTGTAACAATTATATATTGCAAGATGGCCATCGATACTTATATACTATTCATTATAATTTCACATAAAATAATTTGTTTCTCTAACATTTGATTTTTTTTAAATAACTTGACCATTTAAAATTAGTTATGATCTTTCACAAGTATTGTTGGCTCCTCGATAGGAGAGAGCGAACATGATCAGACTTCCAAAACATGCATCTACAATATTTAAATAAAAATCTACTCCACACAGAAATCTAACCTAAGTTGTAGGATGATTTCTTCCCACATAACATTTGGTCACCCTAAGCTTAAATAACTTAATTTTATTTTCCCCTTTGAGAAAAAATGATATACTTTCGTCCATGGAGATAACATGATTAATAATTTAAGATGAGAACTAAAACTTTTTTTTTATAAGAAAGCTCAATTATCGAGATAGGAGATTTAGGTGGGCAAAATTATAAATATAATAAAAAATTATCATTATTGTTCAAAATAATTAAATATTTTTTTTATCTAAACAATTATTTTATTAAATGAAACCAATGAGTAAAATAAAAAATATTTCGTACACAATGAATTAATATTAAAGTCCATTAATAATCTGGGACACAGAGATGATTAAAGAAAACTAAATGAAGCCAGTAAGGAAAAGCAAAGCAACTCCCAACTTTTTCTCCTTTTACCGAACAAAGAGAAAAGCAAAGTGTGAAAAGAATGAAAAAAATTCGGCTTTGGATTCCATCACTTTGATCCAAAGTTGACCATTTCAAGCTTTCAAATTTCAGTTCAAATCATTTGTGGGGCATTTCTTGATTTTTAGTATCAGGTTTTCAATTTGTTTGATTTATTTATTTAACTAGTTTATGGATGTTTTTTTGGTGGAAAATGGTTATATATTTATGATTCTTTAGTTGGTTTTAGTTTTTGTTGAGTTTTATATATTGTCATAAGTTTGATTGGAGATTTGGGGTTGCATCTATTTTCATCTTAATGCTAGAGGTAGAAATGTTTTACAGATATGCTATGATCTGAAAAGGATTGCATTTTTATTATTGGTTAGTAAATAAAAAAGCCATCTTTTTCAGTTGATATAATTAGCTCTTCTAGTTTTCATTTTTTAATTTGTTGGGTTTTTGTGTGTGTGTGGATTGATTCCAATTTGGTGCTAGCTGAAAAAAGATTACATTTTGTTTATTGGTTAGATTACATTTTCAATCAATATAATTAGGTCTTCTGGTTTTGGTTTGTTGGTTTTTTGTGTGTGTGGATTACATGTTGGATAGAAGCCCAAGATGTGACTTTTTGGGTGTTGGGTATAAAAGATTGTCCCTTTTTTATTAGATGAGTGATTGATTTGGTGAAAGTTGTGATAAACAAGTAGAGAGTAGAGTGTATATGTTCTTTAGAAGTCCAGTTCTGGAAAATTAAGCTAATTTGGATATAGTGGAGATCTGGGAATTGTTTCAGCTTCTGTGTCCCATGAGGACACTCTTTGCTTCAGAATCTTGTAAAGAGTCACAGCTCAATGCAATCAATCCTCAGTCATGGCTACAAGTCGAACGAGGGAAGCTTTCGAAGTTTACATCGTATGAACCTTCTTCTATGTAAGTCGGCTTAAGATATTCTGCTTTGTTCTTCTGCATTTTGGTGTTTTGATAATTGAAGAGTTTAATATTTAGAGTTTTGTCTGATGAATGTAGAGAATCCCTTATCAAGGTTCCCGAGCCTTCGATTCTTCCGCTGTATAGACCTGTAGATTATGTAGACGTTTTAGCTCAAATCCATGAAGAACTAGAATCATGTTCACCTGTGGAAAGGTCAAATCTTTATCTATTTAAATATCAAGTCTTTAAAGGGCTTGGTGAACTGAAGTTCATGCAAAGAAGCCTCCGTGAGGCATGGGCCAAAGCAGGCACAGTTTATGATAGGATTGTGTTTGCGGCATGGTTAAAATACGAGAAGCTACAGGAAGAGTCTATATTTGATTTGTTTGCACCTTGTGGAAAATGTTCAATGGAATTTGAGGCTGTAGATGTTGCCTCTGAACTAGCCTCCATTTTAAGTACAAGTACTCATGGTATTACCCCAATAGACAGTACTCGTGCACCAAGAATTGTTTCGTTCCATATTGGGTCTGAGAAAGTTGAATGTAACAGGCAGAAAATAGCTTCTCTTTCAGCTCCATTTCATTCCATGCTTAATGGATGTTTCACAGAATCATCTTCTGACTACATTGACCTATCGAAGAACAACATTTCCCCTTCAGGATTGAGGGTTATAAAAGACTTCAGCGAAACATGTACTTTAAAAGAAGTGCCTCCAAATCATCTGTTGGAAGTATTGGTCTTTGCAAATAAATATTGCTGTGAAAGCCTTAAAGATGCCTGTGATAGGAAACTCGCTTCATTAGTTTTCTCGAGAGAAGATGCAGTAGAACTCATGGAATGTGCTCTTGAAGAAAAGTGCCCCGTCCTTGCTGCTTCTTGTTTGCAAGTATTTCTGCGCCAATTACCCGACTCCTTAAATGACAATCAGGTGATTGAACTATTAGGCAATGCCAACAAGCTTCAAAGATCGGTCATGGTTGGGCCAGCCTCATTTTCACTGTACTGTTTGTTGAGTGAGGTTTCCTTGAACCTTGATCCCAAGTCAGATAAAGTGGTGTGTTTCTTGAAACAATTGATTGACTCCGCTGAAACAAGCCAGCAGAAGATGCTGGCATATCATCGGTTAGGATGTGTTAGGTTCCTCAGAAAGGAATATACTGAAGCTGAACAGCTGTTTGAGGTTGCTTTAAGTGAAGGCCATATATATTCGGTTGTTGGATTGGCAAGATTAAGTCACATAAAGGGTCAGAAAACTGTGGCTTTCGAGAAACTCAGTTCCGTCATCTCCTCTCATACTCCTCATGGATGGATGTATCAAGAAAGGTCATTGTACTCGGAGGATGACAAAAATTGGGAAGATCTTGAGAAAGCTACCGAACTCGATCCCACCTTGACTTATCCATATATGTATCGATCTGCAGCATTGATGAGAAATGAAGACTTCCAAGCAGCTCTTGCCGAAATAAATCGTGTGCTTGGCTTCAAACTAGCACTGGAGTGTTTGGAATTACGGTTTTGCTTTTATTTAGCTCTTGAAGACTACAAATCTGCCATATCCGACATACAGGCAATTCTTACCCTTTTCCCTGAATATCGGATGTTTGATGGCCGGGTTGCAGCATCCCAACTTCTTATTCTTGTGCGTGAGCATGTTGACAATTGGACAGCAGCCGATTGTTGGCTGCAGCTCTATGATACATGGTCTGCAGTAGATGACATTGGATCTCTCTCTGTCATATACCAGATGCTCGAAACTGATGCTCCAAAAGGAGTTCTGTACTTTAGACAGTCTTTGCTTCTCCTCAGGTAACATCTCTTCTTTTTTCATTTTCAATTTCTGTATCTAAATAGGAGCTTCTTTATATTACATCCTCAGAGTCGAGTGTTGTACAAGTGTGTTGAAAATGTCATACTAATGGTTATTCATCTAGCTGAAATCTATCTTCCTGCCCTACTCCCGTGATAGTTTAAATTGTTCTTATTTATATTTATATTTTTACTTTTTTAATTTATTATTTTAGTGCTATATATATTATCCCAGACATGGGATCGGAGACACTTTTGGTTAACTCTAATTATTAGCTGTTGCAATAAATCAATATGCTCTTTAGCTGTGATATCTCTCTTGTAATTTCTGGTAACAGAACCATCTAAATTAATGTATCTGATAGAATCTTCCATTTGATTATCTATTATCTGCTGTTCTTGGATTATTGTCTACTTTACTCTCATTGCCCTCCCTTTCCATGGTTGCTTGTTGGATACATCTAACTGGTAATGTAGCCTGCTCCTTAAAAAGATTATAAAAAGTAGCTTTTGTTTTCCTTAGCTATTTTGTTGATTCTTCTCTTTCCTGGATCAAAATTTTGTTCTTCGTAGAACAGATTACAGAAAGGATTCATAACCCAGTTATTGTCAACCACAAAACTGTAGGAAATCTATGTACTATCTGCCTAAAGAAATGATCCCTAATATTCTGTTTTCGTGTCTTTAATTAGATTGAACTGTCCACAAGCAGCTATGAGGAGTCTCCAACTAGCCCGCCAACATGCTTCTAGTGACCATGAACGTCTTGTCTATGAAGGATGGATTTTATATGATACTGGACACTACGATGAAGGTCTAAAGAAAGCTGAGGAGTCTATTTCTCTCAGCAGATCATTTGAGGCCTTCTTCCTAAAAGCATATGCATTGGCTGATTCCAGCCTGGATACGTCTTGTTCTTCACAAGTCATTTGTCTTCTTGAAGAAGCTTTGAAGTGCCCTTCAGACAGGCTTCGTAAAGGTCAGGTATGATGTTAGCTACCTGTTATGTAAATTTGTCCCTCGGTATTAACCTTTATTGAGATCGCTTAGATTTGCTTAACAAGAGCATTCTATGATGTTCCTGAAGGCTTTGGTGTCACAATAAAGACCCATCTTATTTGAGTTTATGCCTGTATGGTGTCCTAGCCGGTGCCTTTTGTTAGTGAACTCCCACAAATATTAAGTTATTGAAAATCATTTACCAAACACCAAACATAGAGGGAATGCAAGGGATGCTGGAACAAACATAACAAATATATCTATGGATAGATCACAGTTCTCTAACACTGATGAATAGCCCTCCAAATATTCATTAATTTTTACATCTTTCATTAGTTGTTCCAACATATCTAAATGAATCAAAATATGTTCTGAATTTGTGATGGCTTTCAGTAGCCAGTTATATTCATATTCTTAAGAAATGTTGTTAACACCTTCTGTCATTAGGCCCTGAACAATCTTGGAAGTGTTTATGTCGACTGTGGTAATCTAGATGCTGCCGCTGATTGCTACATCAATGCCCTCAAAATTCGGCATACTCGTGCCCACCAGGGCCTTGCTCGTGTCTATTCCCTGAAGAATGATAAAAATGCAGCATACGAAGAAATGACCAAACTGATTCAGAAGGCACGGAATAATGCATCTGCATATGAGAAGAGGTCAGAATATTGTGAACGTGAACTTACGAAGTCAGATTTGGAGATGGTCACTCGTCTAGATCCACTTCGAGTTTACCCTTACAGATACCGAGCTGCAGGTTTGGTTTCTTACTTCACCTCCAGTTTTATTATACCTCATCTGTTGTGGTAAAACGAATTCAGGAGTGACGTTTGAACTTTGAACAGTTTTGATGGACAACCAGAAGACGGAAGAAGCCATTGCAGAATTGTCGAGGGCAATTGCATTTAAAGTGGATCTTCACTTGCTGCACCTCCGAGCTGCATTTCACGAGCATGTTGGCAATGTAACGGGTGCTCTCAGAGACTGTCGGGCTGCACTTTCGGTTGATCCAAACCATCAGGAGATGCTCGAGCTTCACAGCCGTGTTAATAGCCAAGAACCTTGAAGTACAGTCGTCGCTTGGTAAAACACTAAAAACAACAAGGTGAACACATGTAGCTGCATGTGCTCTGTCGCTTGGTAAAATACTCAGGTGCCTCTACATTTCATCCAGTTTGTGTTCCACTATTATGATTAACAAACGAGGTTTAGCCTTTAGGCACCTGAGATTGATTTTGAGAATTCAGGTATAAATTACAATCCAGATTCAAGCACCTTATTCACACAAAAAAGGAAGATTGTATTTTGTATTCTATTGTACAAGAAAATGTGTAGATCCAAAGCACCCATGAATATCAATTTTGTACAAGTTCATTTGTAACTCTTTTCGTGTTATTAATATTTAATGTGATATATCACTCTTCAATAATTACTTCGTATTTGTTTAATATTTTCGACAGGGTTACATATTGTATATATACTCTTCGGAGTCAAATGAAAGTTATGAAACAGACTTTTTTGAAGCATGAAGTTTAAGAACGGTTCTTGGAGAATTTTCTAATCTTTTAATTTCAACTATTTTCTCATCAATGACCAACTATATATAACCAAACTAATTTTCAAAGTTGACATGTTCTATATCGCCTTTTTTATGAATAACTTTGCAAATTGACCTTTGGTCATTTAACTTGGTTGCAATTTATAATTTCGTGTTCTCCAAAAGTGGAACAAAACTTAACAAAAATATGAAGGAATTGACAACTTATATGATATCTATTTATTTGTAAGGTAAAAAACAAAGTTAGACATAAACATACCAAGGGAATTGAGAACGTCTATGATATCCGTTTTATGAACAACGAGGATAATAGAGGAAGATGCATACCTACATTGAGTAGATATAGAGGGTGTTTCGCTAAGTTTATTTAAGTTGATTTGGCCAAAAATAAGTTAAAGAAGTGTTTGACTAACTTTATTTTACCTATAAACTTATCAGTTAAAATAATTATAAAAAGAAAATTCTAATTTTTTTTCTCAATTTTTTACTCAACTTATAGATTTGATTTGATCAAATAATTGCCAAATTACCCCTCAATGTTTAACTTTATACCTTATTTATCCTTCATTTATAATTTTTAATTATATCAATTTTTTAGACTTTTATTCTTTATTGAAAAAACTAATAAATATTATATTTTTAGTCACAAAATATAAGTTTTATTATAATTGTCCACACTATTCTTTCAAATATTAAATTATTAATTTATTAATATCGTAAAGATAAAAAAGTAAATGAGATGATAACATAAGTCATTTATCGCTTTTACAAAAGCTTATAAGTTATTGTTATCCAAACATGTAAATTCTCATTATAAATTATGTTAGCCAAATAAGTTAAAAACAAGTTTGACAATTTTTAAATTGCGTTGTCACTTATAGTTAAAAAAAAAATAAGTTTAGCCAGCACCTTATAGAAAATTGAAGGCAATAGATTGAAAAAGAAGCAAGAAAAATAGATTCTGTAACTTTCAGGATTTCTGATGAAGATGATTTTTAGGAAGAAGATATAATTTAAAAAATTCAGCAAAGATACTTGAACTTGTTATTTATTTGCAGCTTCAACTTGGATAGAAAAAGTTGATGAATAGAAAAAATTAACGACACTAAATCGAGGTTTTAAATAAACAAGTATAATAATAGTTGGACGGTCTTAAAATTAAGACGATCAAAATAAGAATATTTAAAAATTTATATTTAGACACCACCAAACACTTATATGTAAAAAGAACTGAATTCCAACAATTTTTAAAATAAGATTAATCTAGAGTATAACCTAATATTTGAATAAAATATTTGGGTTTAGTTAATGAAGCTTGAAATAAACTAATAATTATGTGATTTTATCTAACAAATACTCCGTAGTATATTTGAGTTAGCTAATGAAACTTGAGACGGTGCTATCTATAAACTTTTGCCTTACTTTTAAATTAAACAACAATATTAACCAAGAAACAATAATTATTAAATTATTTCGAAAATAAAGTTAAAGTCGGGACGTAAAGTTAAGTACTATGATTTTTTTTTTTTAATAAAAGCTAAAGTTGGGTGCAAACAAGTTCAATAATTACTCTTATTTATTAAATATTTCTCACAATAAATGGATGAATTCAAATGGTATTTACATTATTTTCCGGGGGAATACCTAGAATCTTGACCAGGATGATAAAGTATCCATTATTTTTTAGAAAAGGCTTGGGTTCGAATGGTGGCAAAAGCATATTATTTCAAAACAAAAACATGCTTCATTATATGACGTTATTTGCTTTTTAAAACCTGCTCTTGACTTGTCAATTGTCATCTTTTCGGAATCTTTAATTAGTTTAACAATAATCATATTGCTAATTAATCCAGTGCATGTCTATAATGCAGTGAAAAACAATATGTCTCTTTGCCCAACTTCAATCTCTATTCCTTAATTCTTAGCTAACATTAACAAGTTGCTCTTGCATTTTGAGAAACTTTTTTTTTGCATATATGAACGTCTATTCCTACGCATCCTTTGCCATCTTGTTCAAGTATGAGTTTGTTTATAATGTGCATCAAAAACTTATTTGGTTGGCCTTTTAAGTTTTCCAATTTTATTTGCATTGCCAATAATCCATTTCAAGTATTTAATGCGATTTTTCTATAGGTAATGGTTGAACCAATACTTTTATATATGAAATACCACTAAATTACGAATAAAAAACAAGGAAAAAAATAAAATATAGGGGTGGTTGAAATAACTATGAAAAATATTAAATTTTTATAAATTCTGAATCCACCCCTATCTCTAATTATTATTAATGTATTTCCACTGATTTCCAATAGAGCACAAAATAGAAGTTGGGACATATAAATTAAGAACCGTATATGAATTTTTCTAATAAAAGCTATAGTTTGGTCCACCAAAAGTTCAACAATTACTCCTATTTATTAAATATTTCTCTAATTATTCTAAATTTATTTTCACCGATTTCCCCTAGAGCACGTGAATCAATTTTTTGATAAATATTGGCGTATGTGATTGCAATAGACAATAGTCATTCGCAACATATCATTAGTTAGTTAATATAGATTAATTTTTTAATAAAAATAACTAATTATAGTTAAAGTGTAACTACCGACTAAATGTATTTAATTATATAAATTTGAGATTCATCTACAGATATAGATATAGATATTGTTTTATATAGTATTGTCAAAATTTTAGGTTTTCTAATCCCACCAATAAAAAACATAATAAACATATAATATAGGATTTTCAAAGAAAAAAAGCAATAATTACATTAACATGTTTTTTATTTGTAGCTTAAACTTAAATGAAAACAGTTGTTCAAGCAAAAACATTAACAACAACATTAATTCGAAATTATAAACAAACAACGTTAATCAAATTGGATGATTTTAAATTAATATGGTCAAAATAAGAATATTAAAAAATTTATAGGCTTTTGGGCAAAGATACCCTTGAGCTTCAGCGTAATTTTAAATGTAGTCACGAACTTATTAAATGCTTGTTTGGGTGGTCGCTGTACTTTCATTATGCGTCTCCGCGAGTAGCTCGTTAACTTTGTTTGAGAACTATTTCACGAAGCACAATTTGAACTAAAATACATATTAAAATGACTATATTACTCATAAGACACACAGTGAAATAATTATATTATCCCTATATTATATTACAAGAGACAAAATATTAAATGACTATATTACCCTACATTAAAATGACTATTTTGTCTCTAACACTACACTAGTATAGGGATTAAAGTATAAGAATCACATTTTAAATATTTTACATAATTAAAATAAACCCCCACATATTTTTTCTTTAACATACACCACCAGCATTGTTCTTTAACACGCGCACCCGCGCTACTTTCATGCCGCCCTCGAAAACCACCGCCCCTAAATTCCGCTACCCCCAAGCTGGACAATCTTGTTAAAAGCGAGAGGGAGTATTCTTGGACAATCTTGGATAAGCCCAGACGATTGACTTTTGCTCCATTTTTGGACATTTGACAACCTTCCATTTTATATGTTTGTCAACAAATTTGTCAACATGTTTAATCGGATTTTTATTCTATTAAACAAATCCCAAAAGTTTGTCTCTGTGTTTTCCGTATAGCTGGATTTTCGGGGATTGAAAGAAGCAATGAGGCCTTGATCGAATCGATTAAGGTTGGTTGACAAAACAGATCGGATTTGATATCCAATCGATATTCATTTATTTTATTATTGGGGGGCGTAGGGGAGGGGTGTGGTATATTAAAAGAAAGAGGTGGAAGTTTATTTTAATTATGTAAAATATTTTTGAAATATTGTCTATATTTTTTTGTGTAGTGTTAGAGTAAATAGTCATTTTAATTGTTTAAAGATGAAAATTAAGTCTAGGAATATCCTCACACAAGAACAATTGTTGGTGTCTTAGAGACAGAAGAATAATCTGAAGAATGGGCAAAAAAAAAAAAAATAAGTTCGGGATCATATAAAAAATTACGCGATAATTTTGGGATGTCTCGACTAAAAAGCCAAATTTATATGAAGGGGGTACAAGTACACTAAGCAAAATTATTTCCGTGATAGGCGGTGCCGTTGTGCACCAAACCCACAAATTTGAAAAAATCAAGCAGGCATTCACGTCTCGGTCTCAACTCCATTTGCCACCACCTGGAGCCTCCACACCGCACGGACCCCACCCAGCCCTCTATAAATCCAAGACTTTAAAACAGTTGCCACCGTACATAATTTAATTGATAAAAAATTGACAAATTATGATGATGGTTATCGACTTTTTGTGCAACATGGTTCAACTCCTAGTAAGAGATTCCTTTTATTGAGTTGGTTAAGTGAAAGCGTGTCTTGTGTCGTCACGCGTCGCGCAATTTACGCCATTTCGCTCACGGCGTAAGCTTGGTTAGCATTCATAGCTTATGTGATAAAAATTGATAATTTATGAGTGAAGTAACCAATTATCACTCGTATAACGTGAGTTCGACACCACAATAAGAAAGTTATTTTAGTAACTATTAAGTCGGTTTAATTGTAAACCGTCATTGAATGAACTTAACTCTCGTATTATAGGACATGGATATGTGGGCTCAGCTGTGGGGTGGTTCGGAGTTCGGACGACGGCTTCAGACTTTTAAATACTCATGAGGGTTTAATCTCAAAAAAAATCAGCTAAAAACATTTCTAGAGAGAGAAACAAAACATCAAATAAATTGAACAAAAACAAAAAACCAGATTTAAGAGCGAGAAACAAGGCGCGATGAGTTTGTCCCAAAAAGATGTCACATTTCTCATCAATCGCATTTATCCTAAATCACAATTTTCTCGCAGCTAAACAATATTACACGGAATTATATATTATCCATTTTTAAATTTTTATCTGGATAATAATAATTAATTTTTTCAATATCCAGATCTTGCTTCTCTAAATCCCTAATCCCTCCCAATTTATCACTCCAATCCACACACATTTCTATTTATACATTTCAATTATTCGGAATAATTTTGTTTATTATTACATAAACATTTAATTATATTCAAAATTGGAGGATTTTGTTATATTATATTACAAATTGGAGGATTTTGTTATTATAATTAGAAATTGAAGGATTTTGTTTATTATAATTATACATATTATAGGAGTTTGTTTATTATTATATAAACATTGAGTTATAATTATAAATTGGAGGATTTTGAATTTGATTTTGATTTTTGAGAGTTTTTTGGGAGTGTAAAGGAGGGGGAGGATTTGATCGAACGGCGAAGGAGGAGGAGGTAGGGTTAATTGGGGAGGGAGAAGGATGAAATGGACAACATTGCTTCAAGATTTTAGGGAAAAAGTGGGGTTATCTCACTCAGCTTCAGCATCTCCGACTTCTTCACCTTCTTCTTCCTCGCGTTTTGTCGATTATAGTACCAATGCCTATGCCTCTTCGTCGAACCAAGAGCTCAGGTCATCGCAATGTTACAGCATTTTCGATTTTGTTAGTTGTATTATGCTGGATTTATCTAATAATGATTGTCGAGTTTTGAATTTTGATTGTTGACTTTTTACATTTTGAACTCGAGTATTTCTGTACGTGTTTTGTAATGTTTAGTGGAAAATATGTGAAATGCAAGTATTTTAATGTACTTTTGTATAACACTCCATGTCTCTGTCCCATAATGATTGTGCAGTTTTAGATTTTGATAGTTGACTTTTTACATTTTGACTCGAGTATTTTCGTACATGTTTTGTAATGTTTGGTGGTAAATATATCAAATGCTAATATTTTAATGTTCTTTTGTAGTTTTGGTGTAACACTCCATGTCTCGATCCCATAATGATTGTCCAGTTTTAGATTTTTACATTTTGAACTCGAGTATTTTCATACGTGTTAGGTAATGTTTGGTGAAAAATATATCAAATGCTAGTATTTAATGTATTTTAGTATAACATGATAATTTTGATTCAAATCAAAGTTATGTGTGACAATAACTTTGTTAGTTTTGATAATTGGAAATCGAATTGGACAAAAGGGAGGGAGGATGTTTGATTTTCGGAGATTTTTTTTGTACCAGAGGCTCAATTAAATAAGTATATTCTTTCAATTATTCAAGCAAATTTCTTTGTTAGTAGCTTTTCTTTACTTCTTGTAGTTTTATTTTCACTTCGAGCTATTCTTATAGTCCTAAAATGCAATATTGGTGCTCCAGTTTGACGACATTGTGTAAATACAGGGGAAAATATTTATGATTAAATTGATAACCTGATTTTTCATTTCTCCTAATGATAGTTTTTGATGAATAATTTGATAATTTATGCTTGGTAATTAGTGGCATTGCTTCTAATGATATGTTGTGATGAACAATATGATAATTTATGCTTTGTGATTAGTGCCATGTTCCTAATGTTCTGTTATGATGATCTGTTTTTAAAAATTAGACTCCATCGATGAATTAAAATGGCATAAATTCTCTTTCGTGGACATGTAATTATTGTATTCACTGTTCCTCGAAGGTGATCTTCATTTTACATTTTAATGCCCTTGTTTCACTAATTTTAATTGTATCGTGCATTATCTATAAAGTTTTGTACCTATTATCTAATTTCTTTCCAGATACTTCCTTTTCTTGTTGGTCGGTCCAATTTGTATGGCACAGTGATCACAAGAGTTGAGACCAGTTCATTTTGTAGTATTAATTTTACTGATCTTCCACTAATTCAAAATCTTCTGAAAACAGAGACAAACATGAATTGGAGCTGGACTTCAAGAGATATTGGGAAGAGTTTCGTTCCTCGATTTCTGAGAAGGTAGTATGCAATATACTCCTTCCATCCCTAGAAGATCGTCCAGTTTGCTTTTTCAATGGTCAAAATTAACAAACTTTGATGTCTTCTTAATTGATTCACACAACTTTGATATGAATCAAAGCTAAAATGTACTAATAAAGTAGGGTGAAAATACTATATTTTTGATATATTTTTCACAAAATATCATACAACATATTAAAAATATTTGACATCAAAGTTTAAAAAGTCAACACATAAAAATTAACAAGTGAGGGAGTACTTGTTATAAAACTTGTTCCCTGTTATTTATTCATTTATATATTTTCCCCATTTAATAAGCATTGCCGGTATTTTACTCCAACATATTTAAGAATACATGAACTGTTATTTTTTTGGTTCTTGCAGGAGAAGGAAAAGGCCTTGAATCTGACTGTAGACGTTTTCTGTAGACTAGTGAAACAGCAGGCAAATGTAGCTCAATTGATTACGATGTAATCACCATGATCCTGTATTTGTTGTACTTTATTTATTCGGTTGCTATAATTACCTGTCTGAAATCTTCCCAACTTCAGTAAGGGTTAATGTGATTTTCATCCTTTTTAATATGTAGTATTCCTAATGTAGTTGGTGAACCCAAGTCCCAAACTATTATAATGCCTCATTTTGTTATTTTTAATATTTCATGTTTGGATTCTGTCAATAGTTTAGATCACTGCTGTAACTTCATTATTTATTTTATTGGCAGGTTGGTAGAAATACACATATTCTCTTTTGTTGTAGGAAGAGCATTCGTAACAGATATTGAGAAGTTGAAATTAAGCAGCAAAACAAGATCACTGGAGGGTGCTAAAGTTTTGAACTTTTTCTCTGAAGTTACGAAGGTTGCTACAATCTACTACCTCAAATTTTGCTATCCTTCATGTCTCTCTTCTTCCCCCTTTCCATTTCTATCACTCTCCTCTCTTGTCTTATCTACTCTTTCCATACGAAATAAATTTATTTATGTAAACTAATCTCAGTGTCAATTTTTTTGCAGGATGGTTTTAAGCCTGGTGCTAATCTTCTACACGCCGTTGAAGTTCTTGTATTGGGGGTATATCTATAAGCTTTACATTTAATATAATTTATGTAAAAGTTCTCCCCTATTGCAGTTTGCCATATTTTCCGCAAACGGATGTTGAGATTTTTAAGTGTCGCACTGTCGCCTTAATATTTTTACTCATAAGGTGTGTATGAGTATACAAAAAGTTAGAGCATACAGTTCCATTTTTATGGACTTATTGTTGCACATTAATATAGTTTACAAGTAGCCATTGAAAAACTATCCAATTTAGCATTTTGATTCCTGGTTTATATGTGATGTTTCCTGATGCAGCCTATTGATAAACAATCCCTTCTGGATTCTGGAATACTGTGCTGCCTTATTCATGTTCTTAATGCTCTACTAAATTCACATGACGGCAGCCAACTTCAAAAGTTCGTGGATGATGAGAAACCAGTCGTAGCCTTAGATAATAGTGACGGTGGAGGATCTATTAGGTTGCTCGAGGTACCATGCTTCTATCTTTTCTTCTTTTCTTCCCACAGTTAATCATCAATGATTCTATTATGAAAGCTTATGAGCATTTTGCTTGTGCTATTTTATTGTTCATCCAGGTCGAGGGAAGTGTTGTACATATTATGAAAGCTTTGTCCAGCCATCCTTCTGCTGCACAAAGTTTGATAGAGGACAATTCACTGCAGTTGCTTTTCCAGATGGTCGCCAATGGTTCTTTAGTTGTCTTTTCCAAGTATAAGCAAGGCCTTGTTCCCTTGCATGCAATTCAGCTTCACAGACATGCCATGCAGGTATCAAGTATCATCAGAGTATCAAACTATTTACTATCTCACTGAAATACTAAATATAAAAGTTCTGCTTTTGAATTGATAGAAATTAATTGTTTCATTGATTCTTTTACAGATACTCGGTCTCCTTTTGGTTAATGATGATGGGAGCACTGCCAAGTATATACGCAAGCATCATCTGGTGTGTTGCTAATCCTATACATTGAGTATATGATTTTACCCTAAATTCCATGAAACCAAAATCAACTCATCACACTGTCTAAGACCCTCCGATTCATATAATGTTTGATATATATTTTATATGTTTTCATTTACAGTTCAATATATCTTTATTTAATGTTAAGAGTATCTTCTTATTGTTCCTCCCCACAAGGGAGAAATTTGGGAAAATACCACTGGTCAACCCTCCAGTCCTCCACTTTAAAAATAGCACTCTCCATAATTTTTTTTGCTAAAGTACCACCGACACCGTTTCTTTTTCATTCCTCTACTTCTTCTTTACCACCACCACCCCCATCAATTCACCCCCCCAACACCACCAAACTGCCCCTACCACCACCTTAAAAAATACCACCCTCCATAACTTTAGCTAAAAAATTATGAAGGGTGGTATTTTTTAAAGTGGAGGGTTGACCAGTGGTATTTTCCCAGATTTCTCCCCCCAAAGGAGTAGATTTTCATGTCGTGGAGTATAAATTCTTTACTCGTTACGTAGCTGTTTGCGCACCAAGAAATGACATGTGATAAAGTTTATTTTTTGTTCTATAATTTGATGGCTAAAGATTTATTTGTTTCAACCGAACCAATATTGAATTGTCTGACAACATGGTGCAAACATGACTTATGCTTTTTAATTTATCTGTGAAGTTTTTGCATCTAGATTTTATATGCAAAGAATTTTATTTATGTTTCTTGGAACTGCTACCGAGTACATAAAGAATGAAAAACAACTCCTCATGTGTGTTGCAATACAGGTTCTTTGTTACTTCATACATATTAACTTATTTTCTTCTGATCGCTTCTATTCGTTGTATCTGACATGATGCCTATCATTGATTATCTTCAGATCCCCATGCTTATAGCAATCTTATTTTAAATCTGTCCCAGATTAAAGTACTTTTACTGGCCATTAAGGATTTTAATCCTGATTGTGGAGATTCAGCATACACTATGGGTCTCGTTGATTTGCTTCTCGAATGTGTTGAGTTGTCAAATAGGCCAGGTAATTTTTTTCTAACAATGCTTAGAATGAGTACATCGATTTTATGATAAACAAGTTAGTTATCTCTTTTTATATATTATTCTGATATGGCGAACTCCAAAATGTGTTTCCTAGAGGCTGAAGGCATCAGACTAAGGGAGGATATCCATAATGCTCATGGTTATCAATTCTTTGTCCAGTTTGCTTTGGTTCTTTCTGTGAATCGGTGTGGTCAGGGTTTCTATTCCAATGTTTTGATGGATGAAAATCCTGCTATCCAAAACCTACATGTGGACAACAATGAGGAGACACTGAATTCAGAACATGATGGAGGAGAGGTTTCACCACAAAGTCTTCCGCCGACACTGTTAAGATTACTTGATGTTCTGGTTAGCCTCTCTCAAACAGGTCCAGATGATACTTTATCTTTTTCAAAGCCTTCACAAACCAAGTCTAGTGGCCAGGTAAGAAGGCGCACTTCCTCATCAGACAGAATGGTTGGTGACATCTTTGAGAAGGATAATGAAAAAGTTAAGGACTTGAAAGCCGTACAGATGTTGCAAGATATTTTTCTGAAGGCTGATAGTAGGGAGCTACAGGGTGAAGTATTAAACAGAATGTTTAAGATATTTTCAAGCCATTTAGAAAATTACAAGTTATGCCAGCAGTTGCGGACAGTACCTCTTCTGATTCTTAACATGGCTGAATTCCCTCCATCTCTGCGGGAGATTATCTTAAAGATTCTTGAGTATGCTGTGACTGTTGTAAATTGCATACCCGAGCAGGAATTACTTTCTCTTTGCTGCTTGCTACAGCAACCTATTACACCTGAATTGAAGCATTCAATACTTACCTTTTTTGTGAAGCTTTTGTCCTTCGATCAGCAGTACAAAAAAGTACTAAGGGAAGTTGGTGTGCTGGAGGTTCTATTAGATGACCTGAAACAGCATAAGTTTCTCTTAGGTCCAGATCAGCTTGGAAGTGATACATCTGATTCAGATAAGAAATCAAACTCGACCAGCTTCAAGAAACACTTGGACTATAAGGATGTAATTCTTTCTTCACCCAAACTACTAGAATCTGGTTCCGGGAAATTCCCTCTTTTTGGAGTGGAGAGCACAATTGTGGTTTCCTGGGATTGTCTGGTTTTCTTACTGAAGAAAGCAGAAGCAAATCAAGCATCATTCCGTGCTGCTAATGGTGTCAATATAGTCCTCCCTTTTCTGGCAGCTGATAACCATAGAGCTGGTGTGCTTCGAGTGCTGTCATGTTTGATCACCGACGATGTTGAGCAGGTATTGGTTTCCTTCTGTTGGCTTGCTATTCATTTTGACCCTGAACATGTCTGCTAAGTTTGCACACATCTCGTCGAGGGTATTTGCATATTTCAGCGGTAAGATGACTTTTCTACCACATAACAAGTCTTATAATGAACATAGATTGTTTTCAGTGAAAGAACTGATTTAACTAATACCGGTTTTGAAACATTTAACTTGTGAATATTCTCAATTTTATGTACATGTGGTTCTTTTAAACTTTTTAGTTTGTACTTGTAGTTAGCTACCATAGCTCAAAAGACATGGATTAAGTTGAAAGGGATTCAGTATCTTGGGAGAAGTTTTGGAAAAAAAGTTTATTTCGGATATTTGAGAAAAATTGATATTTTTAGGGTCATGGGTATATGTCTTTCTTTCTCCAAAATTTGTCAGCTTGATTCATTTTAGTTCTGAATGCTATATTTTTGCTGGTTGCAGTATCCATTGCAAGTTGTATGGTTGGGTTAACCAATGAATTGAAACAATACAACTCTAGCCCTGAGTTAGTGCTTGAAAGATGAGTGTACTGTGTGATGAGTAGTAAACTGAACGTAATAACTGGGATAAACGGAGTAATTTCTTTGCGTTTAGTTTTATTCGTTTGGTTTAAAATAACAGTATGTATTTTTAACAGGTGCATCATGATGAACTGGGGACACTGGTTGATGTTCTTAAAAGTGGGATGGTTACAAGTGCTTCAGGAACTCAATACAGCCTTCATCATGATGCAAAATGTGACACTTTAGGAGCCATATGGCGAGTTTTAGGAGTTCATAGCTCTGCTCAGAGAGTCTTTGGTGAAGCAACTGGGTTTTCTCTATTGTTGACCACTCTCCACAGTTTTCAGAGTGATGGAGGACATCTAGATAAATCCTCTTTCGTGGTTTACATTAAGGTTTTTACTTATTTATTGCGTGTAATGACCGCAGCAGTGTCTGATAGTACAGTTAACAGAGCAAAGCTACATAGCATCATAAATTCGCATACTTTTTATGAGCTGCTATCTGAATCTGGTTTAATTTGCGTCGAGTATGAACAACAAGTGGTGCATTTGCTGTTGGAGCTTGCTTTGCAGATAATGATTCCTCCGTTTACCATGTCCGAAAATTCTGCATCATCTCATATCAGGGAACATGAATCAACTAGTTTCCTTCTAACTACAACATCAGGCCCTGTTATTCCCAACTGCGAAAGGGTTTATAATGCGAGTGCTGTTAGAGTGCTCATTCGTGCTCTATTGCTCTTTACCCCCAAGGTGCAGCTAGAAGTGTTGAGCTTTATTGAAAAGCTTGCTCGTGCTGGTTCTTTCAATCAGGAAAACCTCACATCTGTTGGTAGGAAACAATTAATTTGCATTATTTCCATATGTATGTTAATTTTTTTTCTTAATGTCTCCTAATATTGTCAGGCTGCATAGAGCTTCTTCTTGAAACAATTTATCCCTTCATCTCGGGCTCATCACCACTTCTTTCGCATGCCCTGAAGATTGTGGAAGTACTTGGAGCATACAGGTAATTACAGACTCTTTATCTGCACCCTGATTTAACTGTTAGTGGCTGATCTGACCTTGACTCTTGTATCAAGGTTGTCAACATCAGAACTTCGGGTAGTAGTGAGATATATATTGCAGACGAGACTAGCAAGGTCTGCTAACTCTCTCATTAACATGTTGGAGAAGTTGATGCTGTCAGAGGACAGGGCTTCAGATGATGTGTCTCTTGCTCCTTTCATTGAGATGGATATGAGCAAGAGTGGGCATGCGTCAGTTCAAGTGCCACTTGGGGAGAGGTCATGGCCTCCAGCTGCTGGTTATTCTTTTGTCTGTTGGTTTCAATATAGAAATCTGTTAAAAACACAGGCCAAGGAAGCAGAAGCATCAAAAGGGGGAATCAAAAGGGAAGGTGCTGTAGGTGGGCAGAAGCCAGGGACTAATGTTCTAAGGATGTTTTCTGTTGGGGAAGTCAATGGTGGAAACACTTTCTACGCGGAACTCTGTCTCCAGGAAGATGGTGTATTAATCCTCTCTACAAGCAACTCTTCCTCATTGTCATTTTCTGGGTTGGACATTGAAGAAGGGAGGTGGCATCATCTTGCAGTGGTGCACAGCAAACCAAATGCGCTGGCTGGACTTTTTCAAGCCAGTATGGCTTATGTGTATCTTAATGGAAAGCTAAGACACACAGGAAGGCTTGGGTATTCTCCCTCTCCATTTGGGAAGTCTCTGCAGGTAACTATTGGGACACCAGTCACTTGTGCCAGGGTTAGTAATCTCTCCTGGAAGCTTAGATCATGTTATCTTTTTGAGGAGGTACTGTCTCCGGGTTCCATTTGTTTTATGTACATCCTTGGAAGAGGGTATCGGGGACTTTTTCAGGATACGGACTTGCTGCGGTTTGTTCATAATCAAGCCTGTGGAGGGGGCAGTATGGCAATATTGGATTCTTTAGATGCTGAGTTGCCCATAACATCAAACTCACAAAAGGCTGAGATTGCAGGGAAGCAAGGAGGCTTGAAGGTGGATCGTAGTGGAGTTGTCTGGGATTTGGATAAATTTGGCAATATTTCTCTCCAGCTTGCCGGGAAGAAACTCATTTTTGCTTTTGATGGAACAAGCACAGAGACACTTCGAACATCAGGAACCTCCTCTATGCTAAATCTAGTTGATTCGCTGTCAGCTGCTGCTTCACCAATTGGAGGCAAGTATATGGTTTTATTATCATTTATTGATCCCTGATTGTGCTCACTTTTGAGCCCAAGACTTCCAATCATTACAATGATTTTAATTGTTATATTTAATCTCTTGCGTTTTATACAGGCATACCACGCTTCGGACGCCTTATAGGTGATACATATGTCTGTAAGCAATGTGTGATTGGGGATACTATCCGGCCCATTGGTGGCATGGCTGTTGTCCTTTCTCTTCTTGAAGCTGCTGAAACCAGGGAGATGCTTCATATGGCTTTCACATTACTAGCATGTGCACTTCATCAAAATCCACAAAATGTGAGAGATATGCAGAAATACAGGGGCTATCACTTGCTTTCCATCTTTTTGCACCGTAAGATGTCTTTATTTGACATGCAATGTCTTGAGATTTTATTGAAGATTGCTGCATGTGAAGCTTCCTTCTCTGAACCTAAGAGACCAGAAAATGCACAGACTTCACTTTCACCTGCTGGAAGCACTCTCCAGGCCAGCTTTGAGGATCTTAACTTGTCAAAGTTTCAAGATGAATATTCGTCAGTTGAATCACATGGAGACTTGGATGATTCTTCTGCACCCAAAGATTCATTCAGCCATACATCTGAGCTTGAAAATACAGACATCTCGACTGAAACTTCTAACTGTATTGTCCTCTCAAATCCAGACATGGTTGAACATGTCTTGTTGGACTGGACTCTCTGGGTGGTTGCTCCAATCCCTATCCAAATTTCTCTTCTAGGTTTTCTTGAACATCTTGTCTCAATGCATTGGTATAGGTATCATAATCTTACAATCCTACGAAGAATTAACCTTGTCCAGCATTTACTTGTGACGCTGCAAAGGGGAGATGTTGAGGTTCCTGTGCTGGAGAAGTTGGTTGTTTTGTTGGGGGTCATTCTAGAAGATGGTTTCTTGCCTGCTGAGCTAGAACATGTTGTCAGGTTTGTGATTATGACATTTGATCCACCAGAGTTGATATCACGTCACCAAATTAAGCGTGAATCTATGGGGAAGCATGTTATTGTGAGAAATATGTTGCTTGAGATGTTGATAGATCTACAAGTAACCATTAGGTCAGAGGAGTTGCTTGAGCAGTGGCATAAAATTGTGTCATCAAAACTGATCACGTATTTTCTGGACGAAACTCTTCATCCCACAAGTATGAGATGGGTCATGACTCTTCTTGGTGTTTGCCTTGCTTCTTCTCCAACATTTACCTATAAATTTCGTTCAAGTGGAGGTTATCAGGGTTTAGTAAGGGTGCTTCCTAGTTTCTATGATTCACCTGACATATATTATATTCTGTTCTGTCTGATGTTTGGAAAACCTGTGTACCCAAGGCTACCGGAGGTTCGTTTGCTAGATTTCCATGCCCTCATGCCAAGTGACGGAACTTTTAGAGAGCTGAAATTTGTGGAACTGTTGGAGTCTGTTATTGCAATGACAAAATCAACATTTGACAGATTATGCATGCAGTCAATGGTAGCCCATCAAACTGGAAATTTGTCCCAGGTTGGTGCGAGTCTTGAAGCAGAGCTTGTGGATGGAAACACAGATATGGGTGGGGATCTTCTAGGTGAAGCTCTGATGCATAAAACTTATGCTGCCCGTTTAATGGGGGGAGAAGCATCAGCGCCTGCTGCTGCCACCTCCGTTCTCCGATTCATGGTTGACCTAGGAAAAATGTGTTCTCCATTTTCAGCCGTGTGCAGACGACCTGAGTTTCTTGAAAGCTGTATTGACCTTTATTTCTCTTGTGTGAGGTCTGTTTCTCTTGCCCCTTTCTGCATCTCTGTTTTATCTCATCTCTTTTTGAAATCATAATCCCCACAAATCTAATGCTTTTCTGGAATGACTTTTGAAGGGCCGCTAATGCTGTCAAGTTGGCGAGGGCCCTCTCAGTGAAAGCAGAGGACAATAATTTAATTGATGCCGATGACACCAATAGCTCACAGAATACCTTCCCTAGTATGCCTCAAGAAGTTGAACATTCTGCCAAGACTTCCATAAGTATTGGAAGCTTTCTTCAGGCACATGTTAGCTCGAGTTCTGAAGAAACGTCCATTGCAGCAAATACTACTGCTGGTCAGAAAACAGAGTTAAATCCCTCTCTGTCAGAACAAAATATGTGGAAGTCGGTGAATAAAGGTGTTCAAAGTGTCCCAAGTTTAGCAGGTGAGACAGCGGAACAAAATCTCACAACCACTTCAAGCAGCCACGAGTTAAGCATGCGTGATGTGAGAAGCACACCAGAAGAAATCTGTCAATCAGATTTACAGAGTTCAAACTCTTTAACTATGCCCGAGTCTCCTTTGTTATCTGAGAAATCTACTTCTCGGATGTCATTACCATCGGTTTCATCCCCTGTGCTAGCATTAACATCATGGCTGGGTGGTTACAGTCACAGTGACTCTAGAGTTCAGTTTGCTTCCCCGCGTTCTTTGGAATCCTCTTCATCTTTGACTGAAAATGAGCCTTCCGCAGACTTGAAGTCCGGTTCCCAGTGGCACCATGCTGCAAACACATTGTTTGCAATAAGTCCGAAACTTCTTCTTGAGGTTGATGATTCAGGTTATGGTGGTGGCCCTTGTTCTGCTGGTGCCACAGCTGTTTTAGATTTCATGGCCGGTGTTCTTTCTGATTTAGTTACTGATCAGATGAAGGCTTTGCCAGCAATTGAAGCTGTTTTGGAAAGTGTACCTTTATTTGTTGATGCTGAATCAGTTCTAGTCTTCCAGGGATTGTGCCTTGCGAGATTAATTAACTCTCTTGAAGGGCGTCTTTTGCGGGATGATGAAGAAGGTGTGAAAAAGCTAGATAAGAATCGTTGGTCATTGAACTTAGATGCACTATGTTGGATGATAGTGGATCGTGTATATATGGGTGCATTCCCTCAGCCGTCGGCTGTGCTGAAAATCCTAGAATTCTTGTTATCCATGTTGCAGTTAGCAAACAAGGATGGTCGGATTGAGGAAGCATCTCCTGCAGGGAAAGGGCTTTTAGCCATTGCAAGAGGAAGCAGGCAACTTGATGCTTATATACATGCCATTTTCAAAAATATGAATCGGATGATATTATTCTGTTTCTTACCTTCATTTTTAATAAGCATCGGAGAAGATGATCTCCTTTCATGTTTGGGCCTGCTAATCGAATCCAAGAAAGGATCGTCTTTGAACTCAACTGTTGATAGCGGGGTTGATGTTAGCACTGTCTTACAACTACTAGTTTCTCACAGACGGTTATTGTTCTGTCCGAGCAATCATGATACAGACCTAAATTATTGTCTTTCTATGAATTTGATTGCTCTGCTCCGTGATCCAAGATTAAATGTACAAAATATGGCTGTTGAAATTCTAAAGTACCTACTGCTTCATCGCCGGGCTGCACTTGAGGACTTACTCGTTTCTAAACCAAATCAAGGGCCTCCACAGGATGTCCTTCACCGTGGCTTTGACAAGCTCTTGACTGATAATATATCCAATTTTTTTGAGTGGTTTCAGAGTTCTGAGCAGAAAGTTAACCAAGTACTGGAGCAGTGTGCTGCCATCATGTGGGTTCAGTATATCGCAGGTTCAACAAAGTTTCCTGGTGTGAGAATTAAGGGAATGGATACTCGCCGAAAGAGAGAGATGGGGAAAAAATTGAGGGAGACCTCAAAACTAGAATCCAGGCACTGGGAGCAAGTAAATGAACGAAGGATTGCACTTGAAATAATTCGAGATGCATTGGCTACTGAATTGCGAGTAGTTCGTCAGGATAAGTATGGATGGGTACTCCATGCTGAAAGTGAGTGGCAGTCCCACTTGCAAGAACTTGTGCATGAGCGTGGCATATTTCCAATTAATAGATCTTCCACCATTGAAGAGCCTGAATGGCAGCTTTGTCCCATTGAAGGTCCATACAGGATGCGCAAGAAGCTTGAGAGATGCAAACTGAAGATTAATACAGTCCAAAATCTTCTGAATGGGGAGTTCGAGATTGGGGACATGGAGTTGTCCAAGGAGAAAGCTCAGAACGAACCTGAGGACCCTGGTTATGACTCTGATCATTTTTCTAAATTGTTAAATGGGAATCCGAAACAGGATTCTTTATATAGTGTGGACTATGATGAATCAGTTCTTAAGGTTTCTGATGATATTAGAGATGCTAATTCAAGTCGTGCTGGATGGACTGATGATCAAAGTAGCATAAACGAATCGAGTCTCCATTCTGCTACTGATTTTGGTGCGAAGACCAGCATTGCGTCCTACCAGATAGCTGAGAGTGTACAAGATAAATCTGATATCGGATCTCCAAGGCTGTCTTCTATAAAAATGGATGAAATGAGATTGTCAGAAGATAAATTAGAGAAGGAGCTGAATGACAATGGAGAGTACTTGATAAGACCATACTTAGAACCTCTGGAGAAGATAAGGTACAAATATAATTGTGAGAGAGTGGCAGGCCTTGATAAGCATGACGGCATGTTCCTCATTGGGGAGCTATCTTTGTACATCATTGAAAACTTTTACATTGATGATTCTGGTTGCATTTGTGAAAAAGAATCTGTAGATGACCTTTCTATAATTGATAAGGCATTGGGAGTTCAAAAAGACTTGTCCTGTAGTATGGATTCCCAGTCTAAATCAAATTCCTCTTGGGGGGGCAATATAAAAACATGTGTTGGAGGAAGGGCATGGTCATATAGTGGTGGTGCATGGGGAAAGGAAAAAGTGAGCACTAGCGGTAATGTACCTCATCTTTGGCACATGTGGAAGCTAAACAGTATTCACCAGATATTGAAACGTGATTACCAACTGCGCCCTGTAGCTATTGAGATTTTCAGCATCGATGGTTGCAATGATCTTTTAGTTTTTCACAAAAAGGAGAGAGAAGAAGTTTTTAAGAATTTGGTAGCGATGAATTTGCCGCGGAACAGCCTGTACGTCATACTACTCTATTTGCTAGCTCCCTCTTATAGACTCAATATCATAGTGGAATTAGTTGTTTTGGTATCTTACAGTATTCTTCTATTAATCTATTCAAGCTTAGCAGTTATATATTATCAATTGTTATCATTTATATGTTTGGGAATATATCAAAATGGCCCATTATCTACGCTTCTTATCTATTATGAAGTTTTAGATAGTGTTTGCACTTCACTCTTGGGTCAAATTGGAAACAGCCTCCCTGCTATGACAGGGATAAGACTGCATACGATCCGACCCGCCCCCCTACCCTGCTTAGGCAGGACCTCTTCAGAAGCATTGGGGCATGTTAATGTCATTAGTTTCAACAAGCATTCTCTCTTTGAATAACCATTTGGGGTTTCAAGCAGCTATTTGATGCTCATGTAAGTTATCTGTTTATGTAACAGGTTGGACACAACTATTTCTGGTTCAGTCAAACAGGACAGCAATGAAGGCAGCCGCCTGTTTAAAGTTACTGCTAAATCTTTTTCAAAGAGGTGGCAAAGTGGTGAAATTAGCAATTTCCAGTACCTCATGCATCTTAATACTCTGGCTGGGCGTGGATATAGTGATCTCACTCAGTATCCCGTGTTTCCCTGGGTTCTAGCTGATTATGAAAGTGAAAATCTAGACCTTAAAGATCCTCAAACATTCCGGAAGTTTGACAAGCCTATGGGATGTCAAACTATGGAAGGAAAAGACGAATTTATAAAAAGGTTGGTTTTAAACATTTTATGAAGTTTGTGCGTAGCAGTTGAACGTTTTGTCTATTTTGTTTATTTATCCATTGATTCGTATTTTCTTTCAACGATTGGTTGCAGATACGAGAGCTGGGACGATCCAGATGTTCCCAAATTCCATTACGGTTCTCACTATTCCAGTGCTGGGATTGTCCTCTTCTACCTCCTTCGCTTGCCACCTTTCAGTATTGAGAACCAGAAGCTGCAGGGTGGACAGTTTGACCATGCTGATCGTTTGTTCAATAGCGTGCGGGATACTTGGTTAAGTGCCTCGGGGAAGGGTAATACATCAGATGTTAAGGAATTAATTCCAGAATTCTTCTACATGTCAGAATTCCTAGAAAACTATTTCAACCTTGACTTGGGAGAAAAACAATCTGGGGAAAAGGTTTGTATTTTTTCATACTTCCAAATCTGACTGATGAAATTCTCGAGTTAAAATTAATCAGTTTCTTTCTAGGTTGGTGATGTTGTCTTACCTTCTTGGGCTAAAGGCAGTGCTAGAGAGTTCATCAGGAAGCACAGAGAAGCATTGGAATCTGATTATGTTTCAGAGAATCTGCATCATTGGATAGACCTTATCTTTGGATACAGACAGAGAGGGAAGGTGAGAATCTTCACTTCCTTGGTCATCCAATAGTCTGCTAAATTTTCTTGTCATCGCATAATCTACTAAAACTGACAAATTTTCTGTGTGTAGTTTTTGGAGAAACATTTTTTATGTTCCCCTTTCTCTTTTGTTGCTGTATCGATGTTAAAATCTTTCTTCTGCGTCTGGCAGGCTGCTGAAGAGGCTGTCAATGTTTTTTATCACTATACATATGAGGGCAGCATTGACATTGACTCAGTCATGGATCCGGCCATGAAAGCTTCAATTCTAGCACAAATTAATCATTTTGGGCAAACTCCTAAACAGTTATTCCTCAAACCTCATCCGAAAAGGCGGTCTGACAGAAAACTTCCACCTCATCCACTCAAGCACTCGCCATCTCTCGTCCCTCATGAAAAACCTAGGGCATCTTCTTCTGTTTCACAGATTGTATATCTCAATGACAAAACTTACTTAGTTGGACCAAATAACTTCCTAAAACCACGGACGTACACCAAATATGTCGCATGGGGTTTTCCTGATCTGAGCTTGAGATTCATGAGCTATGATCAGGATCGGCTTCTTTCCACTCATGAAAACCTTCATGGCGGGAACGAGATACAGTGTGTTGGTGCAAGTCATGATGGTCGTATTTTGGTTACAGGGGCAGATGATGGATTACTTTGTGTCTGGAGAATTGGTAAAGATGGACCTCGTGCTATTCCACGCCTGCATTTAGAAAAGGGACTTTGTGGCCATACTGGCAAAATTACATGCCTTCATCTTAGTCAGCCTTATATGATGATTGTTAGTGGATCAGATGATTGCACAGTCATATTATGGGATCTCAGCTCTATGCTTTTCGTAAGGCAGCTTCCTGAGTTCCCTTCACCTGTTTCAGCAATTTATGTAAATGACTTGACTGGAGAAATTGTGACAGCAGCTGGTGTTATGCTTTCTGTTTGGAGTATCAATGCAGACTGCCTTGCGGTGGTCAATGCATCACAACTTCCATCCGACTTCATTGTGTCACTAACAGGCTGCACCTTCTCTGATTGGCTAGAAACAGGCTGGTACGTCTCTGGTCACCAGAGTGGGGCTATTAAGGTCTGGAAGATGGTTCACTGCTCCAGTGAGGAGTCCTCCCAAAGCAAACCTGTTGCCAATTTGACAGGTGGATTAAATCTGGGTGGAAAAGTGCCAGAGTATAGGTTAATTCTACACAAGGTGCTGAAGTTTCACAAGCACGCCGTTACTGCACTACACCTTACGAGTGATCTCAAGCAATTGTTGAGTGGGGATGCTGGTGGGCATTTGGTTTCGTGGACTCTACCAGATGAGAGCATAAGATCTTCAATAAATCAGGGCTAACATTGTGGCTTCATCAACATGTGTTTCGACATTCCACATTATTGACTTGTGCTGCTTGGTAAGTCGGTGGACATGGTTTCAAGCTTGTCTGCTTGGTAAGTCACTGAAAGAAGGGCAATGCAAATGTATCCGGTACATGCAGCAGCAAGAGGACTGGCATGGAGTCAAGTTAGAAACGGGCAATGAGACTTGAAGAGAATTTGTCACTCTTGTTGAAGGACTTCAGTGCAAGATTGCACGATCGAATGATTTGCAAGTGCCTAGGAGCCATGTTTGGCTGGTGTATCCTTGTGTGATTCGCAGGATAATGTTCTCCGCTAATGGTCATGAGAGCGCGAATCTGTTCAACCCGGTTCATATCCTAGGGGGTCCTGCAGTGTAAGATAAAGTTGTACAGCACGAAAGCGTTTGCCGGGGGAGTGGCGATTTGGTGTCAAGCTAACAAAATGATCCGGCTGATTTAACAATGATTGACTAACTTCTTTTGCATCCTTTTTTATTCAAATTAGTTTTACATATCGGTCGGAGGAGAAATGTTTGCTCCCCTTGTAAAATATTGATTATTTATGGACTTATCTATATAGAAGAAGAGGTAATGAAAAGCATTCTTACCCTAATAGTTTCTCAAGCTCTCATTTGTTTTGCTTTGTTGTAAATTGTAATTGATGCCTCAGTTTTTGGAGGCAGTGAGTTACACATGTTTGTATTGTGGTGAATTAAGGTTAGATAAAAGTTGATCTATTAATTTACATAACCCTTGTGAAGTTGAATTAGATGTATGAAATATTCCCGAATTTTATGTGCCAAGTGCCAAGAAGAAGTGCCGAAGTTCTGTGATGCATATATAGATAACTCCGAGGCCATAGTCTCCGGTTGTTACCAATAGTCGCCACATGAGCAAGAACCTTCCCTGAAGTGATGAAAGCGGTTGGAGTCCCGAACAACAATCTCTCTCCCTTCTAGCTTTGATATTAACTTTATCACAGAGTGACAATCACCACATACTCTGAGGTTCTTCCCAATCTGAATTTGAACTCCGGGAGGCGTGGAAATTAATCCAAAAGCAATGGCCAATCTCTCACTGTGTTGAGAAAGCAAAGCTTCTTTGTGTTCATCTTCAACGTCCTGAAGAACATAATTTGTGTCTGGTTGGTAGCCTGCATCCTTCAGTCGGACACCGAGCTCTTCCAGCTTCATCTGAATTCTATCTGATAAGGGATGTGAAATATCACCAGCCATGAAAGAGTGGATCTTGGTTTTAACCTCAATCCAGCTGTAGCCTGTTTCTTTCCTAATCTTTCTTTCATCCATGAGCTTCCTTATTTTGCCTCGCTCGTGCCAATTTCCAGTTACTGCAAGCAGATTAGAGAGCAATACATATGCAGCTGCATCATGAGGCTGGACAGAAATGAGATTTTCTGCTGCAAGTTTCCCTATCTCCACATTCCTGTGAATGCGGCAGGCAGCCAACAGAGTTCGCCATATAGTTGAATCGGCCTGAAAAGGCATTGTTTTTGTAAGAGTAATGGCATCTTCGAGCTTTCCAGCTCGGCTATAAAGGTCAACCATGCAGGAGTACACTTCCATTGTTGGATGAATTTTGAGATCTTTAACCATCATATCGAAATACGTTTGACCTTCTTTCACAAGTCCTGTATGAGTACAGGCAGAAATTACACCAACAAATGTTATGCCATCCACTTCCACCTTTCTTCTGTTCATTTCCTCAAATAATTCGAATGCTTTCCATCCGTAGCCATGTCTTGCATAACCTGTTAGCATTGAATTCCATGATACCAAGTCTCTCTCATTCTGCCGCTTGAAAACTTCAGCTGCACTTTCTATATTCCCTCTTTTCGCATACATGGTAACAAGAGCAGTGCTTATGCAAAGAGAATTACTGACTCCTGCTTTAATTGAAAACCCATGAAATTGTTTACCTTGCTCAGCCGCTGCCATGGGGGTGGCACATGCATTGATGACACTTGAATAGGTAAACTCATTTGGGCAGACCCCGTCCTTTGCCAACCGTCGAAAAAGTCTGACTGCACTCTCAGCGTCCCCTTGTTGTGCATAACCAGCTAGCATTGCAGACCACGCAACAATATCCTTCTTGGCGATGGATTGAAAGACTTTTGTAGCCTCTCCAATGCATCCTGCCTTAACATAAGCATCCAGCAATGCTGTTCCAACTGAAGCAAGGTTGTCATAATTGGTTTTGATGACTAGTGCATGTACTTGGAACAGAGAGATAGTGGGGTGAGATCCAAGAATAGTTGAATAAGTGAACTCGTTTGGTTCAACGCCTTCCCTTCTCATTTGATAGAAAAGGTTTGCAGCTTTTTCTATCATACCATTTTTCAAATATCCACTAATTAATGCTGTCCAAGAGACAACATTCTGAGATCCACTCATAGCAGCGAACAAATTGAAGGCGTCATCTAGTTCGCTACACCTGGTATATGATGCCATAAGAGATATTATGACATTAAGATCGAAATTGAATTTAGACTTGCTAATCAAGCAGTGCAATTGTCTCACAAAACCTAGCGCTCTAAGGTTTCCACATAATTTAATTACTGAAACAAAAACCGGCTGTCCTAGAATTACACCTGCAAGCCTCATCTTGCAGAACACATCAAGAGCTTCAAGATGGCGTCCATTAGTTAAAAGTCCTGCAATCATGGAATTCCAGGACACCGGGCTCTTTTCATCTAGGCCATCAAACACAGCTCTACCCTCCTGAAAGAACCCGGACTTGGTATACAAAAAAATCAAGGAATTCCCCACAAACACAGTAGACTCAAAACCATACTTAACGATCATGGAATGCAACTGTTTCCCTTTCTCAACATCACCCTCATCTGCCAAAGCTGCAAGCAGAGTGGCAAAAGTGAATGGATTTGGCTTAGTCCCCTCCACATGCATTAAACCAAAAGCTTCCAACGCCCTATCAACCATCCCGTTTCTAGCATACCCGGAGATCAACGATGTCCAAGAAACAACATTCCTCTCTAACATATCTCCAAATACCCTCTCGCCATCCTTTACATTCTTCGTCTTCATATACATATCAACGAGTGAAGTCCCGACACTAACATTCTCCAACAAATGGAACTTGATGCTTTGGCAATGTACTTGCCGGCCTATTTCAGCATCACACAAGCTTCCACAGACCTTTAATATACAAGAAAGCGTCGATTCATCAATTAAAACCCCTTTACGACGAATACCAACATAAAATTTGAGGGCTTCGATGTTGGAGTTAGCTCGAGAGAGCTCTAAAAGTACATTATTACAATATGATATGCTTATGTCAGGACATTTATCAAATAGGTGGTGTGATTCTTGAAATTCAGGTACCTCATTGGGGATTATTACAGGGGTTGAGGGGTACAATGTAATTGCTTCTGAAGCATATACTAATGATCTAGTATGCAAATTATGTAAACATTTTCTCAAACAAAGCCTCATAATCATGGTCGTTATAAATTATTCTCCCGGGTAAAGTTGACTTTTTAAATATGAAATTTGGCATTGGGCTAGAAGATTGGTCCAACTTTGTGACATGTCCAAATTTGGGAAATTTTGCACCCGCCACATTTTTAATCTATATCTATATACCGTCATCAAGTTATAAATATAACTATAAAGAAAGCAGGCAGAATTTGCAGGCAAGAGGCATTTCCATTCACGTGATATTATTAATACATAAAAAGGCCTATTTATGCGCTTCACAAGCCGGGATAGACCGACAAGAACTCTTCCCTATAATCTACATAAATGATTGACATCCACTAAATAACTATTCATAACACTCCCCCTTGGATGTTCAATCATAAGAAACACGCCTCATTAAAACCTTACTTTAAAACCCTCGCCCTGTGATAAAACTAACGGTGAAAAAGAACAGATATTCTCAACATAATGCTATAATGCTGCTCTCATTAAAACTCCTCGTCAGAAAATCTATTTTGGGACAAAACCTCGATTTAAGGAAAGAAAGACAACGCCAGACATCCCCCTCACGACCGCATCACTAATTACCGATAAATAAACATCATGCACGCGATCTTCCAATATATATCATGTAAGTATTATGCATCTGCATAATCAATCAGGTATAAATTCGAATATGTCTCTACTGGAACATTCTTATATCCCTTATATATTTTAACTTCATTTCAAATGCATCTTCGTATTGATATTTCCTCCTAATATATATCACTACTTCAATAGCACTTATATACGATATTTCGCATCCAAATAATTCTTTTTGTACTTTCTTGTCACACGGGGCCATTGTTCACATTTAATGATATTATAATGTTTGGGTAATCAATGTGATCTATCAATGGTATTTCATCTCAAATTCTCTTCAGTTTTACAACCTTGGTTCTTCTAGTTCCAATAATGCTTAAGTCATAATGATAAATTCACATTATAAACTTTTCTCCGATTCTTTACATGTAAATACACATGTAAGATCATTCAGATAACCATCTTTGTTAAATAGTCACTAGAAACTCTGGATAAAAAACCTAGTAAAACAAAAGACTATATTTCTGTGATACGCTCAAAGAATTGTCTCATTAAAAAACCTTACCAAGAAACCCAACGGGAAAAAAATTAGTGAAGTGGAAAAGAGTACAACGCATAACGATCTCCCCGATAAGATCATGAGTTTAGATTATTCAAGCAGAATATCCAAATAACGCCACAAATGTCAATATCGTACGATTACGTAATCACGTATCAATCAGAAGAATACATTAGAATCGGGTACTTCAGACCGTTCATATCTTTCAAACGAGATACTAGTTATGTCCTATGAATCTCTATTTGTTTCTCGAGACGAAACATTTTATCATGTTTCATATATATTCAAAGTTCAGTTTACTCACATATGAGCCACCATCACAAGGGTATTTCTTTCCAAATCCATTTGTAGGCTTATTGCCTAGCAATCGGTAACTCGCAAGAGTTTTCTTACACTAACATATTCATGATAATTTAGTCATTCAAAAAACTCTTTCTGAGTCTATATTATACTTGATCTTCGCAGACATGACTATTCAGTCATCAACATGATAAATAACTCCACTCATTAATATAATATCAAACCAACATACAATCGATAATTCAAATATTTCATGTCACAAAAATAAGCAAATAAATAAATCATATAATCAATATTAAGACATAATATAGTCAAACTTAAACACGTATGACACTCTATCGATACTTAATATGTCGAAATCAATGAGAATCGATTCCATTTATTATGCCCGTCATGATAATCACAGATCAATTCATTTACCAACAGTTAAATGTGATTATCGTAATCCTCAGGTTCAACTTACATTGTATATTACTAATGCTGGTTCATGATAATTTAAGGTTATGAAATGACATGATCTACTATTAATCGTTGTAATAATAAGAATTGGTCAATTATTATTATACAACTTACTATTATCTCGAGCTCAAGGTCACACACACATACAAGGATCGCTGAAGCTATATTTCATGTATGAAATTAAGAGAATCGTATAATCGAGAAATGTATTTCACTCATGCGGTTCTACATTTTATGTAGAATATCGACAATAGAATCAATTAAATAGTTATTTAATTGGTTCAGTAATTTTAGTATTTATCAATAACTTGAAAGATTATTGATATCGATCATTACTATTTAATTAAACTAATTAAATAATTGGTCTCTATTAGCAACTCATTAGTGTCTTAAACGAACTAATAGAAAGTTAACGAAATGCCTAATACTTAACGTTAGTTGCTTATCGGGCTCGCTTTTAACCTAGCCCTATATAAGCAAACTTTAGGTTTTTATGACATAACAATAAGAAAATATTTTCATCAAAAACCCTGTAGCAGCCCCCTCGTCGAAATTCTCCCAAGAATTTTGGGTTTTTTTGTCATCCCTTTCGCTTACTAGCATAACTGTTCTAATTCAACCTCTCGTGCGGACCAACTGTAGATATCATACGATTGATATTGCAACAAGGAGCTGAGTGGAAGTTTCAAATTCACGCCAGGAATTTGAAAGGGTTTTTCAGCGGAATTTGACTGCACTAGTACTGCTCATATCGTAATTATATGTTTTTATATAATAACGTAGTGTTAATTTTAAGATCCCCGGAATTATGGATTTGTATTTATACCATATCCATAGTATTTTCCATTTAACCGTGTCCAACCAAGTCGGCTAGATAAAACTCCCCATGAACTGGGGGTTCAAAGATTCCTGGGTTGTTTTCTCAAGATTCGGGGTCGCTAAGCTCATGTTAAGAGATTAACTAAAAGATAAACTCTGTTTCAAATCCGATAAATGCTATTTCCATAGGATATCCAAGGAAAACAAATGGTTACTACTTCTACCCGAAGCAGAGAATAAAATCTTCATCGTTAGAACGTATATTCCTTGAAAGGAATATTTGTCCGAAGACTGTAGCACGATGTTCATCTCGACGTAGCTCAAGCCGATTTAAGTCAATGTCGATGCATCTAATGCAGGCATCCGACACACCACAAGCAATTGAACCTTCTTCATAGAAGACTCAGTTTGATCCACGTGAACTCAAGAACCAACCTGTGAGATCCAACAGGACGCTAAGTACGAACCGTAGTCACCGGGTACGCGAAGCTTTCATCATTGAAAGTGACGAGCCCACTTTACAAAGAAGCACGAACAAGAAGAGTGCCGACAAATGGCAAATAGCCATGCAATCCGAGACGGATTCTATGTACCAAAAACGAGTTCGTCCTCGCTGATTTACCAAACGGGCTCGCCTTTATCGAATGTAAATGAGTATTTAAGCAGTTAAACACGATAAAGACGGAAACGTTGATGTTTTCAAAGCGACTTGTAGCGAAGGTTTCAAACAAGTTCACGGAGTGGACTATGACGAACTTACTCGCCACATGCTTAAATCCATCCGGATAATCTTAGCTATCACGCATTTCATGACTATGAAATATATAAATGGACGAAAGCATCGCTTCCCCGAATGGAAATTTGTAGTGAAGATGCGTACATGGTACAACCTCCTGTGCTTTACATGTCCGGGGCGACCTAAGAAGCGTACGCAAGTCGCAAAAGTCCATTTATGGTCTTAAGCAGTATCCCACAAATTGGGAATCTAAATTTTGATTAATCAATCAAAGAGTTTGGTTTCATCAAGAACGAAGAAGAATCTTGTGTATACAAGTATGTAAGCTGAGCTAGTATCATTCATAGTCCCGTATGTCGATCATATTACTTATCATTGGAAACAACGTAGTTACTAAACTCGCCAAGATTTCATAAGAACAGTTTCTCAACGGTAAGTGACTTAGGCGAAGCTATCAATATATACTTGGAATAAAAGATCCACCGCGACGATCCAGAGGGTCGATTGACTTTTTGTAAGGATACTTATGTGAATAAGGTACTACAAAGGTTCAACTTGAGTAATTCCAAGAAGCAGAATCTCCCATAAAGACATTTGAAGCCACCAAATAGAAAGACAAAGGTCTCCAATTACTAGCGCCGTAGGATGTAACGTAACGGCTGACATACCCATGTCAAGTTATAGGATCCATCATGTATGCCATGTCAGACACTAGACCGATGTGTCTTATGTACTAAGTGTAACCAAGAGATACCAAGCTAATTCAGAAAGCCATCGATTGTGCCAAGGCATCTCGGGGCATTCGAGAAGAAACTAAAGATGCTTTCGGGTATATGCCGAGATGAAGAAAGGCAGCCGACAGGGTACACCGACGCCAAGCTAAACCGGCTGCAGACGACTATCGCTCCCAGCCTCGGGTATGTATTTTGTCTCAACGGTGGAGGCATTCGAGGAGTTCCAAATGTAGTACTGCTGCCGATTCTACTACGTATCTCGAGGACATCGCAGCTGGCCTCGCTCGCTAAAGAAGATGTTTGATAAAGAAGTTCGTGGACCTAACTTGCGCGGTACTCCAGTATCGGTGGACCAAAATGGAGTTGCTTTTAGACAATATCGACAATAAATTTCAAGCCATGAACCCGAGCACATCACAAGTCCAAGCACTACTTAAAGTATCACCCGACAGATACGCTTGATGTAGCGATGTCAAAGCATGTAAAGTAGAAACATAGGCCACTGCCGAATTCCCTTTACTAAACCACTGGGTCGTGCAAAGCATGATTTAGGCACGCAAATAACATAGGTCTTAGACAAATGTCGCAAACAAGGCAGAAGTTGCTGGGAGTCAAGATGTATCTATCAGGAGCATGTGAACAAATATTTGAATATTATCAGTTTATTATAATATATTTGTTTGCTATGTCTATATGTTTAAATTTACATATAATATACATGTAGTGTATCCTCGATGGAAGGAAAGGTGTGTCCTCAGTTAGTCTATGTTTTCTGGTAAATACGAACCTGCTAATTACACCTCTTCAAGCTCGAAACATAGGATACTAAAGGCCTGGGTCGATGTCAGTATAGTTAGCGACAAGCATCATAATAATTAACATGTATGCTTGATTAAAGGATCAAGATCGATCACGCTAGTTCTGTGACTGTGATCATCAAGGCCGCTACCGTGATCGGGGAGTTGGTACGCACCTAAACGACCGATTCCATTTATTATGCTCGCTGCGACAATTGTGTATCAATTCATTTACTACTGTTAAATGTGATTATCGTAATCTTAGTGTTCAACTTAGTAATCAGATATTACTAAAGGTAGTTCTCATGATAATTTGCGTTATGAGCGATTGCTAGATCTACTATTAATCGTTATAATAATAGTACTAAGGTCAATTATTACATATACAACTTACTATTCGAGCCTAAGGTCACACACATACAGTGACGTTGAGTTAGTATTTCATGATGAAATTAAAGAGAATGATAATTGAGAAATGTATTTCAATTACAAGTGGTTCTACATTTTATGTAATATCGACAATGAAATAGAATCAATTAAATAGTTATTTAATCGTTCGAGTAATTTTAGTATTTATCAATAACTTGAAAGATTATTGATATTAATTACTATTTAATTAAGCTTAATTAAATAGCTCAACTCATTAGCAACTCATTAGTGTCTTAACAAACTATAGCTTAACGAAATAAGCTAATACTTAACGATGTCGCTTATCGGGCTCTGCTTTTAACCTAGCCCCATATAATTAAACTTTAGGTTTTTCACGACATAAAGTTTAGAAATATATTTTCATCAAAAACCCTATACCGCCTCGTCGAAAATTCTTCCAAGAAGTTTCTTGGGTTTTTGGTTTTTTTTGTTCATCCTCATGATTAACATAAATCGTTCTTGATTCAACCTCTCCGCGCGACCAACTAAAGATATCATACGATTGAGTATTACAACAAGCGAAATTGAAGGGAGGTCAAATTCACGCTGTGGAATTCAAGCCGTGTGGTTTTTGGTGGAATTTACTCCGCCGCACTGTAAGTACCTGCTCATAGTATCAGAATTATATATTTTGTATAATAATGTAGCACTTTGAAGATTCCTGAACATGAATATGATAAAATGCAAATGAATATCTAATAATTCGCCTAAACTTCAGAATCCATCTTCTCGGATGGCTTTGGGCCATATTCAATATTTTCTATACTAACTCAAGCTGAAGTTAAGTTCCCGGAATATAAATATGTGTTTCATGCATCATAAATCCTTTCTACATATTTTCATAAACGTATTTCACAGACGCTATATTATAAGTCACGACGCAAATCAAGAGGGGTTATATTTTGTTGCTACCAAACATATATTATTTTTGATACCTCTATCAAAAGGTGTATTTATTAATTTTTATAACTCATTTAGTGCTTTTGGGCATAGCATAAACTCTATATGTCATTTATTCTACGTATATCAATACATCTTCGCACTCAGTATCGTCTCTGGCCAGATTCCTTTAAATCTAAATTCTCACTACACTCAGTGAGTTTCCTTTACTCGACAGATCTTTTCTTGGTAATTCATAAACATAGCTTCTACTCACTCAAGGAGATAATTTATGATCCTCATATTGCTCTCATCATATGGTTTTCATTATGTTCAATATTCATTGCTCCATTAATCTTTTCCATGTAGTTCCAATTCATATTCATGATAATTTGAGATCCTTTACTGCGATTCATGAATTTCATGATGTGTGATGTATTCCGTATATTTATTATCTTTAACATATTCATGGAGATATTATTCTAATTTATTTTCCAAAGGCAATCATCTTATAGACCTTCTTTAAATATTCTCTTTGTGAATTTCAGACAGAAACTATTAATATTCTTTCTGTGAATCCTCACCTATTTGAAATAACCGGTATTATAATTTCAATACCATTCGAGGTCGATATTTGTTTGCAAGGAACTGACCATATTATCCATCAACTGCTCATTATTCAACTTCTCTCGAACTTCGAGTTCATATTTGTTCATCTCAGGATCGAGTAGCGTAGGGATATTTACTTCAAGATATTCTATTTTTCAGCTTAGTTATTCTCCCTCAATGTTGAAAACATCGATACATCACAATAGAAACTATCAATTTTATGATGTTTCTATTACTTTAATTACGCACCTTCCGGGTATAATAAAGAGTATGACGTAGATACTGGGTATAATAAGTATTCAAAAATCAACATTTGTGCATACTCTTGGTAATATACGATACATGTATAATTGGAGGGTAAAATATTTGATTTCTAACCAAACCAATTATATTGGGGGAGTTCTATGATAATTTGGTTTGATGCGAACAAGTTGACAATTACATGTAATAATATTTCCCTAAATGATCAATTGAGGTATCAGATATGTAATTCAACATGCCCCAACTGTCATCGAGAAGTCGATAACATGTATCTCACACATAAAGTCTTTAAACTCAATAATTTGTTGATTCTTTAACGAAGTCTCTAATCAAATTTCAACTATTATTTCGCATCATAACTAATCAAGATCTAACCGGTCATGCTAAATAATCAAACTTGTTGTTTGATAGAAACTTTATTTTAGTAATACATATATTGCATACTCGTAACAATATTTTAGCTATTCTCAAAACCATCAATCGACTTTAATTCACTTTAGACAAATATTAACTTTTCCGGGATATAGATCGATAATCAATTTATATATGTCAATAGTCACCATTCGTGATAAGGATTATCCTTTATTGTTACTATGAAATCATGGGTATGAAATACTACCACTTCAACACTAGTAACTTTATGCAACAAACAAAATATTTGTGCGAAGTAAATTATCCATGCTCCAAGATAGCATATGATGGCCAAAGTGATCCAATTCATCATTCACTGTAGGCATACAATACATCTTCATATAAATTTGTTCATTTAGAGACTCATATGCGCCTCTTCCTCGAGCATTCAATTAATTTTACACTATCTCAGACAGATTTGATTCGCTTTCTCAGGCGGTCTGAAAAATTAGTAGTAATCAAATTCATGCTCAATTTATGTAACCGAATTCCATATTTCAATTATATGAGTCTTCGTGGTTCATAAACAACCATACGATTTCATATGGCTTTTCAAAATAATGAGCGCATTGACAAAAATTCTTCAAGAATATTCAAACTCGCTCAATTCATATGGCTGTCAATTTGAAGCCCTTAATTCTCTAAACTAGTATTATAAATATAACTAAAATCTTATTTGCATTGGATACATAACCAAGTGTTATGGACTAATTGTCATTTTAGTAAGATGTACTGGGTACATAACTAGTCTTCTGGTCTAGTGATAACCAAATCTTTAGCATCTGTCTACTCTTCCAATTCCTAATCCTTTGAATATTTATGTTATACCTCCATTTGTTCCTTAAATTAACAAGGTTGCCACCGACTCATCTATGGTTTTCCGATACAAAAACAGAGATGACCTAAAAGGGGAATCCACTAACGTGGCACCACCCTCAACTTGCTTATGGGAACCCGACGGTGAAATAATATTCGCAGTGTTAATCTAGTGGGGGTGTTCACGGACGCTGCACCACCCCAATCAACCGCGCTTACGGGAACCCGACGGTGAACAGAGTCGGTGGAAGATCAGTGATATTCCACAACGTGGCTCCACCCCCGACTGCATTAGCGTAAAACTCATTAGTCAAAACATAATCGGATCTAACGATATAAAGTGGCATTCACTTGACGCGACACCACCCCTCTTTCATAATCCAACTTAGATCCTCATCAATATTATCCATAAGTATTTTGAACTAAATTTTCCTGACTCAATATACTAATTGGGCTATGCATTTAATGAACCGAGAGTGATCTTCTGCACAATCCCGACCTGAACAAAACGTACTATAAATATGTCTACCAATCACGGTAATTCAAAGAATTCGGCGGTAGATAAATATGAATCCGTAAGTAAGTCGGATCAACCGACGCGATTCAATAACCCGACGGACGATGCCATCCCGACGTTATATACCGAAGGCATATCGCCATATTTATTAATAAATTATTATTTAAAAATAAGTCAAAATAATTCATTCTACCGATATCATCGTCCAACATCATCCTACGATCATAATATATCAGAATATTTAATCCGTAGATAATAATTCCATATAATGCATAATAATAATGATGCATATATATTAGGTAAAATCAAAACAAAACATAATTCTGAGAACAAACAATATTCTTGAACTTTAAAAACCTTTGACACAATTATCGGTTATGGTGGTTCAATTATTTAAAAAGTGCAGATTGTTATAGAAAACATTAAACTCTATAAATTATATGCTTTCAGGAAGCATCATGCAATAGTGTTATTGGCAATGGGAATCTTGAATCTGGCTTCCCAATGAATGCTACAAGCCATTCGTACATCTGCATCTAATATCAATTGCCTTATAAGGTACCCAATGAGTCTGCATCTTAATATCAAATTGCCTTATAAGGTACCCAATGAGTCTGCATCTATTCTATTACAGGGTTTCAGTTAGTTTTTTCTTCTTCTAAAACTCAAATTGCCTCATAAGGTACAAAATGAGAGCCATAATAAACTATGATGAATATCAAATGAATTTGAACTTGACTTTATAGAATCAAACCTTTCGGATCTCTAAAAAAGATTCAAATTCGATGATATATATGTGATTTGTATATTTGACTAACAATGATTTCCGGCATTATTTTATTTTCGGTCAAGAATAAAATAATCAACCATAAATAGTCAAATAGTAATACTATATTTCAATAATAAGAATAATCAATCAGAGGATGAACAATTATATTATACTCCGTACCCAAATAATTTAGTTTACTCTTGAATATACATCATTGTTACATCCAAATTATCTTCTCTCACAATAATTCAATGATAGATTCTCTCAGTAAAAGTATTATAAATAATTAATATGCTAACATATTTTTTTTTTCGAGATTGAAATATAATAAAAATATTGAAGTTGAAATAAAATTACCTCGCTTGGAGAAGCTTAATCGCGCCGGGATAACGTATTATAAATATAACTATAAAGAAAGTAGAACGAGAAGAGTAAATTTTATTCACGTATATACATAATACATGTGGTGCCTATTTATGCGCTTCACAAGTGATATAATCGACAAAGAACTCTTCCCTATAATTCAGCTGTTGATTGACATCCACTAATTAGATAACTATTCATAACAATCATACATGTTTATTTCATTTTTGTCAAGCACTATTTTGTCTCCTTCCAATCTATGTTATATTAATTAATTATTTGCATATAATTGGATTATTATTATTTATTTATTTATATTGTTTTGCTTATTAATTAGCTTGATGCATTCTTGTATTACTCTCCTAATTTTACAATTACATGATATTAATGCACAAATAGTTTTCAAATTATATTAATTTAAAATTATTACTACAATATATAATTTCTATTCTCATTGTAATATGTAATCACAATATGCACCATTTAATTGTACTATGAGTTTATACATTTTTAAATTAAAATAAATTTAATTATTTTGAATTAAGTAATTATATAAATCATAAGTAAAGAAGAATGCAAATTCAATTTATTAAATTTTAGTAGAAATGAAAGTTTAGGTTACATAGTATTTAAGGTAAATTATAACACATTGATTATGAATTTAATTAGGAGTCTTTATAATTTTTGGCACAAATAAATTATATTATTATCAAAAAGTGTTATGATTTTATGTATGCTCACATCTTTAATCTATTATTATATAAAAAATTATAAAGATCGACGTTATTCATAGAATTATATTTTATTATAATATTTTAAACACTATATAAGAATACAGTTTAGTATGAAATTTAAATATGATAATATTATTAGATATTTATATGAATAAATTTGAAGTTAAACTACGTAGTTAAAACTAATTTCGATATTTTATGATAATAATTATGGCTTACTATGTCTTAGCAAAAGAAAAATTATAACCATAAGTATAAAATAATAATATTCAAAATAAATATAAAAGTTGTTCAATTAATAATTTTAAAAACTAATAGATTTTCAATAAATATTAAAATAAGTTTACTTATTAAGTATCGAATTATATAAATCATAAGTAAAGAAAAATGCAAATTAAATTCAATCAATTTTAGTGTAATTGAAAGCTTAGGTTATATTAGTATTTAAGATAAATTAGATGACATTACTCATGACTTTAATGAGGACTCTTTACAATTTTTTGGCACAAATAAATTATATAATTCTTTTTTTTCATTTTGAGGCATATTTTCTGAACTGCTAATTTCTTTTAAGCATATTATCCTATATTTTTATTATTATAACAAAGTGATACGAAGTTTGTGTATTCTAACATATTTAATATGCTATTACAAAAAATTATGAGATTGATAGTTATTCATAAATACTTAACTCCTCCATTCCTACAAGATTTACTTAGGTTTGTCTTTTCATGTTAAAAATTAACAAACTTTACAACTTTGATCATATCCAAATATCGCTTGAATCAAAATTATCAACTTAATGGGGCAAGAAAGTATGTTTAAAATACTACATATTGATATATCTAACAAATATAAAATATATTAAAATGTTAGTTGAGTTCAAAATTAAAAATACTATTTGTCGAATGGATATATTTCAAATGAAGTTAATTTATAATAAAATAAATAATAATAAAATTGAATAATTAAAAATAGATAATGAATTATGTACTTTACTTTGTGTGAACTAATAATGTACTAATAATAACTCATTAAATTTTTTCTTAAATCGTAAAGCTTGCAGCCGCCTTTGATGTACGATTCATTATTTTAAATATTAGGAGTTACAATTAACTCTTTATCCTTTTCATTATTCTTCAATAACATAATATAACATTACTTCTTACTTGTATTATGAATATACAAATGACTAATACTTTTATTGGGGTCAGAGGATATAATGTAATAGTTAATAATCACTCAAATTTTTCTCTTATAATTTATACTTTATACTTAATATGTTTAATATAGATGTTAAACCTCACAAAATACTTTTAAAAAAAACAAACTTCAATTTTGTTTTGACATATAAAGTGTGATCAGGTTAGTGTTTCTTCTATTTTTTCAGAAGACTATATTATCCCCTTCCCTAAACTTAATTATTCGCATCTTATTTTTTTTAATTAGTTATCGCACCATTACACTCCATATTGTATTGCTCTCTATTCATTACATAATTTACATAATTATGGTAAATTAAATATAATTAATAAGTACATGAAAGTTACATGCATTTTATCATTTATTCAATTTTATGTGTTAATGAAATGGACTAAAGGCGTGTCACGAGTTACATAATGGATATTTACTTAAAGATTAAATATAATTAAGAAATTATCACAAGAGTTACATGAATTTTATCATTGGAAGACACATATGTATATATGCAAAAATTTACTTTAGAACAAAAGATACTTAATATTTTAATATAAAATAATTTAAAAATAATAAAATATTACATTTATCATTTGTTTACTTATGTAAAGAATTAAATAGAATTAAGAATATATCATGAGTTATATGAATTTTTATGTAAATGATTAAATAGAATTAAAAAATTATCACTAAGTTAATATATTTAATTTTTACGTAAATGACAAATGTAATTAAAAAATTATCACGGAAGAATGTATCACTGGAAGCTTACATGAATTTTTTCATTGAAGCACATATGAATATATGAAAAAATTATCAAAAAAGATAATTAATATTTAATATAAAATAAATTAAAATAATAATAAAAATATTATATTTTACTACCAATAAAAATAATCATGAAAAAATTCAATTATTTATACTTAACAAGGTATCATCAAGTCACATGACTTTTATAATTTCTCTAATTTTTATCTAAACTAATATCGAAGCACATATGAATATAAAAACATTCGAACATGCAAAAAAATCATGTCAGAATCTTTAAGCCAAACAATACATGTTTCGATTATATATACATTAAAACAAAATATATGACTATATTTTTATAATATAATACATCCATACAAATTTGATTGAATCGACGCAAATAAATACAATAACGATGATGTGATTATCAGATTTACTTTATCAGAATTACAACTCATTAAAATGCTTGAAAGTTACACAAAAAAACTAATGATAATTAAATAATTAAAATTAATAATTATATTTATGTATTTACATCATTGTAATTATAACTCATTAAAATACTTGAAAGTTACATTAGTCTCATTATTTCACCATTTGAGAGTTACATATCATTTGCTCCTATAAATAACAATTATTTATAGTAGGTATTACATAATTTCAATACCATATCCCAATACCAAATAATGACATCAACTTTTATTCATTTTAGGAGTTTACATGTTTGGATATTTATGAAATTTATATAAATTTGGCTCCTCAAAGGTCAAAATATTATTTTGCCGAAGTAGTTAGCACCCAAAGAAAGCTTCAATGATATTTTTTCTAATTTAACTCTTGTTATATATTTTTAACCATTAATCATTTTTAGGTAATTTCTCAAATATCATTTTTATTCTTTGGATTAGTTTTTTTATTCGTTCTTGATCAAATTATATTATCAATTAGTTATTGTTCTATTAGAGATTTTAGAATCAAAATATTGATCATAGTATGATGTATTTACATTTGATTGATTTAGTTATACTAAGATTTAACATTGATGTTGTTGTATTATGATTAATACCAACAAGTTGAATACAAATATAAATAATACATCTTTTCAAATTAATTAAAACAATATTATATATAACTTAACTATGTATAAGTGATCAAGTTAAACAATATTCTTTACCAATCATAAATGGATGATAAAATTATTATGAAAAATTCTCTATTCATTTGTTAATATCTTTATGTCTTTATTATATAACATGATAGAAGTAGATATAGATATAATATGAAAAATATTTTACTTATTTGTTACCGACATTCTATCTTCTTCATAAAACATGATAGTAGTAAATGTATCGACGTTTATAATTATTTATTAATAACTACTGAATGAAAGAATTGTCCTATAAAAATATATAACAATTGTCAACTATTTTCATTTTTTTTAATGTCATCTAACACCAATGATAAATGGTACACTACTATTATTGATATATAATTAAATCTAATAAAATTGTCTTCTTGCATAGTTACATTATACAAATAGGAGAATGGGACGCCTCGCCTCCTGCCACCGGCCTGGTGACGCGTAGATTTGTCGATCGGCCTCACAAAACCACCACGGGTCTCTTTCCAAAGACGCTTTTGACCTCACCACGTGCTCACCGAAAAACTTCACAGCCGCGTCACCTATCCTGTATTCATTCCCAAGTCAAGCACGCTTAACATTGAGTTCTTATGAGACGAAGCCCGAAGTTAAGCATTTATCTTTGGGTAGCATGCAGTAGTACTCAATCAAATCATATCAACATATCACACACACACATTTTGCACTCGGGTATTAAGCAACCTCCCCACTTAAATACTCAACGCCCTCAAGCCACAACACATCTGTAACTGCATTATCCGTAGCGGCATTCTAGACGTGGCTCCTACGGCCTCAAGAGTGTCCCGCACTTCAAGGCCGCATACACTTGGCCTCACATTCGGATCTGCTTTGCTCGATACCATCTATAACGCCCGCCTCCGGCCCACCGGGTCGGTACGCAGTAGATTTGTTGGATCGGGCCTCACAAACCACCACGGGTCTTTCCAAAGACGCTTTTGACCTCACTCACGTGCTCACTAAAAAACTTTCTCCAGCTGGTCACCCATCCTGCATTCGTTCTGCGTCAAAGACGCCAACATCGAGTTCTTATGAGACGAAATTTCCGAAAAGTTAAGACAGATTCACGGTACGAGTAGTACCAATCAAATCATATCAAACATATCACACAATAATATTGCACTCTGGGTATTACGTAGGTTACAAAATTCTAGACGGTAATGGACGCATTTAAGTGAAAATTTAGACTATATTATTATTATAATATGTATTAGTTAAATAATCATATGTTTCAGGTAGAATTATTATTATTATTATTGTTTATTATGTAGAACTATTGTTGTTATTATTATAATATATTAGTTAAATAATCATAATGCTTAGTGTGTAATTATTATTATTATTATTATTTAATTCCTAAAGATATGAATTTTATATATTAAGATCTACAAGTAATTAAATTATATTTCTTTTAAATCATACAAATTCTAAGCGACATAAGCAAATAATTACTATACTATATCATAATAAATTCATCAATATGTTTAGTCAAACGACATCAAATTGTTAAAGTAACATACGTATCTCTACTTAATATCTCAATTTGCATTGGCTTGTTATATATCTTCTTCCAATCCTGACACAAATGTCACATTCACATGATGATTACAAATGTCACATTCAAGTGATATCGGCGACACTCATAGCTTGACAAATTAATACGTATATATATTTATATGTTTTTTGGTAGAGTTATTGTTATTGTTATTATTATTATTAATTATCCCTTTCCGAACCATAATAATATATGTTAATTAGTAATAATTTTAGTTTTAGTTAACAAATAACGATAAAGTCATATACCCAGTATTAGATTCCCACAAATTATTTTCAATCGGCTCCATGTACAAAAATTGAAGCACAATCGAATATGTCAAATTGTTTGGATATTAATGTCATATCAAATCTTCTATATTTTCTTCCAACTTTGGCTGCAGACAAATCATAAAAGAAACATACAAGTTAAGATACCAAATCATTTTACATAACATTATGTATAACGATTCTGCGGTCGACGTAAGAATCGGCGCGTAACATGTTAATATGATTAATGTGTCATAAAAATATTATTTTTCAACATAAAAAAAAAAATATTTCAGAATTGGATTAGACAAGTCAAGCAAGATCGCATCGCCTAATTTAATACTAAGAAAATGACGAAGTGACATTAAAAATAAAATAAAATAGATAGTCTATTAATGATGTTGTTTTTTGCTACAACTCTATAAGAGTAATATAGGTAGTATTGTTATTGAGCCAGGGTACTACTTAATTGTTTCAGGTGTTTATTTTGTTTCCTCATCTACAGTCCTACTAGAATAGTAGTCTAGCGAGTATAGAGTCGTATGTTTGTTTATCCAGTATCAAATAAGTAAAAGGCTACAAACGAGTAGAGAGATACTTGTACTTTATAGGAATCTAATACTACCGCAAGGGCGGGTCCAGGGGTGGTCAAATTTTTCCAGGGACTATTCAAACACAAAAATGTTAACAGCTCAGCTCATATGGTAGAAGTTCAAGATATTTCCTTTGGGATAGGCAGGTTCGATATTTTTGTGGCCATTTTTGCTTTAATATTAGTATGTTGTCCTCAAACAGTTGAAAATAAACATACATGCCATTCTTCTTCTTTTTTCTCATCATTATAGATAGTAACTCTTTTCTTCTCTTAAGGCAATTTATGATAGTCTTGAAGGGCGTATAAATATGTTGTTTGATATAGGATGTTTAAGTATTTTGAGTCATTATTTGTATTTCACCCAAACTATCTTTATATTTTGATGATAAATAATGATCATAGTTATTTTTAATCTTTATTTTTTCGCTTATAATTATTGGTGACCATCCAAAATTTTCATCCTGTATTCTCTGAATTATCAGTGATATTTTGAATATTGAACAATATATTTTACTCTAATTCGATTTGATAATCAATCTAAACAATTAAGAACGACGAGTACTTTGGCTAACTTAGATGTTATTATTTCAATTTAGTAAAAGATCATTCTAGTCAGTACATGATTGCTTCTCATGACTTGGCTTGGCCTTTGTGTAATTTTACTGCTTTACCGACCACATTCCCTAGCTTCAATGCCTCCTTGAGTATTCGTGAAAGTTTCGCTTTCTTTTTATGTTTTTTCCTTCAGATTTGTTGTATGTGATAATTATAATCGGTTACAAGTTATGGACTACAATGGCCAATAAGACACTTTATGTGACTACTACACCTGACCAAAAATTTCAACAATCTGCACAATCTTGTCGATAGTTATTTTGGGAATCATCGCGGTAATCGCCTTCTCCTTTGATCCGCTAGCCGGGTGTTAAACTGCTGAAGTAAATATCCCACGGGTCCTGAACCCGATCCGCTGCCGGACTAAAAGCGTGACTGCTGGTGCGATTAGTCGATCACAAACATTCCGATTTATCAAGCTTAAATTTGGAATATAGTACCAGACGGGAATATAAGAAAATGTATTAATTATTATATTCAACAATGATTTAGTAACGTATGCATTTAATGTATCCACTCATAAATCATTGTTGAATGCCCCTTCATATTCTCATGAATCTCTTAGCGAATTGGTTTGAAATTTGTTTAAGATCTCCCGAATGGGCGCCGGGAGGTATCGATTACGCAGTTGTTTGTTAAAGATGAATGAATGTCCCCACGTATCAAGGCCACTTGATAATTATACCGCTACAAGCCATACACTCGCTAATGTGACACTTTATAGACCATTACCACTACAAATACGGGCCCTCAACAATTTTGCTAATCTTGGCTGACATTGCCTTTTAATCGCCTCTCTCCTCGACCGCTAATGCCAAGTGTTCGGCTTAAATAGGTAGTATCCTCAAAGGGTCCGAACCCGGACCGTCAGTCAGACCTCCGAAAACAGACCACGAGTGCGACGAGACACCCGACAATCAAGCTTGGGGATTAATATAGTGATTGTAACGGAATATAAGAAAATGTACTAGCAATTATGAATTTGGAATTAAACGTAGATAAATACATTTCAATGATATGCATTTCCTATAAACAAAGACATTAAATTGGAAGTTGTCATGACAATAATCCTCCACATGTAATCTCACTTATCATAATATTATCCATTCTAACTTTACGAAAGCCTTTTATGCATTTGGAGTTCAAGAATGCATTGCTTCATTTAAAAAAACTATAGTCTATATATATAAGAGAGATGATTCTTTTTTCCTCCTTTAACCAAACAGGTGGTGTTCTCCATCAATTATGAATTGCCAACACAAAAGGGTACAAATTCTTCTTTGATGTAAAGATACTGAATTCATGTTGTACCAAACTCTATTTCCGCTATTGTATTTCAAACTTGCCAAAAACAATTTTGAAACTTGAAAAAATTGTCTTCCAAAAGTGAGCTGTGAGCCTCAAATGTTCCGTTGCAGAATGTTACTTTAACGGACTTAAAAGATGATTGAAAAGCTTTTTGTTCTTAATACAAATATCTTTTGCCTTCATAACAACAGCTTGCATAGTTTCCTAATCAAATCAAATTAAATTAAGTCTTATTCAATTAAGTGGGATAGGTTATATGTACATGATTAGTTAGGTCAATGATTTTCCTACTCCAATCATTAATAACGGCACTCTTCTTATAATGTAAAATTGATTCAAAATAACAAAGAAATAGAATGCTAACATCAAGAATTAGAGTGAGAAGATCATTAGTCATCACTTATTACTGATGATTTATTCTCTTATATCTCAGAGTAAGTATAGATTTTACAGTTTGAACCAAACTCAACCTGGACCAACTTTGAAAGTGCACTTGAGGAATGCTTTGTTGGAAACATCATGTTTTATACCACCCAACATGTGTTCGATGTTTTGATAATTTACAGGACATTTGAATAAATTATCTCAATAGAACTAATTGTATTAATTGTAATTCCATAAATAGAACAACCTTCTAACGTCTAGTCTCATTCGGATTGATATATGTATTTGACATATTTATAGTAGTATAACAAAAGAGTGCAGTGAGACGAGGGAGACGTAGTGGCTTCACGCGAATGTGTATGCGCGTGGAGAACTTTTTTTGTTTTTTTTTTTTTCAGGTAATATTGCTTGTTTTTTCCTTTTTGTTTTGCTTTGATTATTGATCGATTATATATACTTCCTTCATTTTTTTTCGTCATTTAAATCAAATTTTTTGTTTCAAAATATTTATCGCTCTAAAGATGTAAAGTTGCGCTTCATTTTCAACGCTTTTTGACTATTTTCATTTAAACTATCAACCAACCAACGAAACGTTTTAAATGATCGACATTCCATTACTTCAACGTATTTTTCGACTATTTTAATTTCTTAATCTATGAAATCATGTAATCCACAAATAAAAAAAGGAGTGAGTATTTAATAATAAACTCTAAGATAATATTTCAATAATTCATGTTTTTTCTCTATTTCTTTTACATTTTTACGCATCATTATACGCGAATGTTTTTCCGTTCTATTTTAATTTTTTTTTTTTACAATTACCAACTACAATAGAAACTCGATTATTTAATAAACTCCCTAAGATAATATTTTTACCATTCCTAATTGGCGATATGATTCTTTGTTTGCTTTTTTGTTGGTAATTATCATCTTTACAATTACTACTATATTGTAAACTCGATTATTTAATAAACTCTTTAAGATAATATTTTGGTTTGTCCTGCCTGGGATGTGTCTTTTGTTTGCTTTTTTTTTTCCTTGCAATTATCATCAACTACTATAAAAGCTCGATAAATTAATATTCGATTATTTAATAAACTCTCTAAGATAATATTTTATTTTTTGGACTGGGTTCCGACTGTGGATAGCAAGTATAAATTAATAATTTGTGCTTTTTGTCTTTTTTGGCAATTATCAATCCACCGTAAACTCTATTTATTTAATAAACTATTTAAGATAATATTTTTGGTCCGTCTGCATTGGGGATAAAGTGTGTGCTAATAAATTCAATATTTGGTGTTTTTTTCATTCTTTTACCCATCATACGTCAATCGCTTTTTTCAGCTTCCTTTAATTTCATTTTTGTTACAATTATCAACTACAAAGTATAAAACTCCGATAAATTAAATATTCGATTATTTAATAAACTCTAAAGATAATATTTTATTTTTGGCCTCCCGACTAGATGTGGACGCTAAATAAATAATTTGTGTTTTTCTGCTCATTTTTTTTCGCAATTATCAACTACTCTAAACTCAATTATTTAATAAACTCTTTAAGATAATATTTTTGACAATTCTATATAATTTTTTTATTTAATATGAACTACTTAATCCATCTAGATCTATTATGCCTTTTGGCACGTTCTAAAGTTTAAAGTAGGTACTAATTCTCCCAATTTGTGTCCACAACCATATGATATGTTATATTAACAAGCAAATGTTCTTTTCCCATTACGATAAGAATCGTATTTCAACATCATGCAGATAATTATAGATGTCTGCACCAAGCTTACTATTATTTTTCTCTTTCTATTAAGCTTTTCAATTTTTTTTTTAATAAATGATCACACAAAAAGATTTTTTTAGTGAACGTGTCACAACTTACTCCTATTTTTTCGTTTTGTAAATATAGATGAAGAAAAAAAATTCGATTTTATCTCCTATTTACTCCGATAACAAAGAATCATATTATCATTGATTTCTTCCTTTTTCAACTTGGCGATCGTAAATATTTTCACGATATATCAAATCTAAGTAATTCCATATTAACGGCCCCCAGCGCTAGTTTAATAAAAAATACATGCACATTAAAACAAAATAAATTGAAGTAGTGTCCAAAAAAGTGATGGGTTGGATGCTCTGTGAGGCAATAGGACAAAAACAAGACCCAACACTTTATTGGAACTGGTCAAAGTTGTTTGAAAACAGCAACTCTAGATCACTTAAATAACTACAAATTAAATAAATTAACTACTCAAAGTCCAACTATGGTCCCACCTTCCATATTTACTCACAGACGCCACTTTCAATGCAGTAAATATTCATAAATATTGAGTTACTTATAGTTTTATAAAAAATACGAGTACGTCGATTAAAATAAATAATATGTATATTAAGTTATTAACATTACATTATCATAATTACTCCGTATATGGTAACATTTTTTGTTGAAATTTGGTTCTTAATAATTCAAAAGTTCACATGTAATTTTATTTTACATGGAAAAATAGTAAGAAGTACCATTATTATAAACTAATAAATATTAATTTATCGCCAATTAATTTGTGATTGCTCGGATGAAAAAGATGCCATTTCCTCCTCTTAGCGAAGGCGATCCATACTATTTAATAAGTTTAATAATGTTACTAAAATTAACATATATCCAATGGAGTGATCCTTACGTCGGGCCCTTGTAATTTAAAATTATATTTTTATTAAAATAAAATTTTATCATTTATTTATTCAAAAAATTAAATAACTATCAATTATTGATAAATATAGTACGCACTAAAAAATTAGCGGCTGCTGATCTATGTTAAAAAAAATTACCAATTATTAGTAGATCTTACATATATGCTAATATGAGATATAGAAACATTAAAAATTTCCATTGTTCTAGCACCTTTTGCACCTGGTAGTTTAATTTAATGGTGTTTGTTATGGTAAGTAGAGAATATTTTAATGGTTTAATACCCCAACCAAATCCTCTGTTTCAATAGAACAGTATCAGAAAAATAATGATACAAACTGGTAGACATGCTGCAATAATCAGTAGTCAAATGATGAGAATATATTAATAATAAAATATTGCATCTTTGGAATTTTTTGGGGGGTCTTCTCTTTCACACCTTTCAGTTTTCCCCACCTCCATAGAGATTGAAGAATTTGGGGGTTGAGTTTGACAGCTCATCATCACTACCACCTTAAAAAAAAAAAGAAAGAGAAAAAGGGGGGTTCTTTAAAGGTGTGTTCTTAAAGCTCTAATTTTTATTTTCTTAAAAAAGTCTTATTTGTAAACTCTTAACAATGTTACTTGGTTCTCTTTGAAGTTTTGTAGAAACTGATACTTGTTTATTCTTTTATAAAAATCTCATTACAAGAACTCGAACTCGGATGCTTGTAATAAGTTTTGTAGAAACTGATACTTGTTTATTCTTTTATAAAAATCCGGGTTGTCATTGCAAGAACTTGAACTCGGATTCTTGTAAGAAGTTTTGTAGAAACTGATACTTGTTTATAAGAAAAATTCGTCTTGCAAGAACTCTAACTCGGGGCATCGTAATAAGTTTTGTAGGAACTGATCTTTGTTTAGGTTAATTGTGTTACGTTGAATGTTCTGACGTTCTTGAAATTTTATTGTAGTATTTGAAGGAACTGGCTCTGAAAATGTGGTCTCTGAACTAATGTTTGAGAAAAGATTGTTCTTTTGTACCTGTAGGTTTTAGTGCTAGTTTTTTTTCTTTTCTTGTTTCATTGTTTTGGTGAGAGGAGATATATATGGAGGAGGTTGAAGAAGTTAACAAAATTGCAGTGGAGAGTTGCCATAAGTTGCTTAGTCTTTTAACTCATCCTCAAGATCAATATCAGTATAGAAATGTAGCCTTAGAAACTGGGGAAGCTGTGAGTAAGTTCAAGAAGGTTGTCTCTCTATTGAATTCCTCACAGGGACATGCTAGAGTGAGGAAGTCTAAGAAACTTCAAACCATTTTACCTCAAAACATCATGTTGGAAAATCCAATTTATGGAGTTGATGAGAAACCGAAGTCATTTCAACTTTTCTCAGCAAATTGTTATGAGAATTCGACTAAAGGGTCCGGATCAAACGTGAAAAATGCCCTCCCTTCGAGCAATTCCCTTACTCTTTTCTCAGCAAATTGTTATGAGAATTCGACACAAGGGTCCGGATCAAATGTGAAAAGTGCCCTCACTTTGAGCAATCCTTCGTTGGAGTTGAGTTTCCAACACAGCAAGAATCGCATTCCCAATGCACAACAAACATCCCTGGTGAATTTCAATTTCCTCCAACAGCAGCAGCAGCTGCAAGTGCAGCAGAAGTATCATGTCCAGCAGCAACAGATGAAACAACAAGCTGAGGCTCTCTATCGCCATAGTAATAGTAGTGGCATTAGCCTGAATTTTGATAGCTCTACCTGTACGCCAACCATGTCGTCAACAAGGTCTTTCATCTCTTCATTGAGTGTTGATGGGAGTGTTGCCAACCAAAACTCTTTCCATTTGATTGGTCCTAGTCGCTCGGCCGACCACGGATCATACCAACATAAACGGAGATGCTCTGTCCGGGGAGAGAATGGGAGTGTGCAATGTGGAAGCATTGGTAAATGCCACTGTTCAAAGAAGAGGTGGTTATATTTATCCTTAATTAGTTTCCATTAAGATTATCATCAATTCACCAATTAGTTACTCATATTACCTACTATCATCTACAGGAAACACAGGGTGAGGAGATCAATCAAAGTACCTTCAATTAGTAACAAGTTGGCTGATATTCCACCGGATGAATACTCGTGGAGGAAGTATGGCCAGAAGCCGATCAAAGGTTCTCCTCATCCCAGGTATCACTCTTCTCTGCTTATCACATATGGCTAAGAAAAATAATGTGAATGACATTTCTGGAACTTTCAGACTGAAAGTTTATCGCTTTACCTGTTTAGCCATCAGCTATTTGTTCCTACGCTTCACCGCTATTGATATATCTGTTAATCAAACATTCTGTTAGGAAGGCTATCATTTCATGATTTTTGTCTCACTTGCTAGACTATGTACCAAGTTAGGAATGAAGCACGAGACAAATTTTATGGTTCGTTTGGATTGGGGTGAATTTAGGTGAGGGTAAAACTTCCTAAATTCACCTCATATGCTTACACATGGGAGATGCTCTAGCATGATCTAAGTAGTTGAACGATACATTATCAAGCTCGATCACCTTCTGCCTTGCCTTTCGTGTAAAATTATTAGTTATAAATGGTCGCCTTCACTTTCATCACATCCTGGTCAATGCAATGACGGGGGGTTGATAAACTAGGTTTCTGTTGGTTCACTGTAATTAATATTTGGTCATCCTCGTATATGACCTATACTTTTAAGTGTAAAATTCCACAATTTAAATGAATTCCATAAATGCATCAAGAATCAACTTATTATTGCAGGGGATACTACAAATGTAGTAGTTTGAGAGGCTGCCCGGCAAGAAAACATGTTGAAAGATGTCTTGAGGACCCTTCAATGATGATTGTTACTTATGAAGGAGAACACAACCATCCAAGGGTGCCATTGCAATCAGCAAACACATGAAAATTACATTGTGAAACTTGGAAAAACGCCATTTGCAACCGACTGTAATATTCTTAAATTGCTGATCAAGCTAAATACACATATGGGGGCAAACTTTGGATTTAAAACAATGGCGTCTGGAGCTCCTTAGGTCTCGCGAAGATAGCAAGAGATTTGTAGGTTAGATAGATGACTCTTGTATATCGAAGGACGGGAAAATTTGGGTTGAGGTTTGTTTTAATTTACGTGGACTTGTTTCAGGCTGTTGCCTGCTACTTCTGCAGTTCTGTACCATCATGTTGTGAATTGATTGACTAGCAGTTCCTTTCGACGTGCTTGTTTATTAATTGCAGATTGAGGATTCGTTTCGAGTTGTTCCTTCAAAATGCAAGTTGTATATCGTATAAATATATAGTTGTAAGTAGCTTAAGAGTTGAGACTGATTCAAAGGACCATGAATCATGAATTATTTCATCTTATACTCCGTACTATAGAATATTGAAGCGAGGAAGCCCTTGATTTTCATCCAAAAATGCTGAGTGAAAGCTAGCCAAATATTTATTTTGTGGATGATTTATTTCTAGTTGCAGGGGCTACTGAAAGATTATTCAGGGTACCAAGACAGTTCTGTTTCTAATTTAAAGTGGCAGGACTGAAGCCTAATATGGACAAAAGCATTTGCTATCAATAACAACTTATCATTGAACGAATTACAACATTAACATCCTACCATCATTGGTGGACTTTATTGGTTGGTTCTGATTACGTAAACGAAATGAAATGAATTTGATTTGAAAGATCCCACCTCGAAGCCGTTAAATAATGGTAGCCTATAGAGCAACGACCTTAGAAAGAATCCAATTCAACTTAAGCATCTGACTCGACTGCTAAGATAATCCATTCTAGCTAATTTAGCCTGGGTACCTTTGTAGTACTTGAGTCATGTTTAATCACATTGTGCTCTCTCGTAAATTCAGAATTTTCAAATTAAACCTTCAATCTTTGTAAAATTTTCAAATTAAGTTAATTATTTCAAATTAATGAGTCATGGACCGACCGGGCTATTGAAAATTACTTAACTCGGCTCATAACAAAATAAAACAAACGCAATCAAGATCGAATAAACGTATAATAATAAATTACGAAAACATATACAATGCATTCATACACACGTATTTAAATATAGAGTACTTACAAACGCAAATGAAACGATGAACTTTCAATCTCCGAATCCTCCATTAAATCCATCACATCTTCAAGGGGAAATGCTCTCCAGCTAGGTCCACACACCAAAGAGCGGTTGAATCACGTTTTTGACTTCAAGGTTGTGGACCACGAGCAATTGGACAAGAATTTGAGTCAAAACTTGACTAAAAAACTAGAGAGAATATGAGTGTACGGTGTCTTTGGTGGAGAGAGGATGAAAATGAAAATTCTTAGGTTTTTCATCATCTTTTTCCTTATATAGCCCTTTGGTTTCTGGCCGATCGTATCGACTCGTTTTCGATAAATGCTTAACTCGTTAAACCTGCTAACTAATTTATTACTAAATCCAGTAAGTAACTTACCAAGTTACTAATAATAAGCTTCCTCGTTAAACTATGAATTGAAATAGCAATTTAATTGATTCGATTTGTCCAATTTGTATTTTACATTATCACTTCGACAGTATCTCGCCGATTTCAATCAATTCCCACTTAATTACCCGATTTAATTCCACACGGAATATAAATCAACGTCATCATGTTGTTAGCCTAAATATAACCTTAGAGGGGGAGGGGGTGAATAAGGTTTTAAGTTAAGTTTCTATCTTTTTCGAGTTTTAATTTAATAAAGCGGAATTAACAAACTATATGAATATAAATTAATTCGATAAACCAACTACCCAAGCTCGAGAACGATTAGTCAAGAAATAAACAACTAAAATATGATTAACTAAAATAACAAGAATACTTGAAAGTAAAGAGATAAGGTAGACACATCGATTTTTACGAGCCTTCTTGCCTCTCTAATGCTCGAATCGCCGGCTTTCCAACCCTGATTTTCGTGCGATAACTGCCTTCTCGCTAATCATTGATTACACACAAGCAACTTTCGAGACTAATATCAAAACACCTAGCCTCCAACCAAGTGACTAAAGCTCCACGCCAGCGATTTCAACACCTAATCTACCCAAGACTTCACTCTGTGATTTCACTCTAACTACTCCAACTAAATAGCAAACCTTACGCTATACCAATAATAAGGATTTTTCCACTTAATCACAATTGTTTAGTAAAACAATAAGCACAATTATGAAAACTCTCTACTAAAAAGATGGTGAAGATTAATGAGACCAAATTCTCTCGACGGGGTCTCGACGGTCCGCGCGGTTTCTCCTCCTCCAAGATAAGATCGTTTCAAATCAATTTCTAAACTAAATGACACACAGTCATTTGTACGAGACTTAACAATGAATCGATCTATACTTAGGATTAGAAACTACGGACTATCAATTTTAAAACACAACAAGATTAAACCGCAAAAGTCATTACTTTCATATTTAAAACAACATATACTAGAGTGTAGAGTTTCCTTACAAACGCCTATAAATAAAACCACGAGCTCCTTTGATTAGCTTGGCGCTTGTTCGACTCACCTTGAGCCTCCCGAACATCCCGGACAACCCTTTAAGCACTTCCTGAACTTATTAAAGAAGAAACTCTAATAACAAGTTCACTGAAAAGCGGAATTGGGCTTGCTTAAACAATTTGTTATCTTCAAAAAAAGGTTTGAATCGAATTCCATTATTCAACAAACTCCCCCTTTTTTATGATAACAAATTGACTTATGCTAAGGGGGAAAAGAGATATAAAACATAGCAACGCTCCCCCTCAACATAAGATTCCCAATGTTTTCTTGCGCAATAAAACAACAACACACATGAATGACATATCAACATAAATGAATATAATAGCATGACAAGAGATAGTTAAGAAAACATCCAACAAACTACCATAAGTAAACCATAACAAGCATAAGTCTAAAACAATAAACCATAACAAGCATAAGTCTAATACACTCCCCCTTTGGGATCATCACAAAAGGGGGCACAACCGAAGACTAAACAAGACACAACTAAAAACAAAGCATAAAAACATAAAGGTCAAAGCCATCAAAGTCCTCTAATTTATCTTCGGACCACCGCTACCCGCGCCGAAGAAAGGCCCCATCGCATCCTCCTCATCATCATCAAGAATGTAGTCCTCGAGACCAATACCCGGAGAAGTAGAAGCCGATGCCAAGTACCCTATCCCCGGTAGTAACCTCAACACGCTCTCCTCGTCCGAATGCTCCAAGAACTTTGTTGGCCTCGTCCCCATTTGCATCCCCGAAATACGAGATGAATCATTATTCCTTTGACATAATTCTGAGCTTGGCTTTTCTTTGAGAAGTGTGGTTTGCCCCTTCATGAGTTGAACTTGATTGTCTTCAGATTGATTTTTGCCTCCATTCAAACCTTCATTTAGCCTTTGTCTCAAGGATTATGGAAGGTTTTGCTATCAGCCTCATGAGTAGCATCGGGTAGCTGATAGGCACCTCACCACCATGACTATCATCACCATTCCTCTTCATTATCATCATCCCCATCCGCATCATCAAAATCCTCATCATCATGGCAAAGTAATTGCTTTTCTATCCTCAATGACGGGCCAATTTAGCTTCCATTTGCACCAAAGACGCATTGTCGTGATAGTACGCACTTCTCAAGTAATTTTCGGTGATCCTAATGGGCGCGACCTATCAAGTGGCATACATCTCGAAATAACCTATCACCTCCCTAAGATCGTTGGAAATCAATGAATCGATTCTCTTTATTGTGTCCGCTGCGCGAGAATTGTGTATCAATTCATTTACCGAGTTGGTTAAATGTGACATCGGAACTTGTTCACCTTAGTAACGGTATATTACCAGCGTGGGTTCTCGCTGTAATTTAAGTGGGTTACCAGCCGACGCTAGATCTTACCATTAACGTTATAATAATAGTAATTGGTCAATTATTATTATTATACAATTTACTATCTCGAGCCTCGGGCGTCACACATACAATGATTCAATAATATTTCATGAATGAAATTAAACGAGATTGGTGGTATCGAGAAATGTATTTCAATATTTATATTTGTCAAGTATATATGTTGGATGAACATCAATTGGTTAAACTTTGCAAGTTTAATCAATTATACCAGATCGATGAATAACTTGATAAGTTATTCGATAGTGACTCGTTAGTATTTTAATTGACTTGTTAAGTTAATTAAAATATAACAACTTCACTAGTAACTCTGTATTATTTAATTAGAATTTCATAACGGCCCAATTAAGTTAACGAAGTTAAACTAGATTTCTTAACGAGTTGCTTAACGAGTGGAATTTTGGGACTTGGTATTTAAAGAGGGGATTAGGTTTTCATGAAAAAAGAATCACAAAAACCTCCACCCCTCAAAAGAAATAGCCGCCCCTCCTCTCTAGAGAATTGGAAGATTTTATCTTCCAATTCACATTTCATCACAAAATCCAAAGAAGGCTGTTTCTGCTCGATTCCCCTCGTGCGTGTAATCTAGAGGACATTCTGCCGGGTGTTGGAACAAGTATCGGGAGTAGATTCGGCGGGCTTTCACGTAGGCACTACGCTGGAATCGGGTTCAATCCGCTTCCGCTGATATGTAAGAATCCTCGTATTCATACATTTGTTATTTCATGTTTAGATTAATTTACATTATTTTATAATCCGATGTATGAATTGGTGTTTATCACGACAATTCATACTAGATTCTAACAGCATCTATAATATTAAGCACAAGATCCCGCAGAGAGCGGTAATTTCGTATTTCCCATGGAATGGCGCATGTGGAAGGCAATAAAAATAGGAAGATTGATGCGTTCTCGGAGCAAGAATTTGTAGGTTAGAGAATTGACAACTCTATTTGGATTCCTATCTTGAGATCCGACGGGTACTAAGGACTTAACAATACAAGTGTTAGCAAATTCAGCCTCCCGTATACAAACGTAGACGCATTGTTCTTATCAACAACTCCCTTCTTACGATATCCATTCTTAAATCTACGACCATTATTTAACATCTCGGTCACACGAGCCGACTCAATCTCACCGGAGGGCCATACATCATATGCATAACTAGAAAAACCCATTCGGTGGCAACCCAAAATCGCCCTTAAAGTTCTACCGCGCATCCCGGACGGTTTTCGTTATCCGCCCAATAACATTCTAAGAACGCACTAACAATAAATTTGTCGAATTTCAAATATTCTAACTTATACTTATACTCCAAAGCACCTCACACAACTTTGACGTTTAATTTTTTATCGACTCTATCTAAATGATAAGAGAGATAAATGTCTCAAAATATAGGATTTCACGTGAGCGTGATCACAAGAGATGAAATCATAGCCAGATGTTGAGGTGGAATTGAAGGAACGTTAAATCCTTCTGAAGTAAATATAGAACTAGTATATTCGAAATCATTCGAAAAGGATGTAAGATCACATGTCCCAACCTTTTGTCTCAATTCTTATACGGGGATACATGTCGACTCTACATACACACCTCTACTCAACTACTATTATACCAACCTTTGTCTCAATTCTTATCATAACACCTTCCCATTCAAAATCCTCATTCTTATCATAACACCTTCCCATTAAAAATCAAATTACTCTTAAATTAATCCACTTCATGATCCAAATGAGTACTCTCCATAAACCTTACAAAAATCCCCAATCAAACAAAAAAAAAATCATCAAAATCAATTGATTACAACTCAACTTATCATCAATTAATTCAAATAATAAACACACAAAAACACATTCACAAAACATCCAATAACATTCCCTCAATCTCTAATTCTCTATCCAAGTCATCCTTTACCATTACCTATCAACCGTCGATAAAATCTCAATCGAACGGCTGAGATTCAAACTCCTCGATCCTAATCAAACGCCCTTAACCAATCAGATTAAAGCTAACTGATATGAAGCTTTAAATGCTTCACTATATAAACGAACCCACTCTTTACGTTTTACCTCACAAAAGATCAAAAATAATAAAGTTGATTAAATTTGAAGATTTTATCGAAGAAAATGGCAACCAAAGGCGCCGCCGTAGTCACCAAATCCGCCGCCGTGAAACCTAAGAAAGCTTCGTCCACAAAGAAAACCACCAAGGCTCCGACTACCCACCCTAAGTACCTTCAGGTATAATTATTTATGTTTGGTTTTTGACTTTGAACTTGTTGGGTATTCAATTTGTCCCAAAATGATTGTCGTGTTTTATTTTTTTTGGTTGGATGTTTTAGTTTGTGCATGATTATTGTGAGGTATAATAATTTATGTTTGGTTTTGAGTTTGAACTTGGTTCAGTTTGTCCCAAAATGATTGTCATGTTTTGATTTTTATGGGTGTATTTTTTTAGTTCGAGCATAATTATTATGAGGTGTAATCATTTCTGTTTATTTTTCAGTTTGAACTTGCTTGGTACTCAATTTGTCCCAAAATGATTGTCATGTTTCAATTTTTATTGTTGGATTTTGCAGATGATTGAGGAGGCAATTATGAGTTTGAAGGAGAGAAGTGGGTCAAGCCAATACGCAATCGCGAAATTCATTGAAGAACATCACAAGAGCCTCCCAACCAACTTCAAAAAGCAGCTTCTTCTTCAATTGAAGAAATTCGTTGCTTCAAACAAACTCACCAAAGTCAAAAACTCCTACAAAATTATTGCTAAACCTCCTTCTAAGAAGACAACTGCCCCAAAGAAAGTTGTCGCCAAGAAGGCTAAATCTGTCAAATCTCCAATCAAACCGAAGCCTAAGTCTAAGGTGAAGATGGCGGCGGCGGCGAAGAGGATAGCGGCGGTGAAGAAAGCTAAGACGCCAGTCCAGAAAGCGAAGAAGTAGATTTTAAGTTTAATTGTGCTTTGTTAGGGGGTAGTATTGTAAAAATTAGTGGAAGTTTAGTTTTTTTTTATTTTTTGCATAGATTTGGAATATAATAAGTTTTTTTTGTTTTGTGGGTTCTGAATAATGTTATTTCATAAGTATCATGAATTAAGCGTTGTTTGCACGTTAATGAGGGGATGATGTTGAGCGTTGGTAATTTATTTACAGATTATGTGGCTTTATTTTTGTGTGTTAATAACTTACTTAAATATGACAATTATTTATATAGTGGTTCTCGATATTATTGGCTTATCAATTCTATTGTAATTCTAGAGGTGAATATCGGTGAACGAAGATAAACCCAATATTATTTAACATGGTTAGATAACATTGTTTAGGGCAAAAACACCAATTCGCACATCATTTTTTTGAAGTAATCTTCCAACGTTGGGAGGATTGAGTCTGCGTTTTTCGATGAGTCATTCAAACTATGTCCGAAATGCATCTTTCGATCACTGCAACCCTAAATGTTGTTCTCTCTCTCTTCACTCCTCAATAACCTCCTCATTAACAACTCAAACCCAACTTCACTGACTTCAAACCTACCCACCCCACTTGAAAAATTCCTCAAGATTAACTGTAAATATGGTACCATCAAAATTAATGATGCACTTAACCACTTTCAACAAATGCTCCATATGCTACCCGCACCCGAAACCTCGTCATTTAATTTGTTACTTGGTGGTGTTGCCAAAATCAAGAACTATGAACAAGTAGTATTCTTGTATAATAAAATGGTTGCTGCTAGTTTGTTGCCGAATTTTATTACGCTTAATATTCTTCTTAATGGTTTTTGTAATATGAAGAGGGTTGGTTGTGGTTTTTCTGTTTTGGGATTGTTGTACAAGAAGGGGTACAAGCCTAATGGGGTTAGTTTTACTTCGTTGATTAAGGGGTTATGCTTAGACATGAATATCGACGAGGCGGTTAAATTGTTCAAGAAAATGGTGGAATTAGGTCATAATCCTCATATCAGGACTTGGGGTGTTCTAATTAATGGGTTGTGTAGGAGTGGAAATACAAAGATAGCGCTTTGTATGCACGAAGAAATGCTTAGAGGGAATTCGGTTTTTGGGGTTGGGTTTAAGCCGAATTTAGTGTGCTATAGCACCATCATTGATGGTCTTTCAAAAGAGGGATTGGTGGATGAGGCGGAAGAGTTGTTCCTGGAAATGAAAAGGGAAGGTATCCCAGCGGACGTGGTTGTGTATTCATCACTAGTTCTTGGTTTCTGCCATGCAGATAGGTGGGAGCAGGCGAGAGGGTTCTTTATTGAGATGATGGATCAAGGGGTTCGTCCAACTGTGATTACATTTAATATATTGATCGACGGTCTTTGCAAGTTACGGAAAACTGATGAAGCAAGTAGAGTATTGGATATGATGATTCAGAGGGGTGACAAGCCTGATTCTTTCACTTTTAACATATTGATGAATGGATATTTAATGGAGGGTAGGATCGATGATGCAAGGAAGGTGTTTGATTCTATGGTGGCTAAGGGGTATGGACGTAATACTGTAAGCTACAATATGTTGATGAATGGGTTATGTAAGTATAAGAGAACAGATGAAGCCATGGTGGTTTATAGAGAAATGATGGGAAGTGAATGTAGACCAACAGTGGTTACTTTTAATGCCTTGATAACCGGTCTTTTTCTTGTTGGAAAAGTTGATGATGCCAAGGCGATATATGCTGAGATGGAAGCCCATGATATCCTCCCGGATTCTATTACTTATAAAGTTGTTCTAGATGGCCTTTGCAAGAACGACTTACTTGAGGAGGTCATTGAATTGCTACAAACACTTAAGACAACAGGGGGTGAGCTGACTGTAGCGAGCTACAACAGTGTCATGAAGGGTTTGTGTAAAGCAGGAAAGGTTCATGATGCTGCAGAGTTATTCAAAAGTATGCCTCATATGCCAACAATTGTTACTTATTCCATAATGATTGATGGCTATTGCAGACAAGGGAAGTTGAATAAGGCAATTGGTCTACTCAAGGACATGGAACGTAGGGGTTGCAGTCCTAATGTATTTACATTTAATATCCTCATGCGAGGGCTTTGTGAAAATAACCAAGAAACAAAAGTAATCGAACTTCTTCACGTAATGGCAAGGAGAAAATTTTCACCAGATGTTACAACGATGTCTCTAGTGGTGGAGTTACTGTCGAAGAATGAGAAAAATTTGGAGTATCTGGATTTGATTCCCATGTTTCCTAGTCAGGGTTAGTGAATTGATATGCCATCATCGACACAGATTCTGTTATATCTAAGGTATCCCACAAGGCCACAACTAAAGACGATAAAAGCATTTGTCCGTGTCTATTAAAAAAGACAAGAATATCGCCATTGGCATTGAAGGAGCGTTATTCGTGCCTGATGACCAGTCTTCTGTAAGAATGTACCGGAGCACATGCCTGAAGACCCCTCCTGGAACTTCAGACACAATTTGAAACCACACCAAGAGCTTGGCCGAGAATAGCTGGCCCTTGGACGACCGAATGGCTCGTTACAACATGGACGAGGAGAGACGATTAGGCCTTTTGAAGGCTGGCAAAGTATTGAAGCTTTAGGGCCAGTTTGTTAAAATAGATTCACCAAGACCCCAGTGTGTGTCAATTCTTCATTGTATCTATAAACTTTTAAGAGCACTGGTAATGCCACAATGGGAAGAGATTCTGGCAACAATGAATGCACGACACTGTTTTGACAAGTGTAACATAAAATGTCATATAAACTTTTTATATATAATGTATTTTCAACATCCCTCACCCGATTTTACTCAAAAAACACATTTTCTGCATAAACCCGCCAATTTGGCCCCAATACTAAACTAAAGATGTGGTATATTTTACATAATTCAAAATATAACCCACAATTTCTAATTCTTTAACACACCACCTTACCCCCCCCCCCCCCCCCCCTCATTCACAACACACCCACCCACCCTGCTACTTCTTTCTCCATAGACCATAACCCCCACATAACACCACCCCCATCCCTGCCCCCACCGAATCCACCACACCAAACAAATCGCCGCCACCATTAGCCAAGTCCGCCACACACGCAACCCCAAAGAGGCAAGTGATCTTCTTGATGACTCGAGGAGGCTGGACGGTTGGCTTAAGCTTGGTTTTCATCTTAGGCCCAAATTGCTTTGGTTTTCGCCTCGGCCGGCCAGTTTCGTTTTTTGGGTTTTGGGCTTGGGTTTTGCCTTTTTGGGGGCCTAAATGGCTTAAATCGCCTTAAATTCAATGCCAGTGTTTTTGGCTTAAATCGTCGAATATGTGACTGTGAAAAGCTATCTTATCCCAAGTCCAAGCTCCGAGTCTCTAAGATCGATCACCGCTGACTGCTGCTGACCAATTGTTGACTCGGCCAACTCAGAGACTCTATTTCAAGGATAAGCAGGAGAGCATGCAAAGCAAGGCCAAATAAAAAGTCAGAAGATTCTATTTTAATTACAGAAATGCTCTTTGGTTAGCTTTTTAAGATCGTACAGCTCATGCATAAATCAATAGTATAGAACCGTGGACCACCCCTAAATGATAAAAGTTTTGTGACCAACCCCAAAAACAAACCGATACCAAGCGACCACATAAAACGCATTTACGAGCAAGATAAGTAAGAAATGCGACTAAATTTAATATTTATAATAATAAATAATTATTGGGCCATCAATCAACATAATATTGACTTGTTTTTCTTAAGAGACAAGTTATCAAGGACTCGTACGTTTCATGGACATGCTAGCCATGATCTCAAGGCCATGAAGCCGATTTACTACCAATAATTTACTTCACAAGCATGTCACATGAGAATGGTTTACCTAACATAGTTTGCTGTCCGCTTCCGGATATCCACCAAAGTAAACACTATACACACAACACCCAAATAGTATTTTTGGTAAAGAAACGAATTATTTTGCTCCCGAATATAAAGCTTCCTACTTACAAACACTTAAAGTAGAGGGCAAATATCATTTCACCTCCAATTACCAAACACTAATTGGATGTGTGTATAACAACTGAGATCCAAGCGAGCCCATTGGTGATTCCTCTCATGCTTCGTTCATCGAGATAAAACCCGAGCCAAAGACTCGACTCAATTAGTCGCCAATTCGAGTTAAACTCGTGCTCTGCTCGACTCATGCCCGACTATAAAAAAAACCAATATAAATTCCCAATTCTACCCTCATAATCTCATCCATTTTTTTCCGCCGCCTCACACCACCACTCATCCTCCGCGACTCCGAGCTTCTCAATTCTGTAAATATAATTTTCAGCCTCTTCAATAATTTATGTACAATCACATATAAATAATTCAATTTTTAATTTTCGTATATCATCTTAGGGTTTGAGAAATTCGTTACATTTAATAATCTAGTGGTTAATATAATTATAGGCTTTCTTATATTCGAAATATAAATATTTGTGACGATTTTTGAAGTAAAGTTAGATATATGGCGTTGTGATTTATGTGAGTTATGTTGGAATTTGATGTTTGATTTTTTCATTTTTTTGGATGTTCTCTTATATGATTTATACTAGTAAATTATGCTTACTTTTGTATGTAATGGATATAATGGTGTGGTTATACTCATTTTTTGATTATTACGTGATTAATTGGTTAGGATGTTTACTCGTTTTGGTAGAAAATAGCGCTTGCTTTGTATCGGGTTTCTAGGGGTTTATTGGAATCAATTGAATAGTAGTGAGTGAGAGAGAGAGAGAGTGAGCATAAGACACAGCTACTTGCTTTTCCGGGCGAGAGAAAGGGGGTGGATGTTGGATATGGAACCATTCGTATAGTCGTGTTAGAGTTTGACATACAGTGATAGCTTAAATGATTCAGTTCTTGTATGTGATAAGGGTCCAATGCTCTTCTTTAGGCTGTAGATGAAGCTGCTTTGTTGATAGTGAGTACTGAGCATTGAACGTTACACCTATTAGTTTTTCCCTTATTGGCACAACAAAATATCGCTTGCCTATATGGATATTGTCATACGTTTCGTAATTTCGAGAATTGTTATCATTTCTATATGATGTATATTCTCATACAAGGAAATTAAGATTCGATTTTTGTTGATCTTAATTTTGTTAACATGTTTTTTTTTTGCTTTGTAAACTCACTTTGTATGGCCCTTTAGCGGATTGTCTTGTTAAATAGGCAGACTTGAGTTTGTGTTAATTTGATTGTCTACTCTTTATTTTCTCAGAACTAAATATATTAGTTACTAGGAACCATTCTCTTTGTGATCTGTACGGTTAATTTCAGATTCTGTTCATTGATTGTTTTTGTGATTTGTGGTACAGGAAATGGCTGATAATTTTGGGGGAAATGACCCATCTGCGGTGAATAATATGGAGAATGTAGAAGATGCTTATGATTCGAAGATCATGAACACAGAAAATTTGGAGGCACCAGAGAATTTGGAGAATGACGAATTTTTGGAACACTCGGAGAATTCAGGTAATTTCAGGAATGTTGAGAACATGGAAAATATAGAGAATGTGGAGATCATCGAGAATTTAGAGAATTTACAAAATATAGAATTTGTGGACAACTCTGGGAATGTTGGAAATATGGAGAATTTTGAAAGCATGGAAAATATAGAGAATGTGGAGATTGTTGAGAATTTGGAAAACCTAACAAATGTGACAGAGGAATCACATCCAGATAACTTTCAAGGGACAGAAAACATGAGAAATTTGGAGAATGTCGAGAACATGGAAAATATGGAGAATGTGGAAAGAGTTGAGAATTTGGAACACATAACAAATGTAACAGAGGAATCGCATCTAGAAAACTTCCAAGGGACAGAAAACAATTCAGAAACGAAGGAGGAAAATAAGTGGCCTGGTTGGCCTGGAGAAAATGTTTTTAGGATGTTGATCCCTGTTCGAAAAGTTGGTGGTATCATTGGTCGCAAAGGAGAGTTTATCAAGAAGATTTGTGTGGAAACGAAGGCACGCATTAAAATTCTTGAAGGGCCTCCTGGCATCAGTGAAAGGCCTGTGAGTATTTCCACTATCCGTAGTTATATATGTTTGGAACATATCAATGAATAAACACTTGATGCCTATTTTGCTTTACCTTCAAATAATTGATAATATTCTCTTTTATCAGTTTTGATATTGATTTCATTTATTAACTCTAGTAATGTAAACACAGCGGGTTTTTACTTGTGAGCTCTAATTGTCTACAATTGACTGGGATAAATGCTGTTATGTCAACATGTGGGGATCTTTATCGTGTATTTTTTTTTAATTTGATGAAACTTCCTTATTATGTAATATTTGTTTGTTTTATACAAAATTAGGGGTCTAGGTCTTGGTGTATCACATCTCAAGTTCTTAATTAATATAGAAAGGAGAGGAATTTCATCCATAAATATATTGGATTCAGACAAAAAATCTGTTATGAACTGAATTAATGCATATTCTAATATGTGTAAATCAAGAAATTACCCACAATAATAATATCCACAGAGAAGGCTAAAATATTTAATAATTAAGTTCTGACTGATATTAAGTTCAGTTTAAAAACTTTAAGATTAATAAATTGACAAAATTTACAAGAAAAATTAAAAAGAAGTTTACTCTCATGATAACCAAAATGAGTATGTGCAGGTCTTTTTTGTAAGGCAACTTTTCTATCTCAAAGTGGCTTCAAAATAGAAGAGCCAGAGATCCAGGTTCCAGCTATCGGCGTTGAGTTAAAAGTACCTTGTGTGGGACACCTGTACCGATGACATTTCTCTGAATCTGGTAACTTGAGAATTTGTCATCTGGCGTCTTAAGAAACCATGTGGAATGGAAATATTAACAACGAGCTGATAAGTCACTTCATTCCATCCTCTTGAGAGACTAATATAGTCAAAATAACAAAATTCTTAATTCTACTGATATTTATAGATAAATATCTACTTGTTAAACTCATTTAACCTATTGAATAAATATTCAGAACTCAAATCAAATAACACAAATTTTTATTAAGTGTACAAGATTATTCGACATTGATATTTTCAAATAGTTTTTTGTTTTCGTATTTTAGTAAAAATGGCTAAGAGAGGAACCTAAGAAATAATTGGAATAACAATAATTATGGAAGTTGGACCTATATTTTGGAAGATCATCATAGAAAAATATTAAATACTGTTAAATACTTTTTCACCTTTCAAGTTTATCTTCAAGTTATTATTCATGAGAAAAGGTATTTATTGTTAATCTCACTGGAAAAGAATAAGCATAATTATATAGTAAAGCTTACAAAGTTAAGAAAATTGAGGATTGCATATTCCGGCTGAATACAGTTTTCCTTCTACCGTTTATTTAGAAGGGCTGTCGAGTATTGATCTGATTTACAATGGTAGTAACAGTGCAAATGTACTTACAATGTGCTATTTTCCTGCCTCGTTGTGTTTGGGATAAGTTATTGCTGTTGTATCTTAACCTTTAAGATTTTTCATTTGATCTACTGGATTCCTCGAAAAGAAAGACCAGCGAAGAGATCTTATTGTAATTTATCAACCACACTTTATGGTCGGTTAAGATAGTAGGTCATTTGACAATTAGATGTTAGGATTTGTAAATTATTGGACATGCATGTCGGACAAGATTGGTGCAGTTCTTTAGAAGACTGAATATTAATGTCTCACAAGGTTATTTATTTATTTATTTGTAGTGTTCATAGATACATATGATTTTCTTGTAATTTTAAATTTCCTGGTTCCGCTCCATCAGTTCTTGGTTCATGATGTTCAATTATAAAAACAAACCAAAACCAGTATGTTATATGTCTGCAAGCTGCTGTAATGTCCTGATAAAGGTGTATCAGAGGCTACATGCTATTCAATTGGAGTATCATTTTATGGGTTTCTTATAAAGGTGTCGAGTTATCCTTGTAATGCATCGTAGTCATGAGTCTTGTGATATAATAATAAGTTGGATGATAGTTTTTTTTAGAGACTCGCGGCTTAATCTGGAAGTCCTTGCAAATGTGATTCATATCCCCCCCGGAGTATACTGTTTTAGTTTTGTCACTCTTTGATTTATTAACATTATCAGGTTTTAATATCTGCCAAGGAAGAGCCAGACCTCCTTATTTCACCTGCCATGGAAGGTCTTCTAACAATCCATAAACGTATGATAGATGCTGATGGGGACCCAGCTAATGTGACCTCTGGTGGTACAGTTTGCACAAGATTACTTGTGGCTGCTGCACAGGCAGGTAGCTTGATTGGCAAGCAGGGATCTACAGTCAAGTCCATTCAAGATGCTTCCAACTGTAATATTCGAGTACTTAGGGGAGGTAACATTAACATATATATGTATCTTCACTATGGTTCTAGCTGCTTAATATCTTTTTCTTTTTCTTTTTTAAGGACCCGTATTTGGCTAACTAACTGATTCTTCTTGTGGGAATGCATTGTACAGAGCACCTGCCAATTTTTGCCTTGCCAGATGATAGTGTAGTTGAAGTGCAAGGGGAGTCTGCAGGTGTGCACAATGCAGTTGAGCTAATTGTATCTCATCTCAGGAAGTTTTTAGTTGACCGCAGTATTGTTGGAGTGTTTGAAGCCCAGGTAAATCGATTAGTTGAGATTTTGATATTCAGGCATGATATTCTCTACATCTTTAATTCCATGTTGATATTGTGTTTTTGACCAGATGCAAAAGCCAAATGCTCCTCAAAACATGCCGCCTTCCCAGCATTGGGGTACCCCTCAAGGGTTTCCGGGAGCTGGTGGACAACCTGGTTATGTCCCCAGCCCGCAATACATGCATCCTCCACATCCATTTGATACTTATTATCCACCAGGAGAAATTGCTCCAATGGACCAGCCGCCTCATCAAGGCACTTTCTCCCATGGACGAGATCACTCCATGGGAGCCCATGTACCAAATGGGCAGCCCCACCCGTCAATGGTGACAAAGGTTTGGTTTTCTTCCCCACTTTTGATCTTTACCTTCAATACTTTATTTTATTTATATATTATTAACTGTATTATCTTTAGACCTCATGTTCCCTATATCTTCCTCTGAAAAAATGCACAATAAACATGAAGTTGAAGCATCTGATCAAAGATTAATTTCTTTAGTGCTTGCAATATAGAACATTTTAATGAGAAACATGGAATTTGTTCTCATGATATCCCTTCACGGTAGTACCTTTTCAAAATAAAGAGTTTAATTGCTTGATTTGATCATCAAAGCATGCCAGAGTTTGATGCATAAACTTTATGCAAATGAGGTGGTGCCTAATGCTTTCATGGGGGGTTTTTCATGCGGAGATTCGGAATCATTCTGATGGTTTACATATTTTGGCAGGTCACGCAGAATATGCAAATTCCACTTTCATATGCTGATGCTGTCATTGGCACTGCTGGTTCAAATATCAGTTATATTCGCCGTTCCAGTGGGGCAACTATAGCAATACAAGAAACAAGGGGTGTCCCTGAGGAGATGACTATTGAAATCACCGGGTCTGCATCGCAAGTCCAAGCAGCCCAACAGTCGATACAGGTTCCTCTCAGTATTCCTTGAACTTTAGAATATTACTCCCTCCGATTTTGTTTTCACATTTGAAGTCATAACGGAATTTGAATAACTTTTTAATTAAATTGGTATAAAATTGTGGAGACTGCTATCTACTCTTTTTCTTTTTTTCTGTCAGGCCAGATGCAAAAACAGAAGTACTGTTTCTCATATGATTGATTATGTGGTGCATGAAATATTGTGAATCAATTACACAATGACAATTAATTTGCCTTTTCTGATTGTGTAGTTGTAGTCTAATTTAATTCTAGTGGTGCCATATATTTCATTTCAAATTCCATTTCCTGGGATGCAGACCTTTATCACGGAGGCTGCAAATAATGCACAGTATACCGCTGGTGGACCACCCGGTCAGGGTTATAATCCTTACCCTTCTGATGTCCCTTCATCATATGGTTCTGTGGCTCCCAACTCAACAGGTCTTGCTAACAATGCACCTTCTGGAGACTATGGTTCTGTCTATGGATCAAGCTATGGTTATTAGATTAATATTTCAGTGCAAGAGCTATAGAAAGTTGTAAGATGTTGAGGTGCAAATTTTTATTCTAGGTTTTAGTTAGAGATCATGGATGACAATTAAAACAGTAGTTTTTTCTTTTTTGTGCTATTTGCATTCCAATAAGTTATTTCTGATATTGTGGACAATTTATTAAATTGATTGTACAATCTACATTACATTATGGTGCTCACTTTCCATTAAAATTGGACAACGTTCTACTTCACTTACAAGGAGATTAGATGGTGAATGTAATGAATGGACAAATATGGGATTGGAAGTATAGGATGATTGCCGTTTTGAGCATCATGTGAATAACACAATTTCAATGCTAAATCCATAAGTAGCTTTTATTTTATGTTAATATTTTGATAAATAGAATATCAAATTACAAGATTGAGACTGTGCCACCAATCCAGATCTTCGGCCGGAAGACGAAGATCCACAGCATAGGAAGGAACCAACTATTTAGGAAGACAATCCACCAGTGTATATTAGTATTTTACACAGTCATCTAACCAAAACCTTAAGCTATTGGTAAAAAAGAATAAATAAACTGCCAACTCAGTGGTGAAAATTGAACTTGCCGAAATCCATTGAAAATTTGTGATCGTCTAGATTGCTGCCCCCTTGTTCATTTCATCTGTTATAGCAAGCAATCTCTCAGATCCTCATCAATGTTGTACGTCTACTCTAAACAGAATAAGAAACAAACTAATAAATACAGAGAATCGAGAGCGAAAAGCTACTTTAACTGTTGAAAAGGCGCCACATATAACTCTATCATTCATATCAAACTCAGGATGAAAATAGTTCATGCAAAGAAAGGATAGAAGGTTCATGGGAATGCTACAACAACTTAGCAAATGACTAGAAAATGTATGAAATTCATTCACTTGGTAATAGGGGCGGATACCAGAAACTAAGCATCCAATGCCGAGACACAAACAAAATTAAGCTGCATTGGCAACAAGGTTAAGACATATTGCAGTTAACTACTATAAGGGGCTGAGACATGTCAAGTGAACACCTATTATCCAAGAATGATTTCATGTTCTGAAGACGTTAATTGAAAAGACTTCAGAGATATAAACGAGACAGTAAAAATATACGGAGTAAATAATTTCTTACTTTCATATTAAAAAAACATTCATCCTTAAGGTATGGATAGGCATCTCTTTATGAACTCCCGATCCCATAATTCTTGTAGCCGCACAATTATCTTCTGAATATGTTTCAACCCATCATTTCCATTGTGAAGTGCACTTAGAGAATGCTTGATAAACTCCCGATCTGCTTCAAATGCTTGCAACATCTCTTTGAAGTTTTCAATTTCATTTTCCAAAGATTCCATATTAAGTTCACGCCCTGAAGTAGACGAATTTTGTAAATTACTTCTGTTATGATTGGTCTCTTCACAACAGGCACTGCGGTCCTCAAGCTGATGTGTGGGGCTGTCTTTAGAAGAAGTCCCATCTACCATGTTGAACCCATTTTGCATATGTGAACCATCTGCTTCTTTCTCGCTGTCTACTTGGTCATTTGTTTCGTAATCAATTTTATTCTGGTTTATTTCAAGATGTTGACTGTTATCTAAACCAGTGCATGGCTTGATACAAGATAATTTGTGAATCCTTGTCTCCAGTTGCTTCAAATATTCTACAAGGTAAAGATTCGCATCCAAATTTGGCATTGAAATCTTAGCATTGCCTGATATGTCATCAGCTATGCTCATCTCACGGGACACTGGAAAACTGGGCTCACTAAGACTATGCCCATCATGATGACCACCAGAATCCTCAGTTGTGTTTTCCCCCATTGTGCCAATGCTTTCTTTATGTGGATCGACGACCAGTGATCCTTCATTGGTGTTATTCCTATACAACTCTAATTCATATTCCAAATCTTGCAATTCCTTCTCCTTTTCAGCAAGGAGATCGTTCGCCCTTTGTAAGGCCTCCATATCATACTCTGCTTGCTCATCCATCATTCTTAAGTACTGCAAAGCCTCCATATGGAGTGCTGCTTTCTCCTCCTGCAATCTTGTAATCATGGCCATTGCTTGATTTGCTGCAACACCAGCAGCGCTTCTCTCTTCCTCTAATTCTTTATACAAATCATATATACATTTATTGTCAAACTCAATCTGGCTCTTTAGCTTGTCGATGGAACTTTCACCTTCAGCATCACTGAGGCTCACTCTCTCTGAAAATTTCAAACTAGATTCATTTATCTCCAGTGTGGCTAAATTTTGCATGTGACTCGCATCAGGGCTAGAAGCACCAGCGTTTAGGGAATCATCGTGCTTTGGAATAGATTGCTGAAGAAATGATTTGGTATCTTCAAACTTAGCGGAACCACTGTCAGATGATAATTCAACTGATGTAGTTGATACTTCCTTCCCCTCATCAGTCATGGCAGATGAGCTGGTTGGACTAATATCATTTGACATATTTGGAACACCACCATCAGAAAACTCTGTTGCGTTATTGGGTTGTTGAGCTAGTGACATATCATCTTCGTCATGGGATTTTACTGAAAATATATTTTGAGACAAGATAAGTTGTTATGGTATAGTAAAAGCACTGCAAATAAACATGCAGATGTATTATTATTGTAATGGGGAAAGGATTGAAAATCAGGAAGGAGAAGTGATAGCTTACAGGTTTCTTCATTTTTGTCATCACTGCCCTGAGGAGTATTCTTTAATGGAATAAGCTCAGATAGCATAGAGATGCTGGACATATGAGGCTGAGGTTCCACCATTAAAGAGCCATGCCCAGATTCATTAGAAGGAGCTTTGATAACATCATCCAATAAGTTAAACTCTGGGGAAACAGGACTATTAGGCCTTGGATGTAGTTGCTCCCAGTTTATTTCTTCTAAACCATATGTTGGTAAGGATTTCTGAGTTTCCAGGTGCATATGTTGATCTAAAAATGAGGTTATATCTGCAGATGAGTGACTACTCTGCTTCTCCAACAAAGCATCATCCATTTCTGATTTAAACCGAGTTCTTGCTACATGGTGAAGATCATGTTCTGGATCCATATAATTTCTCCCTCGCACTGCAAAGACTCCCTTCTCTCCATGAGAGAAAGGCATCTCTGACTCTGAATCAGAGGTGTATTTCAGCTCTTTGTTGCCTACATGACACATGGCCTCGCTCGGAGATTTACCATCAGGTCGAGGGCTTGCAGGTGCTGATAATCTATCCCTGTGTTTCTTAAAGCTGTTCCTTCGGCTGAAACGACTACGACCTGGCACTCGAGGCAAAGGAGGCTTGACATTTGCTTTGGAAGCACCAAAGCCAACAGAATTCACTTTGATAAATCTCTGAGCATATGGCTTGGCTAACCATGACTTGTGGCAGCACGGGCAAATCCTTGGTCCAGAAGAAGCAAGTAAAGTTTTCTTATGTAGTAAAAGGCTTTGAACCCTAAGTTGCTCAATGTCAGACCCATTTTTACCCGACATAGATTTTAACTTATCATGCATGGGCATGAAACACTCTTCACACATCTCACGTACATCCGTGAGGTTTCCATGAACACGACAAGATACCAGAGATGAAATTTCTTCCCTGTGGCTTCTGCAAATTAAGGCATTGTAGGACTCAAATTTCCTTTTACCGAAAGGGACATCAATCCTCGAGCAAAATAGACATGGTGTTGGTAAATCACAGTACTCGGCGAATCTTCTAAGAATGTACGAAAATGTCGCATCTATAAAGAGCAAGAATATCAAAAACCATTCACACATTGCAGATGATAAGAGCACCATAGACCCCTGATTCATCTTCTTTTGGGATGAGATCCCTTTTGTAGCCATGGCAAATATCTTCTCCAAAAATCACATAAATCAGGTGGTCAACACTCAACAACAGGATTACCTTCTCACACCTCCAAATCAAATAAATTCAAACCCCCAAATGTGAGAGGGTGTAAGAATTTATCAGATCAGACACTGAAAAAATAGCACATCAATAAATATATCAGCTTAAAAGATATCTAAAAAAGATCCCAACGAAAAAGAGGACACAAATTAATCTTTTTTTTATAGGAGAAGCAACAAATAACCCATTCTTCAAAGAAACAAAATGTAAGGAATAAGAATATTAAAAAAAAAAAAAATAGCTTGGCAATTCATCAAATAGAGCCAAAACATCATCCAAAAAGCAAGAAAACATACATAATCGGTTCTAAACACACTAAAAATAATTCTGATCAAAACCCAACATTTCTTTTCTCACTTTTGACATTAATGCATTCATAAAACTAGCAACATCCCTCAAAATAAAACAACACCCTTTTCAAATTTGCAATGTACATGTTCAAATAAGAAAGAATGCAAAAAAAGATACATACTTTTAAAATTATAATGCTATAAAGACATCATTTTTCCGGAAACAGACTCCTTGTTATTTTAGGCTAGGTACTATCCAACCTTCTCCAAGCTGTATATTGAGCATGTTGCTAGATATCGAAGATGTTAACGTTAATGAAGACATCATTGTTCTGAAGAACCTCCTTGTTATTACATAATATCTATTCGACTCTCTTATCATGCTTTAGGCGGACTTCGGCATTTTCGACACCTTGGTAATATTAATGTATAAAGATATCATTTCAATTCACTTAACACATAATTAATAAATAAAAAATTGATCAAATGGTGTCCATAATGCTAACAATAATGGAAATGCATACATTTTAGAGGAGGCAAGAAGGTAGATGGTGGAAGAGAGAAGAGGGAGGAGGAGAATGTAGTGATGTTGATGGAAAAAAGATGAATGGATCAAGCATGGGGTCATCATTAGCCATCATTTTGCTGGCTTATTTTACACTTCACACAAACTTATAATCCTAATGCTGCAATTTTGCAAATAACTACACCTAGCGGTCCATTGGTTTTTTTCAAGATTGAGTTTTAACTGTGATCTTATCCTTATAGCGTAAAAACTATATAAATTAATACTGACAAATTAATAAATTCTTTAAAATAATAAATTTGTCCATTTCCCATCTTTAATGGCTAAAATTATAAAATAGACAAAATAACAAGATAATATTTTTGAAAAATCCTTTATAATATGTATCTCAAAGAAAATCATAAATTACTAAATTTTTGTGAACTAAAAATAATTATTACAACTTAACGAAAATACGAATTCTATATTGCTTTGCTTTTCTCTTTTAAAGTTCAAACTTAATAAAAAAATACTTAATATAATAATATTAAATTCTAATACTTAAATTAATTAATTATAACTAATATAAAAATTACTATAAGTAATAAGAAAATAATTAATACTATTTCCTTATTATCTTATAATATTTCTACTATTTTCTGGATTATTCTACATCTTTCTGGATCAATCCTCAATAAATTCAAGCCCATTAAACGTAATGCCTACATGTTGTTAAATTTTAAATTAATAAGTTAATTACATAAATTAATTTCTAACAGGAAGTAGGCCCTACTCCGGACGGCAAGAAATTAGCTTATCAATTTTATCGGATTAAAAGGAGACGATCTGTAACATGGTGTTCAAATAAGTGAACGACAACGTTTCCTCGCCAAGCTAATTTCATCCTTATCACGCTTATTCCAAAGGTGCCTAATCCGACAAAGATCCCACAATTCAGGCCAATTGCACTGTAACACTACCGCTAAATTGATTGTCAAGGTGTTAGCGGAGAGGTTGAAGAAAGTCTTAGCATCTATTGTCTTAGAAAAGTTTTGTGCCAAAAACGACTATCACGATAAGACATTTCTAGCCTACGAGATTTCTACCTATTTTATTAAAATGTAGAAAGACGTATGAAAAGTGGCTTCATGACTATTAAATTGGATATGCACAAAGTCTACGATGCAGTGGAGATCCTTCCTAAGACTTATGATGCAGTGTACTGTTATTTTCTCGTATAAAACGATTAATTTAATCATGCCATGTAGCCTCCGTTTCCATTCCTCGCCATAATGGAGATCAAACCGATATTTTAAGTCGAAATGGGATTGGCGCAGTGACCCCTCTCCCTGTATTCTTTATTCTTTGTACCGTGGGCTTAATTCTCTTCAGTGAGCTACGGCGCAATTTTATCTCGGCATAAGGTCGGGACATACGGGTGTAATCCTAAGACTTACCTCCTTGCCGACGATACGCGTTATTATTCGGGAAGCCTACTTTAGGTGGTGCCCCATAAGATACCCCAGATTCAAAGAATGGGCATTTAAGGCTTCTTCGCCAACCGTCACCTCAAAAGTCTGCTGTTTTATTCATCCCCAATGCGGCGAAGAAAGACTTTACGAAGAAAGTAAATCGCTTCGGTTGTCTTTGTATCGACCTACTCAAGCGATGAGGCCACATCTTTTGCAAGCATCTTCATTTGGGTGTTTTTTTTAAGAGTACTTGATCCCTTTGTCAATTTGTAATTTATTTTCGACAATTTTTTATTAATAAAATCTCATCGCTTAGTATAAAAAAAATGATGCAATTCATTCACCAAAAGCACTATCGCTTACTTTTTACGCAAGCAAGATTAAGAACCAATTACTATTCATCATTTCAATAACCAATGTATTATTTTCAAATAATTTTTCATTATATAAGTAAAGAAAATTGATGATTAAAAATTCACTAAAAAAACGACAATTTGAATGAATTGAATCGAATAATATGTTTCGAAGGGAAAGATTGTCTAATCTAAATTTCAATAGTCCAATTAATAATTTTTTCAATCATACAACGTTAGCCTTTAAAAAAAATTCTCAACTATGAAGTGGAATATTCAGTTGACACAGTGTTAATGAAAACTTAAAATGTAATATTAATTCAAAAAATGAACATTAAAGTTTAAACTATGGTCTATGGGCCAAGATTAAAGGCACAATATACTTAACCAGCTAATAATAACTACAACGTGAATGGCAGTTATATATAGTACTAGTAAAGGTGCTCAATTGAAAACATAGGTCATGAAATTGAAGTCTTATTAGTGCTCATCCTCAACTTCATTATTTATTTCTTCTCATTGTTCGCTTTAATGATTTACCCAACCTTACTGATGATGAATTGGTGTACTAAACTATGGCTAGGTAATAGTCATTATCACATTCATGATATGTCACACATGTACCATTTCTCTACTTTGACCCTACTCACATTGCTTAAAGTGATTAATTAAATTACAAAATTAATTACTTAGACAACATTTTAGATGTTAGCTTTGCTTCATTTAGGCATCTTCATCTATTTTCTAACACTACATTTTTTCTTAATGATACATGATACAGAGTAATTCATTTCTAGCACTAAGCTAAGTTATCGAGGGACTCCCCGACGATAACCATCGTTTATTCACTATCTCTAAAATAATCCGATATCGATGTTTTGTTGAACAATTGTGTCCTAATAATTTTATTGTGGATAGTCATTACAAATATACAGTTGGGCATTTTATTAACTTCATTGCCAAGAGTAACAGATGAATTATCTGAATATAGCTTCATCATCAGTGGAAGGTGGCAGTCCCTTGAGGACATCCCTCAAAGCATATTTGTGGCTATCACATTTGTGGTGTAAAATTAAGTTGCTTGAGAGTACTATTCTTTGAAAATGCTCTCCAGGATGCCTCTTCCAGAGTGTAAAATATTCCCCAGATTTCTCATTGTCAAGTGTTTCCACATACCTCTTCAGGTAGTAAACGCTCCCGGGTACAAATAGCTCCTTCGCCACAGAAGAGGCTAAAGAGGCGGCTTTTTCATTTGTGGGAACGACAGAATTCGTCACAGAAGAACTCGAAGTTACATGCTTAGCGGTAGCAACTGGTACATCCTCTCTGACAGACGGTGAATCTAGAAAGTTATCAGAAACTTAATGAAACTCAACATCCAGGTACAGTACTACAGTAAGAAAGCAACATAAGGAATCGAGGAGACAGAAAATAACTCATTTATCTTCAGTCTAGGCTAGATACTCCCTCCTAGCCATGATATTTGTTGCTTTGGTGGTTTCTATTTAAACTATGAAACCTTCAAGTTGACGAAATGAGCCTTATTAAAAATGTGCCATATTAATTCCTTCTATATTAATTTGACGGTGTGCTATATAATGCTCCCAAATCCCTAAATAAAGGGCTATAATTTCTTTTTGCATATGGTCATTTAATGTTGCAAACAAGAATTTATATTTAAATATACGCAAAATGAATACAATTGTTTAAGATTTGAATGAAGCGGCATATAACTTATAAAACAGAAAATATGCTAAAGTGACTGGTTTTATGGATAGGAAGGGGTGCCATAACAAATCTAACTACATAAATAAATAAATAAAAACCGGATCACAGGAACCAGAACAGAGTAATTTCAATTGAAAACATACCAGGAAATTTTGCCCGGCCCCGAGTATTAGCATAGTCTGCAAACTTCCTGGCAACATCTTGCATAGAAGATGCGACTTGCTTAGCATTTGTGACAAGATCTACTAAACCTTTCCAGTCTTCCTTCTCCAAGACCTTTGCCCTGTCGAGATTAACACAAGAATATGATGCCATTTTTCCCAAATTATTGCACCAAGGTAAACCCCATTCCCCGTGCTGCATGATAATGGGCGGAGAGACGTAAGTATCAAAAAACAAATGTGAAATCATCCTTTTAAGTTGAGAATTGCTGTAATAGTCAACTTCCATATCCGATACTCAAGCCAACTTACTCAACCACATTGTAAAATATAGATCTGATTCATTAGACTTGAGATTTTTACAAGGATTAAGGACAAATTCTACAAATGAAATGTAATCGCTATAAGTACACAAGGGGGAATCTGGAAACATGGAGGTATTAAAAAGCCTTCCTATTAATAGTTAAAGCACATTGTAAGTTCCCCAAGGCAAATCAATAATAGAGGTGTCTCAAAAGTTAGATTTAGATTAAATGGTTCCATTGTTGCTGATAGCATAAGCTCAAGATCTAATTTGTGCTGCATTATTAAGTCTTTATCTCAGGTAAGTGGTGGGATATATGACGCATTGGTCACTACACATATCTCTATTCACTAATACACAGATACAACTACATACAATATTGAGCTCACCAATCAGTTAGAAGAATTTCATTCCTTAATCTCGTGAGCGAGGCAACACTTAACCTCGGAATTATATCATCCTGCACACATGATAAACAAATTAGAGAGCTAATTGATATAAGAGGGCAAAAGTCATCTATAAATACCGATGAAAAAATAACAAGGAACTTATGAAGGAGATATGTATTGTACAAACTGACCTCCATTATCACTGTGCTAACAAAGTCACAGCAACTTTCAGCAAGTTCTTTGGAGACGCATGGTGGAGTGGCATACCCAACTGCTGAAACAATCTCTGGATTAAACCCAAGTTCTTCGGATGACTTCTTGCGAAGCATTATAGCCAATAGAGAAGCCGTAGCAGCTCCAAGAGAATGACCAACCAGCCTTAACCTAAACCCCTGTTGATGAGTTAGCCACAATGGAACTTATGGAATTTGGAATTAACAAATAAGATATATAATTCAAAGAAAGATAAATTTATGCAGCACCTTATGCTCATGTAGACACCGCCTTAATGTATTCATTTCATGGGTAAGAAACCAGTGAGCAGCCTCTGCCACACCAAAATGTGTAGAATAACCTTCAAACGTCACTACTTCATCATTGCTCAACGAAACAATATCAGTAATGAGGTCATACACATTATGTGTTCCACGAATACCAAGAATAACAAGTTTCTTCCTCATGTCAATGCCTATATAATATCCAGGTCTTAATATACTTGAGTTTTTCACAAACTTCACAACATTGCTTTCACGAAGCATGCTATACCTAGCAAGTGCAGTAGCACTATCTTTGTAAGCCCCTTTTGCTAGCTCTGTGTGGTAGATGAGATCTTGGACCTAAATCATGAAAACTTCATATCATAAGAGAAAATCATCATGATCATAAAATTTATAGAATTTTGTTAATGCAAATGAAGAAATCTCGTAATTACAATAGTTTCTGAGAAGACTAGTTCCCCCTTGACATCTTCTTTTTTGGAAGGTTGTTGAAGATACATGAGATACAAGCCTAATGTAAGATCACTAAAACTCCAGTCTTGTAGCCCAGCTTTACTACGTTGGATGCTAGCAAAGATTTCAGAGAGAGACTTATTAATTGGTGGGATTCTATCTCCGATCCCATTCCCTGCAGATAAAGTGTTAAATAAGTAATACTGAACAACCAATGTGTGAACAGAAATTTGAATGTTCAACCTATCTACATAGTGACAGTCTTATTCAGATAGTAAGTTTAAAGGAGTTAAAAGAGCAATGATATGTAATACAACTATGGAGTATGGTCAATCGAGGCACAAAAAAATCCCACATGAACCAATTGAACCGTAATTAGACGATGTGTTAAATTGTCGTTTCCTGAACCCTTTCCTTGAATAAGTTATTACAATCAACCAATAAACATATTTACAGGTGAACCAACCTGCTGGGACAGCCCACTTATACAACTGTAATGCTGGTTCAAAAGCTTTAGAGAGCCAAGCAAATTCTGGTTTCCACTTGTTATTGCTAATACGATCTTCTTCATCAGAACTACTGTACTTGCTGATATGAGAATGACGAGCTGCTTCGACCACCTCAGGATTCAACCCTCCATGAGGCGTCTCTTTCATGTCTTTTAAAACGTTGCGATCGGGCTTTTCTGACATTGGCCGTTGAGATTGATACCGTTTCAGAACATCATTCAAATATAACCCTCGTTTCCTTAACACTCTCATACTAAAATCTGCTCACCAAACAAATAAAAAAAATGAAAATGTAATTACATAACCAATTAATAACAAACATGTTCTAGATCATCCTCACACTTTGTGTGATGCACTATGTTACATTCGCTTAAGATCATAAAAAGTGACCTTCTTTGTCTATAAATTTAATTTATAAATAAAAACAAGAAATAATTTATGATCTTCATCTTAAGCAAGTGAAACATAAATTGCCACACGAATAGTAACAAACAATCCAAACTCCACACTCTAAAAAACAAACTTCTTTCGGTCCGATTTAGAGCTTCTTATTACAACCATATATAAATATAAAACTAAATTTAGTACCATATATTATCAGGAACTCATGTAAGTACACAAATATAGTACCATATCTCCACTTATGAACCAATAACCCCCCAAAAAACACTAAACTTACGTTTTAAATGAAGGGTATACAGAAAATAATAAAATATTTTAAGCATCATCTAAAAAATGCAATCTTTTTCTTTTAGTCCAGCTAAATTCTTCTAAAAATGCAATCTTTTTTCTTTCTGTTCAGCAGTTAAGCTAAATAAATTTAAATATTTTATCATTACCAATATACCCAATAACCCAAACGAATCATTAAATAAAGAACAAAAAGACCAATGAAATTCAAGAATAGCATAAAACAAATAAATATAAAGAATGAAATAATAGTTGAAAATGAAAAAGGCAAAAAGAGCTGACCAATGTCGTTGATTAAACGCTTTAGAGAACGATTAGCCATTTTGTTAGTTTGTTCAAAATGTGGCGGCGCCACCAGTTTGATAGGCGGCGGAGGGAAACAGCAAATGCAAGAAACGACCAAGGAACAAACTGGAGTGTCCCGTAGAGTTCGTTCGATGTTGTTTGAACGACGGCTGGTATAAGTACACTGAAATTACTATTTTAGTCCCCGATTTGTAAGTGTAGTCGAGCTCGGTTGGAATTACGCTCGAACCTCATTCATTTTAGATTTGATTTTAGATTTGATTGAACTCGAATAGAAGGTTCGGTTCGATTCAAATTGCATTTTACTACTGACCATCCCATCGAACTCGAGAGAGTTGAATTTAATTGTTTTGAGAACTTCAACTGGTTCGAACCGAACTTGAATAAAAAGTATTAAATCGAACTCGAACTTGGAACTTTTACTTTTCATCGAACTTAATTTTTCCGATCCGACATCTAATCGAGACCACTAGACCATCCCATCGAACTAGAGCGAACGAAACTCAAAATTCTTTTTCGAACTTCAAGTGGTTCGAACCGAACTCAAATGTTGGAGGAAAATGTATTAAATCGAACTCGAACTTTCATTTGTAATCATGTTATCTAACGATTACATATTTTTTCAAATTTTGAAAACATATAAATCTTCCAATTACATATTTTATCCTTATTATTATGAAGGGGTTGCTCGTTGTCCCACCTAAACTGAACAAGAAATGTAAGTAATAAACTTCATCAGGTTCTCAAATCTTCCAAATGTTTCTGCCTTCAAGTTTACATGATTACCAAAGTTGACTCGAAAGACATAGCTACTACTAGCATTACAAATTTCCAACTCTCAGAACCAAATTTGAGGATATATAGCTAGTAAAGTAGCCTAGTTGTATTACAAATTAATAACATTCATCACCAACCTTGAGGCCATCTATGTTTTGGATCCATCTTAGGAATAATCCATTTCCTCCTAGTTTTCCTACCAAGAACTGCCATCTTCACCTGTGGCCTCCAACATTGCATTTTCCTTAACAACACAACCCCGCGACTCGGGGTTGCAGCAGCCCATCCATGCCTCGACGATACCCTAAAGAAATCGTCTTCTTCAACCTCTGGAAAGATTTCATCGCGAGAGCGGACAGAGTTGAGCTTCAGGTACTTGAGTTCCAGTGATTCCATGGGGATGTTCCTTGCTAACATCGGCGATGCACCACCCCAGTGATTCGAACCAAGCGATGGATGTTGAGGGGTCCTGAATTCGACTACATATTCTCTTTGAGGCATCTTCATTGTTCTTCTCGGCACAATATCAATACTGTATCAGTTTATTAAGTAGTCCAGTGCTATTTATATATCTACATATTCGGCTGAACCTTAGAAATTAACAATTGGAGTTCTTTCCAAGCTAAAAGATCACTCTACTACAATATGACAACTAGAAGATAGAATGTTGGAATCATCGGAGAATTACAGTATTGTTAAATATTTTCTTATGTCTACTATGTTTGTTTGGAACATATAGTGGCAACTAAGGATCGAGTTTTCTGTAATTTTGTACTGGCAAACTACTTGGTACAAGTCACCCAAAAAATTCCTTCCACAAAAGATTTTTGTCCTACACAGGTAATGCCTTATTATATTAATATCATATGTTATATGTAGGATGTCCCTTTCCAATAATACATAGATAATATGAATAGAATCTGCAACTTTACTTTAACTTGTATACCAAATTCATGGTTACAAATTTACAATGGCTTAATTAGAATGGCAGACTCATCAGATATAGTCCTATATCTACAGATAATTATTCAACATACACCCTCATTCTAACAGAAGTTAAGTTAAACCTAACATTTACAATAGCAAAATATTGGTAGCATGAGAAGATTATGTGTAGCAGGAAGAACTCTATCGACATGCTGTAAGTCACCCATTCATGTTGCTTCCGCTATTCGGCTGCGAATTGATTGAGGGCTGTGTATCTTGTTAATGCTGCAGAAGAAAATAGGCATCTGTTAGAAAATTTCACAGCAGAATTCATATGGTAATAACTATAGAACACAATTACCGAGTTATAATAATTCTCGTTCTAAACAATCATTAACAAAAGAATTTTTCAACAAGGGATAGATCAGAGGGCTTACCAGAAGAGGAGATCCCCACTAGATGCTGATTTCTCGTAAATCCATTCGGGGACAAGTTCTTTTAACAATGCCAAATGCTCCTCAACTTCTCCTGAGATTACATAATTTCAAAAATATCAGCCACTGAAGTTTTACTATTGTAGAAGGTTAACAGGTTAATGAAATGGCTTCAAAGCTTACTTTTATCAATAATGTCTAAGTTGTTGGATAGTATTTTGTGCACGAGTTCCTCTTTCGTGATAACTGAACGCTTGATTGATTGAAATAAGAAGTAAACCATATCAAAGAACTTCGGTAACTTTGCTATCATTTTTTGTCGCCATTTGGCTTGAGAGATGGCAGGGGTATTCTCCATCAAGACTTTCCTTTCCTTCTCTCTAATCTGCAAAGTAGCATATGGTCAGCTTCTCATTAAAATGCAACATATGTTTCAATATAACATATTGGAACATGAATGACAGTTAAATATTCAAGTGCAATTGCAAGATAGTACTCCAAAGTATTTAAGACACATAACTCAAGTGACATCACAAGTCAACTTGGGGATTCTTTGGAATCAAGTAGAAGAGCTTACCGAATCTAACAAATCTTGTGGAAGAACATCCAGAGTATCAGCATCAATAGTTGAACATAAATTATCCACGTCTTCCTCGATGTTTGTATCAAATTTCAATGACCTACTACGGGGAGGGCGCCTAACAAGTTTAACAGGTGACTGAAATGAGTCTGGGGTCATTGAACATCGCTTAGGTGGTTGAAGTGATGGTGTTGCAGTCATTAATTTGGCTGGGGTTGATACAAGGTGTGCAGGGGTTCCTTGGGCAGAAGCTGCTGGAGAGAAATAACCATCTTTGCCCTTTTCCAGTTTAATATTTTTAGTTGGTGTTTTAAAGAGCGGGGTTGATGGCAAAATAACAGAGTATTTTGGAGGAGATACAGAAGCTGATGTACAAGTTTCCGACGCAGGAGAAGCTCGCTTAAGGGTAGGCATAACTGTCAGGGTAGCCTGAGGCACTGAATTTGCTAGGTTCAATCTTCCTTCAGTCATATGTGTACCTGAAACTTCTTGCCTTATTAACATATGTAGTGGAGGCTCATCAAATGGCTTTGGTAATAATTCAGCCGGAACTTCGTCTCCCTGAATAATGATATCAATAAAATAAATACTTGGAGTAATACAGATCAGGTCATCATAATGGCACATGAATTACTCCATCAATTAGAAACGTGAGAAAACAATCATGACAGAGTACCATATAAGATTCCACAGAATATACTCATTATTTCAAGAGTGAATTTGTAAGTTCAATAGGAGATAACAACACTTTTGAAACGTTTCAGAAATGTTATCAAACTCATACCTCAGGATGGGCATTAAAGAAATCAACAAGCCGAGCCCTGAACACTTTTCTCAACATTCCATTTCCACCGACTGATTTCCCTTTTTCTTTCTCCTTAATCGAGTTTACATTCAAGGTAATGTGAAGATCTGGCTTCATGCAACTGGTGCGCTCGTCGCGCACAAGCACCTTCCTTATTTCAAAGGCTTCGGGCAAAATAAACTTCATCTGAGCCAAATGTCTATATGTAAACCTCCTATAAAAAGGAAAGCAACAATCCAACATGAGAAAAATGCGAACAAAACGTCTCTATGTACCAATTGAATTAAAGCTCTTGCATCACAAAGTAAAATCGACATACCTATCGGTTAAACATTCTACTTTAGTAATAATGTTCCCAAATGTTGTAGCTGATCCCTTTAATTGTAGCAGACGAATTGCACTATCCAAACCATTGAAGAAATCGTCTAATATCTCATATCTGAATAGAAAATACATAAACAAATTGTTAATCAAACAAGTATATAAATCTCAATATTATCTTATAACTTCACAATAATTTAACAATAAATTACCAAATCACATTCGATAAACAAACACAGTTCAAGATCCAAACATTTAAATGAAATCTATGTTAAGAGCCAGTAATAAAAAATGCGAACACAAGTTCAGTAATCTTATCCGAATTACTCCCTCCTTTAACAAACTTCAATGCTCGGATAAAATGTAACACTCCATTAAAATCACGACATGACACGTGTTTAAATTTTAAATCAGTTTATAAAACTAAACAATTAACTCGTCATAATATTAATGAAATATAACATAGAGCATGACACAAATTAAAACATACGATCTAATACATAATAATGATAAAATGCTATCTTTACATATATTTATACACAAAATATAATACAAAAATATTCGAGTTTTTCTGCAAAACTTACTTCTCCGGAAGCTTGACATAAGAATGAGACTTCTTCTGTTTAACCGGAGACGATTTAATCCCCGATGTAACCTTCTTAATCGGGTCGGGTCTAACAGATGCTTCCGGGTCGGGTTTGTGCAGCGATTTAGCCACTTCCCTTAGCTCTCTTATATTCATTATAGTTCCCCGATTCCGTCCACGTGGCGGAGGATTCAACGGCTTCTCGGGAGTCTTCGTCTCCGTTGACTTTTTGGAGAGTGAAGAGATTGTGGATTTCATGGTGATGAGATTGGGAAAAATGATGAACAAGGGAGATGTATATGGTTTTATGGGAAATTCATATGTAGATGATGACGTGGAGGGTATATACGCAGGGATTTTAAGTGCCAAATCGAGAGATAAATGTCTTGGCCTTAGGGTGGACTGTAGAGTAGTATTAACCTAGCTTCTGTTCAAGTGACTCTCATTCGATTGCTGCTGTTATCGATCCCTTTATAATGGGGTAACGATACGGTCCCGTTTTTCTGAAGTCTAATCCTCTGTGGGAATCTTTGTTTTATCTCGAAGTGTATTCCTGGCCCAATTTGATATTTTTGCCATTTTCAAGCATATATTCCAAAATTTATTTATCGTGTTACTCTGGCCCAAATTTAATCGGGTATTGGCTAAGACATAACATGTTGCTCCTGACTTCTACCTTATCTACGCAGACGGCCTCCTATAAAACTATCCGGGTTCTCGGGTGATTTTCTGTGTATCCGACCACTCATAGCTCTAGACCTGCCATCTTTTGGGCCATTTAGTTAAGAGAAGGTGTCGTAATCGGCCACCTCGACTCGATTTTCAGGCGCGCTATGGAGGCGACTGAGTAAAACGCCTCGCCGATATCGAAACAATCGCTTAACACTGCTTTTGATAGGTACTATTGATTCGATTATCCAATACCCATTTAAATCAGATTCTGATAACTTCATCAATGTCCAATCGAATCAAAGATTTTGATTCAACTAAATATTTTTAATCCTAACCTAAAATGAATCTAGCTGAAAGGAGTTTCATAGGTTTAACAAAACAGAAATCAATCAGTAATCTCCATCAAAATCACCATTTCCACCATGAGAAGAGCTTCATCAAAACTGATCTCTAACCTCCATCACCACCCCACTAAACACCTCATCACCACCCTACCCCCTCTACCCAACCCTACCCCCATACCCTCCAATCCCACTAACCAATCCCAATTCCAAACTCATCTCAAACCCACCAAAAAGATTCATTTTTTACATAATTTATCTCGAAATTTCAATACCATAGTTGAAAATTCCCCTGTTTTACCCTCAAGACAGAGAAAAATCAAGGAAAAATTGGATCTTGAGGAGGCTTTTGAGTCAGCAGAAACAGCTGATGATATGTCATATGTATCGTTGATATGGAGGCCAGCTTGAGGGGAAAAGGAGTTTGTCATTTCTTTGAAAATGGGGCTTAAATTGATCAAGTGTTTATGATCCCATGCAACTCTTTGATTTTGGTTTGAGGGCTTTGAGTGTTTTGGATAAAGATGGTAAAATTTCATTGCTTTTAGCTATGAATTTGCAGTTATTGGGGTCTGTTTGTTATAGTTTGAAGAGGTTTAATGAGAGTTTAGGGTATCTTAATAGGGCTAATAGGATATTGGGTCAGTTAGAAAATGACGATTCTTTGAATATCGAGGATGTTATGTTGGATTATGATGTTGTCTGAGTTTCTGGAATTGTTTATTGCTAAGATCATGTGGGAGATAAGAGTATTTCAAATATTTGAGGAAGTCGTTGGAGTGATAAAAGAGATGACGTTGGACTAAAACAGTAAGAGAAAGTTAGTAATGCCAGGGACAAGGTGGTGCTTTATGCTGCGGTTTCTTGAATTTTATGAAGCGCTGCTTTTGTTTGAAAGCGTGAAATATATAAACGGATATCAGTAATTCTGCTCATGATAGGCGGGCTTGGAATTATTTATACTGGTTTAGAGGAACATGAGAAGGCGTTGGAACAAAATCAATTGTCTCAGAGGGTGCTGAAAAGCTGGGGTCTATCAACTGACGTACAAGGCAGCTGAAATTGCTAATATGCAGATTGCTTTAGGTAGATATGAGGAGGCGATTAATACTTTGAAGAGTGTTGTGCAGCTGACTGACAAGGAAAGTGAGGACAGAGCTTAAGATTTTAATAAGAGCATTAAAAGCTTCAGCAAATCAAGAGAAGTTTATAGACGCTAAGAGGTGTCTTGAGATTTCCTATAAGATATATGATAAGAAACAAACCCTAGAAGTCATATGGTATTTGGAATGTAATGCAGTATGAGTCGTGAAATTGTTTGAAATGCAATTTCTTTGTTAAAGAGAGCATTCTCAATGCTGAGAAGACTTCAGAAACAACACTCAGCTGAAGTAAGTTTCTGCCAGAGTTGGATGGCTACTTGCTAACTGGAGCGTGGTACCAGGCTATCCTATTGGCGACTTACAGAGATCAAAAGAGTTTTAGCTTCCAACCATTTTGGGATCAAGCAGAAGCTCATACAATTTGCAGTATATTTGAGTTAGATCAATACAGTCAGCTGCCCAGGTATTTGCATATGCAAATATATCATGAAGTTTCTAGACCCCTACCAAGTAGATACACCATGCTGCTTCAGAATCTCTCAAAAGCTACATGCTGCCAGAAGGTAATTTAACCAAAATTGATTATTTTAGATTTCATATGATAAACAGTTTCACCTTTAACCAGCGATTCTATTCTAATCTGTCTTTTGATCTTTTTAGTGTGTGAGGCTGCCTATGTGGGATAAGCAATTCTGCAATTTTAACCATTTTATTTATGTAGCCAACATATTCACTTTGTGTAGCATGCATGATAAACACTATCAAGAATTTGCAATCTGATATTTCTTTAAATCTTGTGGAGATAAGGCGTTTCATTACTTAAATAGAAATGAGCTCTGTGCACATCTTGTTAGGTTCTTGTGCCATATCAAACCAATGGATAATTAACACCTTTATTTTTGATAATTTGCATAAACACTATTTAGGTGTCAACAAGGTGCCCCCACCCAGTCCCTCAGGCTTGAATTCCCCTTATTTGGTCTACCCTTAGGCTTGGATTCCCCTTTCAAAAGCAATTGGCGGGTAGACCAAATAAATGTTACTCCTACTTCTATTGACAAGTGAAATAGATCTTCCTTCATCAACACATGCCCTTCTCTTGAGATATACTCTTGTTTAGAACTTAAATTATATTAATCTGGATTCCTCGAGCATAAATATAATTCATGTGTATTTTAATTTATTCATATTTTGCAGTTACGATCTTGCAATTAATTTCCAAAATAAGGTGATTGAAGCTTGGGAAGACCATGGTCCAAGTGCAGAAGACGAACTTGAGGAGGCTCAACGACTTCTTGAGGAATTAAAAAACAAAGCACGTGAGGAAATGGCAAAGTCTCTCTTAAAGGCCATGCCTGTTGGTGCAAATGATGGATCTGTCCTCTATGAGGATTCTCAAATAAGAGTTCCAGTCATTGAAAATAAAGCACGCGAGCAAATATCAAATTCTCTCTTAAAGGCATTGCCTCGTAGTCCAAATGATGCATCTGTACCAGATGAGGATTTTCAAGTGAGAGTTTCTAGTCATTGAGGAAGAATGAAGATCGATTTTGTCAAGGTTGTAGTTCTCTCACTTTCTCCATGGTCTGGATATTTCAAATTTCAATAGATATTGAGATGTAATTCGATGATACTATATTGATTATCAATTCCTCAATATATTTAGTCAGAAAGCACATCGCAAGAATATTTGCATCTCTTTATGACATCTCAAAGAAAGTCGTATAACAATATCTCTTTATGGACATCTTATTTGTGAATTTTTATATTATATTTAAAAGCAGTTTATTCATCAAAATATACTAAAAAAATAAAAATATTAATCAAAAAAAAATTAAAAAGAGTAAGTTTGTACACCGCTTGTAATAATTTTAAATTAAACATAAAATATTAAATATTTGAAAATCGATCAGATGCCGCTAAGATCGTATGTCTTCATTAATTAAAAATATCTCAGTTAGTAAAACGTTACTTCGCCATGCTCAACAGCTACTGTACTAATTTATCATTCTTAATAACATTTTTAATTTCAATTATGTCATTGGTTTTGTCTTCTTTTGCAGGGAATCAACTACAAATCTCTTTGCATCTTATGTGAATGATTGAACTTAGGAAATTAGTCCTTCAATATTGTTTTGAACAAAAAGCTAACATATTCATGGCAAGGCTAGTTTCGAGCTGGTACAAGAATGTGAAGAACATGCCTGAAGAATACATTTTTCCTCCAGATAAAAAACCTGGCAAATTTATTATCAGTATGTACTGAAAATAAACTCTAGATTGATCTCGGTTTGCTGATCATGATCCAGGCGCCATTCAACAGTTAATCAAAGCATGCTGTAAGAATCAATTCTTTCTCAGGTTATTTCTGGCTCCTTCTCTTATAGTTCATTAAGAAGGTTCGTGCCAAGAAACAAATACTACGTTTTTTAGTTCGGCCTCTTTGTCATTGCAAAAGTCCCCAAAGCTGACCCCGCTATCGCACTAATATGATGTGCCAACTTACAGTTATAATGGAATTATGGTAGTCTGTAGTTTATCTTGTGTTGCTACGTTCCTCTTGATGGTGGTGATTAACCATGGAGTCTCAGAGATAATAATAGATGACACTTTGAATGTCTACAAAGAGTTCTTTTTGACTTCAAATCTGAGGAGAAAGTAGTACCTGGTTCGTTGATCCCAAGTCACACTGCATTTTATACGTTAATTTAAATTATGCAACTGAAGAAAAACATTTCTGGAGGGATAACGGATATACTGCTATCCTCTTCGAGGATTGTATGCCCAGCTAGAAAACCAATCGATAAGTAAAAAACATTCCAAATCAATATTTTGAAATAGTCTCCTGTTGTCAGCAGGAGTATTGCTATGAGGACTATGACTACCCGACAGTCTCTACCCGCTTTAGGTGTGGTAGCCCCTTAAGAGGCATTGCGGCATGTTGAGTAGTTTATGCCGAGCCATAGCTTTTAATTACAAGAATTAATTTATATTATATATAAAAAATTGATTTTTAAAAATTTTTGTTTTAATTGTGGTTTTGTTGGTAGGAAATTGGTTAGTGCCACCAGCTGAAGTCAGAAAACTAGTGTTGAAAACTAGACCTGATATGATGTTCCTTTGCTGAAAATTTTAGTGAAGAATTGAGTGGTGTTAATTTGCTATCAGTGAACCATTACCCTCCTTGCCCTGATCCAACTTCTGCCTTGGGAATGCATAGCCACTGTGATCCCAACTTGATAACCATTCTTCATCAAGGGACTATTCATGGCCTTCAAGTCCTCAAAGATGGACAATGGATTTGGGCCGAACCTCTTCCCCTAGCGCTTTAGTGTCATCTTGATGTTCTGGTGTACCAATACTTCATTTCCATAAATTGAATTAGTTCGCTGCCTTATTTACTTCACTTGTTGTTCGTATTTTGTTGCTGAAGGGTAGATCATAAGTAATGACAAGTTCAAAAGTGCTGAACAACTCCTGCAGACTAATCTGAGAGGCTAGGAAACTAGTTTAGCAACCTTTTGCCTTCCTCTCCTGAATGTTGTAGAGCTGTGCAAAATTCAGCGAATAAGCAATCCACAACGGTACAAGTCATACCGATACAAAGATTTTATTGGCACATATGGAGATAAAAGTGGAAATCACAAAGAAGTACTTTCATCTTACTACCTTCCATAGTTCTTGAATATGGTAGCTAAGTTCTTGGCTTAAGGAGTTGTCAAAGTGTATGGTCACATATTTTGTTTTGTAATATAGCTCCTGTAAGAACGACTTGGTATTTTTGTTAAACATTTGCTCCTTCCTCTAGTCTTCAATGTGGGTCGACAATAATATGGCATGAATAATGTTCTATCTGAAGGAGACCATGTATTATTTTTCATTTTTAAGTTCTATTACAAATATGTTATACATTCAATTTCTCAATCTCTAACCATCAAATTGGCTAATTATAAACAAAGATCCCATACTACACTACACCATAGCAACAAATTTTACAGATATCTTTTCATATATTCACACAAGAAGAGATTTATTGATCTTCTTCTCACTTTTCTCTTTGATAAATCCAACATAAAGGTTTGTTCTGCTTGTATCACTCTCCGGGAGTAGTGTGATTCTGCTTCCATCTGCCATGTTTCTGACGAAGTCCACCATATTTCGCCAATTGTTTGGCTCGAACAACTGCTGATTCATTCTCAGGTATGTGAAAAAGCACCTTAATCCATCTCCTGATTGGACCTACTAGTGCCTAAAATCTCTTGTATATGCCCAGAATCATATCTTCTTATATTCTCCCAGCTTAGTCTACTCTGTAGTCTCTAGTAGCTCGCCACCTGGTAAGATCTCCGAGAGATACCAGGCTGTGTCTCTATTTCCATGCCTTGTAACACCTTGCTACTGCAAGTAGCCATCTTGACATGCAGTGTTGTAGTTATCCAGTTGTGTTAATTTTGCTATGTGTGATCTTGTTTTGTGTTTCAATGAACTTACCTTCCTGATAATTGCCTCCAGTTCCTTTGAATATACCTTCTGCTGATGTTAGATTCTGTCTCCATGTTGTAAAGCTTCCAGAATACCACCTTACAAAGAATCGACTATAGCCACTGTTCCAAGGTTCCACGTTTGAAAAAAAAATCCAGTGTCTTCAGGAAATTGGTTATACTGGCCAGAATCATGAGGTCCACCTCGTCCCCAATCTTTCTTTCCAATTGCATCAGCTGAAGCTTGAAGTGAAGCTATCATATACTGAATGATGGAACAGACAAAAAAGTTACTCCGTAGAAGATTTATTTTCCAAATATGAGATAAATTCATCCAAAGTTTAAGGAATCAATGTGTGGACAATTATATTACCACATTGATAACTGATTCATCCACATCATGCATACTTTCTTAAGTTCAATGTACACTTTTTAATATTTTAAAGTATCTCGAATTGAGCATGATATGGATCTTTCAGTTCTTGATGTGTCCATAATTTCTGAAGTTTGTTAATCTTCTCAAAGTATAATTATATAAGCCATATGTATACTAATTCATTTCAAACCAAAACTCACCTTGTCATAACATTGAAACTCTCCGATTCCAGGAAACCTCCAGGTCCCGTTGCTCTCTGGATAGGCCGGGTATCTTAGCTCGCCGCAAGGTCCCATCCCCACTTGAATTTCCTGCATTATACAAGATCAAGATAATTTTAGTTTCTATAAATGAAAGTCCTATTATATAACCACTTAATAAATAATTTATCGAAGGACCTTGTTAATGATGAATTCTGTTTCCTGTCTAAATTCAACAATTGCTAAGCCTATTCTGTTTCTGCTCTATCATACATTCCTTGCATATTGCATTATTTGAGGTAACTGTGTTCAAATATTATGTTCTTTTGTTGATTATGTAGTCTATAAGCTTTTCATCCTTATCTTCAGCTATTAAATAGACAATGAAATGAATTGTTAATCTTACATCAATAACACATCCCATGTAATCTGTGAATCTCTCCCTGAAGCTTCTCATGAAGTCTGTGTACACCTGGATGGGTGTTCTCCCTCTGACAATTGGTAATAAATCACATCCCAAGGATATATATTCAGGATTTCTACGACCCGACCGATCTGTATACACAAGGTCTGGATTCTTGCCAATTTCTTCCAGCACCCAAGGAGGCAAAGGTATGCTGCAAATACAAAAACAAGTATTTACTTGGTATGATGTTTGAAGTCATTTTAACTATATTTGACATCATCATCACAATGTTGACCCTAACTAATAATATTGCCAAAAGGTAGATGTAATACAATACAAGCTTTCGTTCTCTTTCAATATTGGTGAAAGCATAGTTTTACTCCTTATTTAGAGATTTGTTGAGCATTTAGTAATACACCATTAGATGAGTAGGACAGTAATAATAAGACTAATTTGATCAACCTATGCTTATTTTATTTCAACTTAAAACTTTGTTCTGCTTTCCTAAATTCTTATGGTAACATGAATTCTCCTGTTTCATCACATCACATAGTATATAAAGTTGAATTGTTAGTTATTTATTGGAATGGCAAATTAAGACAGAATTTTTTAAAGCAATTCGGCATTTGTCATTGAAAAGGATTCGATTATGGAACCTCGTCATCTTATGTATTAAATTAAGACAGAGTTGATTACCTGCAGGAGTCCTTTTAAATATTGCTACTGACAAGACATAACAACTTGGAGTTTGAGGCCATGACTTTGGACCATCTTCACAAGTTCAGCATATCCATCCCAGTTGTATCTTCCAGGGCCATTTTCCTCCACCACGCTAATGCCACCGCTTTTCAAGGCCATCAAACTAGCATTCATTGCTTTTGGCTTGTTTAACTTCCCCTTCATATTTATGGTGTCAAGAGGGAGCATTACAAATATAGGCACCCTCGAACCGTTTTCGACATGGGGGGCAGGTAAAGTGTGAAATTGTTCCTCCTTTTGCTCATTTTTCCAGCCTTCTGAATGCATAGATTTATCATGTGAAAGATGAGCCTCATGCATGGAACTTCTAACTCTAAGGCGACTAGTAGATGGTTTATTAAAAGAAACCATGTTTGGGAGGAATTCATCTGATGTTTTTGAAGTTTTTGTATCATTTAAATTGATCAAAGACAAAGAAGAAGGAAGTGTTAAAGCCATGTTTTTCGTTTGTGTAAGATGATTTGAGCAAAGGCTGAAGATTGTGAATGTTATTTATAAAACTATCTATAGCTTGGTGGGTTCTATTAAAAGTGCCAAAAGTGCAAAAATAAATAAATATCAAGATTAGTGAGCCTACCTCTTCAAACTCTTCCTCTGAAAACAGGCTGTTAAATTTTTTGGAAAGCATTGGATTTTGAGAGACAAAATGAATAAAAATGGTCATTTATGTATTTTAATTTTCATCATATAATTAGGCTTATATGATATGGAGTATTATATAATAGTACTTTAACACAATTAGTTTAGCTTATGCTACTATACAATACTTCAATACAAATTAAAGTCATCATGTAATGTATAAGTAATGGTACAATTTTATAACTTCTATATTTTTGAAATACAAAGTTTTTCATGACACATTTAATAAGGTTGATTATATTTTCAACTCGATATCCTTCATTTAGTTTTATGTTCAAATTACTCTATATTTGGATATTCCATATGGGCAACTAAATCTCTAATAGTATTCAATAAGTTTCCACTAAATTTACAGCCATATCTCTTTGCATGAAGACCAAAGGTTAGCCTTGTTTCGACACTCACCATCAAACCCCACAAGTTTTAACCACTTCTCACGTTGTGCGTGTAAATATTGGCACTACTTTATATATGTGTGGATGATAAATCTTGATGAATGTATGGTATTCAAATATGTAATTAAATTTTCTTTTCCGGTTTTAGTAACGTCTTGGGATAAGAACGAATGAAAGGCTTGCTTGCATTTATCTGAGTGTTGTTATAATTTAGTGTGATTTCCTTCCAAATATAATGTTCGACATCAATTCAAATATTATGGTGTTAGGATTTCAAAGACATTGATTAATAAATAAGGTATTGTTGTTTTTGATGAACTCAGCCGTTGCAACATGTAGATGATCATTCATTTCTATTTAGTGGCAAAGCTTAAAAGGGACGGTCTCCTCTCAATTTTAAAATTTTTAACGTTTATAATATAATTATAATTTATTTTACACAAAATACAACAATATTATTTAAATAAATTTTTTACATTCTTAATTTTAATTCAAGCTCCGCTACTACCTGTATTAACCCCGCATTACCCCTCATTTTCAAACTTCCCAATGGAGTGAAATACATCTTTAAAACATTAGAATATAGTTCTCTTTCCTTAAGGCTCGAATAATTCATCCCATTACAAACATAAAAAATACGATGGAATAGTTAGAAACGTGTAGTGATCAATTATACTTAGCAAAATGTCAAGAATCGACTTATAGACCAAGGGTCCATTTAGTTGTGAGTCAAGATTAGTGAGAATGAAACCGTCGGTCATGCACTGATCGCCTCTTTCATGGAAGAACATAAATGCAATCAAACATCAATCATTAGTTTCCACACTAATGTCCACCTTGATCGACATATATAAACTTAATAGTAAAACAAAAATTATCTAAATAAAGGTAAAGTAAAAAAGGTAATTTTTTAAAATTTTGATCTATTTGTTATAGTATAAAAAATAAAAAAATCTTAGTAGTAAACAAAAATTATCTAAAATAAACTTTTATAAATTCTATAGAGTAAAAGTATCATTTCGTAAAAGCTATAAAATCATAGTACGAAAATATATACGCTGCTTAAATAATAAAAATTTCTCCTTCTTTTTTCTTTTGTTTATTTTGGAAGTTGATATCTTCAGTCTGTACATCGCCATCGAAGATCCGGTGGTATTTTCGGTTGTTGTTGGTAATTTTTTTTATTGTATTATATAATAGTAAGCATAACCATGGAGTTTATATAATGGATTAAAAAAATAAAATAAATTATAATATATGAAAAGAAATGAAACCATTAATAAAATTCCATAACATGTAACAATAAACTAAAGATAGTCTCGTTAACTTAGAAATTATACATATACTACGAAGGATTCTTGATGGGAACCTCTAGGTTTTTTCATTTAGTATATTTAGCCTTTGGAATTCATTTTTTTAGTATGTGTTTAAGTTGAACCTCCTTAACTAATTATTAGTTACTTTGTTTATAATGAATGTATATTATTATAAATTTATGATAAAATATTCTGGTGTGATTCTAAACTTAATATATTAAATAGAAATGGAAAGAATATATGAAAACATTAATTAAATTATTTCAAAAAAAAAATATACCTTGTAATAATGATTTAAAAGAACATGAAGTTTTAATAAAAAACTAAATAAGTAGGCACCAAGTCAAGTTATTAATCATACTTTTTATTTAGTACTCCTCCGTCTCACAAAGTTAAGCTCCTTTCTAATTTTGATGTGTTGACTTTTTAAACTTTGAATTCTAATATTTTTTAATATGTTGTATACTTGTTTTGTAAAAAATACATCAAAATATAGTATTTTCACCCTATTTTACTATTAATATTATAATTTTGATTTAAAAGTTGTGTACGACAATTAGGATATCAATGTTTGTTTATTTTTATTATTGAAAAGGCAAACCGAATGTTCTTTTAGGTATATATATGGAAAGTATATTATTAATGAATCTCATACTAATAAGGAAAAATTAAATAATCAAACATAAAAATTAAAAGCATGATTACCTTGATCGATAAAAAGTCAACAATCCTCGTCAAGCGATTAATAAATGACCTTTACATTAAATCGATCCTTTAATTTCTTATACCTGATATATGTTTATTACTATAATTAATATATATATATATATATATATATATATATATATATATATATATATATATATATATTTGCATCTTCCTTAATTTCACAGTTTGCTTAAAATAGGAACTCCTTGTGCCACTCGACCATTACTAAGTTTCCTCTGGTAAGGATATTACTCTATTAAAATCCTAATACGAGTCAATTTTAATTGTGGAATCCTATTGGATTTGTCTAGTATTTGAAGTTAGTTATGAAAGTTGTTATCTTCACTCCATCCTCATCAAGATAATTGGCCATAATTTTTGTTCTTGTTATTTTCCGTCTTCATTATTTGCTAGCTGACCTCCTTTTTTTTCTTTGGTGTATTATTTTCTTCTTCCTCGTTAATATTAGGATAGTTTGAGTTTGAATTTTATCTTAAGAAACTTCCATTTGTCATACCAAATATCAAAATAAATCTAACCCATGGTTTCCTGGTCAGTCCTTCTAAATCTAATCATGTATCTATTTATTGTAAAATTATTTTTGAAAGGAGTGTTCTATACTAATATTATTGTACAATGTACTCAGTTGATATTTTTCTTTATAATGTTATACCTTGGTACCTTGATTCCATATTTTTCACAACTTGATCTGGTGAATGACTTGGTAATTGATTTATTTTTTGGAGTTTTTTTGTTACTATTTTCTTCCATTGTTGCCCTTAAGCGATAATATTTTACTATGTAATAATTTTCTTCTTTCTTTCAAATGTTAGTTATGTTCTCATGATCTTACTTTGTAAATTGTCCCTGAGTTATCCATTCTTGATGGTTGCAAATTCACAATTTCTCTTAACCGTTCTTGAATTTTTCAATTGTTGCCCTTAAGCAATTCAATGTTTATTCATTTGTTATCTTCTATTGTCTAACTCAAGAAATGTTATGCATATTTAAAAGAAAATAATATGAAATTGTATTATTGCTATATTAAATTAAAATTAGGGTGTGAATTCTTTTTAAAATCTAAATGTGGAGTTTCTATATATAATGATATTATATCGGTGAGAGTACGAGTCTTCTCAATTATGTTTAAGTGAAATTCTTGGTTTGTTCATTTGTTTGATATTTACATTTTGTTTCTATCTTTGACCTCTGTTATTGGTTTTTACGTGTTTAAAGTTCATAAAACTTCATGAATTTTGACTTGATTAAACATCATACCCCAATAAGTGTTAGAATCAGTATGAATTTATTAAGTGATACTTTGATTCATACATCCCCGGATCGCAAATTAAAGTATATTAATCTAAACACAAAATATAAATATTATGAATACGAGAATCCTTACATGACGGAGCGAATGAACCTAAATCCTCACGATAGACCTCGGCGTGAAAGCCCGCTCAAAATCCTCTCGATGCTTGACAACTTTTGATGATGTCCTCTAGATTGCACACACCAAGGAAAGCAGACCGAGTACTTGAACTTGCTAGGTTTAAGATGAAATGAGGGATTGGAAGAAAAACTCTTCAAGTCGCTGGAAGGGGTGGCTATTTGGAGGTGGAGGTTTTTTTATGATTCTATTCGTAGAAAAACCTAATCCCCTCTTTAAATACCAAATCCCAAATTGAAATTCGTTAAGCAAGCTCGTTAATAAATCGGTTAACTTCGTTAACTTAATTAGACCGTTATGAGTTTCTAATTAAATATGAGTTACTAGTGAGTGTTCTATTTTAATTAACTTAACCGTAGAAATTAAAATACTAACGAGTCACTATCGAATAACTTATCAAGTTATTCATCAATTTCAATTACTTAATTGATTAAACTTGCAAGTTTAACCAATTGATGTTCATCAACATATATTTGACAAATATATAAATATTGAAATACATTTCTCGATATATCTGAAATCGTTTAATTTCATTCGTAAAATATTATTCGAATATAATTTATGTGTGTGACCTTCTAGGCTCGGATAATAGTAAGTTGTATAATAATAATAATAATTGATTACTATTATTATAACGATTAATGAGTAAGATCTATGTCGCTCATAACCCTTAAATTATCAAGAGAACACACACTAGTAATATACCGTTACTAAGGTGAACACTAACCCACAGTAATCTCATTTAACCAAACCGGTAAATGAATTGTTACAATTATGCATAGCGGACACAATAAAGGGAATCAATTCTCATTGATTTCCAACAACACATTACGAGAACCTTCATAATTTAAAGAAAAAAAGAATCAAAGGTTTTTTATTCTTGGTAACATGATGTCTTCATATTGATTAATTTGGGTAGGATCCTATCATATTTTTTAGTTAAATATTAATATTTATCTAAACTATTATGAGAATAGAATCATTAGTATTTGTAGACTCTCCTATCATCAAATTCTACTAAGCAGCGTATTTTTAAATAATTTTTTGGCTAAAATGACACTTAAAAAAATGAAGAGAATGCATTATACTTTTTAAAGGTAAATAAATTTAAAATTTCTTTTTAATTTTTTTTAATATGGTGTACTACCTCCATCTCTAAAGATTGTCAAGTTTTCAATCTTCATAAGTTGGTTTCTTAAAATTTGAAAAAGTGATTTAGATATAAGTTGTTTGTAACAATTTTACTGCAAACTTTATTTATTTTGTATATTGAAAAATTAAATTGAACGATCTTTAAGGGACGGAGGTAGTATAAAACTGGTGAACGTTATATCACAATTAACTAAAGTTAATATCTGACATTATGACATTATATACTATGTGTAAATTTTATATCAAAATAATGATATTGTATATGCAAATGCATAAGTAAAATAATGATACGGTGGCCTTTTTCAAGTACAGTAACTTAATAGGTAATCACGATTATCATAAACTTTGTTAGTGTAAATCGTAAGGGGAACATGGCTTAATGTGATTATTAACTGTATTTAATGTGATTATTCAAGTCAAAATAATGTGTTAAATTTAGATCAAATTTAATAGTTTTATTAAGTAGAGTACTATAATTTTAGATCATATACAACTTGTAATAGCTAGAGTCTTATAATAAAATAATTATATTTGCATGTAGAATCCTATATTATAGGATTTATATTTGTAGTCTTTTAGTTTAATTAAAATTTATCAAAATACAATTATATCCTTCATTAAGGGTATTTTAGTCCATTCGAAAAGGAGATAAACTTTAAAACAATTAGGTACTTTTATATATATCACAGTAAAAGGGACGTCGTTGCACGTAATAATTTGTTGCCGCGTGGTTTCTTTGTGACAATTATAGACATTAATAAAATTGTAATAGAAAAATAAAATTATCGAAGAATAATTTTCTAAATTAAGTGTCATCGTCAAATTGAAAATATCATCTACCTATTTCAAACTTCATTATCATTTAATTTTCCTTACTCAAATAATTTAAAGCGCTCTTTCTTTATAAGTACTTTGATGTAATCTTTCATGACATCGTCATCATCATCAAGATCAATTGGCTCTATAATTCGGTTCTTGATGTTTGTCTTTTTTATTCTTTGTTGGTTGAACCCATTTTTTCCTTTGCATATCCTTCTAATCCTCCCATTTCCTATTAGTTTGAGTTTGACTTTTATCACGATGAATTTTTATATTGTCATGTTTTAGTTCTTTTGCCAGTGTTTAATTTTACTCTCATATGTCTAGTTATTGTCATTATTTTTAACAACTCCACGTCTTCGATGTTGGGAGAGAATTTGGTATCCTCAATTTTCCTTCACTCTAGCTAAAAACGGAATATGTGCACCTCTGAGTTAATTGTTGCCCAAAAGCGATATATTGTTTCTTGTAATAGTTTTTTTCTTCATTCAAATGTTAGAATTTACTAGTTCTAATGATCTTTTAAATTTATAAAAGTTTATAAATGACTCTTTAAATTATAAAGGTTTATTTATTTAATAATTTTATATCTTCTATATAATCTTTTGTTACATTTATAATTATAAGAAATAAATTACATGTAACAAAGAAACCATATCGCCTTACGTCCAATAATCAAATTGTTTAATCTCAATCAAAAAATTTAATTTATGAATATTATATATTACCTCCATTTTAAAAAGTTATTTAATTTTTTGATAGTCGAAATTATTAAGAACTTAACCACTAAATTATGTGTTCCCTTCTGTGGATGCAAATTGGATCTCCGATCTTTGGTGATTGATAGCTGCTAGTGGATATCTGTTCACTTTAGGCGGTGTAGCTATGTCGTGGAAGTCCTCAGCAGACATTAATTGCCGAGATCCACGATGGGTCTGGGTTCATTGCCTTAGACAAGAGTGGGAAGAAAGTTGAATAGTTGAAGCCAATTTCTTGGCGAGGATATATCGAATTAGGGCTTGAGCCTCCAATTTGCATATATTGTGACAATAGTGCAGGTGGGAGGCAACGACCCCGGCTTATAATGGTGAAAGTCGAGACACATTAGGTAGAAGACATAATACCATTAAGGCAAATTACTCTCCATTGGAAGTTCTTTCTGGTGATCATGTAAGATCAAAGGATAATCTAGCGGATCCATTGGCCAGGGGTTAAGGAAGAGCTAGTTGAGAATTCATCGAAGGAATGGGATTGAAAACCCTTGAGAAATACGAATGGTGACAACCTACCTTGTTGGAGATCCCAAGAGATTCAGTTCCAAGGGACAATGGCTCATATTGTGTGGAATTATTGTGGGAGGATTTCCCCTACCTATTCCTAGATGAAGCAGTGATACCCATGGTAAAAAGGTTAAAACATGCTGTATTTCATGACATACGGAGGGGCAGCGGCGGGTTACTCGAAAGAATATGAAAAGTCACATGTGAGCTAAATGAGGGGCGGCTTTAGAGAAATGCTCGGAGGTGCATTTTCTTGTGACAACTCACGAATCGGGCATGTCCATGGCCTGGCCCCGGACATAATAGTGAGCGTCTGAGTCGGATCGAGATGCAGTGAAGTATGTAGTCATTTGCTACCAAGCGATTAGTTCACCCTGGGCATCCACGTTTATGTGCGTTGGTGAATGTAAACATATGTACACAAAGGGGAAGGTTCAAGGCCATCGTACCTACATCCCTGTCGAGGGAATCGGTCGTTGTTGCTATCACCGATTATCGAGTCAAAATCTTTTCAAATTTGTATCATGTGGGGGATATTGGTTTTATTGATTTTGTTTGAATACAAATTTTGATTCATGTGGGGGATGTTGGATATTAGAGCATTGTGAATCCAAAATTTGCATCTCATTTGTGTGTCAATGAGCTTGTGCAAGTATGGGAACAAACCATGAAGTTTGGAAATAGAGTGCATCCCACATTGGAGTAGAGGATGTTGGAAGTTCACTTAATAAGAAGAGGTCCTTAGTGACTTAGTAAATTGATTGACTACTTATGCGAAAAAGAGACCTACACATACGCCCTTGAAGGGGTACAAATCCGAGGAAAATGAGCTCGGAAATTGTGAAGTGAGTGCGTGTCTGCGAGACTTGTGGACACGAATCACGGTTCGAAAGAGGGACTCGTGCGAGCCACCTTTGCTCCAGTCAACTCGAGTTTGCATTCAAAATTCAAAATTTTATTCTGAGAATGGACAATCAATTGTGTTAAGTGCCATTTAGTTGTTACAAACCGTTTTGATTTGCTCATGAATACAAAAATGTTTTGGTTCAACAAGTTGCCTACTTAATCATCCAAAAACTCCATATGAATAAGAAGAAACACACACTACAAAAAAAAAAATCCGAGAGCACCCATTCTCTCCTTTCGTTTGTTTTCCTCAGGTGATACATCAAGCTCGCAGGCGGTTCGTCGATCGATTCACTTGTGCTTGTGAAGTCTATCGTTGGGTCGTTTATCACAGGAAGCGATCGCTTCTGCATTAGATCTAGCCTTGGATTTGGGAAGAGGTCGAATCTGTTTTAAGGAAAGCGTCAGACGTGACTTGATCCGGTTTTGTTTTTTGTTGTAATCATTTCATTGTAATCTCGTTTCGTTTTTCGTTGTAATCTTTTCATTATAATTTCGTATGCATATTATATTATTTTTTTGCAAAGTCTTGTTATATAGTTCGATGTATTTCAATTAACTCCTGAAAATATTATATGTTGATATACATACCATTGATTTGAATAATAAATTATAATATTTTTAGTAAAATATATTAAGTAATACTTTAAATATTTTCATCGTATATGTAAAAGCAATAAAGGAGGTTTTTCACCTTCTTACATAAACTTTATCATCTAATTTCATCATACTTGTTGATTTGAATAACAAATTATAATATTTTAGTAAAATACTTTAAATATTTTCATCATTATATAAAATAAATCATTATTAACGTAAACCAATAAAGAAGATTTCACCTTCTGCGTGAACTCTTAAGACAAAGAAAAATTGAGCGATCTTTTAGGAAACGATGTCATATTTAATATTTATAAATTTTGAATTTTGGTGGTTGAGTTTAAATAATTTAACTATTGAAAAAAAGAAAATCTATAAAAATTTAGAAATAGAGGTAATATCTGATAATAATTTTTAGTTTTGTCGGTTGAATTTTAAATAATTTTGATTATTGAACAAGAAAATTGAATGATCTTTTAGAGATGGATGTGAAATTTAGTATTTATAAATTTTAAATTTTGGTGGTTGACTTTTAAATAATTTTAACTATTCAAAAATAAAATCAATTAACCTTTTAGAGATGGAGGTAGTATGATATTTTCATAATTTTTAAGTTTTGTTGGTTGTGCTTCAAAAAAATTTGACTATTGAAAAAAAAGTGGTGATCTATTAGAGATGGGTTTAGTATGTGAGTAGTGATTATTTGGTGGTTAAGTTTCTTAATAACTCTAACTATTGAAAAATAAATCGAGCAATACTAGAGATGAAGGTAGTATATAATAATATTCATAATTTTAAAATTTTGTTGGTTGAGATTTAAACAATTTTAATTATTGATAAGGAGAATTTTACAGTCTTTTAGGGATAAATTTAGTATGTAGTATTCATAATACACATGAATAATACCTTAGTACTTACAACAATGATGAATGACGGACGTGTTGAATATATATAACATTGCATTATATGTTACGTGTACTATAATACATATCTAATTTTTGAATAAAAAATTAATGCATGTCAATAGGTTAATCATTGCCCCTATTTTGTCGAGGAGAATCAATTATGAAAGCTATAAATTATAAATCTGATAGGATGAAATTAATCTATATATAAAAAATTTATAGGATGAAATTAATAATCTATGCATAAAAAATATGAAATTGAACTATAAATATTTTTTTCGCTTGTATACATTAAGTAATAAGTGTATTTTAAATAATTTTATTCCATGTAGAATCCTATATTATAGAAATAGTATTTGTAGTCTTTTAGTTCAATTAAAATTGATCAAAATATAGTATACCGTTTCATTAATAATTATTTTAATCCGTTCAATCGTAAGTAGAACGAAACTATTAAAACTCGTGCTTTATATATATATATATATATATATATATATATATATATATATATATATATATATATATATATGTATATAAATCCAATTTATATGTTGGTTTAATTTATATATTTGGTGAATTGCTTGTGAATGAAAGGAGGATATCCGTATTTAAGACGGAAATAATTGAGATAATCGAATGATCTAGTGGTTGAGACTACCATTCTAGATATTTGAGGTTAAGGGATTCAAATCTCATTGTAGGAAAGGGGTTATGAACTATTGTAATTTTAACTATTTTAAAAAAAGACAAAAACAAGTAGGCGATGATTAAATGAACTTAACGAATAATTATGTTACTAATTCTAAATATATATTGATGATTAAATATTATAGATAAAGTACTTATATATCAAAAGTTTGCAAAATGAAAAATACATATTTGAATTACATTATTAAATTGATTAGTAAAAAAATCTTAGAAATACAAAATGAATTAGAGTTGGAAAATATACATACCCCTTTCACTACTCCTTTTAGTTTCTCTAAAACCCTCTATTGTCTCCACTTTATTCCAAAATACTAGTGTTAGGTTATGATGATTGTGAGCAAACATGGTCACAAAGTGAGTCGGTTACGAAATACAAATCCAAAAGTAGATGTCATATTTGATATTTCCCTTTGAAGATTATTAGAAATGATGGAGCCCAATAAAGTATGAAAAGATACATTGATGACAATATATCAAAGAATTGGTTTGCGGTTCTCGAACTATTGATACGTAACACGTAGACGCTTTCATTCCAAGACATTTTCATTGGTTTTGCTTTATTTGAGCTTGGATTTACCATTTTTTCTTTTCTTTTCATTCGACGAATTTTCAACTATCGACCTATCGTAATTACTATATTTTTAGACGTTTGATGAGTAATAATCGCTCATATTAGTCATATAATCACATCACGTGTTAAATTGTTCAAGTATACTTAATGTTTATAATACTAAAGCTAATTAGTTCTTTGACTCCTTTTTAATTTTCAACTTGTCCTGGTATCGGACTTTTTCAAAATGTCCTCTAATATATTATTTAGATTTTAAGCAGCAAAATAACTAAATTAACACTAAATTAAATATAGAGGCATTTAAAATATTTTACGTAATTAAAATAAATTATCATGGCTTTCTTGCTTTGTCTACACTTCACTTTACTAAACTTATACATGACTTTCATTCAATACTTGAAATTCTTATTTGACAAATACCTCGCTATCTACTTGAACTTTATAGCTTTCATGACCAATTTTTCTTTGTTACATCCTACGCTACGTCTACCATACCTCTACGAACTTTCCCTCCACAAGCTTTTCCTCAAGGCTTTCGCTTTGATTTTAGATTGGTGGTTGGTGGTCGGAGGAAAGTTTAAGGAAAAAAATTCCCGAGGAAAAAGTGAGATGGGGGGTATGGTGGGGTGTGTCGAAGAAATTTGTGGTTGAGGTAGTATAGAGCGTTGAGGGGCATGGTGTCAAAGAAAAAGTGATTGTTGGTAATGGAATTAAGGTGTTCGAAGAATAAATTTGTGGTTGAGTGGTCGAGGGGAAAAGTTTGGGGGAGAGGTGGGGATATGGTAAGAGATTGTGTCGAAAAAAGAAATTAGGCGAATTTTATTACAGTATGTAAAATATTTTCAATGTGTCACTTATCTTTTTGGTTTAGTGTTATAAATAAGTAGTCGTTTGTTGTTTAAAGTTGAAATAATGGGTTCAGGGAGGCGTCTACGAAAGAGCTAATAGTGCAGGAATGAGTTGAAAATTAAGCGATAATTCGAGGAGGAAACTTGGCTAATTAGCCTAATACTAACAAATATATGTATATTTAGATATGGGTGCATAGTTTAATTTATATATCGTCGAGAATATATAATATTAAAATAATTGGATAGTGTCCCTCTCCAAATGTCCTAATTTCTTCCTGTTACGGAGTATATGTTTATTGTCTTCAAATAAAGTCATAAGAAAATAAATATGAATACTTAATGGCTTAATGCATAATATTTTATTTGCAAAATGATAAATCAAGATATTTTCGATTGGGAAAGATGACACTAAACCATGTCGAATAATACCAAAACAATAGCATAAGGTGCCACGCGACCAAGATCGATTCTTTTCCATGCACATTTTTTTTCCTTTTTTCTAATACTGATATTGATCTTTTTATTTTTCTCAAAATATCATGAAAGCTATATGCTACATAGTACATTTTGAAATATCTTATCCCCTGTCTCAGATATTTTCAAACTTCTGTTAAAAAGAGTTCTAAGATGTACTTTATAGTTTATATGTTTTCAAAGCGATATAAAATGTACTTTATAGTTTATATAGTATACATTTTCAAGAAATTAATAATACTATGTGCAAGGAATAAGATATTTCAAGACATATCATCACAAAATTTCTAAATATTGTGAAAACTAATAAATAAAATTATTAATTTAGTAAATCAACAGAAGTCTGAAGAATTGATAAATATTTGTTATAACCATCATTCAAGAAGAAACTGAGATGAAGTAGCATATTCTGATGTACCAGATGCAGCAAGTGATACAATTATAAAGAAAATGATACAAGCATGTTCAATCTTATTGTTTGAATAACAAAAGGCTCCTCGAAGCGTTATGTTATTCTGGAGCTCCACAATTATAGAAATGTGATTCATCTGATAGAGGAAGTGATCTTGGAAATCAGGAAGACGAGAAGATACTTCAAACGTTATCATTCTGCTATAGGAAAGGCTGATCCAATTTTGTTTCCGAAATGGTAGCACTTGATATTCACCTGGTATGGACCAAGCTCCACATAGTTATCTTCTCCTCCCACAAAGAAGCAGAGAGTGTAGATTGCAATCTCAAACTCAGGACTCGCTCCAACAAGAGTACTTGAGACTGATTTGAGGACGCCATTCCATTCGAATTGAATTGTGAGTAGCTGAGTCTCTGAATCAGGCTGCAGTTTCAAACAGGGGATATATAGTTATTTTGAGCTAATGCAATAATCAGGGAAATAAGATAATGCAAATGTTGCAAACTTCGTCCTAAAAAGATGCGGAAAGTCTACAATTTCTTAATTTTTGAGGTGTATTGTTTTGTTGCATCCTCTATGAGTTAATTTTTTAGGCTATTAGGAATCAAGTTAATGTCGAACACAAAAACTATCCCCCCTCAATGTAATTTATTTATTCTATGGGACTATGACAGTAGGTCGAGAAGAAGAAGAAGGGTGGAATTTCTCTTCTTGTCCCCCTCTCCCCCTCCCTTGTCAGTGAGCATGCACAAATGCAAGAACGTGACTTACAATCTCTCCACGCCTTCTAGGGAAGATATATCCTTGATAGTCTACTCTCCCTTTTGCTTCTTCCAAGTAAAACTGCAGAGACAAGAAAAACAGTGCAATCACCTTCAAAGGTAGTTATCCAAGAAGGATCCAAAGAGCTTGAAACCAAAATGATTATAACATGCACTTATGACACAGATAAAATGAGCACGAAAATATATATACACAATGCATCAGATTCGACTGCCAATTTCACTCGTGTAAAAATGGTCAAAACAAAATCAAAATGCATTGAACCTTTGTACTATTTAACAGTTGAAATATTCAGAGGAGTTTAACAGTTTAAAATATTCAGAGGAGTTACACTAGAACTTAATACTTATAGACCACTGAAAACAGTCATATGAGGATTAGTTATCATTGAAAGCAGAATAAGTTTGGCAACCTGGATGTGGAAAATCTGATATTCCAATTAGATCATAAAAGAAAGAAAGAAAGACGGCAAATAACGGTTCACATACCTGAAGCCAGTTGTGGAAGCCTGAAACCTCTCCTTGTTTCTTAATTTCACCAACAAAAACATGTTCAAAAGCAGAGGAACAACCAGATGTACCTCCTCGTCCCAAAAGATCAAACCAAAGGCTTGTCATCATTCGCTTAAATTCATTATAACTTTCAGACACAATGCCCTTTGCTGCCAGATACTTGTGGAGATACTTGATTGGGGCTGTCCTACTGATCTCTTCCATGAATGCTTCCTGCTCTTGCCTCTCTTGAGGTGTTACAACTTCTTTAACGCCTTGATCTGGATTGTAATTATCCAAAAGTGAACAAAACCGAGAGAAAGTGGGCTTCCTAAATACATCTTCACTAACCCAGGAGAAGAGAGTTCCTTCTGCCACGTCATCCCTTTGGTGGACTTTCTTACCCTTTGCACAATCAATCTCATAATCTTTACCAGGTTGCAAACGGCTCAAATCGAGCTCCCAGAGCTTATTACAGGCTTTAGAAAGGTCCTGAAGCTCAGGTCCAGAGGGTTCCATGTCAACACCATATTCAACCTCATTAGAATACTGTTGTTCTTGAGGTGGGCGTTTAAAATTGTCCCACTGATCCAGATGCACCTGTCATGATATTGTGACACTTTGGATCAGCTATTCCGTATGGAGGAAACATAAAATTTGCAAAACTTATTTGTATTGCATTACAACAATGATACCGACAGCATATGACTAAGTTTTTCATCAAGGCTACATGACCGGGTAATTACAAAGAGCTAAAACAATTATCAAGATTATATTAGAAAGAAATAAATCTTTAATCAATTTCTCCTGCTTTTAAGCAGCTTTGGCATATAGTCCTCAACTTACTGAGATGAAACTCCTTCAGAATAGAAAAGTTGGAAATGACATTAATAATATATTAGATGAAGCTTGCGAATAAAAAATGGATAGGAAATCACTCATAGAAACTGTCACAACTAGAAACATTTGCTCTTCCTTTGAAATAGGTTTCGAACATACTTGAAAGGATTCCGGAAGTTGGACAAATCAGAAACTTGATCGTGAATACATTACTAAATCACATATACTTATATACAAGAAGGTTCTGCGGTTCAAGGTTGACTGCCACAAAAGGACAAGGCTGTACATTTCTTAGTGATCAATGCACACACCTACAGATGATTACATTCAAGCTATGAATGTGGCATACATGCAAATTGTAAATTTTTCAAATAACGAACACACCACTTGAACAAAATAAGAAAGACACTGAAGGAATTACTAATCCAAATTTAGCAGGCCAAACCTTTTTATGCTGTTTGGAAGGCTTTTTCTTGACAGTCTCCCAACCATCACTATTTCCCACTTCCTCCTCCTTTTGGCAAGTCATTAAATAAAATGTCAAATATTATCTTCCAATACTCATGAATAATCTATAAACAACTGCAAAATTTAACCAACCTTTTGGTTCCAACGACTTTGCTCATAATCATTTTGCACATTGTCTTGAATTCTTCCATAATCCTCATTTACATCCTGCATCAACAAACCAAAGATCACACTGACATTTAAATCTAGCCAATTAGTAATGGGTAATAAGGCAAGAAAATATCGTAGGCAACAAAACTTGGGAGTAGTATTGGCGACTACAAGGCCAACTAAATAGGAACATAAAAACATAATCTACAGCCCAATCTCCAATGTCGCATTTGAAGGAAATAATACTATATTTCACTAAGCAACTACAACAAGATTCACAACAACATATAACTCTAAATTAAACTAAGAATTACAAGTCTTGAATCACAAATGAATGCTTTCCTAAATACAATACTTTGTCTATATATAAAGGTTGTATTGGTGGATAAGACAAGGCTAAAAGATGTTATATTTGAAGTGAAGATTAATTTGTATGAGTTTGTAGAGAGTAAAAACAAAAATGGAGGTTTTCAGATTTTTTCTAAGTCTAGAACAACCACCAAACTCTCAATCTTATAATATGAAAACTTTGCTTGATAAATGAGGTGTCATAATATTCACCCATATACATCTGATATATGTATTGTCATTATCATAGTAAGCCGCTTTAAGTCCATATAGAGTTATCCATCAAAAGATATGGCAACTACCTTTTCACATATTTAAGCATAAGCGATAACATTTCAGCCCCGATGACCCTTGGAAGGGCGATCAAAAACGATCGAAAACTATCTGTAGGAGGGCCGATTGCAGGGGATTACGGCGTTCAGGACTCCAAATTTCTTTCGATTCTTTTGTGCCTCAACTCATACTTATTACACAACTTATCCAATAGCATTTGGTTAGAAACAGCTAGCAAGGTTAAGTTATCCCATTATGTTCACCGCTAACATACAAGTCTCCTTACCGATATGAAGAATACATTCAGTGAGAAATAAACATCAAGAAATGTAATTAAAAACACATATGGCAGATCAAATGTGAATACACCTGTATATTTCAAACACCCGGCCTATGAAAACTTGAGTTGACTAAAATGCATTATATAAACATTACTCTATGTGAGTTAATTTTTGCCCCTGAACTATTGCTATCTTTTCAAGTTGTCCCTGATGAAACTATTATCTTTTCAAACTTGTCCCCTAAGCTATCGTTCTTTTCAAATTACCCTTGAAGTAGAGTTTTTTTTGTTAAAGTTGACAAAATCTTTTCTAATATAAGAGTAAATTTGGAATTGCATATATATTTAGATTAGTAAAGAACAGTTTCGATTACCGCCAACTCCAAACCATCTCTCTCGAAGTCAACTAGACAATCATTTTGGATCAAACTCGGTAGATGTCAATAAACACCAAGCTAGTTAATTAAGTTAACACTTGACAACCATTTTGGGACAAAGTACAATAAAAAATGAAATTGAGCAATGAAATTGAACCATTTTTAGGACAATAATTAATACCGTAGTAGCAAGGTACTCAACGATAGCAGCAAAGAACCACTTGGGAGCACCAACTCTGCCTCCGTATGAGGTGATCTTAGGAATGATTGATTATTAGTCTCAAATTTCTTATATAAAAGAATATCTACCTGGAAAACCAACATAGAATGCTTCCATCCTACATTCACTTGCTCTTTGAGATCCAGGTGTCAGTACCAAGCCCACAATGAATAACTTTCCATAGGTTAAGTTATTATAAATGTCCTAAAATCTAGCTACGTAATTCCATATTTATCGAGAGGATAATAGTTGAGAATGCAACAGAAAAGATAAAAATATTAGGAAGCTGATTTGAAAAAGATACTTGATATTTCGAGAGGCAAAATGAAAGAAGCCTTAATAGTAAGCTGAACACACTTGAAGAAACCATAATCTCTAGAATTGATCAATCCACAACATCAATGTGCACAGAATCATTTACGCAACTGAATCTTCAAGTAAAGAAGTCGTCGAAATCAAATTAAGGAAATTCCAAATCTGAATAAAACTACGCTCAAAAGGATGAAAAATACCTTATGAGGCCTCATTGTAGGCCTCGATCCACCTGATTGCCTCGGTTCCTGCCTCAGACAGGGAGAATTCGATCATCACAATTTTAGCAAAATATAACCATTCCATAAAAAAACTCTATATACTCTCCGACCTGATTTAAATATCATCAATCATTCTCAATTGTCAAAGTACGAATTAGTCATAAAATACCCCAACACACCAAACGTATGTTAAAAATACCATCTTTAGATACATTTTCACCATCAAAATTGAAAACTAGACAATCTTATAAACGGATGAATGTACCTCTCTTTGGTAGGCATAATTCTGATTATTCTTAGAGGGATCATCATCATCCTGCTCTCCAGATACCACCTAAAATTATTTACACCACTAAAATAAACATAAAACACAAAAACATTATAAAGTATAATTATAAAAAACATTAACCTCAGCCCAAGAGGATGTAGACAGTTGATCACGATGAGATTTGGTCTCATTTCGATTGTTGTTGCCCCCTAAAGCTACATCTAGCAGACCCTTTACTAGACCATCCATAACCAAGGAATTGTGTGGTTTTCCTTTTATGTAATGTAAGGATGATAAGAGGATTGTGTTATTAGAATTTAGGAGTGGGAAGTTTCAAGTTTTATAAAGTTAAGATTGATGGATCATTTTTGTTTGTGTTGCCGACAAAAGATTGGATCCAACATTGATTGCAATCTACCATGGCCAATTGCTTCATTACTCATGGATAGATATCATTAAATTCATTTGACTTCATAATATCACATTACATTAGATACAATTAGATAATATTCATGTGACAACGTCACATAAAACATATATGCCTTTGCGTTTTTAATTCATACATACTCCGAATCCTATGTTACACTTTAGGAATTACATCAAAAATTCATCCAACAATTACCAAGAATAGAAGTTGATATCATTACAGAGACAAAGTATATAAAAACACAAGGAAACCATTATTCATGAAAGCTTTACATTCGTTCTTTATAATGCAACAATGAACAAAAACTAAGATTCCTAAGCACTTGAGAGATTCAACAATGCGTCTTCAAATGTTTTAGCTCCAATCAGCAATTTCTGCATCAACAATATAAATATATATATACAAAAACACAATTATCTGCAATAAAGTAAAAGGGTAGATAATAAAATATTAAAAATGGCAATAATATATTTAAGGTTGGATTTGTAAAATAGTTATAGGTAAATAATAAATCGCTCAGTTCAGCGGGTTAATCGACATGCATGCATATCTGTAATAGATAAGCCTGAATGGTCTATTGAGCTTAGGTACATAGTCATCATTGCGATTTACTATAAACAAAATTCAAAATAATAATAATGGATTGAAAAGTGAACATCAGGGTGATTTTACTCATCAATGATTTGGGATCAGTTGCAAATTACCCATTAAATCATGACACTCATCCTTTGCCCACTATTCAATAACCAAAAATTCAAATTCATAAATTAATTAGCAGCGATCAGAACCTGTCGGGATTCATAATTTAACATCAAATAAATCAGTGGATTGACAGACTTATGAATTCATCTTCACTTCGCTTTATCCTAAATTAAACAAATACAATAAAAATAATAATAATTTTAAATCGAGTAAATAAAAATAGTGCTCAGAACTTCTTAGAGGGTTGTGTAGCCTTCAGAGGGTTGTGTAAAACCCTCAGGCACGAATATGAAATCCTCATCGCACTTGATTTTATTCAATTGTGTTGCTTCTTTATATAAGCAATTTTATGGGTGTCACAAACCCTAGCCATTAATTCCAAATTGGCGGCGGAAAATTGAACAAAGCCCTAGTCTAATTGAACAAAGCCCACTTATCTCCTCGACTCTTGAGGAATAACTCAGCCCAATTTAGGGCCCACCCCCATCTATTGAAGCCGCCCAATCCAGTCCCTTATATGGTCCACATAATTATTTTTTAGTTAATTCTGATATGGTCCCCGACTCCCCTAAACGTTAAACAGCCATTAACAGGCTAACACATGTAGTTTTCGAAGAGTAGAACAAGCGAACTGAAGTGATAAATGTTGCGTATTTGTTCGTATTTATTATCTTAGAAAGAAGGACGAATATGCAATATTTGTGGATTCTTAAACAAATCTTATTAGTAATAATACAGTATCAAAAACCAAATATGTGAACATTCTTACTACGTCTGACAGTGATCACGTTTATTGTCATAATATATTCAAATAATTCTCCGCTTCTTTAAAAAATAATACTATCAATAAAATTTTCACGGTGAGAGCTTGAGCTTCATCAAAATTCCATTATAGCTTACAAATAATAGTTTCAAGTTTTTTGTGTTAGTTACATAAATTGTGACCTGATGTCGAACTCCCGTCTTTTTTGGAATAGATGATATATTATATTTTGTATAATATGTCTATTCTTCGATTCAGATTATGACATGTATTTTAATTTTTAAAACAAAACAAGAGATGTTATAGTGTTAAATGAATATACATAGGGATGGCTTTGAACATCAACAATGCTTAAAAAGTTAGTTAGATGCGCTCGCGTTTGAATGAATAGCTCATGTTAAAAAGCCGCAATTCTTCACTTAAAGTCGATTTAAAGTTGGTTTGTGAGATCATTTAGTCTTTCTTAAAAAAATCGAGGGTAATTTAGTCCATTCATTAAATGATACCTAAAATATAATTTTGGGTACAATTCGAGAAATTTAAAAAAATCTGAGGGTAATTTAAGATTTGCAGGAGGGTGGTGATGATGTGTGGGAGTAGGGGTCGATGGTGCAGTGAGAATAAGGGGTGGGGTGGGGTGGGGGGTGGGATAGGTGGTGGGTGTTAGAGAATAAGATGGTGGATGGAATTTTATTTTTATTTAACATATTCATTACTTTTTATGTTTTGAAATTGTCCCAACATCTTATTTTAGGTATAAAACATCTTTGGACGGAAGTGTATCATATTTTTTAGAAAAACTAACATAGCTCTGAGTGAGGGTGAAGTGGGCCGAATTAGTAAATTTGGTGGCTTTTAAACATGAGTATGGTGAGTGATATAAATAAGGATTTACTATTGTAGTAAATGTCAATTTAATAGGAAAAGAAACTTATTAAAAAATTGATTTTGTCCCCTTTTGAGGATATTTGTCAAGTCAAGAGGAACTGACATTTCTCAGCATTTGCTTAGTGAAGGCTTTAGTGCTTTATAAAATCATTTCATTTGATTTGTCTTGAGATGCTTTTGAAAAAGTTGTGTGATTATTAGGAATATTAATGATAGATAAAAAATATCTATGTATATTCTTTCAATTAATTTTTTTACAAAATAATGGAATTTGTTCATTTGGGAGATAATGTCTTTTTCTGCGCAGTACTAAATCGTGGGGCTTCAATGAAAATACAAATCAGAGGCAGAGCAGGCCGAACCGAACGAAAATAACGAAATTGGAGGAGGCAGATTGGAACGAACGATTCGATTCGAAAAAAATAAAAAACAGAAAAATTTCGGTTCGGTTCGATTCGACATTCGAAATTTTTAATTAAAAAAAAATAAAAATATTATATATATATATATATAACTTAGGAAATACTTAGAAATAGAACCGAAAATAACGGCGGAAAAAAACCGAAAAAAACGAACCTGGCCCAAGATAGAAAATAACCGAGAAATAGAAATAGGAGCAGACATTCGGAACCGGTTAATCGGAACCGACCCGAACGAACAGTTTCGGTTCCTACAGCATCTTAAGCCGGGCGAACCGGCAGGTGGAAGCCTGTCCGATTGTTCTTTGATAAATACTAACTTTATCATGGGCGTCTGCGATCGACTTCGATCGTGACCTGGAGTAGAGACACGTGAGACCTCGGCGTAATGGAATCAGTGCCATGGCAGGGAGTTAGTGCAGGCGAGAGTGCGTTAGGAGGGGCGAGGGGCAGGCAAAGAGATTCTCGAGGCCCGCCGCGTGGAGCAGGAGGCGTGGGCGTCTCACCGAACCTCGCCACGGCAGGTAGAGGCAAAGGATATAGATGAGAGATAGAGTGGCCCTTACATATTCATCGAAGGGCCTCGCGAAAATTAGCCAAATTTACCACATCAATAAGTACGGAAGCGTGAATGATCCCCAATTGATTTTTTAAAACGTGAGTGATGGTCAAAACCATTAACCCTATAACATATTCGTACTAATTTTGTTGTTGTTGTACACAAGTCTCAAGGGTGAACAAGAAACACAAAATCTTGTATTGTCTCGTACCCCCTCCTAAGAAAGCGAGATAACCAACCTCTTTCTCAACGAAACTCACTCCCTCACACTTTGTCCCTGCCCCACACCCACCCACACCCTCGTAATTCACGACAACAACACAAACACTCCGCCTATATTACTCTACATCTCCGCTTTCCTTCCTCCTTCAAAACACCCCAAAAATCCATTTTTCCTATCTCAAATCCCTCTTTCTTCCCCTTTCTTCAATCATTTTCTTCAATTTTCAATGGCTTCAATGAATATGCAAAGTGGAATGCTCAAATCTGATGCTTTGTTTAAGCTTTCTGGGCAAAACCAACCTCGGGTTTTGTCATCTGTCAAGAATGTCAACCATCTTTTTTTCAGTTCTGAATCATGGCTTAATAAAAGATTTGGGAGAAACCAAATTGTTGCTGTGAAATCTGTATCTGGGCAGCAGGAAAAGGTGACCACCATTGATAAAAACGCTGACTTTAGCAGCATTTCTTCATCAAATGGCTCACTCTCCTCTGTAAGTTGATCTAGTTTTTTATATTAATGTTTTGGGGTAGTTGTGTCTGCTTATTTTATTGTTTATGTTTGCATGTGTGTGTTTGTTGAGTAGCTAAAAGATGTATGTGAATTTGGAAGTGTATGTTGTGTTCTTTGTGTTTATGAGAGTTTGTGCTGGATTCGTTTTGACGAGGCACTGAACCAGGATTTTAATATAGGGGTAGCAAAAAAAATATTTATACAAGAAAAATAAGGAGAATTATAAAAATCTAAGGATGGGCGAACCAAATAGAGTACTTTTTCGAAAAATGCATAGTAAAATTGTATTTTCAATAGTACAAGTCTCTTTTTCAAAAAATATGTCTCCCCCTAGTTCTGTCACTCTATAGAGGTTTGCTGATGAATGGAGTCTGCTAGTTTTAGATACTGATTTTGCATAATTACATATTTAGAGCTAGTTAGAGAGAGAATTTCAGTGGCTGATGAATTTGGGATGGATATTACATATTCTTGTTAAAGAAAAGGGCAAACTTTAAGATTGAACTGGGCAAGGTGCAGAATATGGCTTAGATATCTTGCGAGATTGATTGAGAGTAGAGTACCATTTGTTTGAACAAAGCTTTTGAGCTTTGAAATAAAGAAAAATGTTTACTTTACCTTATAATACTACGATGACGGCTTCTATAATTGTTTCGTTCAAAATTATTCTTGAGATTCGGTTACACCTGACCAATATATCCATTTCCTTGTTCATGCGATCCTTATATACAGTTAACTCTGAGAACAAAGTTTCCTGTTAAAGCGTTGGGAGCAAAATTTCTCATTACGCATCCTTGAATTCACCTCCTTACTATTATTGTCCTCGCTAGTCCTGCATGCTTGAAACCAAGAATCTTCTTTAACCCATAATCTGAGGTTTATTGCTTGAACTATTACAGGCATTAGCTCCTCAAAGAAAAACAAAGATAGTTTGTACAATTGGACCTTCAACGAGCTCCCGTGAAATGATATGGAAACTGGCAGAAAGAGGAATGAATGTGGCGCGCTTGAACATGTCTCATGGGGACCATGCCTCACATCAGAAAACTGTTGATATTGTTAAAGAATATAATGCTCAACATGAAGACAATGTTATAGCCATCATGTTGGACACCAAGGTATGTGGGTTGTGAACAAAGATGTTGCCACAGAAATGGAGTCTATTTACTTCTCTGTTTTGCTCAACGAACAATTTAATAATGTCTCAACGTCAGATTTCCATCTCTGCTAACATGCTATAGAGAACATATACATTTAATATGCATAGGAATTACAGAATGTGTGCCGTTATCTTAGCCCACCAATCTTAGTATAAAATATAAACACTTTCTAATGCTCAATTTCTTTAAGAGTTTTCCGAAAAATTATTCCAGAAGAAGCTGTTGTGGCAGCTTATTCTTTGTTTTTGCACTAATCATCTGTTTTCGAATATGCAGGGACCGGAGGTTAGAAGTGGTGATGTACCAGCTCCAATCTCCCTGAAAGAGGGTCAAGAATTTAATTTCACTATTAAAAGAGGTGTCAGCACTGAAGACACTGTTAGTGTTAATTACGATGACTTCATAAATGATGTAGATGTTGGGGACATATTACTTGTTGATGGTAAGTGAATCTATTTTCAAGAAAGATGTTTCTCTCTTCAATAATGGCAAGTAACATGTATCTTTGGTTAAATATACTTCTATTTTTTTGTGTGACCTACTTTCTAAAATAACTTGTACACGAATAATGGCATATAACCTTATATTAACAACACTCTTCACATTTAACTTTTATACTAGTTCAGTATTTTCTTGCTATAAATTGTACTCCGTATATACCAAGATGTGGTATTATATTTACACAAAGTTGCACTCTTTTTTTCTTTTTCTTTTTTTGCAAAAAGTCAAGGTATTTTAACCATGTTTAATACAAAGCATTTCTGCTCTTGCACGTTATCTTCTGAGAAAATTAAATACTAATGAACAATTAGGAAGTAAGGATATGCTCTTATTCACTTGGACACTTAAACATGTTGTATGGCAAAAGGGCCAACTTAACCTAGATGAAAGGGGAACCTGATACAAATGTTATTGCTTACTTCCTCCTGTTTTAGGTGGAATGATGTCATTGGCTGTGAAATCAAAGACAGAGGATGTAGTCAAATGTGTAGTAGTTGATGGTGGGGAACTGGGTTCAAGGCGGCACTTAAATGTGCGTGGGAGAAGTGCTACCCTGCCTTCAATTACAGATAAAGATAGTTCACACATGTTTCTGTTTAGAAACCTGCTGGAGCTTCTTAAATGTGCTTCACCATTAACGTTTGTTCTTTCTTTTACCAATGCAATAAATAGATAAAGACTGGGAGGACATCAAGTTTGGTGTTGATAACCAAGTTGATTTTTATGCCGTCTCTTTTGTGAAGGATGCTAATGTGATTCATGAGTTGAAAGCCTACCTAAATAGTAACTAATTCCCTTCTCCTTAGATAACTTGATACTTCCATTGAAATTCTTTTAGGTATCGTTTCTAATTTTATTTTAAAAAATTGCAGGTCACAATGCTGATATTCATGTGATTCCAAAGATTGAAAGTGCAGATGCCATACCAAATCTCCATTCAATCCTTTCTGCAGCCGATGGGGTGCGTGCTCTATTCATTTAGAGGAATACTAGTGCTAAAATTTTAAATTGATCTTAGTTTAAGACTTGAATAATAGGGAGGCAAGGTATTCCTTTGTTACTAGAAATTGGAACGGAACAAACATGCACATCATATTCCTTCAATCATAAAATGGCAATATTTTTTTTTTGTTCAATGTTAACTAGGATATTTTGAAGTTCATTGTTAGCTAATATCTGGGTTTTATGTGTAATATTTAGGCAATGGTAGCTCGTGGTGATCTTGGAGCCGAACTTCCCATCGAGGAAGTCCCTTTATTACAGGTAATGTGATGTTAACATTAGAGAGACACTTTTTTAAAAATATTTTAAGCTATCTTTTGGGCAACAAATCCAATGACTCATTTTTTAATTAAATTTTCTAGCCTATTGAGCAGAGTTTTGTTCATTTCATCGCTGAACTCCTCAAGAGTTCAATTTTTTTCTGTTTCAATGGGTAGTGGAACTTATGAAATTTCTATTCTTATATGCAGGAAGAAATTATCAATCGATGCCGGAGCATGCAAAAGCCAGTAATTGTGGCAACAAACATGCTGGAAAGTATGATAACTCATCCAATGCCAACAAGAGCTGAGGTTTCTGACATTTCTATTGCAGTGAAAGAAGGGGCTGATGCCATTATGCTTTCTGGAGAAACTGCTAATGGCAAGTAAGTGGACCTCAGTCAGCTGAGTTTCTTTCATGAGTTCCTCTCCCTACCGTTTTACAAGCTAAGAAAATTAGCTGTAGACAAGCGTAGCTGGACACTCTTTTTAAGTGCTCTATGTTCTTGTCTGCTATTTCCATTTGAACTGCTTTGAAAATTAAACTTAAGTCCTATATTAAAGATTTCCTTGTATAAATAATTTTATTCCTACACAAGTTTATCTCCATCAAGTTTTAGAAAGTTATTTCATCTGCGGCTAGGCCCCTCACGTTCTTGGAATGTAATTGCCTCTTTATTCAACAAGAAGTAATAACTTTTGGACCTGTTGGAAATTTGTTCAAATGTTCTATTCTTATGCTAATTTAGGGACCTTGGGATAAGACTACTAACTAGTCATATGCCAAATCTAGAACCTAACAATCATAATACTTTTTTATAGTTGCTTAACAACATTCTCTTTTGTGTCTTTTCACTCATGCTGCTCTACTTGTATGTGCTCCCTCTGTTTTGTTGGATGATGTCTAGCAAGCTTACAAGAACAACATGCCTTAGTGCCTCTAAAGAGGCTCATGCCTAAGCGGGGTGTCGGATTGTATGCAGTCTTACCCCTCTGATAACACGGAAGTTGTTTCCGAGTTGCCCAAGATGAAGTGCAAACACGCGGACCCTAGATGATGTCTAGCAAGTCATCTTGACTATATATAATGTTTACTCAAGTCAAAACTCAATAGGTCTCTTTCAAAAAATAACACAAAACCAATATAAAGAAAGGGGGAGTAGAAGATGTAATTTGGCTAATCGTATGTTCTGACTGATTATCAAATGTTTCAGGTACCCCTTGAAAGCGGTTGATGTGATGCACACTGTGGCCTTGAGACTTGAGTCAACTGTACCTTTCATCATTACTCCTCCAAGTCAATTCAGCCATAAGGTGCGATTCTCTGTTCATTTATGATGAAATTTAATATATGTAATGAACAATGGCTGTTCGCCTGACACAATAACCCACCTTAATATTAATATCGTGGTTCGATATTATATCCAAGTCAATGATTGTTATTATTTGAATCCTCGATCCTGATTGTTGTTAATCATTTTCCCGTAACCAATCTTCTGCAGAACAACATGAGCGATATGTTTGCTTTTCACTCCAGTACGATGTCCAACACTCTGGGTACTCCGATCATCGTGTTCACAAGAACAGGCTCCATGGCTGTAATGCTGAGCCATTATCGACCATCATCAACAATTTTTGCGTTCACAACTGAGTAAGTCCCAGTTTCAAATATGCAGATTATTTAAGTTTTAAATGATCTATTCAATCTTTGGAAACTGAAGATTGACAGGTTTACAATAGACATTATTGACAGCTCTCTGATCAATCATTAACAATGCTGTGAGTGTGTGACATCTTTGATCACCTTCCTGCTGTGAAGTAGAGGATGTCATGTGTGCGATTCTCTTGAATCAAATGTGTTAATAGCATGCTTTACTTTTTCCTTAATATCAGAGAGAGGGTGAAGCAGCGATTGGCTCTGTATCAGGGTGTGAAACCAATATATATGGAGTTTTCTGATGATGCCGAGGAGACTTTCTCTCAAGCTATAAAGCATTTGTTGGTTAGTTTTTCTTCTTAATGGTTTTTGAAACTTCATGGAGTCACCCCATTTACCAAGTTTTATTTTTTCTAATATATGTATATAAACTTTTGTTATTCTTCAGCACAATAATCTGGTGAAGGAGGGCCAGTTTGTCACTATTGTCCAAAGTGGAGCACAGTCAATTTGGCGACAAGAATCGACTCACCACATTCAAGTTCGCAAGGTGCAAGGTTGATTCCTGTAAGGCTAATGAGTCTTTATTTCCAGTGAAAACTATACCGAATAGGTTATAGTGTTATACCAATCAAATGTGTAATTGACTCTTCCTTTTCCTCCAGACAGTTATTTGGTTAGCAGATGTGTGTTTTACTGTAGAAGCATGCGAGTGCTGTGAAATTTTGCTTCCTAACATAGTTCGTCTTTCTCAATGATTTTCTGAGGCAACCTTTTACTTGGTCATTTTGAATCTTTCATCATCTTTTGCATATCCACATGTTAATTTTCTTAATCACTTGCATTTTGTTTTGCACTTATTCTTATTGTTATGATGATGCTTACTGTTGACCAACCAGATTCAGGGTGGTATATTTTTTGGTACATGATTGAGGATGATATTAATTTTTCAACATTTAAACATAAAGCAATCCATTGGGATTTTATTTATTTCGATTTTTTGATGTTGACGAGTTTGAACTTTGAAGACTGTGAACCCCGACCTCTACCCTTTCAGTAAATACCTTCAATTACTCTGAACCCTTCACCCTCAGTCCGAAGAGAAGCTAGAAAGTGAACTATTTACTGAATTATTGAAAATATCAGTACAAGATATGAAAAGGGGCACTGCAATTCTCTCCTACACTAACTTACAAATATATGACACTAATGCATACATTGAATTACACTTCATATTCATCCTGACTGCTATTGCTGCTGCCTTCACCATACTTGTCGCCATGCTTTATAGTTGCGTACCATTTGGCGCAAGCAGTATAGACAACCAAATCAATCGTTGTTAAGCAGGCCAACAGAAAGTAAAATCTGTCCAAATGTCCCTTGTTAAGGTTCCTTGGGATCCATCCAGGCATATGATCTTGCTCTGATATCTTCATCACCACACTGACCAACAAACTGCTTACATAATTCCCTAGAGATATAGAAGTCATGCAGAGTGCACTACCGAAACTCTTGAGCCCATCTGGTGCTTGTGCATTGAAGAACTCTAATTGACCAACATACATGAACACCTCAGAAGCACCTATTAGAGCATATTGAGGAATTTGCCATAAGATGGACAATGAGCTTGAGCCTTCACAGTGACTGCAATCTTTGCTTGCATACTTTAGCCTATAACATTCTACAATCCCTGCTGAAACCATGGCGACAACTGCTATAACGAGTCCTATACCCATCCTTTGAAGCTCGGTGAGGCTTTTCTTTCTGAGTTTCATCACAAGTGGATTAAGAACTTTCCTGTATAGGAAAATGAAGGCTGCGACACTTAGAATGTCAAAGCTAGACATGCTTGCTGGAGGGATTCGGAAGTTTGATATTGTGGTTGTCATTGCTGCACCTTGCTCGACGAAGAGAGAGGCCATTTGGGTGAAGACAACTGAGTAGATTATAGTGCACAACCAGATTGGTAGCAGTCTCAGTATGCACTTAACCTCTTCCACTTGAGAGATGGGGCAGAGGCGCCATGGATTGCGATCATTTTGCTTCTCATCATTGAAATCCCTTGAAGTGATCAAAGCTGCTCTGTCCAAGAATCTGCAACATGAATAATCATTTTTAGATTGCAAAAAACTATTGATTGATTTGCACGAGAAATCAGATAATCTGCGAGATTGTATTACTTGAAGCCGTGTGTATGGAGCATCTTTCTATTTCCATTATCAGAGTCTTTTGTATCTGCATCATACAAATTATCCTCGCCTTGCGTTATCTGCACATTACATTTCTTTGTAGCTGCAACAATCACTTGACTAAATCTAGCAAGGGGATTGCCAGAAGGCTTGAAATGCCTGTATCTCTTGGTGCCTACAAGAAACAACACCAATGCAGCAAAGGCAGAAGCGGCAGATGCCCAAAATCCGATCACCCACAACCCATCCTCGAAATAACTCAATATGGTATTCGAGAAGAGTGAACCGAGATTGAGAGCAAGGTAGAAGTAGCTGAAAAATGCCACTTTTGAGTGTCCCTCCTTCCAGTGCCCTTCATCAAACTGATCAGCCCCAAATGTGGCAATGTTAGGCTGGTAACCTCCATTTCCTAAGGCAATCAAGTAGATGGATACATAGAATAGACCAATCTGCCAGCTTGGGTGTGATGCACATGGAGTGGTTTGGTTTCCACAACCTTTGGGGTTCAATAGGAACAATTGTGAAGCAACTGATAAGGAAACTAACCCCTGCAATAGCACAAGTAATTAAATTATGATAAATTAAGGAATAAAACTGCTTCTAAGAGAAACAAAAAGATTGGATTAACTACACACCGACATGCCCCGATACCTCTCAACAGGCTCCCGCCTAAGCGGGATAAGGGGGGTCGGATAATACGCAGACTCTAGTAACAGAGAGGATGTTTCTGGATTGACTCAAGAGTGAATTACATAATTACTTACCACTACAAAAATGACTTGAAATATGGCACAAGTTTTGTATCTTCCCCAATAAGAGTCACTAAGAAAAGCTCCCACAAGTGAGAATATGTAAACAGTTCCAGTCCATTTACTAACACTGTTTGCAGCAGCAGCATTATCTTGTTGAAGGACCCTTGTCAGGAATAGTACCAAGTTCACTCCAACACCAAAAAATGCCAAAGTAGCAAGACCTTGATTCACTGGTTAATATATAAATGTTACTAGATCATTAACTTGCAATTGAGCTTTATGAATCATGATATTTGACAATAATATTGAAACAGAGTTTATATCATCATTCTAGCTAAACATGTGCAAAACGAATATGCATGGGAGATTAGAAATTTGAAGGCACATAATACTAGGTATAAATATTCATTACTTATATTGGTTTCTTTATTTGAAGCTCACCTTTAGCTCTAATTACTACATAATACTGCATCCATCTATCCGTAAAAAATTGTTCAAGTCACTTTTTCAATTGTCAATACTAAAAAAATTGTATTTTTTAATATAAATTTTATTGTCATAATTAACACAAAAACCTTGAAAAATCATCATAATATTAACAATAAAATATGTTGAAAATTCTGCATTTTGATATATTTTAACAAAATAATATATAACATATATAAAAATTTATTCAAACTTAAGGGACGGAGTAGTTATCGATCATGAGGAAACTTCCCATATTAGCGTATCTACTTGTCTTCCATGTCCTTTTTGACATACTTAGGCATGTACATATTTTTAGAAACGTTAAATTCCCAAACGCATCATCGAAAATATTTTGACGTGTTAAATGTTACCTTCCTAAAATTAGGTGGTTTACTATAATCTAAATAGATAAAAGAGGCCAATTCAATTCGGCATAAACAAAGTATTGCTTGGTAACCTAAGTCAAATCCAACTTAGGCTACATTCCTGGCCTCTAGGATTATTTTAAGCACTATCTAAGAGCTTTTTGAAGAAATGACTCAATTTCAATTTATTTTCCAGAAAAGTAAATTACAACTCAAATAACTTAACTATGTTTCATTATTGAACTCGTCCAAAAAAGAAAATGAAAGTTGTGGCTTGATGAATTTTGATTATTGGAAGTTGCTTGGAGCATAGAAGATTAAATTTCCATCAAGAAATTGAACTTATTAAAACTCGTTTCTACACATAAAACATACTGGTGAATATGCATTTCATTTATAAAAAATATTTAGTGATGGAACTAACTACTAAGGGAGGCATATCTCTAATTTTATGACAAATAGACTTCTATTATTGAAAAATAAAAGGTTGCTATATATTTTTCATTAAATAATTATTTGGTTGGTCCTCCTAAATTTTTAGAGTTCTTCTTATTATTATATAATTATATATCTTCGATTCGTCGCCCCCATCTAAAAGTCGTCGTTTTGCCAATGCAGATATTAAGTATTTCTCATCAGTGAAATAGATTTAGCTTGAATTCAAGCTATCTACTATAATTTATTTATTTTATATATTCAGTATACTCATACAAATAATTAACACTCGAACGAAAAAATTGTAGAGCATGCATGCAGTTGCAATCAAGACGTATATATAGCCAATAAGTAGGTCATGATATGAAGAAGGTAATGTGTAGCATAGAAGCTGTTCATCCAAATAAATAACTCACACAAAATGATAAGTCCAGCTACCCATCTTCCACTTTTGTTTCTGATTGCAGGCTGCCCATGCATATCTACACTACCATCCTCGGTGAATTCTCCATTGTCTTCTTCTCCTTTATTAAACTTGACCTGAAAAATTGAACAATAAAATATAAGTATTTCAAGATTCAGTACAAAATAACCAAATTATGATAATTTTATTTCTTGAATAATTGATTCTTGATTTTGCATGAAATAAATGGACCATGCATGAACCAAAAATTATAACCTCTTTGGACATTTCAAAGTGAGCCATGGATGATAAAGAAGAAAATTAACTTCACTTCAAGTTATTGAAGATCAAGGATGGAGCTAGATATGAGAGGAAGAGTAGTTTTTATTATAGATTTGGCCTCAATGGTGTGAGCTGAGAAATGAAGAAATACGTTGAGGTGTATTTATAGGCACATACACCGAGATAGAAAATTGTTGGTTGGGATTAAATATTCAAATATATATGGAGGATACAGGTAGACATATTTCTTTATTTAATTTCTAATAAGAAGAAACAAGAAATAATATTACAAGGTATATATATATATATAGAGGATACATGTAGACATATTTCTTTATTTAATTTCTAATAATAAGAAACAAGAAATAATATTACAAGGTATGTCAACGAAAAGGAAAAGGAAAATAGAAGACTGTAATTTATATGCAAATAACATTATTTTTTTTCCGATAAAATCAAATAGTCTAACGGTTGGTAGCGGCATGATCAGTAAGAGATTAAAAATTAAAATTCGTACTATAAGGAATGAAGGTTAGAAATTATTGTATCTTAATTATTAAAAAAATATTTTTTAAGATTTTTTTTATATGGCATAGATTATGAGAGGTAATAAGTAGTGTCCCTTTCCAATAATCGACCTTGTCTTACAGATATTGACACTACCGACAATGACACTCTAGATAATCGACCTTTAATTTACTTTGACACATTTGTTAGTTCATCATATTTTATATATTTTCTTTTCTCAAAACACTACACATTAGCAATTATTAAGAATGTGATTTCATTATCGTAATAGAGCATATATTGATGATTAAAAAAAATTAATTTTTGATCGGTGGAAACCTTGTTCGCGATTAGGCTCGCCAGTAGTATCAGGGGCAGAGGCGCGAGGCCGTTATTGTGACGGTGGCCTCAGGCCGTTATTGTGGCCCGGTGTCGCACCCAGAGATGTGCTTTCGTCGATATTTTGGTTAATTATCTTGATTTTTCACGGATTCGCTTAATGACTTATTTTGAGTATACCATAATTCTAGAGCTAATTGTTGATTTTGTCCTAGAAAATGAGATCAAGTTACTTTTTAATTTTTAATAATTCAAATATTGGAATTTAGACCCTGAAAGTAGTTATCTAAGTGCAATTTAAGATTAATCCAGAAACTTGAACTATCAGACTTAAACTACCTAATCTCTAACTTCTTAATTCTACAAGGACTAGTGTTAAGAAATTATTAGAATACTTTTCCTAATATAAATAAGTTCAATAATTTATGTGAAAATATTATTCCAATAATTCTCAAAACTATTTGAGGCTCTTATCCATTCTAGGGGAAACAAAGAAGAATTTAATCGGTGTAGTGAGGTTTACCTAAATGGAGTACGTATTAATTTGAGCGCAGTCAGTGCCACTAATATTACAAAATGGAGACATTAACTTTACTGATTTTCAAGGATCAGCATCATTGACGTTCTCTTCTACTACGTATTGATTAGACTATCATATCTCATTGTACACTCCTAAAATATACTGATGAAATACACTAGCATTTTTCCGGTAAATATACATATATAGTTTAATGATACAAAATTAGATATATAGTTCATTCTGGAAATCATAAAATTTATATCATTTTTAAGGATTAATATACAATATTGTAACTACATGAGACTAACTTCAACTTACTCCCATTATTTATTACCAAATCCGAAATTGGCTATAAAAAATACTCACAAGATTATTAATTAATAAATTGTACTAAAATTAAATATTCCAAAATTTAATTACAATGCTTCACGTCCTCCGATATAGTGATGCAGTATTTAATTGTAAGATATTTCATATAATAATGAATTAATTTACTTATTTGAGAGCATTGCATCCCATGTTAGACAATTCTTAATGATAAATACGGAGTCAACCAATAGCACATCACTACTACATTTATGATCTAATATAATGCCAAAATTCGTTGTATTAGGATTAAAATCTATTGCATTAGACCTAATGCAACGGCTGGAATCGTTGGCGTTATTTGGCGTTGCGAATGGAGTCAATGCGGCGATTTTATCGCAATCTGGCGGCTTGGATAATTAGTGCAACCGTTACAGTAGACATACGACTAATGCAATAACTTGGCCAATACGGCCGTTCAGACAGTCGTATAAGCCCAATGCAGCGACGATACTGTGCATCGGTATATTACTACGTACATTGCGTTAGCCATATAGCGATGCAACGACGCGACCACAATGCTATATTGGTTCGGTTACTTGAAGCTCCATTCACCTAATGCAACGGATATACACATTTTTATGAATCATATACTCAACGCAAATAAATTTCATTGATATAAAATCAATAATATATATATTGTTCCTCGTTTCTGTAGATATCATACAGAATACAAAGTAGTTCTTTACTACACAATTTAGCAAAGTGTTCATAATATTCTTCAAACAAAAACTAAAACATTGCTAAAATCATCAAAAGAAATTGCGCATATACTAAGCAGTCTATTCTGATTATTATTTCATCTGCGTCGGGTTTGTGACAAAATCATTTCTATCTGCGTCGGGCTATGTGCGTGAGGGGATCAATTAGGGTGTCAGGGATCGTTTCGCGCGGCCCAGGGAGGATCGATTAGTGTCAAGGAATTTGGCCGGTGGGACAGGACCAAAATTTGATCAGGGATCAGAATTTTATTTAGCTCAAGTGGGCCCACTTAGTAAATAAAAAAACAAAAAAATTTGGCGGCCAGTCAGTCACGACACGTGTCGCTTGGTGAGGTAATTGCCCGACTGGCCTTTTGGCGATATTAAGCGTCTTTGGTTGGCATTTTTTTCCACCTGTTTTTAAATTGTTTTACACAATAATTAATGAAAAAAAATACACCACTTATTTTTATTTTTGACCTCTATAAATAGAGCCTAAGTTTGTGTCGTTTGGACACAAAAAAAAAAATCAAGTTTTACACCTTTTTTTGATAACTAACTTAATCGGCTTTATATTACGATTTTCAAGAAGCTTGTGGATCAAGCCCTTTAGTATAGTTTTTTGTAATTCTGACTTCTGCTCATAGTAATCTGATTGCGGCGCCGAATCAAATATACGGCATGAGAAAATCCTCAAAGCAGGGGGCCTTGACCCAGGCCAGATTTTGGGTTGCGATATATGATGCCACCAAATTTTGGCATCTTATTGCCCATATAATCGTCCACATATAGGTATGGTTATCCACCATTGGGAAAACAACTATGTTTCCTACCGAATGAGCGTCAGCGGCCAGACGATTCTGAGACAAGCACCACGTTTTAGTAGTGGATGCGATATCCGAATTTTCATCACAAATATCTCTTGGAAATGTTGGTGGGGAGTGCTCACCATGGTTTTTTATCGACTGATAAATGGGGCAAGAAATCAACTACGATCCACAGGCCATTTGAGGAGAACAAAATGTTGCTAAATGGATTTATTTCTATGTGTAGTAATGATAGCGAATTGAGGACAAATCAAAAGATGACACATTTTGGGGTAAAGTTTAGTACTGAAGAGGGAACTATGAAGATGGCAACGGCAGGGGCGCGCCGATGCAATCACGAGAGTCGGCACTTCGTCGAATTAATACTTCATCCATTTTCGTGGGTTATTCTGATGCGCATGCGAGACGAAGCGTAGTGGTTGGTCGATGGCGACTACATATCCAGTGCAGAGTTGTACCAAAAGAGTGCGAAGGTAAAGGTTTCTTTGCTAGAAGAATGGAGATTGGTTCGTCATGCGACCTAGGTATTGACGAGGAGCAAATGCATACGAAAGTAGTGGGATCAAGAGGAAAAGTGGTGATGATGAATTCTCGATTCCTGCTCCTTTATGCGTCCGGAGGTAGGGGCCTTGACAAAAGAAATCTAGAGCTTAAATCAGCAAATCGCCGACACCCAAAGAAAAGCAAAGGAAACACTTAATGAAGATTGCTTAATTTAACCTCCGCTCGTGAAAACCTAGAGCAATCGGGCGTCGCCTACGGCTATGTTGGAGTATGCGTGTTAAAGTTGGAGATATTCTGCGGCGTTGAAGAACAAAAGAGCGTGATCTTTGTGGATGGGCGACTTATAATATATGTTCTTTGAAGGTTGTTCCCGAAACTAGTTGGCGTTGTGTGTTTATTTTACGTGTTGTGTGTTTATTTTCAAGTTGTGTGTTAATTACGAATCTTTGTGGGATCACGAAATGGCATGTTGACTGATGTCCGGTTTGAATAAAGTGATGTTTTCGTAATGGCGTAGCTTGGTAGTGCTTAGCCTTAGTCGAATCTAATAATCAAAGTGATGTGGTAGTCGTTCTTTCGGACGTAGCGTGAATAATTAAGTAGCTTCAGACATGACGTATTTAGTCATGTAACAAATTAAATCTAATAATCAAAATGAGTCCTTAGCTCGACATGATGTGTATTGGTCATGGAATTTCAGCATTAACGTGAGCTAGTGCATGTTCCAGGCGTAGCGTGGCTTATTTCGTAAGCGCCCGGCAATGACGTGACTAGTCATAGCACACAAAATTCCAAATCCCTAATAATCAAAATGAGTCCACTTAGGCTACGACATGATGTGACTAGTCGTAGCTACGACGTAGCGTGTTAGTCATGCTTTCAGAACATGGCGTGACAACTTCATCGCCTTGAGCCTTGGCGTGAGTAGTCGTAGCTCAGACATGATGTATTGGTAGCCTTTCTACGACGTGGCGTGTTAGTCGTAAAACAAGACATGGCAGTGACTGAACAGGTCATAGTACACATCTTTCAATATTTTCACGTCGATTCAATCTATTAAATTGAACTTGTTGAAGTTAAACTGATCATTAAATTATAAATAAAGTAGTACTCATAATTTGAATACTGACTTGAAACTTAGCTCGAATCTTATTATCGACCAATGGATTTGAGCCATCTTTTAGTCTAGAAGGATTCTGGCAACAATTAAGGACTTAGAAGAAGCTATGCTAACTTGACGACAAGAAATTCTTGAGAAGAGCTCCAAAAGGCAGAAACAATCGATCAAATAGAGAAAATCTATAAGTAGGGATACGTGCATGCGCCGTGAGAGGCTCTGGCGACTATTTCGGCGATCCATTGCAATTACGAAATGCGGTTGACCGAAGATTTCGAATAGAAGGCCATTGTTTCTCACGAATTGCCCAGAAGGCTTTTTATCAAATTGCGACAGCTATACTTGCTCAAAGGAATAATCTTGTAAGCTTGGTTTTGACACTATCGAGAGGTATGCGGTACGCCATCTGCGTGCTCGCGTATAAGCGTCTCGCGGATGCTTGTGATGAGTATGCGAAAATTGGAGAATCGCGGAGTGCGCTCGCGATTTTGCAAAGGAGTAGTGCCTTGTTTGAATGAATGCTTAAGACGACCAATGCGGAGGACTTGCAGAGACTACTACAAGTTGGTCAGGAGCGTGGTTTCCCGGGAATGATTGGAAGTATCGATTGCATGCATTGGGAGTGGAGGAATTGTCCTAAGGCTTAGCGAGACGATTCTAGTGGACGTAAAGAACACAGCCGGTTATTCTCGGCGGTGGCTTCATATGATTTGTGGATATGGCATGCTTTTTTTGGAACTTTTGCACAGGCGATTGAGCAGCATTAATGTTCTAGATAGGTCACGGTTTTGGCTGACATTGAGTGCGAGGTGAAGCTCCGGAGGTGAACTTATTTGTGAATGGACGATAGTATAATCTTGCATCTTATCTTGCGGCCAATATCTATCTGTCTTTGTCCGGTCGATTGAATGCCCCAGCGAGGCAACAAAGCGCGGTGTTGCCAAACAACAAAGAATCATGCGAGGAAGGATGTGGAGCAGGCATTCGGGGTTCTCAACAGCGCTTTGCCATTGTCGGCCGACCGGCTAGGATGGAATATCGATGTCTTGCGTGGATAATGAGGACATGCATTATTTCACATGCTGTGATAGTGGAGGATGAGCGGGATTATATTCACCGAAATTGGGAAAATCGACGAACCATCGAGCAATCTAAAATTCGAGCTAAATGCTTTCGATATGGAAACAAATGCGCCGCAATTTGAGTGCGTGTCGAAATGCGTCCCCGAATCGGATATTCATAGTCGAGCAGAATTACGTGATAGGGGTCAGCATATTCAGTTGAAGAAGGATCTCGTCGACCATATCTGGAATAAATTTGGAACCCCGAGTAGATTTTAAAAAAACCTCAAGTTTACTATGTTTTATTGTGTGTTTTATTGTATGTTTTCAATAATTTATGTATGTTTGCTTATTATGTATGTACTCAAGTTCGAGTGATGAATAATATTATGGGATTTTGAAATTCAAAAAAAAAATATACTATTAAAATATATATGAAATAAAAAAATATTAAAAAATTATTAAAATATTTTAAAATAATTAAAATATTAAAATTATTAAAAATATTTAAAATATATTTTTTAAAAATTATAATATTATTTATTGTATTATTAAATTTAATAATTATATATATGAAATAAATAAAGAAATGAAAAATATGGTGCAAATTATATGTTGGAGTGACTGGAAGGAGAGAAAGTAATTTGTGTATAGCCTCTATTTGTCATTTGTTGGTAAAAATGGGTATTATTTGAGGATGCTATTTGATGTGACAGGAAGTGTCAGGTGGCCATTGCTGAGGATAATCTCAGTTATGGCTATTTCATACTCGCTTGAATTACACACTTGCACCTATAAATAAAAATATTATTATTAATCACAAGTTCAAACAATTTACATTAAGCATGGAAAGCACAAGCCTTTCATATCAGTGTACAACACAATATAATAAAATGTCATCTTTATTGCTTAGTACTATAACAAGAGAGCAACCTGATATAATAAAATGTCATCTTTATTGCTCCCATTGTTAACAACAAAATTTGCACAATCAGTAAGTGATATTTCAATTCTGCATCATTTAATTCTTATATTTCTACGAACATCAACATAATTATAAGTTTTTAAAATTTAAACTAACTAAAGAAACAAGAGAACATTTTGATGAATGACATCATTAATTGTCACTACAAATATAGAAGATTTTCCATTTTGCTCACTGTCATGATGGGGTGCGCTAGAAGCATGCCCAGGAATTGACAAAATCACAAACACTGGAATCATGATGGTCATTCCATGATTAGCTTCTTGAATTTGAGATAGAATTGTAGTAGCCAAATAAACTCGGTACAAGTTGCTGCACTAATTCTGTTCAAATCGTTCTTTGTCACACTACTTCCAACAAGTTTTACACCATTTTTTGCGCTTAGGTTCTAGTATCACTTGAGAGTAAGGTTATTTGGATTTATCACCTTCTCCATCTTGTGCAGACTCTAAAGCATTCATCTTTTTCTATTTAGGAAAATAAAGTCATTGTCTTGTAAAATTATTGTGTCTACAAAAACAAATATTACTTGTCTTTCTAGCCTTATTTTTTTTTTCAAAATATTCGTTTTTCTAAAAAAAAGAAAAATAATAAGAAATGAGGAAAACTAATTACCAACTCATAATGTAAAGATGCATATGATTTACGTCCTAAAGTGTGCATATCATCCAACTGTGGACGATTTTTTTTGTTGATCTTACTTTCCTCCTATGTGAAAAGAATTAAGTTAATTATATACGTTAATGACATAAACACATGGTAATAAAATAAATTTCATTAAATACCTCAATCTTTTCACATACACTTCCAATACTCCAAGAGATCTCTAAATTGAGGCACTGAAACGGTGTCATCAGGTTTTCATTCCCATTTTGACTCATCTGTATCATATGCATAGTAAACCCATTACAAACGAGGTGATCTCTCACAACATTCTCGGAACGCCAATAAATTTGATTCCCTTGAGACTTGGTTTGTAGCAATTAGCAAAAGCTTTTTCAATATATAGATCTACCCCTTGCTCATATTCATTACTCCATTTGGGAAACATCCACCATTCGTTCAATGTATTATCCATTTCCTATTATTTTACACCAAATCTAATATCATAAACAGTATAGTGAAATAGGAGCAAATTACTCATAAACTATATAATAAACTTCAAAACCTACTATCTCAATCAAATAATCTGAATTATTGAGCAATTATTAAATAACATTCACTAATTATATTCTAAAATTCATATATAACTAATTATATTCTACAATTCATATAATAGTTAGTATGTCACTTCCATTTAATTTACTAATTATATTCTAAAATTTTCACCATTCAGTCTAATTACTAAATCAAGTGATGAAAATAATACTAATTAAATAACTTTAACTATAAATGTTAAAAATAGATCACAAATCGTGGAATATAATGTAGGTACTTTACATGAAAACTATAGTGAAATATAATGAAATTACTATTTTTTTGTGCTAAATTAACACTTAATGCAACGGATTAACATGAGTCGTTGCATTATATCACTTATTGCAATGATTAGGTGAATGATGTTACATTAGCTCTACTTATCATAACGGTCAAAATGAAGGTGTTGCATTAGCTACTCCGCAACAACCACCGTTGCATTACGTCAAAAATGTAGTAGGGACACTTAGGTAGACAAGAATCATATCTCGAAGGTTTTACTGTGACTATGAAATGCAATTGCTCTTATTGAGTCTTGTCTCGCTTCAGTCTCATCATGTTGCAGGCTACTAAATTTTTTTCTACAACAATTTTCTGGTGCCAGTTTTATTCCTAGATTTTTTTACGCATGCAATCACTATGTATGCCTACGTCCACATACATATATATAGCTATAGAGGGGATGTATAATAATAATAATAATAACAATAATATAATATAATATCGATAATGATAAGCTCCGACAATAGTTACCATGTTTAATTTTTGAAGTATGATATGGTATGAGAATAAAAGAAAAATTACTCCAGTATCTTATTTCTAGGGAAAAATAGTATACCATTTAATTTTAATTTTTAGTCATATATGCTAGACAATTTTAAAATGTTGATTCGATAGATTGACAGTGACACTTTGTTCAATTTTACTCTGAAAATATGAGAATTAATATGTAATTATCACTTTCCATTTCATACGGTACACATTAAATGAGTGAAATACTACCTTATTATCGATCGACGACCAGCTTGGGAGACTTTAAAGAACTTTGAATAGTAGTACAATTAAATTCCACAGTACGAACTAACATGCTAACATCAGCTGTTAAGCATATTGCGGACAATAACCTATTTATTTATTTTTCTATCTATCTTGATATATTCATCATAAACATAATACTCTCTGTTTAGATTGAAATGACTTACCTTATTTTACAAAAATAAAATTGTTTGAATTTAAATTTAAATCTCAATTGATTTGAAAGTAATTCTTATGCAGTAGTACTAGTTACTCCTCAGTCTATTTAATAGTTGTCGTTTACCACTTTTCAGCTTTATTAAATATTATTTGTCGTTTGACTGTTACACCATATTTTGTCTATTACCCTTAGTGTTAATGAAAAAATATGCTTCCCATAAAGCCATTTGATTAAAAAAATTCGGAGTTTAAGAGTATTTTAATTAAGATGTACGTAATAATTATGAAAGAGGAAGAAATCCACATTAAATAACTTAGTTTTGCAATTTTACTTTATGCTTTCAATTTTGCTTTAATAACAATTTTCTTTATTCTAATTCCGTTTGCTACAATGGCTTTCAATAGACTAATTTATATTCCAATGTTCAATTATACCTTAGTGAATCGATAGAGTATTTAATTGGCTAAATATACTCATTCACACATTAATGACTAATTTTGCAAAACTTTATATTCACGGCTTTACTAAAATATACATCTTTCACAATTTCATAATCTTTCTTTGACTATTATCATGAAGCGAAAAGATGATAAACCTATCCTTGACTATCATTCGGCGTTGAAAATAATCCGAAAAAGAGGTTAAACATTGACGAAGAATATGAACTTTGCGTTTCTGAATTCCGGGCGTTGACTATATTCGAAGAGATTCAAAAGCGATGTTGTATTGAGATTCTTGTAAGTTCCCTTTTATCTATCTCAATTTAGGTCCATTGCTTGAATATTAAAAATTAGATGACTGATTGATTTATCATAATACGTCGCTATATGATTAGTTATCTTTTTCGGATAGGCTAAATCGCGAATAAGACGGAAATATCTTCAATCCAAATAAAAGTAACAAAGGCTCAACTTGGAATAGAGTAATATTCTTGGCGTTTGGCAAAATTAGATGGAGTATTGTTATAAGGATTATTTATTAATAAATATATTCACTTGATAGATCAATGACATCGATTGATAATGAAGAAGTGTGTCGGGCGGGCGTTGATACGAATAAATTAAAATTGAAGCGGGACATGGCGATGAATTGAAAGTCTTTGAATCTGAACCGCCCATGAACAAGTATCCAGGAACTCTTGGAGATCTTTAAATATTTGTACCTTCTTTCGTTGATGCAAAGCGATGATTAAGTGAATCATGATTTTGTCGTATTTCAACTTTACTTGTCATTAAAACACAATAACTTCTGATAATTGGTGGTTGTATTTCTCTGACGCGTTGTTGATGAATATCAAAGCGGGTCATGTAAGTTTTGAAATAGAAAATCAATTGAACATAATAATAAAAAAATTAATTGAGTTAAAATTAAAGGAGGGATGTGTAATATTGGAGATAGATTAAGCATTGTAATATTGGTGATCAAACACTCATTATTGTTACTTTCGTATACTTATCGATGGTAAGTGAGATCGAAGTTAAGCGTTGTACTGGATTATTATGTAAATGAATGAATGTGTATACTCTAAAAGGTTGATTTACTCCATTTGGGTTCTTAAAATATATAGGGTGGAGTAGAAAAAAAAATCAAATTTTAGTTTTAGCTCCATATTGAAATTTTAAATTTTTGTTAATGAAATGTGCTAAATTTTTGGCGGTATGGACTTTTAGAATGAAATGTGCAGCGAAAATCTTTAGTCAATGAAATATGTCTTTTCTTTCGATGAACTACGTAGGCGTATGAAATTTTTTAGTCAATAAAAAATAGAATCATTCCTTTTATTATATTAGGTGTAATTAAATTGATAAATTTGTGAATGGTAAGTTATAAACATAAAAAAGGAGTTTTTAGATAATTAATTATTATTAAATGAAGGGTAAAATGGTCAAATATGCACTATCTTAAAAACACAAAAAACCACATAAGTGACAACTATTAAGGATTGGAGGGAGTATTAAATAAAAAGGTATTGGGTCAGCTTCTATTCCATTACTCCACTCCAGTCGCAATGGAAGTCCTTTAAGACTTAAATTTCATTGAAACATATGTGCTTCCACACTTCCCAAACCAAAAAGTAAACATTATTTCCATTTTTACCTTAAGCTTTACTCAGAGCTTTTGGCCAACCATAAATATGTGGTGGATTGAGGAACAATGACTTAGACCTGTCTCAGTGTGAATATTTGAAGTGGTATTTGAACCGATAGAGAATATTTCGAGAGGACAATCTTTGTGTTTATTTTAGAAGAATTATTCAATAATTACGAGATTATTAGGATAAGAAAAACGATTGAGGTGGGACATTCTTTTCTACATCTTTGGAAGATTGAGGATGGAATGGATAAAGTTGAATTTAATTAAGCCAATCAAATACCGCCCATTGTTAGGGGTGATGGAATCATTTATCCCTCTGTTGTTGGCGTTTTTTAATTATTATTACAACTTTTTAATTTTTTACAGTATTTTATTTTTAATTGTCTATAAATAGAGACTAAGTTGTATGATTTGAACCACAAAAAAAAATCTTATTTCTCGCTTTCTCTTCATTTAAATCGAAATATTTTGCTAATTTATCCGATGATTTCATGGATCCAAATCAAAATTATAATTATCATGTGAAATTTTGTATTTCCTAATCGACCGCCTCAAAAATCCCAACATTCAAAATCGAGAAAATCCCGCAAAATATAGAGCGATGCCCGATTTACAAAGCGGTTATGATGCCGCTTAAATCGAAAATCAATTTATGATCTTGCTTTAATCAAATTTTATGCCACCAAATCTAATTTTGGTATGCAATATCTAATAATTATCGATATATGCACTCAGTGACTTCGACACGGTGGAAATAGGTATGTTGGGCATCGATATAAAACCAAAGGCTCCCCAACCTCGCGGAACAATTAACTCCTCGTTTTCGGAATGGATCTCTGAAATTCGGAGTTTCCGAGTCAAATATCTCTAGGAAAAGATGATGATAACGCTCACGGCCGAACTTCGACCTCAAACAAACTCGAAATATGGAATTTGGAGTACCGAGCAAAATAAAATTCTTTTATCTGGTTATTTTCACTTTAGTAATGATAGTGAATTGGGTACTTTCGACAAAGGGAGGCGATTTTGGAAAAGAATTATAGACTATGTGAGCAGCCGATTCAACGGTGAGGTGGCATGGGGCTGGCAGGTGTCTGAGTCATTATCTTGATATCGACAAAAGACTTTGTAACGGGTAGTATATATAGAAGGCAATGTCGGATGGTCGAGAGTGGTTGTGCGATGACAACTACTATATCAAGAGTTGTTCATTGAAAATTAAGAAAATGTTTACCTTGGTTGAAGAGTGGAAGTTGGTTCGTATTGACAAAATATATGATTGGATGCAGTGCGTACGGAGGCCGGTGGGTACAAAAAGGAAAAATAACATTGATGGTAATGACATCTCGTCCTCCGTTCCTGTTCTTTATGCGCTGGCGAAGGAAGGGAAGCGACAAAAAGAAAGGTAAGGCATACGGATCGGAAATCATGTTGCGGAGGTCGGATATGCTTTTTTGAGGAAAAGTACTCGAAGATGGATGTTAATATCATCGCTCTTAGAGAAAATAGAGAGCGTGAAATTTCAGCATTGAAAACATTGGCCTCAGCAAACAAAGAGCAAGCACGTATTAAGAAGATGGAGTTGTGGTAATCGGGATGAGATGGAAGAAAAGATGTTTAACATGCTCACAAGTGAATTGTTCGATCATTAGTTTTATGTTTGAGTGTTTTAGTAATAATTTGTGTGGTGTGTTTACTTTTCTGAATGTTGTTGTACGTTTGAAAGTGTGTTTTATTAATAAAAGTGATGTGACTTATCAATGACAAGCCCATCTTGTCTGAGATAATGAATGTGACTTGTCAGTAATAAGCCTCCTCTGAGACAATATTTGTGACTTATCAATGACAAAGGCAGTATAAATGCATGCCCAATGATTTAACCACGCGTATATTCATTCGATTTGGTATATTAGATTTGAAATCAATGATAATTATAATTTATCGATAAAAGTAACATGTTTGAATTATATTCTTACCAAATCTTATCTTTTAATTGAGATTTGGTTAAGTTGAATGTCACGAAATCCGACAATCTTACACATAAATATCCGCAATCCAAATAAGTTATATCTAGACCTTTATAAATAATACATCCTCAAATATTTAGTTACGGCCTTGGTATAGATCCACCGCGCTTCGAATTGACATTGAAAGTTCCAACAACAATATGAGTTGGAAAGTCTTTCTTGAACAAACTTTTTACTTGAGAATGGCAAACTTAGTGTCGAACACATAGGAGGAAATACATAGATAGGGATCACGCGGTACATACAAGAGGCTTGCGGAAGACTCTTTGCAAAACACCAACTATCTGAGATCCAAGAATTAAATTGAGATACCGGATGCGAGGAGCCATTGTTCTTCGTATTGTAAAGTCTCTTTCTACCATGACATCTCTTCGCTCAATGGCGCAACAATTCGACAAACTTGGTATGTCCATAACCAAAAGTGTATAAGCGGCCATACGCATGTTGCTTTATGGAGTAGCTAAGTTCTTGTGATGAGTATGTGAAAAGTGGATAAAAGTCTCTTGTAATTGAGTACCTCGAAAAATTTTGTGAAGGGATCATAGCCATATTTGAGACCATTTATTTGCGAGAAATTCTAATGAAATACGGAGAGACTCACTGCAGATTTAATTGACAACTTGGTTTTCTGGAATGATTAGGAGTATTGAAATTTGTATGCATTAGCGGTGGAAAAATTGTCCCTAGCTTGGTAACGGCCAGGTTCGGCTAATGGATATAAGTGCCTGACAACAATAATCATGGTGAATTCGCGTCATGCCCGACTATGGATATGGCATTACTTTCTTCGGTTACGGTACATTAAGCGATATCAATGTGTTAGATAGGTCGCGGTGTTTAAGCGATATTGAGGCAGGGAAACTCCGTAAACTACACCGTGAATGGTTAAATTACAAACGACATCTTATCTACTTGATAGAATCTATCCCAAATGGCGTGTGTTTGTCAATCAATTCAGCTTTCCCGAGGTGAAAGCTCAATTGTTCGTAGCACTCCAGAATCTTGTCGAAAGAGCGTGGGCATGTATTTATGGAGTTCTCGAAGCCGTTTTAGTATCGTTCGACAACCAGCAAGATTGTGGGATTTGAACGTCTTATAAAAAATTATGAGGGCGTGCATTATATTACATAATATGATGTGGATGATGAACGAGATATATACAATCGAAGTTGGGAAAATCCGATTCGAACCGTAGAACGCTTGTTGGCCCCGGCTTCATCGTCTGAAAGCCCAAATCACGTGCTCACAGGAATTTGAAGTGCATGTTCAAGCTATATCCGAATCAGACATTCATACTAGATGCGAAATTAAATGATAGGTCCCAAGCATATCCAGTTGAAGGAAGATCTCGTCAAGTACATTTGGCAAAGTTTAGATAGCAGTAGATTCCGAGATTGTTTGTTTACTTTAAAAATATTTGAGTGTGTTCAATGTTGTATTTTTTGAATAAATTGTGTAAAGTTTGCTTTGTCTTTTTAAATAATATTATGTATTTAGTTTAAGACTATAATAATTTTTTTAATAATTATAACGACAAAATTAAATTTAATTATTTTTAAATGTTGAAAAATAAATATAAAAATATTTATTATTATTATTTGAAAATAATTATAATTATAAAATCATAATAACATATAATAATAAGAGAATGAATATATGGTGGGTATATATGTTGGTGATGTGGAGAAATAAAAAATGATGTGGATGGAAGGAAAAATGAAATATCTTTCAAATATCTCTGTTAGAGTGTAAAAGATTATAAGGATATTTGATGATATGAAAGAGGAATAAAGTAATGTGGTATGAAATATTTAGGGAATGAAATACCTCCTATTAGAGATGATCTTAGAGGTGATAGGAAAGAGGAGAGATGAGTGATTATTCAAAGGGTAGAAAATTAATTTTACTGTTTTTCTTAATATGTGTATTTGAGGCTCAAACTACCTCCAATTTGAATTGGAGGGAGTAACATAGTAAAACCAATGTTTTCGGTTCTCAAGCAAGGCTAAGATTTAAAGATAAACAAACATTACAAGTATTATTGAATTTATATTTAAAAATATTTTCATAATATTATCATGCATCTTTTCATCATTTTTATCATATTATTAAAAAATTATTCATGATCAAAGCTTCATTTTGAAAGTAAAAAATATAATATTAATTGCAATAATAATCAGCAAGAGGGTTACTACGTACATAGATCATAATACTATTACTGATAACCCTATATTCAAACTAGCTTATCATTCACTTTATATAAGACTTATATCTACTGTATATATAATTTTCAGAGGGGACATTTCCTAAGTAAAAGTCTAATTTATGTTTGTTACTTTAATTTGATCGGTTGTTAAGTAGTAATGTCATATTCTTGGTAAACGATGAGACAATTAAAGTAAGGATTTCATCGACATCCGGTGGATATGACTTTAATTACATATATAAATCAAACCAAAAGTGATTATCTTGTGACGTGATTTGTGAATTATTATCAATACGAATTTCAACTTCAACTTTAATTCAAATAAACACAACCAGTCAAATTATTTAATTTTTGGCAACTCTAGATCACAACGAATTGATTTCAAATATATTGCCTTTTGCGGATACATACAGGTATTTCGATCTTAGATAGCATCCTCCTACGGCTTACATTGGTTTTCTCTCAAGTTGATGATTATTTGATCATGCATGAACAAATCGATTTAAATGCTCGGAGGAAAATGTCGATTTAATGAGTTTAGGCCCCCGTTGCCGTGAAAGCTAAGGAAGTATCATACACGAATTATGGTGGATTCGGGGTAGGCCAGCGTTGTATATACGAATAATTAAATGTGCGCCCTAATTCATGACTGTTATCATTAGATCATGGATGGAATAGGCCATAGTTTTTTCATGACACCGGTTCCAAAATTGCGATATATATAGACTAAGTAAATTTGCTCATAAAAGAATGTCAAGCACATAATAATTTTGTTAGCTAAAATATTCATGTAAACATAACATAAGTAGCTAGAGTCCGAACGCCATATAGGTTCTTCATTACACTTGCAAGTTGAACATAATAAAATAATAATTGGGAATACCGAATACTATAATTAGTATGGATAGTAGGGTGTCTGTGTGCTTGGTATGAGTGTAGATGCATCCAGCAGATTTCCTTTTAGAATTCGGTTAGGGATATATGGAAATATTAAAGCTATGTAGTGACAATAGGTGTATTATTTAAGTTCTTTATTAGGTTGTTATTTTATCTAATCTAATAATCTCATAATAGAGCTCTGACAAGGACAAATTCATGATTTTAGTTAGAGAAAAAATATTTTTGATAACTTTAAATAAAGGTTACTTTAAAAAAAAAATCCATAAGACCGATTATTAGCTCTACCGAGCTAAATTACATTATCACAATATCACTATGGCCTAAAAATGAGGAAGAGAAAGACATCTGGCCACTCATGAAAAGCTCAAGCCCTTTTCCAATAGCCAAAGATAAAATAAATAAATAAGTCTAGCCAAAGTGGTATAGCCTATATGATAAATGATGAAACAATTTCTTTCCTTTATTATCGGTTTACTTTATCGAACATATGATATACGTAGTAAGGTAGACATATAAATTGGGCCAGCCTTGCAGCCCATTTATGGTTTTGAGGTAGCTTGGCCCAGTCTTTGAGGAAAATCATGGTCCCAACTAATTGTGTTTAACGAACCGGGCTGGCCCCTTAGGAACGAGGTCGGACGGTCCGTTAAAGTATTGGATCTACATTAGGTTCGGTCAGTGTATCGAGGTGATAGTTTGAATTGCGGTACCACGTTTGTAGTATTCACGTTTTTTTGTTTAAGCGGTGCCGCGTTTGGATTGAGCAGTTGTAGTTTATCACCTTAAAATTTTGAACAATGATGTTCAATTGAACAAAAACATTTCTAATGAAATAACTTTTTATTAATAGTTCAAATATGTAGTTTAAGATACAATTCTCGTAACCAAATTAATCACCGTCTGAAACGAACAAACGAATATGATCTGATAATTCGTTAAGTTCTTTCGTGATGAAACTTAAAAGTTACAAATTCATGCCCAATATGTGTGGCGTTCCACAAGTCAGCCCAGAGCCGTGTGAAGTAAGCATGATGTGGTTCGTCAGCAATCGCCGAGCTTTCCATTTTTTCAATCTTAGGCCATGTCAAGCTCGTAATTCGTGGTAGGCTTCTGTTCGCGAGCGACAAAGTTGACGCGTTTGAGCAAGGTGGGAGGTAGTACTAAGCCTTCCGGTGATGGATCTCGATGTCGTGAAAACCTTTTACATAGCACTCCTACGTAATTCTTTCTCTTTGGAGGCATAGTGAGCAATATCTTAAGAAAGCAATTGTAACTTTTATTAAGTTGATACTTGTAAACTTGTGATTATTAAACATGAGAAATGGTCTATTTATAGATCAAGAAAAAACTTTTACGCGCCTTCTGCGCTATAAATGGTACACCGTTTGAGCGAAGCTTGATTGCCACGGTAATTACTAACGGCTAGTTAACGACTCTACGTCTTCTGCGTAGTACCGTTTGGTGAGAAGCAGGTACCGTGACTAGTTTCAACTACTTTTTATGAACTTTATGGATCGCATGTAGTAGTTTGGATGAAATGGTATCACGGTAGTTTCAACCCGGCTACTTTATGAACTTTTATGATCCTTGCGAATTGCCGTTTAGATGAAAACGGTACCCCGTTTACTCAACAGGCTAAATTTATGCTAGCGTGAGTGAATTCACGTCAAGCAGTGCGCGTTTGATCGCTACAAAAATGTGATTATGCAATCTTACTTCATTTTTCTTCCCGTCGATCTAAGTGGCACCGTCATGGAGAGCTCTATAAAGGAGGCAGCGCTCGCCGTTTTACCATATTCCTTGATAAATTCTTACTTGATGCGAATCAGCAATGATAAGCTTTACAGCAATTCTGATACTTCATTCTTTGTTGTTTTGAAGCCTAAATTTTTATTGAAGTCTAAGGATTCTTTTTCAATCCGTGGGTTGTTCGTTGCAATACAATCTTACCTTGCTCCGTCACAAGTTGATATTATCAATCATCTTTTTTTTTAATTGCCAATATTTGTTCTTAAATTAATGGCATCAGCGTAATCATTTTAAAAATATTCCAAAGTAAATCATGGATTTGATAACATTTTGTTAGACCGTGAAAATAAAATAAAAACTTGTATAGATTGTAGAGAGTTTACAACATGGAAAGCGAATGGGGTGAGTAACCGGTCATCTTGCTAGGCAACTTATTAGGTCGTAAGATCACTTAAGGATGGCGGTGCGGGGGTGTACGCAAGGAGCGATTAATACCAATGGTTGGAACTTTTCTTTTTTAATATTTTGGCTTATAGGATGGAAGCTATGGAAATTTATAATCGGTAGTACTTTAATACCCAAACTATGAAATTTATCATTGTGATGGATGATGTTTCACTAATTGGATTCAAAAAGTCGTTAATCCCCGAGTTAACCGTATTCCTCGTAGTACTTTGCGAACTTATGCTTTTAAAATTTTTAAAAATGAAATAGCTCTTCTAGGTGCAACTCTCTCGACTTTGCCTTATAAAATGTGTTTGAGTAGTGATATTGGTGTCTTCTGGTACATTATAATGTGTGTAACATGCCATTGGATTGAGCAGGTGGGTCTAAATGAGAATTGTATATTTTAGATCAATTATTAAACATAACAATATTCAAGTTTGGAAGGGTATACTCGTATGTCTTGTGATTACAAATGTATGAATAAGATTACTTCAATTTCGTTTGATAATCGTCCGTTAATAACGTTTAGTGAAGGACCAAGATGCCAATTAATAGGATTTTAGTTAACTTTTTTCATGTTGAATGTTTATGTCGCGTCCTTCAATTGATTTGCTAAATGAAATAAAAATTGTTTGGGATGAGTTTATTTTACCCGATTAAACAGGTCGTTAATTTTGTTGTTAATGGCGGGATAAGAAAACATGAATATAAAAAATTAGTTAAGGCTTCGGTAAGAAGTTTAAGAAATTAATTTTGGATTTGTGACTGGCTCAGATGGAACTTCGACTTGCGATCTACTAGTTCGTAAATATATGAGGAAGAAATCACAACATTTTATGAAAGCATGCTTTCTACGATTGATGAGATTATGTTCTGACTCGCGTATAGTAATTGGAAATATTGTTATGAATTACTTAAGTTTCTAAAGTCGATTAAAAGATTGTTATGAGGATCCGTATGGGTGGGATACCTGATGCTGCAGAGGATCGCTTCCGTTAGCTCGCCTCCGCTATGGCGGCCCACAGTGAGACTCGAGATGATGCCCACTTTCCTTTCTGAGGCCCTGCTTGAAAGAAGAGCGTGAAAAAACACATGAATGAATGTGTTTATGTTTTCTCATGTATGATGTTATGATTTTTGAACAATGTTTTTATTTATATACTTTGATGTTTGAACGATTTACATTTCATGTTATGTTTGAACTTGTTGGTTTTAAGCGTAGATTATTATCATACGTTTGAACAATGTTTATGTTACTAGTGTTGCATATTAACTATGTTTGTCGTACGTTTTAATATGTTATTACTCAATAGTTTGATATGTTGTGAATGTTTTTAAGTAGGTTTTAGTGTTAGTTTAAGTTGTATTTAAGTGTTGTCGACTTGTAATGTGAATATGTTAGAAAAACACATGGTATGAATTGTTTACGCAGTTTTTTTATATAAATGGTACCGTTTATTTGGAGCGATTGCAGCTATAATAGAAAAAACCATTAATTAGGTATTAACGTGGTACCGTTTAGTTAATAGAGGGCTTGACCGTGGGGCCAGAATCTTACCGAGATATTGGGTGGTACCGGTAGGCCGGGCACGAGGCCGTACGGTGGCACGTCCGATAAAGCCTTGAGATGAGGCGTTGGCTAGTGGGCCGGGGCAAATTCAGAACCGCATTGATGGGCTGGCTCGGTACGTTAGACACCGCCCGTCCCAACTCGTAGCAGTTGCAAATCTTGCGGGTTGATAGGCTTAGCTTGTCTCCTAGGCTAAGGCCCGAACTTAGTGTTATCTTCAAACGAATTATGATTTCTCGACTTCAATTCATACTCGACTCACATCCGCCTCAAATGAACTTGAAGTGGGATGATCATATACCATGACCTAGATTTTTTTTTTTCGGAGGAAAATATTTTATAAGGCACTCTGTGAGTCGAGCAAAGGCATGCCGTATGGAGGCAGGTGTCAGCTAGATTAGGCTAGAGCAGCAATTTCTGCTTGACCTAGAAGTTGTTTGAGAGCGACATCCGATTCTCTTATGTTTAACCAAGGGGATCTTCGCTAGCGCTTCTTGTGCAGATACTAAATCTTATCGCAATTCGTTTAATTGGCCGTTTCGTTTTTCTTGTATTTGACCCAAATTAATTCTTTATTCATTATTCTATTATCTACTAGTTTTTGCCTAACCTACCTTAAAGAGCCGCTCAACTCACTCGCTAAATTTAACGAGCCAAGGATGAGTTATATTCACTCGATTATGATCGATAGTTAAGCTAAAGTAACAAAGGATAATTGCTTCATCGTATTGTTTACAAGGCAGAATATGGAACTTGATTAATGACAATATTAGGCTGTTCATAGAGTGCAACGATTATCAAATCCCAAGATAGTTGTCAAACGATCATAATTGACTAATGAAGAAATCATGCTCCTTAATAGTATGTCTTGTGAGTAAGTTAATTTAACTAGCTAAGACCTCAAAACAATTAGGGTTATGAATAGCTTCATATCATCATTAAGCCTCCCATACCACTATATGCAATAATCAAGCTTCGAAGCAGTCAATATAGTAAGACAATAATCCAAACTTTTTTTTCCCTTTTGCCTCCTTTTTTGTTTATTCTTTTCCTCGTTTTGGCTTGACAGGCAATAACATAACTATGGATGTGAAAAACTTTAACCACTAAGGACAAAAAAACCTACCATTTGGAGTTATTTCAGTTACTTGGTATCTCTTTTTTCTGAGTTTGTTTTCTCCTTTTTATCTTGTCTGGTATTCAACTATTCTTGATGTCATTTTAGCAAAAGAACAAATTAAAGCAAACCTGATACCAACCTTTCAAGTTAGACTGGCCGTTACAGAAGAATTGTTGAAGTTGTAAAGTACTTCATTCAATTCAAATTAAAATTAATTGACGTTTTAGCTTTTTAACCCCTTCAACCATGAAGATGGTTCTATATGAGCCTTCACGGGTGAAGATCGATATAACAGATCTAATCTTTAGTTTCAAGTAAAAAATTCAAGCTCCCATAGCTTGCATCTACAAAGGGTTTAACCACCAAACCAATCTTTAACTTGACCATCACTTTTCAATTTTCCATTTTTTGCTCTCTTGCTAGAAGGTGAGAGGGAAAAAGAAAGAGGAAACTAATTCGTTTAGTTTATTTCTAAAAATCCTTTCAGTCTTTGGTCCCAAATGAATTCACATGAAAAATTAATATGACCACCAATTATAATACTCCTATATAATGCATGTGAAATAAACAAAAGGAACATAAAGGTTACCACAATGTCTTTGTGTAATCCAACAAAAGGTGATGCTATAAGCACATTAATAGTACAATGGGCCATGGGATGACACAATCACTTATTAAACAAAACAAAAGTGATTTTGTCGGACTCAGGCCTGATGTGTCTATTCTAAGCAGCTCTAAAATATAATGAAATAGCTCAAACTGTAATAATCACTCTCCTACATACAATGATGAAAGATAGCAATCACCCTGGTTCATTGATTGTACTAATACTACAGAATGTTGGTTTAAATTATGGCCAATATTAGGTAAATAAGTAGTGATCAAATATCCGAATCATACTCTGGAAGAAATTAGCAAGGAAGTTATCAAAACTTTTGACCAAAAACATTAAAAGTTACACTGAAGAACCAAAAAAGTAGTCACTTACTCACTTATCACATGTTCAATTTATCTAATCACAAGTAGACTTGCATTCAACTTCTCACAATAGTTAATTTCATGGTGGCATTAACTTAGTGATTTGAACCCAAATATACAATACTGTCATCTTAAAAAGGGTAGTTAATATACTTATTTTATGTGCTAAAAAGATTGTCATGAAATATAACTGACATGGTTCATTTTAGTGACAAATAATCCTTTAATGGTGTGAACAAATTTTCAGGTTTGGTGGGGCATACTGGTGGAATTTTGAGTAGCTTCTGACAAGCAATAACCTTTCGGTGTCTGCATTTTTGGACTGCTGACATTCCATACTCTATATAAACCCATGCAAACTACTCCTCTATCACTCTACACACCTCACCTTTCCTAAGTATACACTAAAGAAAGAAGATACTTAAGACATTAAGCTCTTGTCAGTTTTAGAGGTTAATAGATAAACTAGCCCCTTCAAAAAGAGACTCCTCCTGCATTTTGCATTCTTGGTTTGAATTTAGAACAAATTTTATTTCGAACGGTATTGAGAGGGTGTATCTGTTACTACATCATAAAGACTGGTTATCTTTTAGGAAAATGATTTTGTTGTCCATAAGGTTCATTTTGTGGAATTTATTTGCTGGCCTTGATAAGAAGTTTTCAGTTGAGAAGAGCTTTTATTTTTGGATTTTCCAAATTTTTAATAGATATAGTTTGGACACTTAGCTCTCCATAGTCCATAATAACATACAGGTTTGAGGTTTCAACAGCTAGAAAACACAATTTATAGGTTCCTTCTCTGTTTTAGATATAATTAGGCGGACAACTTTAAAAAACTCAGGTGAGGATACAGTAATAAAAGATGGGAGGAACGTCACTTCCTCCAGGATTTCGTTTCCATCCAACGGATGAAGAATTAATTGGATATTATCTTAAGAGGAAAACAGAGGGACTCGAAATTGAACTAGAAGTCATTCCAGTTGTAGACTTGTACAAATTTGATCCTTGGGAATTGCCAGGTATTCTCACTTCTTTTTCTTTTAATGGCATAAAGCTTCTAGTGTCCATCTGGACCAATTTAGTCATAACAATTCTTTTTCCACAAGGATCACCTTAACTATCTTTTAACAGAAGAAAAGCAAGTTATTGGGGTCATTAGTAAAATGTAGACCTTTATTCTTTTCAACCAAGAAAAGAAACATGTATATTAAAAGTCATGTAAAAGATGGTTCTTTAATACGATTCTTTCCTTCGTTATATCTCTATGCCTATAACAGAATCTCAGAGAGGGTGTATTTCTAGCTCTACAACCAATCAAGATATGACCTTAATAAAATTCTATGATGTCAAGTAATTTGTACGCACCTTTTTTTCTTTTGAGTGATGCTTTGTAACATTTGATAGTTGTAAATTGCTGTAGAGAAATCATTCCTTCCAAATCGGGATATGGAGTGGTACTTCTTTTGCCAGCGAGACAAGAAATATCCAAATGGCTCTAGAAACAATCGCGCCACCAAATCTGGATACTGGAAGGCCACAGGAAAAGACAGGAAGGTAGTTTGTCGGTCTGAGGTAACAGCTGGTTATCGCAAGACTCTAGTCTTCTATCAAGGAAGAGCTCCTCTTGGGGATCGAACCAATTGGGTGATGCATGAGTATCGTATGGCTGATGATCTTCCTCAACCCACGTCCAACATTCAGGTGAACTTATCTTCAATCCATAATTAACATAATCATATGATTCCATCATTCCCCCTACCAGTGCACTGCCCTCATTCAGTGAAATGCAGAACTCTGACAAGTACATATAAAAAATTCAGCTAGGGCCTTTTGCTCTATGCCGCATCATAAAAAGGAATGAGAGTTTGGAGAAGAAAAGTGAAGACGCTGGAGCAACATCTAAGCATCCTCAAGGTTTGGACTCAGCAATGGCGCTCAACCAGTCACCCATGGATTCTGAAGAAACACAAATGCAAACAAGTTATTTGGGCAACGGGAGTAATTATTCAACTCCTATTACTTCTCCCTATCATTCAATACCAGGTGGTGATTATGATCACTTTTCCATGGGCACTAACCCTGCAAGTCTTTGGCTCTCACCTAGTATGATCCTTGATTCATCTAAGGTACAACAGACTTTGAAAAGATTTGTTTCTTACAACTTACAACTCGTATTCTGTCATTTCCAAATTCTAACTACTAATTTATAATTTCTTTGTGAAGGAATGTTCTCAAGGACAATCTGGATCTGACTTATATCAACCGTCCGATTTTCTGGACTTGCCTTCATTGCAACCATTTAACCAATATGATATGTATTCATCAAACTCTAATTACATAGGATTTGAGCTCTATGATGACCTCAGTCAATATGGGGCCATGTCACCCTACTCATTTCATGGGAACTACATGGCATTTTCAGGGAACGGTGATATTTGACATGAAGGTTACAATCAGACTAATTCGCTAAGAAATCCAGAAAACTACTGAAATCAATGAGAAGAAATTAGCACATGTACTTTTCTAAGAAAGGACCGAGGCATGGAATAAATTTGAACTCTGCAAACAGAGCAGTAACGATAGAATTATATGTGAATTCAGATGTTTGTGGAAACAGTATGACATTGACATGTAGGTGATCAGTCAAAAAAAGATACATTAAAGTTCCACTAGCATTAGTAATTTGGTGTAGTTCCAAGAGACAACATCTTTTAGCATTTGTCTTGTAATAGAAATACGACTGAAAAGCTTGTTCTGAAAATGTTTAAGTCGAGTCAGAAGTAGTATTTGGTTTATCCTAGTTACAAAGTATATGTATGTACTTGTCATTTCGCAACTTATGCTTGTGCTAGACATGTTAAGTCTATCATGGCGATCGGTCACTTTTACCGACTGCGCCAGAAGTCACTGAGTCAGTATGTCATCTGTAAAATCTTTTCTTTGAGAAGTGATTCCTTGTTTTAGTGCAATATAATTATAGGTGTTTCAATAAAATTCCATCTACAGCACTATGAAGATAACAAGTCTCTATTAAAAAAAATCAGTTCTATCAGCAACAGCTCCTTGACTCGACTATAAAAATGGACAAATCAAGACTCCAGGTGCCATCAAGAAGAGCTCAAGACGCTAATTATGGCTATATTTAGGATCAACTTGTCTTTATTTCTGAATAAAAAATCAATAGGTATATGATCATGATGATAGTTGTAGAAATAAGAATGGTCAGTAAACTCGAAACAAATCATACCTGGTGTATTGACTAATCAAATCTGACATCAACGACCCCAACAATGTACATTGGGATAATGATCTTTCCTAGCTCCAGGAGTTATTGATATCATCAGATAGAGAATTTATTCTCATTCTTCTGGACTTGATAGGAAATAGCTAACTTCACCCTCTTGAATAAAATTTAATAAAAAATATTTGAAAGGTCTAATCAACAGATATAGCAAAAATACAGAGAGTTTAGGCAAAAAATGATAGTCAGCAAACTTCACAGCAGCAGCATACCAGATTCCAAGCAAGAAAATATAAAATCGTTGTAAATACTAAGTGTAAAGCTATGTCACTAGCAACCTCTCCGTCCTTTCTCTTAAAGAAGGAGTGAGCATTTCACAACGACTCAAAACACCAACAGATTCAAAGACACCACTGTTAACAAGAGATCTAATAGCTGTTGCTACACCTTTGGAAATTGAATCTTTCCTGTCCAGGTCATAGTTCTCGAGCAAATAGATGAGAAAATCAAGAAGAACATGGGTAATATCAATTTACTTCGGAATAGAATTAACCATCAATAAGATTGCTAGCTCAATGTTCATAATATTGTCAACTTTGTCATCAAAGAAAAGCCAATCATAAAACAATGCCAGTTTAACATTTGCTTCAATATATTTCTTTCTGCAGATTGTTAGTAACCAACCTATCACGGCCCATCTTGGTATTATATCTGATTGGATAATTTCATTACGAGGGTGGTGTCCACAGCAAATAAACCTAACAATGTCAATGATAAGTGTCCCCCTCTCAGGAACTGAAAGATGCTTCCTTGCAAACCACATCCGATGTCTTTTTTGACTACCCAATTTGACATGAGTGAGCAAAAATCTCAAATGTAATTCCATTTCAGGAGTAATTCGAAGAAGAAAATACTTGCTGGAAGTCCTAGCATGGTAAAGCTGTGAGATATCAATAAATCCATCAGTCTTAAATTCACTCGGATTCAGAACCAAATCCTTCCATATAGCTCGAAACTCGGGTACATGCACTAAGTCCTGTAACAGCCGAACAAGATCTCTCCCAATCTTCATTATGATATTAAATGAAGTCATTTTTAATCGTTATCTATCGTTGGTGATTCTGATTATTCAGGTTGATGACGGTCTCAACCTTAGGGGAGCCCACCTAGGACGGCTCCCTCAAAATTCTAATGGAAAATGCAATCTCCTTTTCAAGACCTCAATCTTAGGATCAATCCTTATCCTATAATGATCAGCAGGTTACCAAAGGAATACATACAATGCACTAGTCAAAACCAGTGGCTCTTCATCTAATAACGTGTCCCACTTGTCCATAAAAAGATTTACCATCTCCAGGCACAACCATAAATTTCCTTGACTACAATCCCCGCCAACAATCGCCTCAAGAGAGCCACCAATAAAGCATCAACTCCAACAGACGAGACATCCACAAGCTCACGAACCACCCAAATCAATTCACCTTTCACGCAACCAACTAACTTCACATACATTTCATTAACAATCTTAGTAAGAATAGACGTAAAATAACCGTATCCATCAGTGATGATGCCATGGAAGTGCTTAATGTGAACCTTTCAATTTTCAATAATAATAATAACAATAACAATACCAATAATAATAATAACGATAAATTAAAACAAATAACTGAATCTCTAAATTCAACAACTTAAAAATACTTTATTAATTATTACAAAAGTGATATTTTTTTCAATATATTTACATTTTTGTTTCAATTTTCATTCTAAAGTGCAACGATTAACTCCAAGTAATGAAGTTGAAACCAGAAAATTTGTATGCGTACTTAATGGGCAAGATATTTTAATCTAAACAATCATTTATATCAAACGAATATTACGATTCATATCATACTAGTCTTTAGACAGTAACCAGACAACAGCACTTATTTATATTCTATTGATTAATTCAACAAGTTAATAAAAAAATTTGTAATAATTCAATAATTATTTATGTATTAAGGGAGATAAAGAAATAAAGTACCGATAAAATAAATGATTGTTGAATAATTGAATACTCCGTAATTATTTGTGTGTGAACCCTAGCTATTTTTGTACCAAGTCAAATGTGTACTCTGTGTTTCGGACTTTGGTATTTATATGAATTTGTGATGTGATTTAAACCCCTTCACTTTCCCGGGAATTTAAAAAATTCCCTACTTTTTGTCCTGTTATGTACATTTGGATTTGGTTGAATGGAGATGAAATATTAATTACATAAAAAATTTCGGCTAAATAAAATAAGCTCATTAATTCTCGAAGTAGTGAGGTGAAAGATATTTTTAAAAAGAATTATACGGACATCACTCATGCTTTTTAAAAAGCTTTCACTGCTTCGCATCGAATTACACAATCACGCTTTTAAAATCTTAAATTTCACACGTGCAATCAATCCAACGTAAATCATTTCAAATGTATTAACTTCGAACTATCTGAACCTTCAAATAGGCACTGGATCAGAGCTTTTGATACATCTAAATTTTTCAAAATCGACACCTATATTTTAAGGGGTTAAAATCAATTTTAAGCAATATTATGATTCCTACAAGCCATATTGTGAGGATAGTTTAAGAATTTTGTTTTCTGAAGGAGGCACTTTCTCATGCATCATATATTTTGCAATGTTGTACATGTATGACAGCTTAATGTATGTCAACATAATACTTTTTTATTAAATTAACCTGATGTTTCTCGTACCAATGTGAATATTCAACATGAGCCCTTTTCTCTCCATAAGATATCGTTGCAGACTTGCAGCAAATAAGAGCTTTCCAGGGAACATTGACAAAGATGGTTTGTGAATAACTCTGTAGAGTATGTGCAAGATATTGTGTTTTATTTTATTTTGCATTAAGAAATCATGGAGGATCTCTCTTTTCGCTAATGATAAGGTCAAGCAAATACTTTTTCCATCTCATCAAAATTGTATTGTTTTGACTTTTTCAAAAATTTAATAGAGAATGTTTAAAGTTGACTTGTTTCTTAAAAAATTATGTTTAAATTGATCAAATGAGAGAATATATGGAAAGGAAAAACGAGTGAAAGTAGACAATGTTTATGGGATGGAGAAAGTAAAAGAAAGGTGGCTAATTACCGTGATAGAGAAGATTTAGTACATTTCAAGTAGACAAATTTCCTTTTGTCAGAGGTAAATTATGGTGAAACATAATTAGAAATAATGAAATACCGACTGACAGAACAAGCACCCGTTCACTTGAGCAAATTTCTTTGTAGTACATTCCAGTACAACTGAAAAAACAAACCAGTCATAGCAACATATTAACATATCAAACTTATCTAATCCAATCTAATCTATCCCATGAGAAGGGAAATTATCAGGACTGTAAGTTATCTCACAAGCTTTCACATTAATGAGTTGATCACCAGGTGGACGAGTACACTCCTTGAAATTGGCAACATTTCCTAGTTCTTCAACTTGTTCGATAACAAGATCAAGCCTCGCCACTGCTTCCACTAGCATAGACGCGAATGCAGAAAATGGAAGTGTTTCTGAGAACTCCAGTCTTGTTATCACAATCTTGCTTATTGTATGCCTTAAAACCTTTCTTTCAGCTTGTTTTGGGGTTACTACATCATTGTTAGTTCTATTGCTATTTCCCTTTTTAGGTTCTGATTTGACCATTGTTGGTGTGCTGGGATCATTGGCAGAATTGTTGTTCCTGTTGTTTTGTCCAAGAAATAGTTTTGGCTGAGACTTGAAAGCTGCATTCAGGTCGTGTAACGCCTGCTGGAGATTGTCGGACAGTATCTCTGTGGAGCAAATTTGGCGATGTCTTATGCAATCAGCGAGTTCCCTCAGTGCTCGTGACACTTCTCCAGCAAGTCGAATACATGGATCTTTGAACAGCAACCGAACACTCAGTGGAGTCTGTATGTTAGTAAATCAGTAAGTTTTCGCTTATAAACTTCATTGAAAGGACTTGATTCATAAGGGTAATGTGCCTATGTAACTACAACCATGAAACAATAGTAATCTAATTAAGCTGGAAACTGTCCATGATCGTTAATCAGTCACCTGAATTTCTGTCTGCAAACAGCCATGGAGAGCTATGACTATATATCCAAAGTGGCGTAAAACAGCTCCTAGCTTGACATACTGTTGCCCAGGGAACTTGTGGCATTTTCTTGAATGTCTTGGCTCCCAACTTGAATATAATGCCTGATCCAATAGCCACCATTCAATTTGATTTCATCAATTGTCATTCTCTGCCACCACTTGACAGGAATAAATAATGTATTAACAAAACATATAGACTTCTTACCAGGGTGTCATCAATAGATTTTGAGTCCACGACAGCCTTGTAGCCTTTGTAAATTAAATCGTCTAATGACGTATCTTCAGGCTTATTAGGATCATCATCGCTGAAATAATCACCAACACAAGCTGCAAATACAAAACTGTGGAATTGAAACTTATGCAACACGAAAGAAATTTATACATTTGGATAGTTACCATCGATTGATCTAGCCAGGCCCTCAATCTTCCAAATAGTGGACTTATGGAGGTCTTCACCAGACCAGATGGGGAAAATTAAGAGGCTCATAAGGAGGCAGACACCACAACCAATTGCGATGGTATAAAAGCGCTCTTGGGCAACTTTTAATACATTATCTATGCGGTAGCTTGATACTGTAATCAGATTGAACGTCAACAGGAATATCAAAACACCATAATCATAGTTCTTCTTTATATGTGGGACAAATCTGATATATGTCGCTACAAAACCTGTCCATTTAATAACAAACAGTAAGCATATATATCATGAAGATATATACCATCTACATACTCCATTTATCTTAAATTGATAACAGTAACTATTTATTGACCTCTGTACATAGTACATACCAACTATGAAAACTGCAGCACCAATAAAGATCCCGTGAAATACACTTCCAGACCTTGAGGCAATATACTCAACTAGAAACGATAGAGACCCAGCCAAAAATGTCCCAAACCCTCTATTTAGCCCTTTACATAATGTTGCTCCTATAAATACCATGTAAACACACACATAAGTTTGTCTTGAAATTCTGTTATACTCCTTATATACAGATTTAAGGGGAAAAAAACAAATAGCCATTTATATTAAAATTTTACTCTCTAAGAACTGAAGAAGTAGGTTATAGCTACCTGCAGAGAACTCTAGCACAACCACTACTGTCAAGACAGCCCACATTGTATTCTCGCCAATGCCTTCGAATAATGGTTCCATCAAATACAACAATGAAACCAGAGTCAATGACAAACCAACTTTGAAGGCATGGATTACTCTTCTTGGATCTTCTCTTCCAACCCCCCAAACTCTCTTCCATCCTATCTTCTTCACTAAATCACCATACCTCTTCTTCATGTCGACCGTTTTCAGACAGCTCTGCAAACCCATTTTTCAGCCAACCTTAGAGAGAGGTGCAAAACCTATAATTACTTTATATGGAGAAGAACTAAGGAAACAGTTGGTATTTATAGTAACTAGCTATGATCCTGTAATGAGTGAGTTGAATCTATTTGTATCAAATGTATGGATGTGAGCAAACCTGGTAATTAATCGACTCGGATACAGTGCATATACCCCAGTACCCGCCAGTTGAGTGCACACCACTAATCAAATATATGCAGCACAAAGAGTATGTAGATATTTTTACAGCAAAAAAATGAATTATGGCAACAGCTAAAATTTAAAAACATTACTTATTCACATCACCGTCTGCCATGTAATATGCACAACCCCGGTCCCCTCCACCCAAAATACATGTAGAAAAATAAAATAAAGTTAACAATGAAAATGACAATTCTAAGCAATAAGATGCTCAATACAAGCCATGTTATATATGAGGATAGTTTAATAACTTCGTTTTTGGAACTAGGCGCTTTCTGATAAGCTGATCATGCATCATATATGGACACCAAATTTTCTAGTTTATATACTTACGTTCTTTATTTTGCAATGTACTAACTGTATGACAGCTTAATGTATGCCAACATAATACTTTGTATTAAATTAACGGATGTTTCTCGTACCAATATAAATATTCAGACATGAGCCCCTTTCTCTCCATAAGATATTGTTGCAGCAAATAAGAGCTGGCCAGGGGCCACAACATTGACAAAGATGGTTTGTGACTAACTCTGTAGAATATGTGCAAGATATTGTATTTCATTTTATTTTGCATAAAGAAATCAGGGAGGGCACTCTTTCAGCTAATGATAAGGTCAAACGAGTACTTCCTCCATCCCATAAAAATTGTATCGTTTTGACTTTTTCAAAAATTGGTGAAACGAGACAATATATGGAAAATGAAAAATGAGTGAAAGTAGACGATCTTCATGGGATGGAGAAAGTAAAAGAAAGCTGGCTAATCACAGTGATAGAGAAGATTTAATACATTCCAATATAGAAGCTTCAGTCCTAATCTAAAGTTTATTTTTGAATTCAGTATCTAGTATACTGATGAACTTCAAAGTCAATATACTCTTTCAAGTACATTCTCAATATAGATATAATTCCATTTCCATTATCTGCATTATCCATTTTTGTGTATGATACATCTGAAGTCAAGTCGATTTTTTCCCAAGCTTCTAAACAGCTATCATTAGCAAGTTACTCGTCACCCATTGCGAGCTCCAATACATCTGAAGTCAAGTCGACTTGTTAATCTCGATAGTGAAGTTTGGACAAATTTAACTAGGAAGCGTGGGTATGTCATCTTGGATGCTACATTAGTTGGATGTAGGTTGAATATACATATCTGAGATTGAACGGGTGTTATCGATGAGATCGTGGTATCGAATTGGTTTATTTCACTATAATATACCGTGACACTGCACTTAATCGAATTGAAAGAATACATTATTAACAAATAACTATATGTAAGATATGAGAACTTAGATTGAAACTAGAAAATACTAAAGAGAGGCTATGTAATTAAAAAACAATCAAGTAGATAATTCAGGACAAGTTGATAATATGACAAAGTTTGGGGGGGAATAGTGCAAAAAAGGAGCACCGCAATTCTATCTAATTTCATTAATCGCCTCTACCGGGACGATTGTGTCCTTACTTTCGATGAATACTTCTCTTTCGGGGACTGCAATATGAATTTCGGTACAGTTGTTTCTGGATATTGTGGAAAGTGTCAATCTACTCACGTCATCAAAAGGTTAATCATATTCTTTGTTTAGAAGTATATGAAAATCTCGACTTGTGAAATTTTTTCACTTTCTCAAATTCATGAACTTACCCTGTTGCATTCTCTTGCTTATCATCTCATGAATCTGCAGTGTGTTTGGCTGACCTTTATTTGGCGACGACACATTAAGGTGATTTTGAGTTTTCGACATGTTTGTGGATATCCAAACCACTTATATGAGAATGAAAAAAAGGTGTCAAAACATATTTTCTATAAAACTCCACTTTCGAGCTTACTTTTTTGGAACTTAGCTATTTTCCTCGCTCTAATATTTTGTCTTTATGAAGTTTTCCCTTCATGGTTGATTGTGATTGCCTAAATTGGTTTGAAGCTTTAGTATACTGACCAGCAGATTAAAGACTCCTAAATTCTCCAAAGAGCTTCAATCAATCAATAAAACGATGAAAGATATCATGTCATTGCCAGATAATCCACTATCAACTTTAAAATCATATAAGTCAACAATTAATTACCTATATAATCTATGCTGAAAGATATTCGTATATACCTAAAATCTCAACCACAAGCCTCAAGAACAAAAGTTATGTTCTTCAAGAATATTATCAATCTAATATTCTTCAGTGAACATTATTTCATTTTATTATTTATGTGATGAATAAACTCATACAAACATCTATATTTATAGTTAAACAAACCTACCAAGCCTAGGCTTTTTCTTGGTTCCAAGTTGTCAAACCGCCTAAATTCATGTTGGAACTACTTAACTACCAAAACGCAAATTACATGATCTTTTCTTTCCAAAGGAAAATTTAATTTTCCAGCCTCACAAACGGCCCCGCAATCCTGTACCAGAAATGCCAAAAATGGCTTCACATTCAACAGATATATTCCCTGTTATTAATGGCATTTAATGTGATCATTTGTTTGCAGTGGGAAAACCATAGAGCTTGATGATGTCACTTTCCATCAGTGTGTCAATTTGACGAGATTTAACTCAGAAAAGACTGTCAGCTTTGTCCCTCCAGATGGTGAATTTGAACTGATGAAGTAATTCGAACTTAGTATTCTTGTCACTTGCTTTCCTAGATAGGTCTCATATGGAAGTTCATGACAGATATCGTATTACTGAGGGTGTAAATCTTCCGTTCCGGGTGTTGCCAACTATCAAGGAGCTTGGTCGTACACGAATGGAAGTGAATGTTATGGTTTGCCATCGTAGAGTGAACTTTATTTCCATTACTTGATATTAGTAGGTGCCTGGCTAAGTAAGCCTTTTTTCTGTGAGCTTATAATAATCTGCTTTTCTCTTGTTGTACTGATTTTCAGGTTAAGAGTGTGTTTGGGGCAAAAATGTTTGCTCTTGGAGTTGTAATCAAGATCCCAGTGCCCAAGCAAACAGCAAAAACCAATTTCCAGGTTACATCAGGTCGAGCAAAATACAACCCTGCTTTTGACTGTTTGGTATGGAAGTAAGTTCACCTTATGTTAACTTCTAATTCTGTGATTGTCATCTAACTTTTTGTTTCAGTTCAATGTTCGTTATCCTGGTGTTTGTTTTCTTTGTTTATGTACTTTTACATATCCACTCAAGCTTTTGTTCCAATGGAACAGGAAACAGTCGAGTGAAATAATCCAATTCACGAAATTGTTTTTCACATTTTAAAACAAAAATTGTATGAATCTCATTTCCCAAAACATCTCATTCAGTTAAGGAATTTATTGTTCATGTTGTTCATCCAGGATAAGAAAATTTCCTGGGCAAACTGAGCCTACATTGAGAGCTGAGGTGGAACTAATTTCAACAATGACAGAAAAGAAGTCTTGGAACCGACCTCCTATAGAAATGGAATTCCAGGTACTTAATCAGTTTCCTATTTCTCTGGTTTCCTTTTTAAGTCACCCCAATATTTTTGCAGGATTTTACCTCACAGTTTCCTCCCGCAGGTTCTATGTTTACAGCTTCGGATTATGCTCGCTTTCATCAAGGTATCTTTATAGGGTGACTGCTAACGGCTTTTTTCTTCTTCTGTAATTTGGATTTGCATCTTGATATAGTAAGCTTCTTCAGGTATGGGAGAAGAGTGGATATAACACAGTTGAATGGGTCCGGTACATCATCAAAGCTGGCTCTTACGAGATTAGATGCGAAGAAGCACATCAAATGCTACAGTTCCATGGTGGACGTAGTATATCAAAACAAACTGTCTGTATTGCTGGCTTGTAGAGAATCATTGCACAGATACTTTGTTGATTACCTACAGCAGCCCTTGCCAAACATCGATATTGATGTATCGTTCATTGAGGTGTAAAATTTTCTGTAGACACTTAAGATTTTGAAATTAAGTTTGTAGTCCAGTGTGAGTTAGCAGCTTTCTATGCAAATCACTTGATTCGATTATTATTTCGGAGGCATGGAGGCATGGAGCTTTTCGTCGTTCTTAGATCGTGCATTTTATTCTTGCAAATTGATTTAAATTCTGGTCTTGGGTATGTATTAAGCTTATTATTGTTCATATCTCTGTTCTGTTTTATTGTCATTCTTACATTAAGGTTCTTTTACTGTCATAACTTCGACCAGTTTCTAATGACAATTAAAATTGACACTACAAATTTGATATTGATTTTAAAAGAAAATCAAGTCATTAAACCACCCTAATGTTGCAAATGAATATTCACATGTAAAACCAATATTTAAATAAAGGCAACTGATTGTTCAATTGTCATTAAGACAAGGAGAAAAATAAACATAATTATACAGACAAATCTGACCTTTCTCAACAAAAACTTAACTACAAACAGAAAGAAAATATTTTGGCGACTTGAACCTAATTGATCATATGTGAATGTTGCAAAAGGTAAGAGCAGGACACACCTTTCATGTACCTTTTGAAAAAGCTCCAGCAGCAAATAAGAGATTCCTATGAGAAAACTGCAAATCATAGACTGGAGTAGATTTCGTAAACAATGTCTTCAGAGATCTAAGCCTGTTAGTGTTTCCATTTTTGTTCTCATCACCCTTTGGCAATATGGTACTGGTCGTGACATCCCATAATTTCATGGTGCAGTCAGCAGAGCCAGAAGCAAGAAGTGAACCTTCACGGCTGAAAGAAAGCGTCCAAACACAGGAGGTATGACCGACTAAAGGAGTGACACATCGCCCACTTGAAAGGTCCCACACCATGATTGTACCATCTTCATCACCAGATGCCATGTATCGACCATCAGGTGACATCGCTAAGGATAAGATCATACTCCTGTGACCAATGAAAATCCTGACACACTCGCCACTCTGAACATCCCACAGCCGAACTGTTTTGTCACTTGATCCAGTAGCAACATAATTACAGTTTGCATGCCACTGCACACAATCCACATCAGATAAATGACCAGCCATTATCCTAAGATGATGTATTCTGTCTACTGACCAGATCCGTGCTGTACGATCATGTGATGCACTGGCAAAATAGTTTCCTAATGGACTATATTGGACATCCCATACGGGGTAATTGTGACCTTTGTAACAGACAACATTTGCATTCAATTTTGTGCTCCACAATCTAATAGTAGAATCTGATGACGACGAAAGAAGAAAATCACCATAAGGACTGAAAGTTGCAGAATAGACTGGTCCAGAATGCCCCTGAAGTAAGGTATATGAACTTTTCCCATTATTGGTAGCAATTTTATTCTCAAGAGCAAAACTGTCATTTTGTTGCCCATGCTTTGCTATGTCCCAGATCTTTACTGATGAATCAGAGAACCCTCCAGCAACAAGAGATCCATCATGAGATATTGACGCACAGTTTAAAGTATTGTGTGTGTTAACAAAAGTATAGAAACTGACAGAAGGTAGCGCTGCACTACTCAACTGCACACGATTCCTCAAGTCTTCAAGAATAGAATGTTCAACATCTGCATTTAATGATGGCAAGGTAAGCTCCGGTTTCACTCGCGGTGCTGTTGTTACTGCAATGCTCTCAGAACGAGATGGTCTTGCTGTTGCTCCAGCAGCTTTATCTTTCTTCGATTTCTTCATAGAGGCACCTTGTTTTCCTCCATCTGATCTTTTCTTGCTTCCTTCAATTTCACCTGTTTCTCCATCTTTTCCCGGATCTGACATGAAGCCACCATCCTTCTCCAACCTTTCTTCTATAGAGTCTTCAAGCAACCCCCAGTGCACTTCTTTCTGATTAATCAAATTGGCAGCATCCTCAGTACTTCCAAGAAAGAAATCTTCAGCATCCTCACTTATTGAACTAGGTTGTCCAGGAGAAACCTTAAAGTTAATGTGCTCATTGATAAGTCCAAGCATAGTCATAGAGTCGTTTTTGTGTAAATACTGCAACAAAAGGTCGTACGAATACTGACACATCTTTATATTTACTTTCCTCAGCCTTAGTGTATGAGCGAATTCCATCTCTTCCAGATGCGAGGGAGATAGCACACCTTCCAGTTTCTGAAGGTCACGCAAGTGTAACGTCTCATGGTCTTCACGAAAGCTATGAAAAAATGCCCTTGCTTCTTGAATTTGACCTTTTGCCACAAGATCCATAAAACAGTGAACATATACTGGATACAGGACTCGAAGCAACTCATGCTTGTATAAATCCAGTGAACTGTATGCCCACGATCGAAGTTTTTTGTATCCTTCTTGATATTTTGCAGGACCATTTTCCGATCCAGTATAGGAGAAAATTTGTTTAGCAATGTCTGCATTATTTTGGGAATTGGCAGCGTTCAAGTTGGATCTGGGAGCAGAGTTGTTATTGTTCTGCTGCTGCTCTTCTTGGAAACGGAGCTCTGTTTCTTTGAAACCTTTCTTTTTTAGATAAGCTATCACTGCTCGCTCAACCTCTTCATCATCCATCATATATGTTGAACTTCTCACTCACTTGGAATCTCTTACAAACCTTGGCTGCTTTTGTGTCCTTATAAACAAATATGGTATCGACATTCACCTGAACAATCAATATTAAAAAAAGTTAAATACGACCAATTTCAATACATAGCATAATGCCCCAAATAAAGAAGGTGAATTCATCATTGACCTTATGAAATCAACTATATGTCTTTCCTGAGCTCTTTTAAAATACAAAAGTCATACAGTATGTCCGGCTTCTGAAGACTTGATTAGACATTCGTTCCCATGAAATGTTTAACATGAACCATTCGATCTATCAGGGAATTGATTATACCAAAATGTATCGTACCAGTCCTGAATCATGACCACAGGATTACGCAACACCATAATGTTCGGCTCATACCACTAGACCGACCCCCCCTCCCGCCTCCTACCCTCTAGGCAGGGGGCATATACATGTTGATGACCACTAGCAGATAAAATATCAGAAAGGGCATTTGACTTTCAATCATCAAACTTGAAAACTTGTGGTCTACTACCCTAAAAGAAATTAGTAAAACATAAAAAGATTCAATTTTTAACATCTGAAGTGTTGACCAAAAACAATCGGATTGTACAACAAGAGCCTATTCACTTCCAAACAACCACATGTTTTTCTCTATACCTCACTGAACAAGTTCACAATATAACTTTCATGCCCATTCTTGAAAATACTACAAAAAAGCTAATAATAAAAAATTAAGTAGAAAATACAGTGCTCAAAACTATTAATTCCATAGAAGCCATTTTTCTTAAATATGAGATGCAGAAAGAGAAAACAAGTACCTGAAAAAGAGAGAAGTTTGAACATAGCAAGTGAATAAGCAAGATGCCATGAAGACTAAAGACTTCAGAGCTGTTGATTCAGTAGTTAGGAAAGCCCGAAAGGGGGGGGTAGATTAAGTTGGTTTGGGCCGGACTAGGCCCGAGTTCAAAAAAATACTCGAACTAATTGAAATTTCGTTTTTTCATGTGGATATAAAAATAAACTATCGAAGGTTTTAGTCGTCGATCGAGGTGAGTGTTTTCAAATACAATTGGTTAATGATTAAATTGTTGAGAGGATAGCGTTGACAAGTTTGTTTGAATAGAGACTATTTTAGGTGAATTATAGCCAAACCGAATAAAAATAGGAATATTATCATCGATTTATCTTAATTTTCACTTTTCATTTTCATTGTCTATGTTTATTTCACTTTCTAACACCATCACTTCTCTTGGCCACTTCATTTATTTCTTTAATACATTACACATGCCTCGATACATATGAAGAGGTTCTCGTCTAGACGAATAAGTGAGATTGAATAATATGCATCATTTAACTTTAAGACTACACAAAAGTTGTTTGTCCCTTCGGGAACATCCGATAAAATTGAATTACATAAAATTTGTTTCCAAATTGATCAAAAAATGGAGTAAAGATAATATATATAAAAAAAATAAGTAATATAACGATTCATTTTAATTTACTCGATATTTCATTATATCCAAAAATTATATTTCATTATATCCAAAAATTATAGGATACAAAATGGAAAATCTATCTCTTCCTCTTATATCATTAAAGTATCACAACTTCACTGCAAAATGCAAAATAACCAGAAAAAGTAAGAGGCTGAAAATCAAATTGTGACACAATATTGGAATTTTGACATGTAACATTATCAAGATCCAGTGAGCAGAATAGACTCTTATGAGAGCCATAAGCCTATAATCCTCTGTTTTTGTCCTGACCTAAAAGATTCTCCACCTGTGGCTCTGATTCACTTTAAAGATTCATTCACTTAAAAAACACTTCTATACAAACTTTCACATCTAAATATTTGCTCATCTATTACATCAAAATCTTCAACAACATAAATAAATATTACACCATTATTACATCCTGAACAAATTTTCAGTTTTTGCATGTTGCAAGAAATGTGCATTTCTTGATTTTCATGTGTTTCATTGATTGCTGAGGATACCCTTTTGGATTGCAGCACAAGAGAAGGTGCTGAATTGATCATAACAGGATTATTTTGGTGCTAAAGGGAAACAACAACTTACAAAAGGTCAATTTTTTTATTGTAGCTTTTGATCTTGTTTTGTTGATTTGTATATTTACTTATAGCATGGTATCAAGACAATCCGTGTATGTGGTACAAATGGATTCAAATAGATCGATTATACATGCTGGAGGATGTTGAGAATCCAGTCGCACATTGGTTAATTAATATATTTCCGATGTATTAATAATATCATGTGCCTTATCCAATTATAGTCAATTGGTTTTAGTATGTATTGATGAAGGCATTAGGCATGAACTCTTACCTTTTAGGCATTCGTTTTCGATTTTATTTATCTTGGCATTTGAGTTCCGAGTTCTATCTCATGGAGTTTTGAGATTGGTTGAAAATGGTAGTGTGGTTAGTATTTCTTTAGGTGAACAATTGATTAGTCTTGTGAGTACATTAGATCATGAGAGTCTTCTAATTGAAAAAAATGTCTAATGATAGTGTAATGAAGGACTTTTGTGCTAAGGCTCCTATATCCTATAGTTGTTTTGCCCCTCTTTTGATAATCCCAATAAGAGGCATATTATGATACGTACAAGTATATATTGTCCTCGAGTGACATGATCTGTTGGACGTTATCCAGATTACTCGTCCAAAAATAGCTGAATAGCACTGTTAGTTGTTTGAAGAAGTTTGGAGTTAATTTGTGTGTATGGTGAAAAGAAGGTTCATTCGCCAGTAGGCTCGGTAGTGTTTTATGGCTTGTGGTCTTTTTTATGTATTTTTAACTATATGAATATATAATAAGATAAACACCATCATTATCTGTGTTGAATAAAATGTGTCCTGCAGCCCCTGCACGCTTTCCTTTAGAAATTTGAACATCTTGAAAATATAACTTAAAAAAGCAAAATTATATCTTTGGACAAGGTACACTGATAGGAGGAGTATACCATTGTTCTCTAGTTTCCGGACTTCAGGTTTGCAATGTTAAGCGCTTGCTGTTCTTGTCATTTTTCTTCCTCGAGCCTTTTTCTGATTTCATGTTCATTCTCATTCTTTTGGTGGTCTCACCTTAGTAACATCATACTTTGCTCTACAACAGTTTCTTAAAAACTAATTATTTGAAATACACAACAGCAGTTGACTACAATTTGTTCTCCATTTGTTCTATTTTAGATGTCCTAGTGCACTTACTGCACCTCCATTCTACTAAGTTTTGACTTTCTAAATGATAAAAGAGAAATAGAACATATGCAATGAACTTTCATGTGCCTGTCTCAGACACACTCCCAAGAAGCTAGTGTTAGTTCCTCATTTGTTGTACTCATTCGTGCAGAACTTAAGCATTCTCCGACAATCTGTAGTCTTTCTTTTCCTGCTTCTAGAGAGGTTTGTAAATATTTCTACGTCAAATGCAAACTATTTTTATTTTCACAGAGAGGTTTGTAAATATTACAATTACTAAATCAGAAATTCAGTATTTATATGAAATACATATTCAAATCTGCAGATGGGGGATGTGGCAAAGGACCTAATGTCTGGAACTGTTGGAGGGGTAGCACAACTAGTAGTTGGACATCCTTTTGATACTATCAAAGTCAAACTCCAGAGCCAGCCTGCTCCACTTCCTGGGCAGAAACCCAAGTTTTCAGGTGCCATGGATGCCGTCAGGCAGACAGTTGCTGCAGAAGGGCCAAGAGGTCTATACAAAGGCATGGGAGCCCCACTTGCCACTGTTGCAGCTTTCAATGCTGTGCTTTTCTCGGTTAGGGGTCAGATGGAGACGGTGTTGAGATCTGAACCCGGTGTTCCCCTTACTGTTAAGCAGCAATTTATTGCTGGGGCTGGAGCTGGAGTTGCTGTGTCCTTCCTTGCCTGCCCAACTGAGTTGCTGAAGTGTCGGTAAGTTACAAATCGCTCAGTGTTCTCTTGTGAAATATTCAGATGTTTTCTTGTTCAATGGCCATGATTGCATATATATCTTTACTGCAGATTGCAAGCTCAGGGCTCAGTGGCTAGTGCTGGTGCAGCAGCTACTACAGCGACTGCTGGTGTAGCAGCTACAGCGGCTAGTACTGCTACAGCAGCTACTGTAGTAGTGAGGTATGGCGGACCAGTTGATGTGGCAAGGCATGTCCTCCAATCAGCAGGCGTGAGGGGTCTTTTCAAGGGTTTAATCCCCACCATGGCACGTGAAGTGCCTGGAAATGCTGCCATGTTTGGTGTCTACGAGGCCGTGAAGCGGATGCTTGCGGGAGGACCGGATACATCAAACCTGGGAAGAGGTTCCCAAATTTTAGCTGGAGGAGTGGGCGGTGCTTGTTTCTGGTGTTCTGTCTACCCTACCGATGTTGTGAAGAGTGTGATTCAGATTGACGACTACAAGAACCCGAAGTACTCTGGTTCCATAGACGCTTTCAGGAAGATACTCGCGTCAGAAGGCGTTAAAGGCCTATATAAAGGTTTTGGACCCGCCATGGCCAGAAGTATACCTGCAAATGCTGCATGCTTCTTGGCATATGAAGTGACAAGGTCCAGTTTGGGATAACTTACAGAAGTATTTAATTTTGGCCTTTCAGGTCATATACAGGAGGAAGTTTTCTGTTATTTTGTTCTCAAATACATGGCATCTTTTACCTCATTCTTATGTCACTATCTCACGTAACCTTAATATTCATCAGTATCATTCTAATCATACTTCTGAAAGTCTTCATTTTAACCCCTACTTTGTATTATTTTTCCTTTTAATGAAGTATATCTTCCATGATTGTTTTTCATATCAATGACAATATGAAAAACAGGTTCTTAAGTATGGAGGAGCTATGGATCCTACAACAAATGCTGCTGCAAATAAATTTTATTAGGATTTATTTCATACTTCATAATGTCCTCTCTTTCATATGTTTCATATATTCAAATTAAAATTTATATAGCAGTAAACATTTAGTAGCTTTGAAATCTCATTGGCGAACTACCACTATAAGTGATTATCATCAAGACCTACAACGAATAATGCTCCAAAAACAACCTTGATATCCTCCAACTTTTGAAGCTCCAATTTCCTTTTAAACGACATGAAAATCCACATGTACAAGCCTCTTATGTGGCGCGAAACTGCCACATTACGGCCTCGGTATTCCCCGCCTCAGATTCCAATGGGCGAGGATCATGGACAAGGCTTAACCTGGCCGTAACGAGAGCCTTTAACCTACACTTCAATACGAGATTCGCCACTATACATCGAACCCACACCGCACGGGGTTATGCGCATTTAATACTTTACCTCTTTACTAATCGAAATTTACGCCCCGGCAAGTTTTCTCTTATAAAAATTTACAACTCATCAGTGATAAATATTTCTCATCCTGAGAGCTTACCAATCATGGCCTTACTTTAAAAACCGAAAAACCTTACCATGACAATCAAATAGAATCGAAGAATACGATACTACCAGATTTCTAATCCGAAAGATCAACTCATTCATCCGTCATAATCAAGTTAGGTTCTAGTATAAAACATTTTTAGAAACTCAACTAATGATCGACTCCATATTTTCATTTACACCATACCCCTTTACCCCTACATGCTCAAAAAGTTACTCAACTAATGATCGATACCTCTTTACCCCTACATGCTCAAAAAAGTTACTCAACTACGTTCTCCATTCGAAATAAGTCAATAACTAAATAATTATTCGGCTCGATAAAGATATTGTATAATCCTTTGAATCCGTCTAGTTAACAACTAGTATTATTAACCACTCGTTTACACTCTATAGTCTATATCATACTCTTCAATTTTTACAATTAGTTAAACATAAAATAGCACTAATAATACACCATTGCTGACCACTCTTTCAGAGCACCCCCCCTCCCCCTTCCTCTCATCCTCATCGATGGATATAACTAAATCCTCACACAGTGAAGACCATCTCCAACACCAACCACCACCATCATCATCAGATGGCTCAACCACCACCCACCATCTCCTCCCCCCACCCGGCCTAACCCCGGCCGAGTTCCACCAACTAAACCCCCTCATCTCCGAGCTCCACAGCTACCAACTCCAACACAACCAATGCTCCTCCCTACTCGCTCAACGCATCCACGCCCCCCTCGACACCGTCTGGTCCATCGTCCGCCGTTTCGACAAACCCCAAACCTACAAACACTTCATCAAAAGCTCCCATGTTTCTCCAAGCTTCACCATGTCGGTTGGTGACACCCGAGACGTCAACGTCATCTCAGGTAGTGATGGAACTAGGGGAAGGCTTAAGGGAGGATCACCCCTTAATATTTTGAAAATTAACTATTTATTTATTTATATTTTAATAATTTCGACCCTTGTCATTCCAAAAACTCGAACCTAGACCTCGTCATATAATGACCTAGTGGTTATAGAAAATATTTACTACTCCGGAGTATATTGAAACCTAAGATTTTAATATTTATTTTTACAAAAATTATTTAGTTCACTGCCCAAATCTTTTTATATTGGTACCTGTTTCTCTTATGTTCATTCTTTTGTAATAAAAATTCTGGTTCGGCCACTGTTTTCAGGTTTGCCAGCAGAGACTAGTGTTGAGAGACTTGACATGCTAGACGATGCTAGACATGTTACAGGGTTTAGTGTCATTGGAGGTGAACATAGGCTGAGGAATTATAGGTCCGTGACAAGTGTGCATGAGATGGAAAGTGAGGGGAGAAACTGGACAATTGTTTTGGAATCTTACGTTGTGGATGTACCTCAAGGGAATAGTGAGGAAGATACAAGGTTGTTTGCAGACACAGTTGTTAGATTGAATCTTCAGAAGTTGGCTTCTGTTTCAGAAACCATGGCACGTTCTCATGATGATTCTCTTCATTCTCCAGTTCATTAATGGTGATTTTTATCTTTTATTTTATTTATTGCATTTTTAGTTTTCTAAAACATTAATTGGAACGCACATGGGTGTGTCGTTGAAAAATCTGTTTTCAAGATTTTGTGATTGTGAAATGAATTAAGGCTTGTTTTCTGTAAGAGGATCCACATTTTTTCTTTGGGTTTTCTCTATTTTGGTTGAATTTGTGTTTCTGAATTCTGATCACAATTATTATTTTCTACTGTTGAATTGGTTTTCCACTTAGTTTATAAGAGTATTATAATAATTGTGTGTATTGTTTGTGGTCCTTGAATATTCTACATTCTCAATGAAAGATGGCTGGGGACATAAATATCTACACTACATATTTCGCATGTGTTACTGTGTTAGAATAAGCAAGTGAAGATAGATTCTAGAATTATTAATCGAAAATATAAAATCATTTTACCCACATTACATATACATTATATTGTAATTATTTTTTTAATATATTCCATATTGTAGCTAAAGAAACAGTTCAACATAGTAACCATTATTAACGAGTATGGTTAAAAATAAAAAATACAATAACAAAATGTTGCGCTACACGTTTGGTCAAAGAGTTGGACCTCATCAGCATTAATATTGTTATATCATGATGTTGGATGCACATTTAATTTTGACATGGGATAATCGCATATGAAGTTGACTCTGTGAATTGATCATTTGGCAGTTTACCAATCAGGAATAATCACTGATCGAGGCTCCCAATGAGATTTCAGATTTTGTTCCCCAATCAAAGGAGAAGAATTCAAATCTACTTTAGATGCGGAATGGAAAGTTATTATTACCTCCATCTCAAATTTTAAAGGAGGTTTATTAAATACTTATGACAATTCAAATTCTAACTTATAAAATTAATTTTTCATCCATTCAATTGAATTAAGAAGGATTAATTGCAGATACTAAAAACGTAACTATACCGCACTCTGAAAGCAGTTAAATCAATGTACAAAACATCCACCCACCAAAGCCTTGTACGAACACAATCTCCTTAAAACAATTCTCTACCCGGCAAAGCATGTAATATGAAAGGATTTGTTCTGTGATACGACGTAAGGAAACCAACACGCCTTAGAAGCACTCTCTAAGCAGCCAGATAGCCGAATCGAGAAGAATAACAACTATCACCAAAGTTGAAATATTTTATTGTTGCGTAAAATGCATTTTCGCCATCTCTTCCTGCATTTAGGCATTGCTTTTTATGTATTTAAGCCATATGGCAGGATCACCCCTCTATTACTTCCACTATTAACTCACAGTAGCTTAATAGATGATAACAAAACGCAAACGAACGCCAACTCTAAATTTATTCACCACAACTGAAGAATGTCAAAGGTTTCCCAAACTTTGGGGTGCAAAACAAATGTTCAGATTTCTCAGCGAATATATTATTTCTCGAATCCAGCAAGTACCTCCTGCGCTACAAGGCCCCCAAGGCCCGCTTCCTTGATTAATATATATATTTATTTTACCCGAATAACAATCAGATTTGTCCCGAGCCACGCTGTATTTATCCCTTTGTAACGCACTACGAGTGTTTGCTACTCATTTCCAACGGCACTAACTATATAAATCCTGGTCAACGCCTCACACTCTTCCTATGCTGCATGCTGGGTACTTTTAACGTCAGATTCAATATATCCAAATATAAATAGGCCTAACAAAACCCATCGTGCTGTTGAGTGATTTCTCTCGAACATCCGATGCGCATAGATCGGACTCTTCTACGATTCAGATGGAATCGCATGGCAATAAGGCACGACTTCAATTGGCTTGCATGAGTGCTTGAACGCCAGCAGCCAGACCGGATAAGAGCTATATTCTTACACGCTCACTTGAGCCGCACTCGTGGGTGCACAAATTGATAATCAAGTAAAGATGAAACTTTGGTGGGATATGGCAAAGGGGCTTAGTAAGCACACATCCTGGGCCGTTGAAGGTGTGTCGATGATCGACAAGAAGATCACCCATAGCTACTTTTTCCCTGACAAAATGATAATTTATACTGATGTGTTTGGTTCTTGAATGCATTGGTCATAGGATTAAATAGGTGGCTACAATGTTGTCACAATATGCTCGAGGGAGCTACAAACAAGATACCGCAAATTTCTCTTGGCAAAGAATTAAAATGAAGCTTTAGTCGATCATGCATAAACAGGTGTTCTAGTTTACATCATAAGGTCTTATAATAGACAGATATTGTAAAGCTCCAACAAGTGATCTGTATTCATGAGGTACTACAAGTATGTATTAAAAAAGTAGAAGTTTTAGTGAAAAGGGCGTAGAGACAACCTTTGTATTTTTCATATGATACTTTTGTAACAAATCGGCTGCATATTTTCTCTGAGATAATATGAGACCTGAAGAATTTCTTATGACTTCAATTCCAAGAAAATAGTGTAATTCCCTAGATCAATCAAAGCAAAATGCTGATTCAACTTGTGTATGAACTCATTTAGTAACTTCTGAGAATAGCCAAGGAATAAAGATGTCATCGATATATGTGAGGCAAGTACAATGTGTCCATCATGATGATATGTAAAGAGGCTATGATTCCGTCAGATCTAATAACACAATAGAAATGCTAATAAACCATGTTCTAGGAGCCTGCTTAAGGCCATAGAGAGATTTTGCAAAGAAACACAATTTTAAAGGAATAGTCACTATTTCATAACCATTTGGTCAGTTTCATGTACATCAAGCCGATAAAGCCATTGAGGAATGCATTCTTAATGTCTAATTGCCTGATAGACCACTTATTTGAGACAGCAAGTGTTAGCACAATTCTGATTGTAGCAGGCTTAATGACTGGAGAAAAAGTCTGTTCATAATCAATATCATGTAATTTCTTAAAATCTTGAGCAACTAACCTAGCTTTGTACTTGTCTAGTGGCCATTGAAATTTAATTTAACTCTAAATATTCACTTACAACTTATTAAAATGTTTATCGTAATCAAAGAGAACAAGTTTCTAGGTGTTATTAGAGATGAGAGCATTGTATTCATCAAACATGGCTTGTCTCCAATGCTTGTATTTAATAAAGATTATCAGAAAGGGTGACGGAGTATGCATTTAGGATCAGAGTGGTAGCTGAAGGAGAAAGGGAGAGAAATCATTTCAGGAACCCATGGAATTAAATCGAGATTGTTAAATTGGGAAAATTTACTGAAATCACCCAGATACCTAATCGAGAGTTTAATATTGATATTATAAAATATAAATTGAAAAAATCAATCAATTAAATTGCTATTTCAAATGATTTATTTAACGAGGAGTTTATTAGTAACTTGTTATTATTTACTAGTTTAGTAATAAATTAGTTAACGCTTAACGAAGCTAACTATTTATCAAACGAATGTTTATTCGACCGATACTAAAAGCGCACTATATAGTGAAAGGATGAAATGAAAAACCTAAGAATTTCATTTCATCTTCTCTTCCACCAAAAGACGCCGCCCCCCTCTCTATATTCTCTCTAGTTTTGAGTCAAGTTTTGAGTCAAATTCTTGCCCAATCACTGAGATTCTAGTAAGTCCAATGACGTTATTCAACTCGCTTCGTGTGGACTAACTGAGGTATTTCACTTCGAGGTGCTGGTGATTTAACGGAGGATTCGAGATTGGAAAGTTCATCATTTCCGCTATGCTTTGTAAGTACTTATTCATATGTGTATAAATTGCATTGTATATGTTTTCTAATTATTATACATTTATTCGATCTTGGTTGCATTTGTTTATTTTTTTATGAACAAGTCATGAATTTTCCAACAAATACCATGATACATATCGAATCGCATCAATTCACCTTCTCAATAATACACGCTTGAAAGAATTGAAACCAACCATCCGTGAAGAACTTGGAGTATTGTTGACTATTATTATGTTTACCATTTTCAATCGTGACATTATAAGTTATTCCATCATGAAGTTTGAACTTACAAACTCCACTTAAAGTTACTTGTCATCTACGAGCAAACTTCTCAGGTATTTCCTATTAAACAACGAGATGAAAATATATATTATTAGGTGTAGTAGATATATTAACAAACTAAACCAATTAACAAATAAAATGACAAAATATATCTTACTAATTGAGGATTCATGATCCAACATCCACGCTATGAATTTGCCAAGCTCAACATTTTGACATTACGCCTACCGGATATTCTATACTACCAAAAAAAAGTTTTGAAACTTTCAAATGTAAAAAGTGAATGTCTATTATCCATTTTATGAGTACCGCAAGTACACCATAAAACGCTATACACTGCCATATACTTTAAATACATTAATGTCATCATTTCACCTATATATTTTGACCATTTTTATTAAACAATTAATGTCATAATAAATGTCAAACGTCACACTACCGCCACATAGAAGAAAGTAATTTAACGTTCATATGAAATTAATGTCATAATAAATGCCAAACGCCATACAATCGCTTACATGAGAGAATAATAATAATTTAATTTAAATGTTGATATAAAATTTCTGATTAAATATAATTTTAAATTGAAAAATTAGTTAATATTGATATGAGAAATATTAAGTTAATATAAATCTTGATATGAAATTTATGATTAAATTATTAACACAACATCATAGTAATGACACAAAAAAATTGAATTAATTTCCTAAATAATTTAAATGTTTATTCAAGTAAAATATAACGTCACATAAATGTCATTGACTAAGTTTTAGAAAAATATAATTAGAAATTGAAAAATTAGTTAATATTGATATGAGAAATATTAAGTTAATATAAATGTTGATATAAAATTTATGATTAAATTATTAACACAACGTCATAGTAATGACACAAATAATTGAATTAATTTCTAAATAATTTGGGAATATTTATTCAAGTAAAATAATTCTAAATATTTATTTAAGTAAAATATAATAACAAGTACAAGAATCCAGAGTTAACATTGTGGTCTATTTATGGGGTATAGTACTTTCTTTTATATATAAAACTTATGGGACTTGTGACTAAAATGCACCAATATCACTTAATTACAATGATCAATACTTAATTAGCTAATCGATTTTATGGTTCCCTTCAGTTAAATGCTTTTACTAATGGGATTATTAAAAAAAAACTAATGTCAATCATAAAAACCTACTCTAATAAATAGTTTAAGAGGCATATATGATATACTTAGATTCATTATTCGATCAAAGTGTTGATTGGCTTAATTAAAAGAATCGGCGTTGATTGGCTTAATTAAAAGAATCGGCGGTCAATTGTCAGATCACAACAAATAAGTTTGTGATTGGGCTTCGGTAGGGTCAAGATAACATTATGGTTTAATTGAACCACAATATTTAAATACTACAATATTTATTTCCAATATTATACTCCGTATGATTCTAGTTTCTTACTATAATATATAATCATTCATTATTCATAGTAGATATGAGGGGCATGTAATAACAAGAAGTGAACAACATGATCCCATTCCCAATTTCCCATGAATCCATGATCAATCAAATTAGAGTTGATTCATACAGTATGATCAACTCATAGACCATAATTTACTTTCAAATTCTGATCGTTCATTGGTGGATATAAGGAATCTTTGATTAGAGTTTCAGACAGCATGATGAGCACTCACACTGTGGACATGGAAGAAATTAAAAAAGAAGGAAAGACCAATGAAAGTGATTATATATATAACTAGTAGGGGGAATGTCGTTCGAGTGCTGATGATGCAAGTTGCCAACTTGCTAACATTTCTATAGAAATATATGAGCATAAAACAAAAGCCACTCATGTTCTTGTAACTACTAGTATAATTTTGTTGGTGGAAAGATAGGCGAGTCAAATGGGAGCAGCCTAAATCATGAAAACAAGGTTGTAGGAATGTTATTCAACCGTCCTAATGAAGATGAGATTGCATAATACGGGTCGGACTATAATGATACTGAAGCTGAACGTTCCATTAGTTGTATAGTGGAACTATGATACGGGTCGGAGTATAATGATACCGAAGTCGAATCGCTCCATTAGTTGTATAAAATGAATCCATATAAAAGCTATATCAGATTCTAAAACCAGTTCATAATAAAATGAGTAATTCAAGATCTTATATATTAACCTGGGAAGACATCAACCAACAATGTAGCAAGTGTCACTTTAGCAAACTACGGTTTATAATTAGTAGTCTGACTTTTTTTCGGGATAAATTATGTTATAGTTTATGTGACATTTTTTAGTACATAAAATGTAACACGAGGTATACATAAATGTATTATAGTTAGCATCCACAGTAATGTCACTATTCGGCCCAATAAGATTAGGGAGATTATATTGAGGGCACAGTCCATGTACATAATTTTAGTAGCCTATTGTGAATTTGTGACCTTGGTACTCTGGTACTGGTACTGGTAGAGTCAGAGTGGTAAACTGGCAGTGCGACTAGGGCTTTGGACAGGGCCATTTAGGTCCAATCTCCAAACACCCTTGGCCCCATACATCCGTAGTAGAAATATGCCAAACCCCTATTTTTATTATCATCCAAACAACTTACTACTGCACAATCTTGAAATATGTGAAAAACATTTGACTCAATTTGTTTCTATTTGCAGGTTTTAACATGTACATGACCTACATGTATATCCATGCACATGCATGTGTAGCCACTTGGTGTATAAGTTAACGTAGCTAACTATGAAACATGGACATCAAAATATCTCATCTCATCACATACACAGAGTATAGAATGCTTAGAAATTTGTTTTATTATTTGGGATGACTGATGAGGAGATTAGTTCGATCGATAGCCCCTTGTTTCTGTATGTAAGCTGTCCGAAGTCGACTGTCTCTTATCTTGTCTCAAAATATATGGCGAACAATATTAGAGAAAATTCAGATTATTAATTAATCACATCACTAAGAAACAGAACTTTCATCAGCTTTTTGCAGATCATGAATTACTAATACTTGTAGAACATTTATATATCCATCCACACCTCATATACCAATTATTATCAAATGACATATTTGATCATTTATATTTGATTTCAGTAATCGTTCGATCACATATATTTTAAATTGTTTTGTTTAACCATATATGTTTTAAATTTTATTATTTTTTTATATTTCCATCAAATTTTCTTCTCTTCATTACAGACATTTCAAGGGCATGCAGCAACATGAAATTGTAGGTTTATACATTAAAGTTATACTCATCCCTATAGTTTAAGGATTCACATTTTCAATCTTTTTTAATTGAAATTTGAACATTAATTTCCTAGGCAATAGGCATATTAGTTATATATATAACAAAACTCGCTAGTTAGAAGAAGAAAAAACAAAACAAAACTCATCACTAATTAGACATTGATGACAATCATTCCTCAAATCCCCTATTCTAATTATTAATTACATACATGTAGGTTAATTTATTATTATTGCCAATGCTAGCAATTAGATTATTATTAACAACTTAATAGAGAAGCCTCCTCTTCAATTATTTTTAGTACATGATGTACTGCCCCTGCTATTTCATCTGATGAACTCAATTGACAACCTTCTTCCACCTGCAAATTAATAATTAAATTTTCATAAACATGTTTCAGAAAAAATTGTCTATCCTTCACATAAAATTATTGCAAAAAACAATCATAACTTTTTGGAACACTCTAAATTTTTCTCCCATGGCAACGTTCAATTATTGAATTCCACCAAGACTTATACAATATAAAGTGCCCCTATTTTACAAATAAATAGGAACTATTTTTTGTGAAGCAATAATTCAAGCATATATAGCCTTATTTTATTACCAAGATATTTATGTGATTAAATAATGCAGACAATGCACTTATTATATTATTCAGTCGATGGATCAAACCTCGCATCAAATAATTTAGGAAAGAGGGAGTAGAAGATATTTTCATTCGAATATTATTGACACCATAAATTTATTCTTTTCAAACTCTACACCACCTTATAATAATACTGATATTGTAGCTCCATGGTTTCAATGAGTCCCCACAATCCCTCAATGGTATGGATTCTTCAGTAAGTGTTGTGCAAAAAAGGGATTCTTTTCCGAACCATTCTCTATCTAGTCATTTTCTTGAAAATGCCTTTCTAGTACTACTAATGTACAAAAATGTGCATGCATGTAATAAAACAATGATGTCCCAAAATAATGTCCAATTGTCCATACCTTGGCATTGATAGAGTAAAGAACCAAAGGTTCCAAAGTGATGACATTGAGGTGGAGTGTGGTAAGAAAGAATGTATGAAAGGCAGCAACCATTTTGGAGAGTTGTCTAACTCTTCTTCTTGCAAGGACTCGAATGTTTGCATGAGTTTCGATTAATGTAACCTCGATATCTGCTATGGAAGCTTTACTCTTTGAGATAAAATTGTTTGGAGAAAATTGTGAGCATTTGTATTGTGGGTAGGAGAAAAATTGACCAAATGGTGATGTTTCTAGGGTTGTTGGCATGGCCATTTTGTCATTTGATTTTCCATTTGAGTTATATTGTGAACATGATAACTTTTGGGCTTCAAGAGATTGCAATACATGTTCCAGCTCCTTCACATATTCTACAGCACCACCAACAATTGAGGCTTGGTCTCCCTTATCATCATCACATAAATATTACTTACAATAATTTGCAAACTCTATTATTAAATTGGTACGAATATCAAGCTTAAACATTATGATTAATAAGTCAAATATTTCTGAACTCGACTAAATTAATGTACGTCAATATTAATTCATATATATGTTCTTATTTATATGTACTACTATATATAGAGATAAAATAATTGATCATTTAATTTAATTATGAACATTGGTCGGAAGTAAATTGAATGAAGTAGATATTGTTTTGATTGAGTGATCAATAAACCTCCTATCTAATTTTGAGTGAGGAGCATTTTGTTAGGAAATTTAATTATTTCAAACTAAGACTAAAAAGGAATCAAATTCATCACTCTAACCCATATTTAACCTCAGGAATAATACTCGTATTTGGTTTAGCAATTAGTACATTGAGAGATGAGCATTGCATCTAAAATGCAGAGATTCTGGTGGCAAAGATTTGGCAATTCATTTTTTATTGCATATAGCTAGTCTGATCTACCCTAGCTTGTTTTTATGCTTGTCTTATCTATCTAGAAAGAATATAGCTATATAATATATTCAATTAAATCATTTCAGTCAAACATTGGAAGAATCATTGCATATTCACAGAATAAACATCAGAAATACTCGGCATTTTCGAATACGAGAAGGTCAAAACTCAAGACAAATAATTCTCACGAAAACTTAAAATTTAAGCAATTAATATGAATTCTGAGAATATATTCATGCATGTGTGGAGAGTTCACTATCATGTCACAATGTTTTTCAAGATAGAGGTTCCTATCTAATAGATAATATAATTGAGTCGGATACTATGCAACCTTGGTTATTATCCTTGTAGTAATAATAACGTGTCAGGAGATTGTTTCCGAATTGACCCAATAATGCAATGTAAATAATATCTACTGCTTCATAATATATAATAAACGTATAGTAATTAGTGAAATGTGTGGAGATTAAAAGTAGAAAATACCCTTTGAACATAAGATTCTGGCATGAGTGATTTGAGGACAGCAAGGTGCTCATTCATCTGTTTCCTTCTGTTTCTTTCAACAGCAATGTGAGTCATCCTTTGTGTCTCGGCTTCTTCTTCACTCTTGCATACTTTTGGCCTCCTCCGCCTCTTCTTCCGGCCACCACCACCGCTCATTCCTGCCAAATTGTGCTTTTTCCGGCTGCTTTCCGCCTCAATTTCATTGCTCCTCCTCATTGGAAGCAACTTAGAACAAGAACTATCAATTGCAGCAGCATTAAAAGGGGGCGGATTTAGGGTGTTATTATTGTTTGAAGAATTATTATAGCTAAAAGGGGTGGTGGAAAGTGTATCATAGATTATGTAATTCAATAGTTCACTAGTAGAAAGTGCTTCTAAAGCCATCATTTGAAAGGGTTCTTTAATTTATTTCAACAAAAAGTTTCTCTTGTTTTCAAATATATATACTACTCCCTTTCTATAGGTTTTGGTGTAACCATAAATGTTATTATATGATAGCGAATGAATTAATATTAGACAAATAAAGAAAAATAAATAAATTTGTAAAAGACGAACAACTTAATCTGCCCCTTAGGCCCTTATTAGTTCCTCCCCCACATCCTATAATACTATTCACTTGCCCTCATTAAAGGTTTCTTTCTATCATTTCATAACAAACCCAAAATTTCGAAATGAGAGAGAGAGAGGGGGTATATATGAGGTTGTATCATGTATGATTGTATCAAATTAAAAGACATCCTAGATAGATTATATTTTGATTATGATTTTCTTGAAAAGTATGTGTATATATATGCATATGGATAGTTGAAATGTTAAACAATTTCTGCAGAACTGGGGGAGAGAGAGGGACCCGAATATGTTAGAATTGAGCATAAAAACAAGAAACGTAGCTGTGCCAAAGCTATTCTTCATGTTCAAACTTTTATGAAGAGTTGGGATTTGCTATATATGACCGGGTTTATTATATTATCACCGCTTATCTTCAAATGAACAAATATAAATGTTACGAGCAATTTACGACTATATAGAGATGTCGAGATTTTTAATAAGATTTTGATAGGAAGTAATACAATATAAACTAATAGTTAACTTTTCTTTTGTATTAACTTATACAATTTATAACTTAATTAATGTGATACATAAAGATAAATGGTGTTTAAAGCATGTGTATCGCTTTCCCTAAAGTTATAATAGGTGTTAAAATTTGATAAAAATTACGTCAAATTTCTCCTAAAATAACTGAAATTTCTAAAAAATTCAGATACACCCCAAATTGCACTCCTCCTTATATTATTTATCTCTTTTCATTATTGAAAATCTTAAAATACTTCGATTTTTATATTTCAAAAGTGGAATAATAAGGAGTCGTTAAAATACACACAAAAGTTAGATCCTAAAATAAATAAAAAATCTAATATTTCATGAATGATTTTTGTAGAAAATTTTAGGAGAGCTGATTCACATGCTCTTACTCTTTAACGACCAAAGTAGAATTAGCAAAAAATAGACTTCTCTTTTAAGTATGAGATGATTAGAAATTGTATTCTTAAAAGTAAGTTTTGATTTTGTTGGACATCTACCTCTAAAGAATAAATAACGTTTAAATAGTTGAAATATTTATTATATGGTTGTATTGAAAGCTAGGTCGGAAATGATCATTTACCTTTTTTTTCCGCCTCCTTATATATATACTTCATCACGATTTTACTACCATATAATAATTAAATGGAGTATGTGATATACATATTTTGAAATAAGGAGATATGAAATAAGACATTAAAATGAGGAAAATGATCTTTTCGTTGAAAGGTCCAAGCCAGAGTGGCTCGAAGGAAGAGGACTCGAATTTGGAAATGTTTAAACTCCAATACAATACAAGCAAGCTCAAAAAACTTTACTAGTGCAGAAAAGCATGGTGAAAAATGAGGGTATAAGCTGAGCCCTACATATTACCCATATCTGGAGATGAGAAGAAGAGAGGTTGGACCAGACAGGGTCCAAACTGTCAGATATTGCACAGGAATCCATGTGAGACTATCGTATCCTCTTGTAATCTAGTACTTCCAGCAATCATACACTTTCCAAACCAAATAAACACCATAAAAATAATTTCTACTCACTTGTTATAATCACTCGTGCTTTCATTAATACTCCGTCTATACATTAACTCGGGTGATTGTTTTCTCAAATGATTCATAATAGTGACACTTCAATTTTTGTTTAGACTTAAATCCAAAAGAATCAAGGACAATTATCACTAATTTGACTAAAGAAAATCATCACTACCCTCGTTTAATCTAACACTATCTAGAAAGAAGAAAAAGAAAAAAAAATGCACTCACACAGTTACATCATCTTTTAGATTAAAAAAAACAATCAATAAATAATATTCGCTCCGTCTCAAAATAAGTGATCATCTACCTAAAAAAATTTGTTTCAAAATAAGTGATTGTTTGTTTTTCAATACAACTTTATGCATTGAAATTTACAAAATTTATTATCATCATTCCTTATTTTTGTTTTCATTGGTTAATAATCTTACATCACATTAAAAATTGTGAAACTTTATTACTTTTTTCATTGATTTCATAACTCCTTAATAAAATACTTTTCACTGTATTTATCACTTATTTTACAACGGAGGAAGTACAACATGTTTCAATGTCTAAAGAAACTTCCATCCGCCTGAACGAGATAAAGGATTAAATTTAACAAGTCTTGCGCCCTACCCTTGTCATAATAGATGTTTCCAAATTCACCCAAAATGCCAGTTAATTTGGATTACAAAGATTCATTCAATTTTATAACCCAAGATTTAGGAAATTCTTAAAAAAGTAGGCATATGAAAAATTAACATTTACAGTCTTTGTACACGGTCTCCAAGAACACACAAAACCCCTTTTTCTTCCCCAGTGTACGGATAAAAGGGAAATCTAGCAAAGCTATGCAGTGTAGTCACATAGAAAGAAAAGTACACTCACTCCAGAGTCCACACTCCAAAATCTCATTGTGAATTTTCCTTCCATTCAATTTATGCCTGTTTAGGCAATGTGTGGCCAAATTATAATACCACTGCCATATATGAAATTAGTCTACACAAATGCATGTGAACATTAATGTCCTTGATTCTATTTCTAGAATCCTTTGGGACCATAAATTTCAGACAAACATCCCTTCACCCTTCATGTTGCCATGTACATCACTAGTGAATGACAACTCCCATGAAGAGAGAACCCAGGAATCTTTCAAGATTCTTTTATTTTTTGCATTTACTTTTTTCTTGGATCAGGCATGTCAATAAATGACAATAAATGAAAAATCACATCAGTGTTGGTAAATTGTATTCATACAGAATGAGTTCTTTCATAGACAACAACGACCACAGATGTACAGCAACAAAATATCAGAATTTTAGTATCTTGGAACTTACTATTGCATGAATGATGAATCCTAATGTGATGGATACAGAGATATGGAGAGTTCTACCAGAACTTCAGTCTGAAACCAACAAAATCTGCAGCTGCTGTGACCGCAGATAAAATTAACGAGTAAATGATCAAAATCGCTAATGCTGTGGCCGAGGACACAGATAGTGTGTCAACAGATAAGTTCACCAAACCAGTGAACACATTAGCCTGCATGTAATTTATCTAATTAACAGTTTGTTATCTTGAGAACAAAGGATGGAATAGTAGTTTAGTTTGCCTAACCAGAAGAAAAGATCCTAGCATATTCTTGTTAAATGCCTCCCCCAGTATAGATATCTTTCTCCCGGGTATGTAATAAGAAATCATCATTATCGAAAGCACCTGTTAGGCGACCAGAGTCATTCCATGTTATGAGCATTTGGAAAAGCAAAGTTCATAACAAGAAAAACATAACCAAAACAAATACCGGTGCAATTATTATACAATGTAGAGCTAATTCAACTAACTAAAAGGAACAAAATCCGCCTTTTACAAGCACTCAATCCGTTAACACGGGAAAAAACTGAAGAATTGAAGTTTTACCGTAAAAAAAAATTGGAGCATGTTTGAAATGTTGATAAGCTCAAAGTATAACGTGGAACTTTAACCATATTTGTATGAAGCATCAGCCAAAGAGCCAACTTATAAGGAGAGTAAAATGTATGCAATCAAAGATCAGCATATAATAAATGCCTACTTAGTTAAGAAACTGATACAAGATATACCTGTAAGTTCAGTGCCAGCACCAGCATGACATAAGAAAGGTTGCACTGCAGGAGTGAAAGGGCAAAGGTTATGTGGATGAAAAATGGAGTGACTGCAAAAAGTATTACTTCATAGTTTAACACTAAATCATACCATTCTGCGAGAAACTCTCTCAACATATCTATCTGTGAAAAATGTCAATAACCTTGGCATGTAAAATAAAGTTAAACATATGCATAGAGACATCAAAGAAGAAAATACTTCAGCATCACAAAGGTAACAGCAAATACCAGAACGCAAGACAGATAATCCAAACTCTAACTCTTGACCAACCCATGGTTCTCTGGACCACACTTGTAGGTCTCTGAAAGAAAAGATAATTGCCTAATTGAACGCCAATGAGATACATGCCCCAATACCCTGAGATAAAAGCATTTACTGGTGAGTGAAAGTAATGCTTAAAAGAGAGTTGTTCACATTCCTCACAAATCCTGTCAATCTATTCACCAGTAAATAAGTTCTACCTCCTCAATTGACCAATTATTACATATACGGAAGGCAAGAATATTTAATGAGAGATGACTCAAACATTACACACATAACTCTTATTTGAATCGAAGTTATCAGGTTAATAATAAAGTACGGTAAAAAATACTACCATTTTATATTTTTTTAACAAATATTATACAACACGTACAATAATACTTTAGTTCAAAAAACAAATCAACCATCAAAATTAAAACTTGACAACTTTTTGGGGATGAAGGGAGTATTTGTTTTGGATCTATTTGTGAATTAACTTCACATTATTGCTCACCAAATATGCTGAAGATTCCTTCCTTGTTCATGCTAACAATGTTTGTTTCTCTTTTGTCAGATAGCAAGTACTCATTCAACCCATTCAACAAGAAACCTTGATATCCTATATAAGATGTCAAGTTAAGAGCCTACCATCACCATGAAAATAATAGATGGGGAAATTTGATGAGAATTATGCAGACTTTACCAACAAGAATAAATAAACCTAAAATCCCACAAGAACTTGGAGGAACATTGATAACAGATGTTAGGATGGCCACTGCAGCAAGAGTGAAAAAGAAATTCCAGTGCACTCCATATTCTCCCACGTGAACCTAGAAATGCGTGAAAATAATTAGCCGGAAATAGCAGTTCTGTCAAACGTCCGACAAAACAAAATCTAAAGGTTTCATGTCTTGTATCAGCAGAAAGAACAAATAATGCATTCAAAAAATGAATATTTTTAGAGAGACTAATGAGCATATAGCTGGAGTTCCAAAGGGATGAAGGAGCATGTTTTATAATTCAGTTTCCAATTATCAAAAAACCCAGGATTCATTGAAATCAGTAATTTACCAGGACTAATATGACCCATTTCAACGTTATACTCAGAGCTAACATAATTGTCAGATATCTCAAGTGAGACAACTTTTGCCCCAACCTTGCTCACCTACATGCTCTTGAGAGAATATAGTCTACCAGGACAGATCTTCAAGAGTATTTATCAGTTGTCATATATCTTATAATGATTAATATAAAAGAGGATATGAAATGTCGGTACTACCTGATAGTCAACACCTCTTGTAGATATAAGCCGAGCAAAGCCCAAAAACGTTAATGGACAAGTGGATAGCAAAGCATTTTTCCAATTCCTGCAGAAATTCATTTCCACGAGTATCATAGATCTATAGCATAAATGAAGAATTGAGAGATATACAAAACACTGAGAGTGGAACATATTTTTATCATAAATCATAAATAAGTGTACACCAAAACTTAAAGTCTCTTCACTGTACTTATCTTCTGGAAGGCAGAACAACTGTGTAAATAAAAGGCTTACAAAATGTTCCATGTCTCTTCACAAGTTTGTTGTGATTGTGAATTGTGATACTTCAAACTTCTTCCTAGACTAAGATATCCAGAATAAACTGCCCAAGTACTTTCTCCTTTAATCATTAAACCAAAAGGTCTGATTGAGAAACTTTCTAAACTAAGATTATGTTAAATTGACAGAGTTCTTTTTCCTCTACACATGAAACCAATACTAAGATGTCATGAACCATCCCCTAATCCTAATTTTTTTCACTGCAAAAATGATAAGATGTCAGGAATCATTTATCAGTATGAGTCAAAGAGCAGTAGTCCACATCATTTAAACCTACTGGGAGAGAACAGAACAAGTGCTAATCTAGGTCCGGATACAGATAGACAACAATGAGAATGCCAGGCAAACATGCGTTGTAGGAATGTACTCATCGCAGACATTATTATTCGTCTTGCAAGACAATTGCTGCAATTTATAACTTGCTTTATATATCATATTTGACACTGGAATATCATAAAATTACTCTACTCAGAGGTGCCAGGCAGTTTAATATGGATGAAGAATCCAGAACATGAACAGAGACCTACTGTTACTAATTAACTTTCATATCAGGAAATATAACGAATAACAAGTTGACACGTCGAAAGGAAATTAACCACATGTTCTACTTGCAAATTGGAGAACAACAGAAAGTGGAATGTGTCTGACCAGAGTAAGAAGAATAACTTACCTTACCAAGATGCCGCGTGCCTGTCGTGACACTAATGAATTTGCTACAACAAATGAGCCTACACCAAGATCCATCTGTCGTCAATCACATCATTGAAAGGGAACATAAGAATCAACATATATTTTTCCAAGAAACTAAAGTTTTTCAAAGCGAAACACATGAAATGCAGGAGATATTATGCCTATGGTGACATTAGTTGTACAAAAAAGAAATAAGAGTCTCATTTGAGTGGACTAATAAAGACTAGATCGTTCTGAAAAGCACCTACATTCCCTTGTGCCAAACTCACCATCACATACACCAACGAAATAGACATAAATACAAAATATTGTGTATTGAACTGGAGCTCACAAATGAGTAAAATATTAGGCATTTTTGCAGTATTGTAGCTGCCAATACTTCCAGTAACTGCGGGGAGCAACAGTGATAGAAATTCTCAAATTAACTTGACTAAGCAAAAGAAGAAATAACACAGAAGGGAATAAGTGATATGTGTACAGTTTGAGGGTCATACCATGCTAGTGCCATAGGTCTCTGTCTTGGCATATCTTCGAGGAAATATCTTGAAATCAACAGCCAAAATGCTTAAGCACGTAACTAACATCTGCATATATTCTCTTTTTAGGCAAAAGTGAAACTCATAAATACATTGGCATTTCTTCTATTATATTCCTTAAAAAAAAATTATAGGATTCAAGTGAAATACAATAGGGTGATAGGAAATTTCATTCAGTAAATAAGGATGCATACCATGCACACTCGGTAACATGAGATACTTTCCCTAATATTATGGGGCTCGTCACCCTGAAAAATAGTACATTGAAATCTGATTGACGTTTAGATGTATTCATAATTGTCATTGATGTGAAACTCAATAGCACACCAATGTTACCCCTCTATCTTATAGACATGGAACTCAAAACTGTTGCTAACCCAAAATCTTTAGCTGAGATGTGCCAAGTTACCTTGCAACTATTATCAACAAAATAAGCAGCAAGAGTGTGATCGCTGCATTACCATATATCCACTCAGAGAAAACCTGTTATCAACAACTAGCGCTGTCAGTTATAACATATCAGATATTTCAAATTCCTCTGTCTCATAAGTTCATGAGACATTCAGTGCACAGGCTGGTGAAAGAATCAAACTACAAATTAATCGTAATCAATTTATCATGAAAAATGGCCCAATTTCGGGGCACTACTATTAATCAACAGTCAACGGGACAAACTTTTACAGGCAATTCAATTGACATCAGATCACAGCACCATAAATCATAGGTGTAGCCGCGTAGAGGAATGAATCCAATGAATTTAATAGTACACTTACTGTTAGAAGTAAGATGTACGGAACAATGATACAAAGAAAATCCACGCTCACACTTGTCACATAAGTTTTCAAGCTTCTATCTCTAACGGTTGCATTATCGTCTTTTTTCAACGAGGTCCCAGAATGAATATCTAGCCAATAATCAAAATAAAAGTTCATTACATAGGTTGCATGACCAAGAAGAAGAAATGGAACATTAATTAGAAGCCAATTTCATGGAGACAATAAAGTAACAAACACCTACTTTCTGCTTGTATCGAGAGACCTGCACATTATCTTCAAGCTAAGGACATATATAAACATCTGACTTCTCCATACGGTCTAATTTATTTATGATTGTTCAGGAACTTTGACTACCTCAGTGAAACTTAACTGCTTTGAAGCTTAAGAACTAAAACAGAGCTTAAATATATTATTTTTGTTTAATTACTTGGTCCATTTTTTTACATGACCTACTTTCTATTTTATTTTAGGCACAATAATGATCTATCTTTTAAAAAGCAACTACCAATGTCCAACATTGCAAATTTTGGGGTTTGGAGGTTTGATATCTAGTAAGAAACATGAATATGGACAATGATGGGCTGAAGGCTTAGGCATGACTTATTACCACCCAACGCAACACGAGCAATTTTTATTCTATACTTCATTTTATGTAACTGAAACAAATGAAAGCGAATAACTGCAATACCTCTTGTTACAAATAATCCAAAAGCCTGACGTAGTAATGCGACGATCTGAGTTGCAATGAAAAGAAAATGAACGAATAAGGAAAAACGAGACAAACAGACTCGGAATAAGCGAGGTTCTTACAGATAGAGAGGTGATGAGAAGGGAAATTTCAAGCATTGAGGATCCTGTTAAGTTGCTCACAAATCTGAATGAATTTATCAAGCAAGAGTGACAAATTAAACATCAATACTATCAAAACAAAATATACGGGATTCCACCAATCAGCTTCCTTACGCCTTGCGGGTTTAACTTTTTTATAGAATAACTAAACTGATTATAAAGCACTATCCCCAAAATGCCATCTATACATTCTTCAATTAATATTATACAAATATATAATAAAACAAACTGAATTTATATATAGAAAATGGATTAAAAAAGAGATAGGATAATTACTGTTGTTTAAGATGCTTATTTTGATTGAATGGCATTGTAACAGAAGACTCCATAGTTGAGTAGCCGACGTACAGTGCACGTCTCGGTTACCCCTTAAGTATCTATTTTTTTATCATTACGATTCACTAGTATGTAAGTAATTAAGCATAGATTAACATTAAAATGATTAGTTAGTATTAATAATTGATTAGAAAAGTCTACGTCTGGGCCGGGCTTTGTTTGTTAAGTGGACTGCTCAAGATTGGAGTTTGCTTGCTAACTTCAGTTTGTGGGAGGCCCGGCCCAATTAAAATTACATTCAATATTTTTTTTTTGAATTTCAGTATATTAGTGTTGTAAAAGCTCAGATTTTATCTAACTAGAGAATTAGTTATGTTTAACTTGTAAGAGTAAAACTTCAAGAACTATTAAAAGTATTACTTGAATGATAAAAAAAAACATACTAGACTATATTGTTTTGCTATCATACTTGATTGCTTTGAATTGTTTTTGATTGTTGAATGATTCAAATGATACAAGAGATTCACATATATATAGTGAACCGTTCTCATGCATAGTTGTTAAACACAAGTGTCTAGTTAGGTGTTAATGTTTGAGTATGTCTTAGTATCTTACCTAGGTGTCATTTTTGGAAGAAGTCTTTGTGCCTAGTTAGGTGTCATTTACTTGAAGGTTGATGGTATTTAAACTTTCAATTCATGAAATACTTTCTATGTGTTTCATAACAATTAGAATGTTATTATGTGAATGATACATAATACCACAATACAATTAATGATCTACTTTTTTTTCATTTCAATCATTAATGTTCAATATTATATAATTTCGATCAAACGTATTTCAAAAATCGTGTTACTTAATTATTTTAACTATTTTATTATGTTAAAAATATCTTGTCCTCAATTCACCTCGAATAAATGAATGATAAATACAAGTTATTTTATGTGTGTAAACTCTCGTTCCATCTTTATTCAATGAAATATTTCAAAAAAATATAGTCAATTCATTTTTAAACTTAAATTTCGTTTATATAACTTCAAAATTTTTCCCAGTTATTTTCATATATCTCACACCTATCACTAATATAAGAAAAATTAATCAAATAAAATTATTTTAGCATAGGGTGTGATTGTTGTAATTGATTTTTAAAATCTACCGATAATAAAATTAAAATGGAGTTCAGTAGCTTGGCACACTTTCACCACACTAGCAAGGTAGATAATCCCGTAAGAATGGTCAAGTTGGTAAAATAAATAAGTTTGTGATCTCAAAATCATGAATTCGATTCTTCGACCAATACACAAACTTAATTTGTCTATACGGAGCATGGATTAAAATTTCTAAACGTTTCTTACAAAACATTCGAATAGTTTCTTTTCTTGAAATTATAGAAACGAAAAGTTAATGTAATTTTAACATTACTTTATTTCCAAAAAAATAAATATTTTATTTTGTATATCATTTTTAAATTGAGTAACTTATAGTTTGTTGTTTTACTATATAAAAATCTCATTATATATCATTCTCGAGAATTATCGGCGGTTGAAATAATTACAATTGTCAATTTTGGTGTTTCTGTCAAATTGGATGTTAATTTAATAACCCGAGGTCATGTGACTAGGACGTAATTTTTAAATTGGTTTGCCTAAAATACCCCTTCCCCCAAGTGAAAATATTTCCTTTGTAATTTTTAATTTTTCAACAATAATTTTTAATTGTTTTAACGGTTTGCCAAAAAATACCCCTAAAATGTCACGTGACCTCGGGGTTATCAACTTAATAGCCATTTTGACCGAAAAACAAAAATATTCTGGCATTGAAAGTTCACAGATATATATGACATTTTGAAAGTTTGTTTATTTAACGTCATCAGTTTAAAAGTCAGATTTATCATCCCGACAATTAATCATAATTTAGTTAATGAGTTTGAACATTTATATTTATTACTCCCTCCATCCCATTTTGTTTGAGAGATTTGACTTTACACGGTTTTTTATGCAAATTTGAATGCCTCACACAAGAAATATTTTCCTCCTTTCCATTACTCACTATTTGATCATAGTAGGAACCATTTATGAGAATTCTATTTTGAAAAACTTCCCAACAATTTGGGATGGAGGGAGTACAATATCTATATTTATATAAATATCTTTAATGTATATATCTTATTTTGAATTTTCAAAATTTTATTTAATTTCTTAAATATTTTTATAATATTTCCGAAACATTTATTATTTTGGCTAATACGAAAAATATATCGTAAAACGAACTCAAGTATAGAGTATATTTAAGTAAGTGACATGGTTTGGATCTTACCAAGTCGATCCACTGGACGAATACGTCCCCGCTACAAAAGCAAGGTGGATGAATCACATTGATCACCAAAAATGTCCAATCCCACCACTTCCACCACCGTTTCCGACGGCGGCTTAGTCCTCTCCGCCACCGCAACCATCACAAAATTCCTCTCCGCCGCCTCCACCAACCCCAACATCTCAGCTGAACTCCAAACCATAGCCATCTCACTCCTCTCTCAACACCCTACAGTACCCTATAAACCCCTCAAATCAATTTGGCTAGCATCAGACCCCAAAACAAGACCCAATTTTACCCACTTGTTTTCTGGATCTGGGTTTGTGTTCACTAGTCCTAAGCCTAGAGAAAAGGTGTGATCTTTACTTACTATGTCCCAAAAAGATTGTCATGTTTCGATTTTTTTTATGGTATTAAATATTTGTTCTTATGTTGTGTGGTATTTTGATTGGCAACAGTTTGATGTAGAGAAGGTTTGATCTTTATTATTATCTTTGTCCCAAAAAGATTGTTAAAGTTTCGAATTTTGATGGTTGACTTTTTATAGTTTAAAGTCAAAAAATTTGTGTGTGTGTATGTTGGAAGATATTTGGTGAAAAATATATTGGAAGATAAGATCCTTAAGTAATTTACTGTAACACATGATGATCTTTAAGTAATCTACCGTAACACATGCTGACATTTATTCATATCAACGCTATGTGTGTCAATAAAGGCCGCAGAGTTTGTTAATTTGGCGACTGGAAGTCAAAGTTCATTAGTTTTGATAATTATGAATCAGAGTTGTGAGTCTTTTGATCCATTGAGTAAGTTTTTCGTTTTTTTTTCCGGAATACTTGAAGATATGAGCAATCGCATTTCTCAATTTGTAGAACAAATGTTGTACATGACAACAATCATGATTGACCCTATTAAGACGAGTTAATGTTGAACTATTTATATTATTGTAAAATTTGATTCTAGTTATTATATTTGTATGGTTATTGAAGAGCGCGGAGCTGCAAGCAAGATTAAAGAAGCTCTCAGAGGCGGCTGAAAGGAAGGCTTATGATGAACTGGTTAAAGATGTAGCACCTAAGAGGAGCGTGGAGGAGCCTTTCTCTGCATATAAAGATCAATTAGGATTCGGTAAGTTCATTTTACTCAATTTAAGTTTATTTTGAAGTGATTTAATTTAGTTGACTGCTCATTGCACAGGATGGAATGTGATTTGGAATTGTAGATGTATTTAGTATTCGGATGTAGGTGTTAATTCTGAGAGAATACATTTAAAGTTTTGGTACTGTTTGATTAGCTTCTTGTTGAATCTGCTAAACTTACTTATTCTGATAAAACTCATTGCTCATAGACAATGCATATGTTCATATTTTAATAAATAACATGGGAGTATTTATTTTGTGTCTCGGCTACTCGTTTTACTTGTGAAACATAATGAGTTAGAAATGTGGAAATGGTGATTGTTCTCTACAATATTGTTTTATGTTCTGGTTAAGTGGTTAAACTGATACATGGTAATATGACAGGGATGCATGTTGCACTTACAATGTTCACAGGGTATTTGGTCGGATTTTTTGCATTCAGAGCCTTATTCAGCCAGAATGTTGCCATGGTAACTAACTTTATCCTCATCATTTGGTATATCTAACTACTCATTGCTATATGCTCAACGCTTCTGATTCTTTTGTATCTTCTTCCTCTGTTCTTGAGTTCCAAGGCTTCTAATTATTTTGTATCTTCTTCCTCAATTCTTGAGTTTTACCTTTTATTTTCTTAGACGACCGCACTTTTAACAAACGTTCTTCATTTCTCAGAGTGCTGCTGGTGGCATCCTTGGATTGGTTGTTGGCATGATTGTCGAAACGCTTCTTTTTATGATTAGAACTTCTAGTCAAAATGTACCGTCTGTATCTTCCAAGTCTAGGATCAAGAAAACTCAATAGTTGTTCCCATTGAGGTTACATTAAGCAATTTGGCTGCTATGTAAAAATCATTGTAATGTTTTATTCTTCTGTTTGTACTGCTAACTGCTAATTGACATAAGCAGTTTTTATATTGGTCTTCCTTCGTATAGACTATAGACTTACATTCTCTTTTCATACTTCACACATCATCTACTTTAAGAAGGTGTGTGCACAAGTTTGTTAGCATCGCAACGCATGAAACCGTCTGAGCATCATGATATTAAATAAAGCACCTAATCTGCATCATGCAGCATAACAAGTAGCAATGAGATTTGTCCTAAGAAGAATTCATCTTGGAAAAATACAGGAATGAAAACTAAATCAGGCAACTCAATTGTAAATCTGCATTGACCAAGGGAGCTTCTGAGATTCTACTTCATGTTAACACAAAATCTTTAAAAAAACAGACGAGAACAAAAAACTAGAGATCTAGAAAGAATGAAATGAGACGTCTCTTCCAACTCAAATCGATATACAGTGGTAGGATTGTAGGAATCTAGTATCAACCAGATAGATGGGAATCATTTCCTTCAGGGGAACACATGACAATATTTGCCTCTATGAATCAGCATTGAACTAAAATCAGGTAAAACTTTCAAGTTCTTAGCATGGACTCAAAACACTAGATGGGACCAGTCAAGAAAATTATCAGCACCCCATTAATCTAGTGATCAACACCTTACTTGTCTTTAATGAAAAATTAAAGAATCAATTTGTCACCTAATGTTGTTCCGCACCCCTTCGAACCTTGTGATCAACTCATCTGCAATGGAAAACAAGATACAGGTCAACATCTTGCTTCTGAAACTGATTCATTACAGTATGAATGCAACAGCCACAGAAACTCCAGAGAAACGAACTCTATTATCTTATCCTGTATGCAACTCTATCTCGACTCAAACTGCAAGGGAGCCTTGGGTGGAGACTACAGAACTTGAATAATTCCAAGTGCCACCACTAATTCAAAATCAAAACAAAGTTACTGATCTAAATCCCTCAATAATTTAAAGCAGATTTGTAGCCAATGAAGTGAGTCAAAATCCAAGACATTGAAAGAAGGCCTTCTTCACAACACTACTATATTATTTATAAAACTCAACTTTTTCGGTAGATGTGAATATGTTCTGAAGAATGTTCCCTTTTCTAATGTTTGTTGTGTCAGCCTAAACATAGACAACGAGTATACTCGACAGACAACTATTAAGCCTCCTACAATTTGATATGAAAATCTCGAGGCAGCATGATTATTGCAATCATAACCTATCAAAGCGAAGCTGCTTCTAAGAGTGGGAGCCAGTTCATGTCATAATCTAATCCAACAAACAGATATCACAGACAACTAGTTTAAGAGCCAATGACGTGTCAACAGAGCGGCACAAAAGCCTATGATATATCGAAATCCATCTTACTTTCATAACCAGAATTTCATACTTACTGAGTGCCCACTAAAAATCCATTAAATTAACAAATGAATGAAGATTACAACGAAAGGAGTATACCACCATGGGGAGGAAATGACTTCAAAATACATAAACAAAACATTCTTCTCATGCAAGTAAAATACAATTCCTCAGGCCAACGTTGGTAAAACTACTCTTGACATGTACGGAGTATTTGTTTTATAATAAAGCAGGCAACAATATGTAAACAGTAGTTTTACCATACAAAATCATATCAACTATGGGGGTTAGGGAGAGAGTGTGACCATATTCACAGAAAGCAAACATTTTTCACTTGCTAGCAGGGAATGTCATCAGTTCAAGAATTCAACTTGCATTAACGAAGAACAAAATAATGATCCAAGAGCTAATCCAAGAAACATCAGAGGATTTGAAGAGTACCTATCTCAAACACAAAGGTGGAATGTACATGATCAACTAGGGAAACCAGGAAATGCCTGCGACAAGGCTGAACAAAAGCAACGAAACCTACTTATTAACCACTTAACTACTTCACTAACTCGAAGGTATGCAAGTGCAGCTTGCATCAATACTAATGGTAGACTGGAGTGAGATCATCACACTTCCACCCACTTTTTATGACCCCAACTCACCAAAACAATCAGATGTCCAATAATGCTCTTACGTCATACACCCTACTTGTCAGACTTGAATAGAAGCCTGCCTTCTTCAGTGGTGAAACAGGAGCACCATACCGCCATCCTCACTGCACCCAGTATTCCCCAACAACCTAATCTCCTTATCCCGACTTTCCACCTTCTTAAAACAACCAACGCCTTTTTTATCCTTACTCAACACCTCCCAGAAAAAGTCAGTCAACACCCTCTCATAATCAGGCATCTTTGCATAACCGGGAAAATAGTTAATATCAATCACAAGGTACCTATTCCCAACCTTGGTATCCCGAATCACATCAAAGTTAAACAAGTGCAATTTCGTCGCTTTTTTTAACCCTATAGCTATATCTGTTATCAACCTCAACGGAGGTAACTCAATATCCTCCAACCCCATCATCAATCTCCGATACTCCTCGTGCCCACTGCTGACATTCGAAACCTGAGAAAACGAAACCACCCCATCTAAACTACCCAAACTATCCTCATTAATATCAGCCAAAGACTTCCTTTTTACACATTTCACATACCCCCCAACTACATAAACCTTGAAAATCACACCCCCATGATTCACAAACTCCTGCAACACAATCGGCGGCTTAACCCTCAACTCATTCAACCCGACATTATTATAAACCAACGACATTTTATGCGATTTCACAAGCCCCATCCACTTCAAAGGCTTAGTAACAATAGGAAACTTCAACCCTCACTCTCAATCCTCACATGAGACAACTCCTCAATCTCATTAATCACAAACTGCTTCGGTATCCCAAACGAATCCGTCCCAAAAACATTGTCCAGTTCACAAACAACCTGAAGCATCGAAATTCGATTATGTAACCGCTTAATCGAATCGGGGCAATCAATAATTACAGCATTTGGGTAAATTTCTGAATACTCAATTAACTGATTTTCCCAATCGTGACCGTACAATTTGTGAAGCACGCAATCGAACGGTCCTTGTTCGATTAAAGGCTTATTTGTATCGATTTTGATCAAATCGATGCCTTTTTTATAAGCGAGATCGATTAATGAGACTTGAATAAAGCTAGCTTGCTTCTTTGGAGCCAAAGCATAACCTACTACATAACGTTTATCAATTGGCTTCGATTCCATTAACAAAAATTCAATTTTTGGTTCAAAATTGTATGAATAATTGGGAATTTTGTTTGAAAAATTGGGAATTTGATTGAAAATTGTGTGTATATTTGGGAATTGGGATTAATTAATTGTGAATTTTGGGTTTTTTTGTGTGATTGAAATTGCATTGATTGATTTGGGGATGATTTTTGGGGGGATTTTGAACTAGGGCTTTTGAAATTGTTTGATTAAATTTGTTAGAATTGTTTGATATGAAATGAGAAGAAGATGGTGAAGCTAAAAATATGAATTTTATATTCGATTAATTAAATTTTGAATTTAGTATTTTAAAAATATAAATCTTTTATACTGACTAGACTTAAGATTTTCGAGTACCATACTTGATTCGACTCGAAAAAATTCAAGTAATAAAAATAGTACTTGAACCCAACTAGACATAAAAATTAAGAAACATAACTTGATCTAAATTGTCCAAAAAAGTCAAGTACTCATACTCGAAATGCCATAAACATTGTCCTCTTTGTTGGTTTATTTGATTAACATATCATTATGATGAGATGTTTTACCTTATTACAAGTATAATTTAATATTTATAGAATACTTAATAATTTTGTATAATATTTTTCGAGTCGGATCGAGTTTATGTCATGAAATCAATCGAGTATAAAATTAATATTTGTGTCTCGCTTCGAAACATCGAGTCGAGCTATTCGAGTCAAACCCTATCGAGTTTTTCGTGCTCCTCAAAGGCCTAGTTAACGGTTCAATTCCAAATCGCTTTTCATTTCATGTATGTCCTCGGATAATCGAGAGGGAAATTCGCTATATATATATATATATATACCCTATCTACCTCTTTTCATTATCAAACCACTCTTACGGTAAATCCGTAACCATGGATGTTCGTAGGTTTAGTTTGATGTACGCGGATGGAGAAGGGGAGAAATGTGAATTCATTTTATACATGCATACGGTAAAAAAATGTGAAGGAAATTGGGATGGCAGAAGTCGTAACGATATTCGATAGTTATAATATGGTCCAGAAAACCCTTAAGCCTCCTTCCATCTGCTTCCGTAATGGAAAACTCGATCCCATCGAGAAATTAATCGAGCTGCCTCGTCGTTTGCCAAACAATCATGACTTTTCAGACAATATGCTACTCGTCTTCAAATCGGGTCTGACTTCAACAAAACCAAAAAGTATCCTCGAATCGGCTTTGTATTGCAGGGAATGTATTCAACCGCTTAAATCACAAAAGTATCCGAATCGGATAGCTACCACCTTTTGACATTGCAAAGGAAGAGGTTATGACGCCGTGTTCCAAGATTCTGGATGTCCAACGCACAACCTAAGAATGCAGCATAGTATGGGAGTCCGCACCCCCAACTCTAGGTCCTGCCTATTCCTCTGGCCGTGTTTGTCTTACTACGTGGAAAAATATTTGCTAGTTGCAGACACTCTGTCCTTGACATTACCCTGTTAAGTTTGAGGTCTTGATACTAACACCGACGCTTCTCAGACTCCCTTCCCCGCCAATGTTTGACATGGAGTACTACTCCCATCACTTCTTCGATCACGCAAACGGAGTCTTTCATTTGTTCTTAAAAAAGAACCCGGAGGACAAGGATGAGGAGTACGAGGAAGAGGAAGAGCAAAAGGAAATGGAGGAGGACGAGGATTATGCTTGGTGTCACCTTGACCTCAAGGCATCTTCAAGCGTATGGGAACGTGGCTCACAAGCCAGCCGGATCCATGTATAAGAATGCATCTTCACCTGAGCAGTCCGAAAAGTCGGTATTTCAGCTCCCCACTGGTTCGTTACTGGAATTCTGCAAGAAGCTGTAAGATATGATGTTCCCTGAAGATGTTGACCTATTCGTGATGCATAAACTGTTCTACTATGCATAAATTGTTTTGCAGAGGTAGTGACTTATATTGTGCAAAACATATGATTAGAGCCATTCTTACTCAATTTAGGTCGTATATTGTGCAAAAAATTCATGAGCTAAACATACAATATTTTTAAATACACCCCACTCAAGTAAGTGCTTACAACAATAATAGTAAAATAGTGCTTCAAATAAGAACAAACTAGACCATTTCTACATGCACTAACAACTACTAGTTCGTAGGAGGAGGAATAACCGGTTCTTCTTCTCGGATGAGAGTTCCCCGTGGAGCTCGTGGGGTGCCATTTGTCCAAGAGAGTTCAGATACAGCCGCAGTCAAGCAGCATCCTCATTATTTGTGAAGTATCCTCTATAATACTTGGCCTTTGCTCGGTTTCTGGGCCAACGGCAAGGAAAACCAAAGAACCGGGGACAGAGATCCACTGCCATGGCTTTCATTATGACCTCAAACATATATCGCTATCAGACCGATCATCTCCTATGCAAAGGACAAATCTTTTCTTTTGGAAGCATTGCCTTGTTCTGGCATTGTGGTCAGAATGCTCAGCAACAAGGCCTTTTGTTGACACCCTGTTATAAAACGGCGTCGACAATATACTTATAAGTAAAAGAAATACTAACTGGAGTTACACGTGACATGGATTTCAAGCAGAGAAATGAGTGAGTCAATGTGATAGAATGGAATTCCCTGACTTGAAAACATCTAATTTGCCCCAACCATGAACCAGCATCCGCACTGGGAAATGCACAAATTTGGGAAGCAAATGAAAATTAAATGCTCAGCAGTGAACTCAAACTAGCAGAAAACAATGGTCTATAAAGACTTATAAACACCCTGGATCTAGTGGCTTATCATGGTGGTTAAAGTGTTAAACACATGCAAATACCTTAATAAGTATTGCTGACTCCTATACCAGTTATCTAAATATCTCGTAAGTAATGGATCCAAGATTCTTAAACGATTTTTTAACTATAAATTCATATGGAGTATCTTGTACACGAATAATTCAAAGTTAATAGCCAAAAAGAATAAGTAGGGACATTCTGTACAGGCATGCTAATTTGTCACAACTTTTCAGTTTAGGAAGGAAAAATCAGCAGCAACATTTTACAACTAGTGTGAGTCATGGGTGAGAGAGGTTGACACAGTCACACGGATAAATAGATTCTAATGTGAGATCTTGTTCGATTTCAGTAGGTGGAGAACCAAAAAGAAAACATAAGTGATCATTAAATAGAAGATCTTCAATCTGCCCTGAAGAGTTAAGCTAGAACTCGACAAAATTAATTTCAACCAAGTACTGAAAAGCATCCAAATATTAGCTGCATAGACGTGAGATATCCATGAGTGTGCCTCTGCAGCTTACAGTTGATATGCTGAAGAATCCGCAGAAAGTTTTCATTATACTGATCATATCTAAAAGTAAGAGTAACCTCCATAGATCTGGGCTTACTAGAATATAAGAATAGGCGACGAGTAAAATTGTATTCAAATAAAGGGTACAACAAAGCCATGATCGAGATTGGTGAGCAAATAGTTACTCCTACTCAAGTTGATCTAAATGAGAAGAAAGATAAAGAAATAAATTAACCAACCTGAGGTTTAACTTCTATAATGTGCTGCCCACTCTTCATCACTGTTACAGGTTCACAAGTGTACACTTTCCAGATGATCAAGAAGCTCCTTGGCTTGACATGCCCCAAAATCTGGATCTGCATAGTGGTAGTTCCAAACAAGGGAAGTCTCTTTGGAGTCTATGAAAGAACCATCAGTTGTTTCAGTGTAAAGTTGCATGACAGGCTCAGCAATCTGCTTCCAGTAAAAGTCGGGTGCAGCAATACATGTTTCCCACTCTCTATTTTCTATTATTCCTGTATGAATTATAAACATATGTTAACTGTATAACTTTACAGTTAATCACTCAGATAAAGACCAATTTCCTAGCTTATTCCAACGTTATAAGCTAATTGACTTTTAATTTCCAGTCAGTGATGAATTAGACTACTGACAAGGTAATTTATAGCAGTCCATGATATAGCCTAAGTTTCTATCTTAAAGAGTAGGGAAATAATGCATGCAGCCTAGTCCTTGAAGATATTACCTGATGTAGAGTGGGGGAGCCAAACAGACGATAATAACTTTGAAGAAGATCCCAGTTTTCTATTAGCTACTCGAGCCAGTTAGGGATATAGAATAAAATGAATTATATTATAAGTAAATCTGGTTGTTCTTTCTCGATTCCCAATTATTCTGTTTTTACTCTGCAATGTGCAAATAGAACGGAACTGGAAAGGGATCAATTCTATTTATATGCCAAGGCTGAGGTTCACACCTTACAAAATAACCATGCTCTGCTGCAATCCCCAAATTCTCGCAAGAAGAGAACCACTGAGACAATGTCTTTCTATCTTTTCCACTAACGATAAAAACCACATTATTGGCATCATTGCATAAAATATTTAAGATTCCAACAGCCTCTGCATTTATATTTGTATCGAGAGGACTCTGCAGTATCATAGCACTATCATAATCCAGAAGGATAAGACGTGCTCTTTGTCCGCTTATAAGCAGATACAATATGCTCAATCTGACAATTTCCTGAAAGTTGGATCTAGAGCAATGACTTGAACTTGTGACCAAATCCTAAGTACCATAGCATCTCCTCCTCACGTGATTCCTACACGCCTCTCAAGATCTTTAAAAGCTCTGAGCCCAATATGCAACATCATGGGTGGTCACGTACTTATAGTGCTTCTCATGTCGTATCTGTTTCTCTGCCTCCGAGACTATTAGAGCCGAATCCATAGCTTCTGCGACACTGTCAATGTTCCACGGATTTACCCTTACGGCACCACTAAGGGATGGAGAACATCCAATGAACTCAGAGACCACCAGCATGCTTTTCTTTGGGGCTAAAGGGCTCAGGCCCAGTGTATTGTCTAGATGTTGTGTTCCCTGCCTGCATATAATATATTCATAAGGTATTAAATTCATTCCATCCCTCACTGCAGTCACAAGGCAACACTCTGCAATTACATAATAAGAAACTGGGCCAGAACTGAAGAGGGTATCAATCAGAAACCAATGGCTCATACTCCGGTGACCATACTGGTTGATTCTCTTTACAGTGGTAAATGTTTCAGATTGGACCTCCTCTACATCTTTCCCTCGGCCTCTAGCAGGGTTTGCAATCTGAACCAAAACGACCTTACTCCTCTTATTGGGATGCTGGTTAAGCAACTGCTCAAAAGACAAAAGTTTCAAACTTATCCCTTTGAATATGTCCATGTCATCCACCCCAAGCAAAACAGTCTGACCCCTAAAGCGATCTCGCAGTTCTGCAACTTTAGATTCCGTCTCAGGCATTTCAAGTACTGATTGAAGCTGACCCATATGTATGCCAACAGGGAGAATCTTAATGCTTACTGTGCGACCATAATATTCAAGTCCTATGTAACCTCGTTTTGACTGATAAGAAAGTCCAAGCATTCGACTGCAGCAGGAGAGGAAATGCCTGCATAGTCAAACAAGGGAAGCCAATAAGATCCGAATTCAATAGTGCACGTAAAATTTAATCTCTAACAGGTAGTGTTCGGTATATTTCTGATGACGGGAATGGGGTATGCAAAAAGAACCCAAGCTTCACTCTATTAAACCGCTTCCTTAGAAATGTTGGCAGCACCATCAAATGGTAATCATGGACCCACACAAAATCATCATCTGGACTGATAACTTCCATTACTTTGTCTGCAAATATCTTGTTCACAGAAACATAAGCTTGCCACAGAGATCTATCAAACCGACCACCTAGCTCTGGGGATAGAGGGAGCATGTAGTGAAATAAAGGCCATAAGTGCTGTTTGCAGAAACCATGGTAGAATTTACTGAAGAGATCAGGAGGTATGAAAGCGGGTACACACTTAAAAGTCTCAAGTAAAGTTTGGGCCACATCATCTTGTTCACTTGGATCAATTTCTTCCTTGAGACTGCCAACATAAATTACTTCCACCTCTTCTCCAAGGCCATCTTTGAGCTGTAACAGCAGAGAGTCCTCATCCCAGCTAAAGTCCCACCCCCCTTCGTCATCTGATCGACGATGTGCACGAATAGGAAGTTGGTTACCGACAATGATCATCCGTTCTTGGGAAACGGTTGAAGGAGCATCTGAACCGATATTACTTTTATTGTCATCGTCTAGCTCGGATAACACACCAGCAACAGTTGCAACTCGTGACATCTTCTTCCCGCTTCGAGCGAAGGTAGGTGATTCACAAGAAGTAAGATCTAGAAGGTTGGAATACGACCTTGAGGCCATAACAAAGCAACTTTATGCAGCACAAACAACACCAAAGTTGTTGATTCCTTCCCTTAACAATTAGGCAGTCCAAGTCCTTCAAATCATAGTGAGAAGTGAGAACAATAAAAGAAACATTATTGAATAGCAATAGGCAATAAATATAGATTGTCTTTAACATACCACAATGCCTCTCAAGAAGCTTCTGCTTAAGCAGGTAAGGGAGGTCGGAAATTACGGAACCTTACCTCAATGATAAGAATGATAAGAGAGAGGATGTTTCCGAATTGACCCAAGGCAATAAATATAAATATAGATATTTAGTGGAAATAAATAAGGGGCAAAACCTTTGCAAAACTTATTCCCAGGCGATCTAGCTAGCTTAAATCTATACAGACTTGTATAATAACTATGAGAACATAAGGTAATTGGCCAATTATGGAAGAATCCTGGTGAAATGACATTTCTATATCCTCTAAAAAACATTACTACAACTGTTAGTTCATAAATACATGAATCTAAGTCCAACTAGCATAATTACTAAAAAGAAGCAAATTTTACCTTCAGAAGCCAATCATACTAGATGTCAGACTTATTCAGCCACGACCAAGATTGTCTATTAACAGTGAACTCAGAAATGTTAACCAAACCAGCAAAGAAGATTGAATTCAAGAATCAACCATTTTTACCCAACAGGGAATGTTTGAAAATAGAAACTTAATTATTTGACAAATAAAAGCAACATGCAATGAACTCAAACATGTAACTAAATATAGTAGAATTGTAATTATTAGGTAGTATGAAGGCTACTTAGATAATATTAAATGACATGAGGTTTAGTTCTAGTTACTAATATTAAATGATGAGGTTTAGTTCCGAGTTAATGTAATGATAATGAACGAATTTTTATTATAAAAAATATAGTGGAGATGTACTGTTCCTAATGGATGCAGAATTGGACAAGCAACAGCATATTTAAGAAAATGAATTAAAAAAAAAACACGAGCAAACCAAAAAGGGTTGAAAATTTGCTAAAGAGAACAATGGTAAGTTAGAGTGAAGAGGGTTGAGCACTGTGACTAGCTTAAACTAATATACCTTTTTCAAATTATTGAAAAAAATGGAGTATAAAGAAAATACTCAGGAAGATTCCCACTGAAAATATACAAGAATATATTCCAAGCATCAACAGTAACAATTGCATTAGCTACAGAAACTTCCACTCTTAATGGACTACACGATATTTTGTACTTAGTACTATTGCAGTACTATAGTCATAATGAAATGTTTTCTTTTCTTTCTTGTAAGAATCGAATATTTGAACTTTCTAGTTATTTAATGTATAACAACAAACAAGATTCGATGTTTTTAATGAGGAAGAATAGGATTCTTGCCCTCGTTCTTTTTTCAAAACATAGTTGTGTGAGTTGTTATTTCGTCGGTCGAATGATAAAATCATAATTTTTATATATGAATGATGATTGTCGGACAAATGATAAAATTATTTTTAAATTAGCATGACATTTACGTAAATCATATTATTATTTTAAAATAATAATAACTTACAATTTTATTTTTCAAAAAATTAGCTACTCTTCACTTACTAATTTGAGTATTATTGTTTCTAGTGAGGTTAGGAGAATGTTTAACAATAGGAATATGACAAAGAAGTAAGGAATTGATTGTAATTTGTTTCTTAACTATAGTTAACGTGATCATACTTAGGTGAACAAGTGAATCTACCTAACTCAGCATCATATTATTGTTTGTGAGTCTACATACGAATATACAATTTAATAATTAAAAATAATATTTGTTGTGAAATAAAAGAGAGAACAAGACAATATAGGAAGAGAGACTTTATTGATATATGAGAATATAATTCATGGGGGGCCTATTTATAGGCTTCACAATAGATACACTTGATAATTAACTCTCCTTATTCTTTAGTTAATTGATTGTCATTCACCAAAGAAATAATGATTCGTAATAATATTAATATTTTCAACATCATGTGTAGGGTCTGATTAAGACTCCAATGATTATTATATACTTAAATATGGGGTGTTATAAGTCTAAAATAATTTTAATTGATGATGATTGGTTTGTCAATATCGGTATGTTTTCAACTAATCAAGATCATGTCAATATCGTTATTTTTCATCCAATCAAGGTCATGACATACTATGAAAAAATGATGATCATAATCTAATCAAGATGGAACAATATCGGTTTGTTAATTTTTAATTTTAATCAAGATCATGACATACTTTAATTTTTAATTTTAATTGATGATTATTATATACCTGCATTAGTTTGTAAGTACTCATATGAAAAATGCAAACGATTGGGCAAATACTATAGTGTAATGTAACTATATTTATTGTGTTGTCGCCATTTCGTTAAGTATAGTCTAAGTCAACTAGTTTCTAGCATCATCTTTCTAATTGTTGGCCAGAGTTCGAATTTTGTCACTGCTCAACATTTTTTTCTTTCCAACTGCCCTTATGCAACATTTTTTTTCATTTGTGGCTTTTATGAGCTTTTATTTGTTGGTTTTTGGGCTTTTATTTTCGGTTTAATAAGAAATTTGATTTTGTTTTTGTTTTATTTTCTTTAGTCCTTTTTTTTGTCGTAGTTTAAAAAAAGTTCCAATAAAATGACGCCTTTAAAAAATTATAGTCCGCACCATCAATTGAACTCCTAGCCCGACTATGGGTCTAGGCATTTGAACGAATCAATGATTTTGATCAAATTTGATGGTTATTGAAATTTTTTAGTATCAGTTCGATCTCGATCAATTAAGATCGATCTCAAAAATAATATTCAACTCGACAAAATTATCCGAATTGTTAAAAAATTGATTTTCATTAATTTTTTGCTCTATAGAAAGCTGCATATGTTTAATACTAAAAGTGGAGTGTGTATCAATGATTTGAATGTAAGAATCAAAGATGTTAAAGATTTGATGAGATTAAATTTTGAGAAAATGGAAAGATATGTACATAGGGAGAAGTAGCCAACGCATTGACCCTGTTACCCTTAAAGATCTAGAATCCGCTATGCAAATAAGTCTTGATAGGCAAAACCATTTTAGACAAATACGTAGTTAAGTAAAGTTGACTCAAATTCCTTCCTTCCAAAAACCTCTCAATTTAATTCATATTCATATTCACAATTCAATCATTTTCTGACCCCTCTTATCTCAATGTCTTCAGTAAGTATTTTACCTTAATATTTGTTTTCTTGTACTAATATACGGAGTATCTTGTAATTAAGTACATGTTCTTTGTGTTTATATGTTTGAACTGTTGATTGTTGAATTCTTTAGTCATCAAACTTGTCCCATTTTACTTGATCGACCATTCTTTAGTTACTGCACATTATCCGATCTCTTACCCCGCTTAGACGGAGCTTCTCAGAGGCATTGAGCATGTTGATATTCATTAGTTAGTTGTTGATCTTGCAATGTTTTTAAATAAGCAGCTTCCCTGCCATTTAACTCCACTTATGGGGTTTCTTGATCTGGTGTAATTTGTAGCTCAAAGGTAAAATTTCCCAGAAGTTGGATTTGTAGCTCAAAGGTAAATTTTCAGATGCCATGTATTTTGGTAATTAGTATCAGAATCATTGAGCTAGATAATGTAGTTGCATTTCATGTCAATAAGTTGTGTCTTACTATCTTAGCTAATGCCATGTATTTGATTATCATATGATGATTTAGTTCATCCAGCATTCAATATTGAATAAAGTAGATATTGAGGCATACGACGCCTTTATTTGCTATGCAAAGCTCCAGGTGGCTTGAGCTGATCACTAGATCATTTTGCTCAACCAAATCTACTATTGGGGTGGTTGGTTAACATTTCATTGGTGTCGCAACTCTATGATGTAGTTGTTTCATGTCGATTTTCTTTTTAACTTAAGGTAGTGCCATTGCATAAGAATAGATTAATAGCACACACTCCCTTCTGAGCAGTTGTTGGCCCAGCTGAGTTGTATTTAATTAATTTGTTTCGAACGCTTCTTTGGTGAAAACCACAGTAAGAAAGTAGAGATTTTGTTCAGTATATTACTAGTATTTGTGATTGTCACTTTTCAACTAGGAGCATGGATCTCACAAACATTAAGCGTGAATGGAGAAACACATTGAGTAGTGGATAAAAAATTCGATATAGCATTATCTGGTGCTCTCTGTTAAATGAATTCTTCTGTGCCAGTCGATGCGCCAATCACAAAAAGTTTGTTTGCAAGGTGAGAACAATATGTAGAGTAATGATTGTTCAATACCGTAACATCTACAGACTTTCAGAAATTCAAACATCTGAGAACTTCCTCTTGTAGTCTGTTATTTATTTTATGTCGCTTCTGGTTCATTCCTAAATAACAATTAGCTTCCTTGAATAGTTTGCAAGAGTGACACAAATGTTTTATGTTTGCAGTTAACAACTGTTAGGGTTAGCAAATGTCTCGCTTGGGGCATCTGAAAGCGACATCAAGGAATTCTTTTCTTTTCTGTGACATCGAATATGTAGAAATGCAGAGGTTCGGCATCTAATTCAATTTCATTATTTGATTAAGTGACACTAGCGTATGGTTGCTAAACTAGATGATATCGTTATGCAGTGATACAGAAGGTAGTCAAATTGCATTTGTTACCTTCTAAGGATCCTCAGGTGAGTAATCGTGTCTCTTTCGGTAATTCATTCTTCTGCACAACATCCCCAAAAATAAAAACAAAGAACTATCTCTTTTTAAATGACGTTGCCCCCAAAAAAATCAAGTATAGTGATTGACTTAGCATAATTGGCTATTATACCCTATGTTCAAGTAAATAAGATATTAAGGTTATATTGTGAAATGATTGGAGCCGTCATACAGTCCATTTTGAATCAGGGTGCTACAATAGCTGATATGTGTGTGAACATCAGTTTAGAGCCAGGCTATCAACTTCTGCAGGAGCATTTGCAACACACATGGTAAGAAACTTTGATGGTTCAGGTTGCCTTGATTGTTGTTATCATACTAACTTTTCATCTGAGCGTTTTACAGACTTCAGAAACAAAAGTTGCTTCAGGCTCGGAATCTGTATTCCAGAAAGCCGAAGATGTGGCCAAAGGCATGCTTGCTAAGGGTTTTATCTTGGGTAAAGATGCTGGCCAACAAGGCAAAGTCCTTTCGATGACAAGCACCAGTTGTCTTCTACAGCAAGTGCTAAAGTTAAGCTTCACTAGACAAGAAAATCGGTCTCACTGAGAAAATAAGCATTGGTACTTCCATCGCGGAAATCTAGAAGGTGAAGGAAGTAGATCAGAAACTCTTGGTGTTTCCCCGAGAAGGCAAAATCAGCATTTGCTACTGCTGAGCAGAAAGTAAATGATGCTGATCAACCATTATGAAAACCGTATGTTCTTACTGGAGCAAGCTGGGTGACAAATGCCTTTAATAAAGTAACGAAAGTAGCTGAAGAAGTGGGCAAAAGACAATTGAGAAAGTGGGGAAGGTTAAAGATGAAGAAAGACGAAGATGGTTGATGATTTTATGAAGTGCATTTATCGGAATCTCCTCAAGGCATCCGACTCATGTGAACATAAGCTCTTTCTGAAACCCGGAACCTGCACAAGGTTTGATTCTTTGATGAATTATTATCTGAATAGTTCTTTAATCTTTCATACCATGCTAATTGACAAGGAGGCATGTACAACTCTTGTATCTTTATTTTGCCTAACGTGAAACACCCCTGCATATGTTGATTTATTTTGTTAGAACCATGTGTAGTTGTGGTCTATTGGATTCATGTTTCATTACACTACTTATACTTCTTATCTATTGTTGCATTTCATATCGGGTCAATTCGGAAACAATCTCCATGTTATTACATGGATAAGGTTGCATTCAGTTTGACCCCCCTTATCCTGTTGAAATGGGAGCCTACTTAGAGGTAATGAAGCATGTTATGATTGATTATGAGTATTTAGAGGCAATATGAAATACAATTGTGAAACATAATTAGTCAACTCAACTTAACTTTTGATCAATAATTCATACATATAATTTTGGCAAAATCTTACAAGATGTTTATCAGTCAACTCTCTAGAAAATAGAAATAAGGCAAATGGCAATAACTTGTGCAATTGCGCTGGCTATAAGTTGGAATAGTGGTGGAGTAGTTCAGTTGACAATTTTATTTTTATCATCATATTTAATTGATTATGAAATAAAAAGAACGTGTCCCCTACCAGGGACATTGATTAAGGGACATAACAAATCAATGTACCATTATCAGTTTATCACTACGGCTGATTGAGTATTTGAGTATGAGTAACTTGATCAAAGTTTATCGACTGACATAAGCAAATAACGGTCCCAATTGTTCAACACACACTTGGTATGTTATTATTGTAAAAAACGATGTGGCATATTAAAGTGACATTGTTCGCTAACGGTAAAATCTCATGAATATGGTCATAGTCAGAAAATTACTGATTACATGTGAAAGGTTGCTTGCCTCGACTGTTTTTAAATTGATTCAAAAATAAAACGCAAATAATATTGCTCCACCATTTCTCTTATAGATAAAAATATAAATAATATAATGAAACAATTTAATTTATTTCATTATATTAAAAATATAAAATATTGAACTAAAAACATAAAAACTAAGCATATATGCAATTAAATCTATAAATATTCCTACCAAACTTCTGAATCTCCAGCTAGCAATTACAAACGCAACACGAGGAGGTCCCAAAAGGTACACTAACGGTCCAATATTCACAGCTGTTATACACTCACCACCTTCATCAATTGCCAACTTAAAAAAAGGAAAAAAATGAACCAAGCTCATTTCAATGACAAATTCAACTTCAAGCTCATTTCCAGCTTCGTAGAAACACTGGTTTGGTAAAATAATAATGATGTTTTTGGTGCACTACATAAATGGTATAATAAATTCACTTAAATAAATAAAAAGTAGACATTTATTTACAAAAACAAAACACTGGAGGAAGGAGGGGAGCCAGTGATGATTAGACAAAACAACAAAATAGTATCACATGTACACAATTAACGAATTCCTCGTCATCAAACAGAATTTTCCCATAAATACATCATAGTAAATCCCGAGTATGGATAATATGTTATATTTTACAAAACAATTTTGTTACATTCCGTCATAATATCGTGTCATGTGTAGTATTTTTTATTTTTAAGTTAAATTTGAAAATCAACTAATACACATGTAAAAATATTAACGGAATGTAACAATAATTGTTGTGGTAAATTCCAACCCCCCCCCCCCAAAAAAAACTATCATCTGGGCTTCCTAGAAGTTCCTGATTTTACGGTGTGTTGCTGATAATTGAGGCGGAGACGCCTTCTTCCTTATCAATTTCTGCAAGTTCCTAAGCTTCGAATGGACAATATGTCACCTTTTTTAATCATTAACGGCTCTATTTCATCAATATTATCTGAAATCCATATAAAACATAATTGTAAATATTATTAATAACATATACTAAAGTAACATGATTCAACCTACTTTTATTAAAATTAATAGCATATACTATATGAACTCATGCATTTAAGATATAAATGTATGAAAAGTAATATTATACAGAAAATAATGAAGAGAAAACTAAGGTAACATGATAAGTCAATGTATGGTACCTATAGGATTTTGGGTAGTCTTGATTCCATTGAACATAGCCATTTCTGCACATACAAACAAATTACATTAACAAAAAATGAATTCATAGTGACAAACGGATATTACCTCTGCAATGAAAATTATCGAATTTGAATACTTACAATAATAAAAATATTGGAGTAATTTGTAATATTCGACTACTTACCAGAAATAAAAATATTCGAAAGTACTTGTAATAACAACGAAAAACTAAGAAATGCCAAACAGCCCACCTAGTTGTGAAGGGTCAGCGAGAAGAGAGGTAAAGAATGAGGAAGCATAGCATAGTGAGGATAGGGATGGCATGAATAAATCTCTCCGGTGGTCTTTTATGCAACAACTTCTTCTGGTTCTTGATCTCATCTGTCTATTTTGTGTGGGATATGGGTGGGGATGCTAATGGGGAAGTGGTGGTGTTCTTTGATGGCGGTGAGAGAGGAGGAGGTGGTGGTGCTTGGGAGGCGGGGGGAGTTTAAGATTGCCTCTCTGCATTTTCTGTGCGGCGGCGTGTCAACAGAGAAATGGAAGAGGCGGGGGTGGTGTATTTAGTGTATGTGACTATGCTTGTGTGCACTTATAACTCTTTAAAGATAAGGATTCTTTAAAGCCTCCTATCTCAATAATATTTGTTTCTTGCTGATTGGGTTTGATTCTAAATTTAATGTCATGTTTTAAATATATAATATATTACCATTTATATATTTTAGCTAATGTATGAGACAAATATCATATGTAAAATTATTTTAGTTTGGAAATATTAAATTAACTCCTTCACGATTAAAAAAATTGGATATTTTTGTGTGATATTAATAATATATACAAATTAAACCTAGTCTTATTCTACCAACGAAATTTGTCTTTTTTCTATATGAATACGAGGTCTTTAATTAACTCTGTATTGGATGATATTAATAATATAGAGTAATTATTATTAAATGAAGATCCATAGCAGATTATACCATCTAAAATCAATATGTTATAAATGTACAATTATATAGATGAACTTTTTGGTTATAAGTAAGTTGATTTTTCGTTTGAAAAAGAGCATGTAAATAAATAGGGATAGATGGACTATTTCATATGTGCTAAGTGATGCTTACTACATGATTAATTAATTTTTTAGTTAAAGCTCGTCACTTCTCAACTATAATTTACTTTAGAGTACTACGAATGTAAATAAATGTATTATTGAACAAATTATTTACATTCATTGTTGACCCTACAATCGTATATCGTCATTATTAATAAAATATAATTTCTTTAGTTGTTTTTCAACAACAAAAAAAGTATGTGATATTACTATATTTCATACTAAGTTTTTTTCAATTGTTTATTGGTTAAATGTCCTTTTCCGGTGCCCTATAATCATTATTTTGGTTATATACTTATATTGCCTCTATTTGATAATGGCTGTTTATATGAAAGAGTTACTGGGTGAATCGGATTGGAACCTATATCCTTTCGGTGCTCTATCATCATTATCCCTTATTTGATTGGGCGATAATTGCATTTTTCTGAATTATCGCTCGCATCGGCCCCTAAATTATTTATCGCTTCGCGCTACGATCCCTAAACTAAACTAAAGTGATATTTATGGCACATTTTACATAATTAAAATGTAATCCCACAATTTTTTAACACACTTCTCCCCCAAACTTTCCCCATAAACTTTGACCAACCTATATTCTTTTCGACATTACCTCACCCCTACCCTCCCTTCTTATTAAAATCGATAAACTTTTACGCCTTAATCGATAAACATAATTTTGATTTGTATTGAAAATTTAATGTCAATATTAAAGTAATTTGACAATATTATTATTTGAGCATTTTCACCAAATATTATACAACATAAATAAATATATTTGAATTTAACATTTAATCTGTGAAAAATCCAAATTTAAACCTTGACAATCTATTTGAGGGAGTATTAGATATGTATATTGACACCTTTTTTATTTCAATTGTTGAAATGTAATACAAAATATCACATAATTTAGATATATTCTTTAATAATAATTTTTGGATTAGAAAAATTATTTTTTAATTTATAATTGAATAAGTATCATACAATAAAATTTAGTATGAGTGCATTTAATTCATTGCATTAAAATGAAATTTATCATTGTTATGATAAGATTAAAAAAATCTAAGACAATATTATATCAAATATTTTTATCTGTTGGTGAAGATATTGAATATTTTTTATATAGTTGGATAAAAATATTGATAATGAACATATTGGTAATTAACATACATATGAAAATAGAAAAATTATTGCACACATTATAAGAGAGTAGATAACTCCAACTATATTTGAATTGTTATAGAATTTTTAGGCAAAAATTTAGGACTTATTAATTATTGAATTGTTATAGAAGTTATTTTAAAAAATTTATTAAAAATATATGTTTGAACCAATAAAATATATTATAATAAGGATAATATAGTAATTAATAGCGAAAGATAAGAACGCACCACACTTTATGTGTTAGTATATAATAAATAAATCACGCATAACAAACTACCATGTACAACGTATATACATTTTTAGTAACTCATAAAAGAACAATTTAATGAAAACCATCATTTTCGGCTTCTAAATAATTCCTGCCTACATAATTGTCCTACTGGACTTATTGTTTGTTTCAAATGAGATAAGGCTATTTCATTTAAAAATGATAAGATTGAATAAATTATCATTTGTTAGATGAATGATGAAGGGTAATTGAAGAATAATGTATATAAAGGACACTTTATTATGATTGGCTTTTTTAGACTTATGCTCGAAGATAAACCTATGAAGGTGAAAAGAATAATTGATTGATTTAGTGATACTTTTAACTTTTCTGATGGCGATGGGTTTGTTAAGCTTAAACTCGAAGGTATAGAACAACGAGGGGACCTTTGCTTTTTTGTATGCTTTTGTTCTAGAGGAATTGCCATTGGATTCCTCTTTTGGTGAAATGATTAGTGTTGACTTGGGTGTTAGATTTATATTTTTTCTTATAATATGGGAAGGGTGAATAACACTTCGATCCCTAAGTTTTATATGATAAATTTCACACAGAATATATGCTCATGTCACAATTGAAAATATGAAGTAAGAATAACATGCTGAAGAACTTACGCATGTAAAAGAGTCCAAATTCGGGAGAAATGTTAGAACGGTTCATCAACATTAACACCAACATGCTTCAATGACTCCGAAGAGGCTATCGCCTAAACGGTGTAAGTGGTTGATAGTGCACAAGTGCGTAACCTTACCCCGATTATAACATAGAGACCATGAGAAAAGTTCGATTCATAAAAAAGCTACTGAACTTTCCTGCTGATAAATATAGAAACGAAATGGTTGATGATGTACTTGATTACAATTGTCAATCCACAAACAAAATAGATACCACAATAGTCCTCTATCTATATGATTGTTCTTTGTGTTTCGGTTCTTTTTTCTGTGTTTGAAGGAAATGCTTCTACATGAACAAAAGGGAAATGTTGTGTGAAATAAAGAACACCAACTACCACACATGCAGTAAAAGACTCCTCATGTCATTCTGACTTGCAAAATCAATTCATATTATTATTGGGTTCATTTTGAAATAGATACCATTGTAACATCACCAACTCCTACCTGCTAAATTTCTAAAATTCTTTATGACCTCGTACTTTATAAATTACAATGAGGTTCAAGGTCTTAATTTTAAAGAAACTTTATACAGCAAATTCCATACTCGAAAGAATTTTAGTTCAATCTTCTACCTTCTTCGTAAATACGTTGTCCTAACACATAAACTATTCTAAGATGTAGGAAGTATCTATTGAGATAACGAAACATGAGACAAACTCGCGTTATCTGCAATGTCACTTAAGAAAATGAAATATTATTGTCTATTGAACTGAACACATAAAATGGAACGATGGCTCAAAAATTTCTGGAAACGTGATGATATTGTCGATATTGATAATAGTGACGATATATACCTGAGAGACCACCATCAGTTGTTTCAAGCCCAAGAATTATCAAAAGCAGCAGAAGTAATCGCCTGGGAGAACTCCTGGAAATTGATCATGCCATCTCCATCATTATCGGCTTCCTTGATCATCCCTGTAAGCTCTTCAGCTGTAAGAGCATGTCCAAGCTTAGCCATAGAATGAGCTAATTCTGCACCAGTGATGAAGCCATTCCCATCTCTATCAAACATCTTGAACAATTGCTTCAGCTGATCCTCCGTGTAAGGCGACTTTGCTGGGAGAAGCTCGGGTGCCACCAACGCCACAAACTCCGAAAATTCCACCAATCCATTGCTGTTTGTATCCGCTTTCTGAATCAATGCTTCTAACTGATCAGGACTCGGTTTCAAGCCTAATGATCGAAGAAGTGAGCCAAGCTCAAGCTGAGTTAGGCTACCATCATTGTTTCTGTCAAATGATCTGAAGATTTCTCAGCTCTGCAAGTTGTTCATCTAACTTCGCTGGCCTCATCACCACTATACTTCCAATTTCAAACAACAAAATCTTTCAATAATTGTATTATCCAAGGAAAACGACGAATCTGAAGGATGACCAAGAAGTTGATGCCACAGTTCCGGTGAAATCTATATATTTATTTCCTAATACTGCCTAATAGAACATGTCACACAAAACATGTACATAAATAATCCGAACAACTTAAAAATAGGAACATTTTTTCAAATAAAAATATTACAAATTGGGAATTTGTATATGAAAATGTACATATAACATATGTACCTGGGAATTCTGTTCTTTTGCAGTTGATCCAAGAAATGAAAATTTTCTTCAAAGCACATGATCAAAACAATGAATCATTTTCCATCTATTGACTTTCTTGATTTTTCTTATCAAATGATCCGCTATTCCCGTTGTTTTATTATGCTAGTTATTAGTAACAACTTTTGACCAAGTAATAATATCACAAACATTTAAATTCAAACAAACAAATCTACCCTCTTTAATACACTACTTATATTTCAAATATGGCCAGTGAAGAACAATTGAAACTGTTGATGTTACTCTTTGTCTGTATTGGGATGGAATTTATGTTTGTCTAATAAATGGTGCATTTGTGGTGCGGCCATGCCTTAACAATAAATTGAGAGATAATTCCTGGAGAATATTAATTTTTATAAACAATTGAGAGATCAATTTAATACTCCAGTACTACTACCTCTATTCATAAATGAATGTGTAATTTATTTTATCAATAGTCAAAATTAATAAGTTTTACGATATTAATTGACACATAAAATTTTGATTCAAATTATTCTATTATGTCAATATTAAAACAAGTTTAAGATGAATCCTTTTGATTTTATTATTTTACTTATTAACAATATAATTAATATTTGAGCTCAAAAATGTAACGTTCAATCATAAAACATTCAAAAATACCTGTAGTAAATTGTCTACCATTTTAGGTAGTACCTAATAAATCAGAAAGGGAATCAGAGCGGCGCAAATGGTGGAGGTCCGTGAGAGAGTGAACACGTCTTTCTTTGTTGACTTTATTAAACCTGATTGGCTTCTACTCTGTGAACTCATTGTCATTTGGATCAAGTAACATGAATGATCGAATTAGAATGATGTTAAATCTAAATAATTAAATTTATGTATTTGTGAAACTTGAATGATGTTAAAAGTCGCTGTATCCTTCTATTAGAAGCAAAGATAATGGTTCCCAACGAAGAGTGAAATAATTCTGTGTATCTGTGAAATTCGAATGATGTTCAAAATCGTCTATCCCTTTATGTAAGCAAGTCTATTTAATCATCCTTGCACGTCTAACAACCTGCTGATCGACAAAATCTCCAACGTTCTATTTTTTCTTTGATCTTTGTGCATTAAATGATATTGATTTATGTAATGTGGAATAAAGGAATAGATATATATAATTGAGTTATAAGAGTATAAAACTGTGCTTAAAAGTATATTAGAGATAATAACTAAAAAAGTATATTCTATGTACCAGAAAATTTGTCTTGTCACTACACCTCAATTACTAGAAGTAATCTAGAGAACCTGTCTAAGAGGAACTTTTGCATTGGAAGCTATTATAATTTATTCTCATTTGTCAGAAAGAAAGGAAATGTAAAGTATGCTGGGAAGAAGTTTTCTGTCTACACATACATTACACATGTACATATCCATTATTTGCAGTCACCATTGAATTGAAGAAGTGAAGTTCTCCGAAACCTGCATGCATTGAAACCGGAATGAGATGGACTTGTTACTGTGACTCATGATGAATGTAGTAATGGATGTATGGAGCTCTCGGTTATGTATCGAAGTAATGCAGAACTTTCGGTTTTCTATTACTCCGTAGCACCTAAGGGATCAAAATCATATCATAGGTAAGGCGCATAATCACCCCCCTCCCCCGTCCTATCAACTTAGCGGAGCCTCTGTGAGGCATTGGGGCATGTTATTGTTGTATTTCAGTATCCCTAAGTTGTACTTGCATGACATAATCAACCTAGCATACCTAGTGCAAATGAAGGTAACATGGAATGCACAACATGATATAACCATGAAGTTGCTGCAGAGCAAAAATGTTATAATTAATCCAAAGTAATCCGTAAGCCGAGTTCTAAAACAATTTGACTACTGAGAGCATGAGTGGCTTCCTTCCTTCACTAGCATAAAGAGGCCACCATCACCCTTGATATCCGCAGATCCTTCTTGTCAAGATATGTGATTAGCCAGGACGGTCCCTTCTCGCCTGAATAGGGATTTTAAGGGGAGACTGACTTGATATGGTACAAAGTGTTAGCCAATGCATCTTGCAGAGGATTCAGGATTGCTGCACTGGGGACAAACTGATATTTTGCCCAAAGATGTCTACATTCTCTGGTAAATCAACAGTGGACTTTATATCAGGTGGATTGAAGGAGCCTTCTTTGAATTGAACCTGTAAATATATTCTTCGGTTACTACGAAAATGATAACATGTGCTTCAAATTTCAAAAGAAAATCTAGCCCTATAGAACATTTCCTGTTAACTCCTACAAACACAAAAAAGTAAAATGACAAGTCGAGAACGTACCCAAATGACTTGTTTTCTCATAATTACCTGTATTCTACATGGACTTCGGACTTCAAAGTTGGCCAAGGCACTGAAAGAGAAGGTGGCAACAGGGCCTGACAATGTAGTAGAGTTCTCAATGGTAAGATTTGTGGCATCAATTCGTTGACAAATCTTCTCAACCTTTACAGTAGGAATTCTGCCAGCAGCCAAAAGAGGTAGGAGCTCGGAAAATGCTGTATACCTGCCGATCAAAGAGCAAAACCAGGATAAGTTTCCATGTGACAGGTAATTTATTGCATTATCCTTTTTTTTAAAAAAAAAAACTCCACCCACTCACCCCCTTATACCCAGAATCGAATCCTGCATCTCTAAGTCACTGAAAGGCCTCCTGTAATCACTAGGCCATTAACTCCTTACGTGATCAGAGATTTGCATTCAGTTTCTTAGTTATAAGTCCATTGAGTTGTAATAGAACATTAGAAGGAAGGATTCGTACATTGCATTACTTGTAGCATATATACCACATACAACATCAAAAGTTTTTATGCTTTTCAATACAGGGTATCTATATATTCATATCCACATACATTCAATTGTAGAACAGTAGAAATAAAACTAAAAAAAGAAGAAGAAAATCTTATTCAGAACCCAGTCCATACAGTTGATAAAAAAAACATCAGGGTGTTTTAATAAGTTATCGAGCTTTATTCATATAGAACCAACCGGTTTTAGTATTTACCCCACATATTATTAACATGGTATCAAATCAAGCTCTAGTTAAAACAACCTATGGAATAGACCAGATTATACATACGGGAGGGGAGGTATCGATTAATAATAAGATCTTCGACTTTATTCATCTATAACAATTGTTAACAAATCTGAACATAAAAGGAAACAGTGAGCTTACACTAAAACCCAATTGCCATCAAGCAACTCAGTAGCTTCAGTAGGCTTTGGAGTAGGATTTGCAGCCTCAAGCTTCTGCACAAGCTCCAAAGCCTCAGCTCTAACCTCAGACGAAGCTCCAAACCCTGAATCTGTCCCATAAACAGTGTCCACTAAAGCCTTCTTCAATGCCTTAAGCTCTTCATCTTCCACACTTTCTTCATCAACTGGTGGAACCCTCTACTTCCTGCTTAATAATGACAGACATATAAATACATCGTATTTTAATTAAACAGATCAAATATAAGAGTAACATGTCTCATATTTATAGATATACGTGAATATTATGATAATGATATAAAAATACTTTACTTGTTACTCAGAGCTATTCTTAAAAAAGGGTATAAAGATGAATACTAGTAATATATTGGCAATATCTTATGAATCCATCTCGATATTTTCAATACCTGTAGCACCTCTATCTGTCGTCATCTCCTCTAGGGTCAGGGAACCTGGTTGTTGGTTCTTGGTCTGGAGTTGACTTTTCACCCCATTCATCCACGTAAGCACTTGGTTTAATGGGAGTTGGTTTTGAGGTTAAAGAGAGGGGTAGTTTGGTAACTTTAGGATGTGATGAGAATAAAGAATTGTGGGGATGCTTGATACAGAGGAGGGAAGAGTGTGGGCAAGATAGTAAATTCATGTCTCAAGAAAGTTGTGAAAATTTGGAATGGAGAAAGTGGTATTTGGGTGGTACTCGAACTTTTTAGTTTGACAAATTGGAGGACTATTTGTATATTTATATGAATAAAGATTGATTTTTTTGTGTTTTTTGATCAAATGAATAATGAAAGTTGGTATCTTTTTAGAATTTGACTTGTATTTTTTGTGTTTGAGAAAAATTATGAAAAAGGTATTTTGGAGTTTTTTGTTTTGCTGAAATAGACACGTAGGGGGGTTTATTTTCACTTTTGTACTGACTAGAAATAAATATCTTCATGGAATTTATAAAAATAAAAACTAAGAAATAAAGAACAGATTTGTTGTCCTCATAATTTCTTGAATAATGAATGGTTGAAAAATAGGAAATAAACTGTAGACATGAATTGTGTATATTATTGCATGCAAATAAAAAAAAATGATGGAGCTAAAAAAGGACTATAACTTTCCTCCTCTCAAATGAGGTATGTGATTTTACAGCTTGAGCAGCTTTCATGTTACACTAACAAGATATCATGCGCATTGCACGTCACTACGTGAACAATCACAAAACGAAAAAAAATAAACGGTTTTACAACGATTTATTTTAATGTATTACTTTAAGTACTAAGGAAAAGATTAACTCAATAGATTGGTGTCTTATTAAATATAAAATAATGAATTTCAATAATATAATTAGCTTTTCATATTGGGTTTTAATTTATTTCAAAATTTTAACACTATCATGTTTGTCATTATTTATTCACGTTATTGTTTTTAGTATTACTTTTTATGATTTTGGGTGTATTTAATTACTTTTACTTATAGATATCATTTTTAAATGCTTCACCGTATATATGGTTTGTATTTTATTATTATTTATTTTTCTAATAAAATAATCCATATGTTTTTAAATAAACTGAACTTTATCGATGTCAAAGAATAATTTACAAACCATTCCAAATATTACACTACTACGAAGAGGTCTCGATAACCAATTGAACTTGTTTCTAATGATGAAAAATTTAATGTTTGAATAATCTTGAATATAATTAGTTGATATTTCATTCTCAAAGAGCAAATATGATTTAATGTAAAAGCAATCAATAAGTCATAAATTTGTCAAAGAAAATACGATATTAAATTTTGGCCGATATATATATATTGAGTATATACAAAATCGTATATATTTATAAATTATCGCTAAAGTTTAATATAGTAGTCTAAATTTCACTTCATACATGCATACCATCTTAATTTTGCAACTTCTATTTATATAATAAATTCATGCAAGAAGATAATGTAATAACCCGCTCCGTATTTACATTATTGTAATATTAATTCTCAGTTTTTGTAAGCTAAGTTTACGATCGAGTCGCTGCTGTTAAACCAGACGGTAAACTAAAATGTAAAAACCGTAACGGCAGTGTCAAGACAACTCGAAATATCTCGCATCTAACTCCCATGTACCATTTTCATACTTATCTTGGTGCACAGTCGCATCATCTTCTTTTCCCTAAGCTTACCGACCCCTCTCTATTTTTTCCTTAAAAATTTTCTTCCCATTCTCTTCTCATCTTGCAAAAGCCTTCTCGGTCCTAAATTTTTGAGAGTTTTCCAGTCATCTTTCACATTTTAAGTAAGAAAAGTTCGAATCTTTTGGAGTATTTTATGACTTTGGAGGATGTTGACTTTTGGTATATCGAAGTTGACTTTGAGCTTTCGACATTTATAATGATATATAATCGGTTATCTAGGCTTAGATTATCGTGATAAAGAGGTGAAGGCTAATCGATTTATGGGGTTGAAATTTTGAGGATTATAGTTGACTTTGTTGACTTTTTCAAAATGGTTTTGTGTGGTAGAAGTGCCTTGACTTTTGGCTATGGTTGTTTCCGAGGTTTAGGCCGTGATTTAGGTGATTAAAGAATGTTCGGATAAAACGAGTTTTGTAAGTTTGAGAAGTTAATTGGGTTTGACAAGATGGTTAAAAATGTGATGATTAGTTGTTCATCGTAACTTTATGGCTTTTGGAACTAGTAATTGGAAATTCATCATTTAATGGAAGTTGCGACTTGTTGGAATAAAGCTATAACGGATTTTCCGGTTATTTTGGGAGTATAAATATGATTAAATATATAGTAGAATGTGATATTTCTAGTTGTATATTATAAGTAGTACTTATACTTTTGAATGTTTGTTTAGGCGTTGATCGTGGGAAATGTCCTCGCTAAGTTGTGATTGCGCGAGTTTTATATAGCTAATCGAAGTAGTATCTATCTCTACTTCGGTGTTGATTAACTATTTGATTACGGATATGTGTGGCGCGTATATACGTGATCTCAGGTTAAATTATATGTTGAATACGCGCTGCTGGGTTGAGTCGGGTGGGTCGGTACGTGGTCTCAAGGAGTTGTATAGGTTTATCGGTGAGTCACGAAGCCTATTAGGAAGAGTTGTATACGAGTTGTATATATGGGTGCAAAAAGTGATTCAGGCTGAATATAGCTTATGTCTTTCCAACTGTCAAGACACTTGCCATACGAAACCAATGAAAATAATCGTGACAAGAAAGATAATAAACACATAAGATTGTTTGCCTGGGCCCGTGCCAATGTAAGCACCTACGTCCGGGGTAACTCCGCCCTTAGAAAGGATTCCACTAATATTTGAAGTAATTACAAGTAGACTTATACACGCATCTACGCTTCATGACGCCTAACTAATCTTCAATTACAAGTAACTAGACTTAGATCCACCTATTTACCCTTCCTTGGCTACACACTCTCACAAATAAGTGATCCGCTGCTATCACTACAATATTCTCTATCAAAAATGTTATAATAATATAACACACGCATATCACCTTAAGAGCTTATGGCGAACTACTAATACAACTAACCTACAATTTTACTTTTGTTCCCTTCATCGAGCTTGTTCATTCTCAATAGGTTCTATTGTGTATCAATAAAAGCCGTGCTTCCCTTTGTGAAAATCTAACACACATATATATACCTGACCGTATGTGACAAGTATGGAAACTCCTTGTAGCCGACTCCTACTCGTTTCCATAACCCATAAGATCTTCCAGGATCTCATTCAACTTACCAAAACAAGAGACGTGAGATCTTCCAAATCTTCAATCAATATCTTCGAGAATCCTTCTTAACTTGGACTCACGTAAATACCAGATCTCTCTCCCTTTGTGCCGTAATTCTCCAAAGTAGTTATTATCATAAAAATTATGGCTAAACCCACAATAGTTTTTATCTCAACGGCTCTTCTTTGCAAAATGTATTGTTCCTACCGCTATAACATAGCAAATAGCCATTAGTTATAACAATTGGTCCGTTTAAAAACTTCACCCAACTATATACATCAACAAACTCCCCATTTGGGTAAGTTTTTCATGACAAATGCTTCTTAGCCAACAGTTTGGAATGTATACAAGTCGATCAAAACGAGATAAAAACACACAGAAACCGCCAGTTATGAAATACACATAACCAAAATAGCCCATTGTCACCCAATCACAAGATCAATGATAAGCAAATACCAACAAGGTATTAGAAAACAACTAAATAAACACATAATAAAGAAATTCCAACTGTGATTCTCTTATTTGTTTGGAAATATAGCCAGTATGCTGTGGGATCCGAGAAAGAGCAGACCCCCGAGCCCTCAACACCGAGGTCTTCTACTATTACCTTCAAAGATCTCTAAATTCAAAGATCGTAAGTAGAACTAAGATTCGGGAGGCGTATGTAGCGTCATCCCTGAAATGGGGTCTTTTCTGTCAGAATAACCGCGGACAGAACCTTCAAGGATTGAGCCGAACATCGATCTCTACCACTTTTACCTCGCTTAGCCTTGAATTTCATCCTTCAACTCGCTCTCGCTCAAATTTCCAAGATGTTGGATTTAGAAGAGTAGTACTATTTCAGCTGGGAGTTCTCGAATTGTGCTCGTTCAGAACATCACTAGGATTCAGGAGCACATCAATGACTCTGTTCCCTTTCATGAGTTTGTCATCGATCATTAGGGCTTCGAGATCCACTCCTACACTCATCTTCTCCGTCAATAAGCTGTGATGTTGTTGCAAAGAATATCCTACGTATCATACTGGAACGAATAGCTTCAGAGTAGAGCGAGACTTTACATGATCAACTACTTGATCAGGATTTTAATTCAATGCTTATTTATGTTCGGATCTGGGCACATACAATACTCTTTCCCACGGTATGTGAAACATTTGACATTAGAGCTTTTGTGAACAAGGTGTTAAATAAATTAAAGGAGCATGTAATATTTGAGACGAGAGAAGAATTTTACCATTTGAGTTCCAGGCCACTTATCTATGGTATTTCCAGTCAGCTCTCTTATGATTTCAGATAGTTTGAGAGAGTATCCAAAGTGGTCAGAACTGACTCCTTGGAAGTAGCTGTTAATGACACTTGGGCTGAAAGTGAAGTCGAGTTCTCCTGAGTGTCAACTCGACATGCCTCATGACCAGATCATCAATGTTACTGCGAAGGCAGACAAAACTCCTCGACTAATCTCACCCAAAAACCTCTTGGCACAATCCATGAACCTGCACTCCAAAATTTCTGCACGTCAATATAAGTCCTGGTACGCCACGTAGATTCTGATACAAAGGATCTTCTGTAAAAATCTTCCTAAATACAAACGAGTATTCCATCTTGCCTCCGAGTAGGATCAAGCACCACTCCCTCTGGGGGTGTATTCCTTCACATAAGCCACCTCCGCTACCTATCCTAGTTCGCCATCATGTTCCTCGACTTCTTTCGATTCTCTTGAGATCCTAAAGGTATCTAGATCATCTTCTCTCGCCTCAGGATCGAGTCATGGTGGCTCGCTCTCCCGGCCTTCTAGTATAGCTACCTTATCCATTTTTTCTTCCGCTTCTTATGCCCCCCCGCACCTCGGGCCTCGGCCTCTCACACCCTCTTCTTTCTACTTGGACCTCTCAAGCCCTCGAGGTCTATTTCTCTCGTGTTCTCTATGTCTTCCTTCATCACCTTCAGAAGATCACCAGAGGCCCCTCGGGTCCTCTTTTCCCACACGTCTCTCTCGCCAACAAACACCACATCCCTCATCAAAGACCAATTGATCCCTCACCAGGATTCTGCACCTTTAGACTTTTCTCCTATATTACCTTTCCCAGTGAATCGATTGGGTATACCCTTCCTCAATCTCCTCATTTCCCAAGCCCTTATCACCTCCTTAGATAATTTTATCGCATTGTCGCTCTCTTCTTGGCTCTTTCTCCACCATCAAGAATATTAGCAATAGCCTCATCCTCTATCTCAATCTCACTGTAAGACGACTCCAGGAATCTTGGGTGACTCACACTCGTGCCTCCCCACACTGGAGTAACACTCCACCATTGTACCCATGATTCTAATCACCCCTTTCACCCTTCTCTACACTAGATTTTGGTCTAGAACTACCAGCAAGTGTATCGAAAGTAGGGTTAGGATTTTGAAACTTACCGTTGAATCGGCCCAAGCCGCGACTACGCATGTCGCCTGTATCGAAATCAGTCAATTTCATTTTCGTATTTCGACTTTAAAATATTGGAGTTCAAGTACGTGGTATCTCCTATTCCTCTAGCCTGAAATTAGAGGAATAATTTGAAGAGGAATCATTATCCTTCCTAAGTTCCTCAAGCGATCGTGACACAATTTTAGTTTGACTCAGGGTAGGTCTTAAAGATGTCAAAGCTTATTCATGGTTTCTTCGAAAAGGAACCGGTAAAGATAAAATTCTTTTGAAAGTGATTTTGAGAATGCCGAGTTCGAGAGAAAATTTCGATGAAAATTAATCTTGGAGTGATAATGTGTGATAATTTTCTTCAAGACAACAACAAATAGTAGTGGCAGTAGAAAGAAACCGCAAGGTACACGCTCGAGCACATTCCACGATATGTCCCTTTAATAACTCCCTTTGATAACCGGGCCATACTCACTTTTGTAATCTGGCCGCACTAATGGTTTCTCCCACTGCTATAACACTTGGCTCTATGTGTGCTATAACCTTTCCTTAGTTGCTATTTATCAAAAGTACATACTCCAAGAAAGAAGCCTTGGGATACTGAACTGACAACATCCAACTTTGTGAAAATATCAAGAAAGTTTGCTTCAAAGAGTCACATGTTCCTGCACTGCCTGTTTGTTTTCAAATCCAACTCCTCTTAGTGAAGTGATGTCCATGTCATTGTTGTTTTGTTCCTCACAGGCCGCACCGGATTCTTTGATATATGGCACTCTTTATTGTCACAAAAGAGTATCATGTACTGATCGACACCTCATATCTCTCCAAACATTTGCTTCATCCATAGCAGTTGTGTGCAAGCACTACCTGCTGCAATATACTCAGCTTCTGCAGTTGAGAGAGAGACAGAATTTTGTTTTCTACTGAACCATGACACCAGATTATTTCGTAAAGAGATCCTCCGTATGTGTACTTTTCTCCTATCTCTAATTTCCCCGCCCAATCTGCATCACTATATCCAACCAAGGCTTTGTTAGTGTCAAAAGAATAAAGTAAACCATAATTTAGAGTGCCGTGGACATATTTAATGATTCTTTTAACCAAATTTAGATGACTCTCTCGGGGTCACCGAACCTCGCATATACACCAATCGAACGAGATATCCGTCCGTCAAGGCCGATAGAGTAGGCTCCTATCATACTCGTATTTGCCAATATCTGCGCACATTACCCACCTTCATCTTTAGCCGATTCGATACTTTAGTCGCTAAGGGCGTTTCTTTTGAACTGCATTTTCTAGTCCAAACTCTTGACTGTGTTCTTGTATATTTGGATTGAGTGATAAAGATACTTCCCTGGGTTTGATTTATTTGAATTCCCAGAAAATACTTGAGTTCACCGACCATGCTCATCTCGAATTCTCCTTCCATTTGCTGGACAAATTGTTTTACCAACTGGTCTGACACTCCCCCAAACACTATGTCATCCACATATATCTGTGCAACCATTATTTTTCCAGCCTCCCTTTTTATAAACAGGGTGCTATCCACACTTCCTCTGACATATCCTTTCTTTAGAGAAAAATGGTTGGGTTTTTCTACTAAGCCTGGGAGCTTGTTTCCAATCCATGCTGGGCGCTCTTAACTTGTAAACACGATCGTGATATCGAGAGTCTATGAACCCTTTGTCATGCACATAAATTTCTTCTTGAACTAAACCATTTAAGAAGGCAGTCTTGACATCCATTTGATATAGCTTGAATTTCAAGAGACAAGCTAGTGCAAGTAGTAATCTGATGGCTTCAAGTCTGGCCACTGGAGCAAATGTCTCTTCAAAGTCGACTCCTTCATTGGTATACTCCTGAAGAATAAGCCTCATTGTCTTCGGATTACGCTAAGCTATGTTCATCCTGATTTATTCTTTAAAGATCCACTTAGTACCAATGACATTGTGATCTGTAGGTCGTGGTACTAGCTCCCATACATCATTCCTTTCAAATCAAGAGTCTTCGTATTGCACTTATCCAACATTCATCAAGTAGGGAATGATTTAACATCTTCGTTCAATCTTAGACACAAAACACGCCAAAGAAATAACCGAGCCATCTTCTCCGTAGTCCACTCGAGCAATTTTCCCCGGTGGTTCTTCCTTCTTCAAGTTGACCAATAATGTTGTCAACTGGGTGATTCTTTTGTACTCCGTCACTGGTTCAACGCCGGCCACAATGATGTCAAAGTGATCACTGTCCTACCTCCCTTTGAGATATGTTACTATTGTCAGTGACAATTGGTGTCACTGGATCCTCAATCTCTGGATCAGACTGATCATCTTCTTCTTCATCCACAACTTTGACATTAATTGATTCCATTATGATTTGTGTCCTCTTGTTGTACACCCTCAAGGCTCTGCTGTTCCTGGAATAGCCTAAAAAGATCCCTTCTTCTCCTTTTACATCAAATTTTTGCCTTGGGTCGCGGTCAGCAAGTATATAGCAAATACTACCAAATATATGGAAATATTGAACATTTGGTTTTCTCCCCCTCCATATTTCATATGTGGTGTTATTTGATCCTGGCCTCATGGTAATCCGGTTGTGAATGTGACATGCGTTGTTAATAAATTCTCCGCCTGCACCGAGAGGTACTCTTCGCATGCACATTACTCGCCATTTCTTTGAATGGTCCTTAAGCCTTTCCACAATGCCATTTTGTTGAGGAGTGATAGGTGCTGAAAACTCATGCTTGATACCTTCTTGCTTACAGTAGTCATCAAACTTGAAATTTTCAAACTCCTTCCCACGGTCACCCTAATTGCCGACGGGAGAGCCTTTCCTCCGGATCTCACAGGCCAAATTCTTGAATACATCAAAGGCACCGATTTTCCGAAGAAACTCAACCCATGTATATCTGGAGTAGTCATCCACACACATAAATGTATTTTCCGCAAAGAATGTTTCCACTTTGAACTCGGCCCTACGATCCATATGGCCACCAAGAATTCCGTAGTAGCTACTTATGATAATCGGCTGTGCGACACTGTCTGCTTTTCCCACTCGCGCCTTGGCCATGTTTTCTCCCTTTGACTTCCAAATGGTGATAATCCCTTCACCGCATTTTTGCTTATTAATTTGCCAAGATTCCTCAAATTAGCGTGTCCTAACTTCTGTGCTGCATTGTAGCATTATTACCAAGTGTTTGGGTAGATGTGGCTCGAGTCTTTTCAGATCTCTGTAATAACAAATATCCGAGGATTCGCCTTTCTATAATTGGATTGCCTCCGTGCTCACTTGGCGTATGTATTCTTGTCGTAGGATAACCTCCATTCCTTCATCACGTAGCTTGACTAATGCTAATCAAATTGATCACAACCCATCAACTAATAACACATCTTATGTGATTTGCAATCCTCCAACTCAGGAATTTCATGTGATTTTGCCTTTAGCTCCTCCGCCGAATGTCAGCATAATGAGCAATACGTAACTGAACGAAGTATTACTGA